>OX387716.1:73198136-73798136 GCA_947577245.1 Andrena bucephala
AAAAAATATAAAATAGTTTAAAGAAGGAACATTGTACTGTATGAACTCCGGGTGGTATCGGTACATATAGGTACATTATGGTGGACGTTATTTTTCGACTTTCAAATTTTTTTCGGGACCCCCCCCCCCCCCCCCGATTGTGAGATTGGGGGAAAATCAATAAATTTGCAAGCGCAATATCTCGAAAACCAGTTTAAATAAGGTGTATACATTATAGGTTATTGAATTTGGCTTGGAACGCATTATCAAGTGATCTCTAAAAAAATAGTTCCATTTAAAAAACCGAACTTGTTAATCGTATCTGTTAAAATAATAATTGACGAAAAATTGGTCTGCACTTTTAAATTTGCCCCCTCGAACCATGCAGTTGCATGTAAACAATTTTTTTATCTCCAATACGTTAGGAAATATCCAGCTGTTTACTGTTCCCGTGGACACCTGCGGATTAATGAAAAGTCGCGCTTTTGTTCACAGCGAATAATCTCTGAATTCTTAAAGACGGCTAAGGTATGTTCTTGATTGCCCTATGGAAATCTGGCAACCAGATGTTGTCGAAGCCGTCCTCGAAAATACGGAATTGCCAACCATAAACGATAGGTAAATGAATTTTCGAAGCACTCTCAACTGTTACCTCCCAAAGGACCCTTCGTTTAGGATAATTAAGGACACAATATAAAGGCAAAATACAGACACGCGTCACTAAAATTCTCCAGATTCAATTTATATCATTTCAAGTTGTCTTCGTTCATAATAGTCCGATTTTCATGAAATTTCATATGATTTACATCGGAAAAACACAAGGAATCCATTGGTGTCACTTCCATATCGAAACAATAAAGAATAAAAAATTATTTTATTCCTGAAGCAGGTATGAATCCTTGGCCGTAGACCCTTTCAAGTGTGCTTGAACAAAAGTGGGACCCCGAACGCCAAGCGGCCGGAGTCTGGCCGCCGCAATGGGCCGCTGAGCCGCGGCCGCCGAGCCGCCGCCGCCGGCCGCGCCATGGAGACTCGACCTTAAGGGGGTAGACACGTCACGTGGTCTGGCCGATTCGGCAGGTCGGTATTACAGCAGATTTTTTCTGCACTGAAATGGTATTACCCATAGATACGCCGCTGCGTGATGCACGCGAGAGGGAGCTGTTTGCTATTTCCGTATTCTATTCTGAATAAGGAAAGAAATTCTCAGCTGTATTTATAAAAATTTAAACGGAAAGTCGGCTGGTACTGCAAACGTGGAAAATTCATTGTACGTTACTTGAAATGTGCTTATGCTACAATATTCTACGTTGGCAGTAAGGAATTATAAGTGAAAAGGAAAAATACACGAGGGCATGTCCCCAGAAAATGAAGTTTGTTAGGATAGACATTTTTTAATTAGCAAAACACTGAAACAGAACATGAAATACACATCCTATGCAGAAAGCAGTTATGTACAAACATATATAAAATTGTGTTTGACGTTGAATCCAACGCGTGATTATTATGTGGTCCCTCCTCGAAGTGACAGAAAATATAACCTAAGTATATGCTATATGACAACAAATGTTTAGTGGCTATTTCGTTCTTTTACGAAACATTTGTGAACTTTTTATCATCCTTTCAAAACATTATTATTACGCCACAACAGTATCTTTAGGAAATCGGGTATAGCATATAGGTTATATTTTCTGTCACTTCGAGGAGCCGACCACATAATAATCACGCGCATCCAGCGTGCGCATTTTCAGTAGCGGATTTCATAAACGAATTCTGAACTGGATGTATTATGAAACACAATGTTTACGGGGTTTATTACTATTTTATTTGTAAAAGATGCTTCAATTCTTTTAATGTTTCTGTCCATATAACCGTTGGCTATTAACAAATAATATAAAAAGAAAAGTATTAAAAAATATTGGGAAACACCGAAGTTATGAGATTTTTTCAAAGGATAGAATAATGATTACACGGGAATACACACGACTGAACTATATTGTTACATAGAGCAATATCGGTTACAAAACAGTTCGGTACAAGACAGTCTTCTGGTCGTCGTCCAGATCGTCCTCTCGAAGGGGGCCGACCTTCTTCTATCTTCAGCTACGAGCACCAGCAGGTTATGCACGGGCCTATACCCGGTGCTTGCTCGCAACACTGCTCTCCCCTCTGGAAGAGCGGACGTCTCGGCCGCATTGAATCCTTTTCGGAATCTTCGTACCCCTGCCTGAAGAAGGGGTCGTGCAGCCCCGTGGCTTCTTCAGACATCCGCCTCGGCATTTGCCTTCTCGCTCAGGGGAAAACCACGGGAAAACCCTGAGCAAGGCGTGGGTACAACGGGACTTCTCGATCTGCCACGACGAAACGCTCCAACTTCTGGTCCCGCGACGTCTCTGGAACTCTGCAGCTTCCTGTCCCACGACGTCTCTGGAACCCTGCGGCTCTTGGTCCCACGACGAAATCCACGGGGAGCTCCGGGCGCGTTCCTCTTCCGTGTGTCCCAGGACGAAATCCACGGAGAGCTCCGGGTCCAGCAGTCAGGCACGGGTACCGCGGGGCTTCTAATTCTCCCTCGACGAAACGCCCCTGGTCCTTGTCCCGCGATGTCCCTGGAACTCCACTCTGGAACGTCCCACGTCGACTCCAACGCTCCGACGCTGCATCCTCCTTCGTGCAGCCTCCGGAACCCCGTGCAGACTCCAGCGCTGCCTCGTTTGCAGGCAGCCTCCTCCAGAAGGACGTCCGACGACGTCTCCACTGCTTCGGCGACGTTCCCTCCTCCTCGTCGAATCCTTGGTCGCGGTCGACCCTCTCCCCCAGGGACTCGTCCTCGATGTCCTTCCGGTGGCCGTACGAGCTTGAGACTTCAATCCCTTCGCGGCTCCGGATTCCATGCAAAAGAGACGGAGAAGCATTAACATTTACTTTCATTTGGGAGAATCCGTTGGAGCTGAAAGAACCGGGAAGATGGAAAGGCGAGACGGAACCGATAACAGGGGATCACAGCTCATGAGCATGTTATCGGCCCGTTCCCCGATCAATCTGCCCAGCACCCCAGCTCGTCTGCATTTTCTTTCTTCTGGGCTTCTTGTCCTCTTCTCCCTCTCTCAGGCCTTGGCTTTGAGATGGCCCCATTCCTCTTCGTGGCTTCTGGTGCTGACCCAGGGGACCGTCCTGTGCGTCCTGTTAACGCTCCCGTCTCCGCGACATCTCCTCCAGCCGATCCAAGCAGTCGTACCGCCTCACAGTGGGAGAAAATGACACAGTCGGCGTCAAAAATCGATTCCCACGCCAAATCGAAATGAAAATCAACGAAACTTGGTATACTGGGGTATTAGGTATCGCTGATCACGATCCCGTTGCGGGTTTTTTGAAAAAGAAGATGGCGGAGCCAATATGGCCGCTCAAAGTTGACAAAAACTGGAAAAATACGAATCCTACGAACGAAACACGTTGTTTATTCAAAACCTACAGCTATAACTCTATATTTTATGAGTTTAGAAATGTGCATCACACTCTATAGAATGATATTCTAATGAATAGTTGTTAAAAAATTGTTGTTAACAATAAAAAAAACAACATTATTTACTAATTTTATCATTTCCGCGACAAATACTGCAAATACATGATTAATCTAACCATTGATATCTATCGGAGACGAAAATAAAGATTATTGACATAAAAAATGTTAGTAGATTGTTTATTAATAATTTGTTTAAACAATTTTTTAACAAAGTGACAGTGAAATCCATTTCATACAATCAAATTGATCATGCTTTGTTGTAACATTACTATAAACAATTGATTGTTATTAAACAATTTGTTAACATAATAGATTTCAGTAATATTCAATAACGATAAGTGAAATTTGGAAGGTACATTGTTTTTATGACATAGGCACCGACTAAGTAAGGATTCTTGGAAATTTCATCCCCAAGGGGGTGAAAAGGGGTAAACTGTATTTTCTCGGACTCCTTAGTATCTCTTAGGCCCGATTAGATATCACCTTGGTTTTCACGTACAATGACTGCCCACATAAATGCCTAAAACTCAATTTCAGGATTTTGCCCTAACCAACCCCTAAGGGGGTGAAACGTGTTTTCACGCATTCTTCAAAATCTCTTGGGCCCGGTTTAGACATCCAATTGGTTTTTAGTTACAAAGGTTCCCCGCCCAAATGCTTATCAACAAATTTCAGGATATTGCCCTAATCAACCCCTAAGGGGGAGAAAGGTGGTATAATTTGTTGTCACGGATCCCTCAAAAGCTTTTCGGTCCGATTCGATATCGATACTTGGTTTTAGCCTAGCAACACAAATGCCTAAAAACCAATTTCCAAATTTTACCCTAATCAACCCTTAAAGGGTTAACTCTGGATCTGGTGTACTAAGTGTACATTGAATTGGGGTGTCTTAAGTTTTGAATAGTAGGTGTGGACGAATATATGCATATATAAATGTTCGTCATACAGAGGTTACTTTACCGAAATTATATAAAAAATTGCTACGGAAAACAGATATAAAAGTATTCCTTTTAATTATTCTACCGTAGCGAAGCACGCGTATTTTGCTAGACATAAATAAATAACTCGGAACCCAGTATTTGAACTTTTTAAACTTTTTTTACTTTTTTTTTCCAGTTTTATAATTTTGTTTTTATTTTTTCCGTGTTTTTCTTAATTTGTTGTTTACTTGAAGTTTATTGAATAAAATAATATTTATATTGACTCATGGTATTAAAATTCATCGGCGGACTCGTCCATGACCCTATTTTCATCATCCGACTCCGGTTCGTTATCGTTTGTAGAAATTAATAAGTTTTGAGCTTGGTCACACAAGCGTTTAATTTTTTTTGGTTTATGGACTCTTAAGGCACTTATAATTGGGTCTGATGAAACCAACATAAAATGAATTACGTCTTCGTTACAAGCAAAACGTGAAAACAGTCTACTAAAACGTAATCTTGCCTCCTTAAAAGTTTTATTATTAGCTTCCTGAGCTTCCTCGGACATCCAACCAATTGGTAAGCCAAAAACTTTCATTATATTGGCACCGTGTAACAAAACTTTATGTACACATGGAGGCATTTTATACCAATCGTATAACTCAACGAAGAGTTTTGCGGTATCAAGTGCGTACTTCTCAAACTTCTCATAATCAATGTCGTATCCACTTGTCAAAATTTGTAAAATAATAGCAAATCGTTGTATTAAACGACTGTCAACTCCTGTTGCGTTTGCCGCTTTCTCGGGGTCATCAAAAAATCGCCTGGCTGTGTTGCCGTCATTGGTTGTTCCGTGACCCTGTTTGACCACATCCACAATCAGTGACATTTCCGATCTTATTTTGTCTTGCACCAGTTTTTTTCGTTCCTGTTTTAACTGTTTGTTATTTCCTTTAGCATAAAACTTTTCAAAATCTAAATTGTAGGCGATGTGCAGGATACATTCCATGAATCTAATACGACAATGGAGAGTCGAAAGTCCGTAGTAGTAATGTTTTTCTTCCACGTGCAGTTTTTGAAGAAGATCTAATTGGTTCATCTGATTTGGAATTGCTCTACATATGTTACAAGATGTCGAAGATGCCTGACCTGTTAAGACGTTACAAACTTTTCCATCCACCATGGTAGAATATAATTTATGTGATACATAATATTTTTTTCTTTTAATATTAACATTTGTGGTTTTAGAATTCATAAATTTTTCATTTATATGGTCATATTCTTCTTGAACTTTTTCATTGCTTTCCTTTGTAAACTCAAATTGAATTGGTCTGCAAAGTCTCACGGAAGATGGACGTATATTTCTCCAGATCGTTTGTCCATCTGAGGTACGAGACAGAGCGTTGATACTGCGCATGGCAGAAGTGGTGGGGAGAACGCCGAACTCGTGTAGGCCGAACAGAGGACTGCACGCTGATCACACTCTGAGCGATGCGCAACTAGTTCTTTTAAGAGTTATTTTTTCACAACCTTTTTTCGGTACTTCTTTAACAACCAGTTCTTTTAAGAGCTATTTTTTCAATAGTCCTTTTAAGGGCTTTTATTTTAGTTTCTTGTTTTTTTAGGAGAATTCTATTTCTGTCCTTTTCAGGGCTATTTCCCTTTCTTTTTAAACAGCCTTTATCAAGGCTTTCATTTTAGTTTTTTTTCGGGTGAATTTCTTACATCCATTACGCAAATATCACTAAACATCACATTGTAGTAAAGTAATACATCTCATTACAATAGTGAGATTATTTGCAAAGTAATTTTAGCTTTTATTTATTATTGAATTTACCTTTTAAGAAATTATATTAAATTAGAAAATGTCGATTTTCACAATTGAGCAAAAACAGTTGTGTGAATGGTTGTGGTCTGAACCAAATAAAAGAAAATCAAGGTTAGATGTAGGTGTCCACACCTACTATTCAAAACTTAAGACGCCCCAATTCAATGTACACTTAGTACACCAGATCCAGAGTTAACCCTTTAAGGGTTGATTAGGGTAAAATTTGGAAATTGGTTTTTAGGCATTTGTGTTGCTAGGCTAAAACCAAGTATCGATATCGAATCGGACCGAAAAGCTTTTGAGGGATCCGTGACAACAAATTATACCACCTTTCTCCCCCTTAGGGGTTGATTAGGGCAATATCCTGAAATTTGTTGATAAGCATTTGGGCGGGGAACCTTTGTAACTAAAAACCAATTGGATGTCTAATCGGGCCCAAGAGATTTTGAAGAATGCGTGAAAACACGTTTCACCCCCTTAGGGGTTGGTTAGGGCAAAATCCTGAAATTGAGTTTTAGGCATTTATGTGGGCAGTCATTGTACGTGAAAACCAAGGTGATATCTAATCGGGCCTAAGAGATACTAAGGAGTCCGAGAAAATACAGTTTACCCCTTTTCACCCCCTTGGGGATGAACTTTCCAAGAATCCTTACTTAGTCGGTGCCTATGTCATAAAAACAATGTACCTTCCAAATTTCACTTATCGTTATTGAATATTACTGAAATCTATTATGTTAACAAATTGTTTAATAACAATCAATTGTTTATAGTAATGTTACAACAAAGCATGATCAATTTGATTGTATGAAATGGATTTCACTGTCACTTTGTTAAAAAATTGTTTAAACAAATTATTAATAAACAATCTACTAACATTTTTTATGTCAATAATCTTTATTTTCGTCTCCGATAGATATCAATGGTTAGATTAATCATGTATTTGCAGTATTTGTCGCGGAAATGATAAAATTAGTAAATAATGTTGTTTTTTTATTGTTAACAACAATTTTTTAACAACTATTCATTAGAATATCATTCTATAGAGTGTGATGCACATTTCTAAACTCATAAAATATATAGTTATAGCTGTAGGTTTTGAATAAACAACGTGTTTCGTTCGTAGGATTCGTATTTTTCCAGTTTTTGTCAACTTTGAGCGGCCATATTGACTCCGCCATCTTCTTTTTCAAAAAACCCGCAACGGGATCGTGATCAGCGATACCTAATACCCCAGTATACCAAGTTTCGTTGATTTTCATTTCGATTTGGAATGGGAATCGATTTTTGACGCCGACTGTGTCATTTTCTCCCACTGTGCGCCTGTCCGACTGGTGGTTGGAGATGCCATTTCCCGGCTGCTGTCCACCCTGTCGACGCGGACCTCTTGGTTTGCACAAACCGGGGAGGAGCCAAGATCCACGCCAACAGGGCTAGAGAAGCGGTTCCACGTTTGTCCGCGCTCCACTGCGGACTGCTACTCTGTCGTAGCACAGACGGGGAATTCGGGAACGCGTATCCAGGCCGCGGTGGCAGTCCCCCGACACCTTGTCCCTCGTCGTGGGGTTTCGTGCTCTCTGAAACACTTTAAAGAAACAGAGGGCTGGGCTACGAAGGTAGCCTCCGCAGCCCAGTCCAGTAGATTAGCTTAGACTAATCTTCAGACTCTTCGTTCAGAACTTCAAACTCTCTCCTCGAGCGAGAGACTTCCTGGATCTTTGGTCGGCGAACAACCCATCCTGTCTAAACAACTCCACTCTTCGGGGCTCTCTCTCATGGGGAATTCGGCCATTCTGCGACGATGTTCGCTCTCGAACTCCCTTCGTCGCAGCTCAGTAATTCTGCGCACTCCAGGCGCTTCCACGTTGCTTATTCGCCAGCTCTTCATATGCGCTGGATGCACTCACCGGTGCATTAGTGACTTTGGATTGCAATTGCTTATTCGACAGCTCTTCATATGTGCTGGATGCACTCGCCGGTGCATTAGTGACTTTGGATTGCAATTGCTTATTCGACAGCTCTTCATCTGCGCTGGATGCACTCGCCGGTGCATTAGTGACTTTGGATTGCAATTGCTTATTCGACAGCTCTTCATATGCGCTGGATGCACTCGCCGGTGCATTAGTGACTTTGGATTGCAATTGCTTATTCGACAGCTCTTCATATGCGCTGGATGCACTCGCCGGTGCATTAGTGACTTTGGATTGCAATTGCTTATTCGACAGCTCTTCATATGCGCTGGATGCACTCGCCGGTGCATTAGTGACTTTGGATTGCAATTGCTTATTCGACAGCTCTTCATATGCGCTGGATGCACTCGCCGGTGCATTAGTGACTTTGGATTGCAATTGCTTATTCGACAGCTCTTCATATGCGCTGGATGCACTCGCCGGTGCATTGGTCACTTTGTATTGCAATTGCTTATTAGACAGCTCTTCATATGCGCTGGATGCACTCGCCGGTGCTATTACGATGTTGTCATCCATCGTTTTATGTACTTTATTTTCTACTCGTACATGTTCCTCCTGTTTTTATGTACGGAGGTTCTCTAATCGGCTGTTGTCGATTGTATCTGCTATCTATTATTTCTGGCAACATGCAGTCCTCATAGAACTTCCTCAGTTTTTCCTCCATCTCTCTTGCCCAGAAACTATCATCTCTTGGTACTATTATAACTTTCATTCCTTTCGGCGTCCATAAACAGAATAAAGCCCGTTGCCTATTCGTAATGTGCAATTGTCCTTGCACTTGATAATAGTAGTGATGATTTTTATTCATTTCATCACCCCGGAAAATACGCCGTATTGTAGGAAGATGCTCTATTGCTTCAGCAGGCGACAAATCCTTCTCCGATTCGGGACATTTTACTTCGATGATGGTATCATCGTCCACGAGGCCGTCAGGAGTTGCACCTAAGTGAGGCACAGTGGCATCGATGAAGAGGCCACACGTTAGAATATTGGTTCCTAATTCTTCTTCCATTTGTCGCAAGGCGTTTGCCTCATTTTCTCTTCCGTATTGGAGAGAACGTAAATTTTCGAGTTGCGGGTACATTATACTCTTCAAAGTATTTGCCCGTGGTATTTTCTTTTGTAATCGGCATACCTTGCCGAAATTGGATGCAGTTAATAATTTCTTCCTATAACCGATCCACTTTTCGCTATTCGCCTGATCGCGAGTTTCCATTTCGATCTTGTATCGCGTCGTTTGCCACTCGTGAAGTATAGCCGCGTGCCTTTTACACTCGGAAGAGTATACTGTCTCTTCCATATCTGGCTTTTCTGCACTGGGGCCGTAATCCTGGTCGCACGATTGTTTTTTATTTCGGAAGGAGGATGCTTTCGCTTCTTTTTTATATTCCATTGCCTTTTCTGCTGCACGCTTCCGCCGTTTTTCCAGCTTTCTTACTATGGTTGTCGGCTCTTTATTCATTGCCATACTCAATCTGCTAAACGCCTCTTTCGTGTTATATTGGACGACTGCAGCGGAGACTCTACCCTGATACGAGCCCCCTCGTCCAAAGTTTATCCTTTTGCCTCCGATGAATTTAGCAATGATATTATTAAAACTTTCAACGGCATTGTTATTTAGACCGTGCAGCAAACTGTCAGCTTTAGTGAAAAGTGGCTGCATCGCTTCTTCGATACTTTGATAAATACCAGCTTCTCTCAGTTGTGGAACGTAGTCTACTCTGTTGAGATCAGAGTATTTATTACAGAAGTATGCTAACCTCTGACACTCTTTGTGTTCACCGAAAACGTGACTCGGTACATTCGTCAAGTCTTCCTTCAAATTTTGTATTCGTTGATCGAGTGTTATTTCTTCTTGGAACCGGTATTCCGCAGCTTTCTTTATACCAGTACGCAGGCGGAGAGCATTATTATGTACGACAGCTCTTAGTTCTTTATTGCGGCCTTTTGCTACGATATCGCTTATTTTTCTACTGAAATTGCGTAGCAGGTGATTGGTGCATTCTATTTTTCGTACCCGCACCATGTACATTTCATATGGATCATTGTCCAATATCTTCTTGTACACACTGCTATCGCCATCGGCAACTAGTGTAGAATATATTAGTCCGTGCATATCTATGCTGCATTTGAAGCCTTCGACAATAGCGACACTTTCTATGCCAGTTGAACTCTGATTACGACCCCAGTTCTTGAAGCAACGATGCTCGCGCGGTTCTTCCTTCCTCGTACCTACTATTTGGTAAGTCATGCAGAATTTATTCTTCACACTGATGTAGAGCACTTTCTTCGTGTGGTATCCCACGATGGCTCCTACGCCCGAAAGAGAATTGTAATCTCCTCCGCGGTAGGACCTTTTCATCCAGCTGCCATCCGCGACAACTGGGATAAACGGTAGCTTCGATTCTGCATGTACGTCGCCTCTTGTTATAGCTAATGCTTTTTCTTCTTTTCCAGCATCTTCCATTTCGCGTTGTGCGGCCACTTCGAGGGCATCGATTAGGTCATTCTGACAGTTCTCGTAGATCCTTTTCGTCATACAGGACACGTTCACGGCCGTCAGTAAGTCCTCCAGTTGATTATATCCGCCGCCCGTCATCATTGTTCCGGCAACAGCGGCGCGGTTGATATCCATAGTGGCATCACTCTTCCGAAGACAGGATATACGCTCTGTGTATTTGCACATTTTGCACTCTACATCTAACTATTTCAAAATGTTGGATGCCACAGCCAGTAATCGAATGTTTTCCAAGATTTTTGATTTGCTCGAAAACATGCGGAAAATCAACGAAGTCGATTCCTTTTGAAATTGGGTTTTCCGGCTGTTCTGGCTCTGCAGTCTCCACCACCCAGTAATCGGCATCACTTCCAACATCTTCGTTGATGTATGTGTCGAAATCTATTTCTTGTGCAATTTCTTCTTCGTTCGACTCGAAATGCACTTGTTCTATAATTTCCTCTTCGTCCGCATTGAAATGTATTTCTTCTTCAATATCTTCTGCGTCCGTATCGAAATGTGCTTCTTCTATAATTCCTTCCATAATTGGAAAATCTTCAAAATGTCTTACGTCTTCTTCGTGTATTACGTCCGTAGGAAAATCAGACGTAGCAGATGTGCTTGGAAGTGTTTCTTCGTACGAGGTACCTGCATGCGTACCTGCTTCCGCCACGGTGCCCTGACCTACCGTGAGGCACGCTGCTGTTTTCAATCGTTGCCTGCACGTAAAGAGTCAATAATCAGTAACACGTGGTACATATATAGAAATAAGATAAACATACATTAGAAAAGAAAAACAGGCATAGTAAAAGAACATATACAGTAAAGTCTCAATGTAAGTTTAAATGCCCGCTTTTCGCAGAGTACGTGTGAGAGAATACTAACGCAATCAAAATTTAAAATTAAAACTTTTGTATTTTTGGTTCCATTTTCATGAAACTTTTACCAACATGTTTGTTAGAATCTCCTGATTAAAATGATACCAAATACGACATAAATCGGACAACTTTTACTTATCGTGGATACGAATCATTTATATTTATATGCATAATTGTCCAAACCATATCGTGTTTGGTGTCATTTTAATCAGAAAATCCTCACAAATATGTTGGTAAAAAAATTATAAAAATGAACCAAAAATAAAATACTTTTAATTGTGAACCTCGTTTACATCGGTGTTGTCTCTCACCGATTTTCGATTTCGGATCGGGTTACACGATCGGCGCACGAGCCATATTACACGCTTCACTGGTTCCAGGGGCTACCACCCCAACTAGGGGTGATAGAAATTAACACTAATGTTATATAGTCACAATTTTGAACTCTAATCGAGATTTTACTGTAGATCCTACATTTTTAGAAGTTTGTCGACAGTCTCGAACGTAGGAGAAGAGAGCGAGTGGAAAAAAGGACTGCCGATTGTCTCCATCTTTTTCATTCGCTATCCTTCTCTGCGGCCGAAACTTATTACCACTAAATATGTATTATCCAAATTATATCGTGTTTGGTGTAATTAATCATTAGAGAAACATCACAAATGTTACGATACTTTGTTTATGAAAATATTATTATTATTATTGCATTACTGTGAACATCATTCTAAAATATCTTGATGATACGAAGAGGGACGTCTTAGACAACGTGATTCCCTCGCTATGCAAACCGAAGAAAATGCACATTTGGCCTGTTTTCTTTTCACACGCACATATCTGCACAACCGTCTCCGCTACTCGCAAGCGAAGGCAGCCACAAGCAAACAGGGCTGAGTTGCGACACGCGGCTGTGCGAGTATACAGGCACGTGTGCACTTGACCGCGTATGAAAAGAATACTCTTCGCATTTCAATCCTGGGTCATTCCACGCGAATTCGGACACTTTTCGGAGTAACATTTGGGATTTTTGTGAAACTTGAATAAGATGTAGTCTTTAGTGATATATATATACGTATTTCAAAGGATTTTTAAAAATTTTCAAAATTGTGGAAATTGACTTTCTTTCATTAAATTATAACTGTTGAACTAAGAGACAGATAAGAATGAGCGTTTGGGTGCTTACACTCGGGAAGTAAGAGTACCTAATAAAAATTATTTCACTGAAAGGAAATAAATTTTTGACCATTTATTTTGCAATTATTCTAAACAAATGCCATGTTTTAATAGCGGGGCACTATTTAAAAATTTGAAAAAAATGAGGGTATAGTCCTATATGTCCTCTTTACGGGCCCGTTTTCAGAAATACGGACACTTTAAAATTTGCCCCAACTGAAACAGGAAAACTTTTACTATTTTTTATACCCAACATAATACGGTATGTCAACTTTTGGTGTTCGCGATATTTTCCGTGAACCGAAGGTGAGCATCAGTTTTGGAATGCTACATATTTGATTACCCGATATGAATGTGACTGTCAAGACAAATTGAGGGCTCGGAAGCAATAAAGGGACTAGCTCTCGAAAATGAGAAAAACATTTGTCCAAACGCTAAGAAAAATTGGAAAATTACATTTAGTTAAACTGGATTTTAAAAAATATAGTGTTGTAAAGCTCATCACGGCACACATTTTTTCTCTTTGCAGTATTTCTATCGAATCATTAGTATTCGAAATAACAATTATAAACAAAAAATTTCTTCGACCAAAGTCAATATCTTTTTAAACATAAATTGCGATAACTTGAGTGCCGTGATGAGCTCTAAACACTATATTTTTTAAAATTCAGTTTAACAAAATTTAATTTTCCAATTTTTCTTAGCGTTTGGACAATAATTTTTCGTATTTTCGAGCGCTAGTCCTCTTATTGCATCCGGGCCCTCATTATTCAACCATATGGTATACTATAACTTTCAAGGCCACGCAAGATTAGGAATGAAAGACATAAATAGTTTCATATTGTAGCACGCACGGCTCAGCCAGTCGAGCCGGTGCTGGGCGACGCAGCGTCACATTCAATTCATTTTCATGCGACCAATTTTAAAGTGTCCTTATTTTTTTCAAATGTGTAAATAGTGCCTTGCTAGTATAAAATTGCATTTGTTTAAAACAATTACAGCATAAATGGTCTAAACTTTGTTTTTTTTAAGTGATGTAGGATTTCTCCTGTTGTTCCAATTCTTGGACGAATGGGACGCGGAGCTAGAGGTCTTATAAAGAATTGAGGACCCGTTGATATTAAAATAAATCCGATTTAATATAAGTAGGTCAAAATGGTTGAAACAGATGTAATATACAGGGTGTTTCTCTACCTGTGGTCAATACTCTAAGGGGTGATTATACCGGCAAAAATAAGATGAAAATCAAGAGTGACGAAATTGCGGTAAACGCTTCGTTTTCGAGAAAATTGACTTTGAATTTCACCTAAATACGCGTGCATCGTAGGCGCTTGAGGGGCACGCGGAGGCGAGCGAACGCGTCAGCTGTCCGTAGGACGTTCACCCTGTACAATAAGAATAGGATCCGCAAGCACGCGACAGTCCTGCTGGACGACCGATACGCGCAACCCCTCGCCTCGCCTTCGTTCGTCTCACGCCACGCGACAATGCCGGCGCGCTTTTCGGTTGTTTTCCTGACGCGTCACGCGCTACGCCTCAACCAGAGCTCATCGGCATCTCACAGTGATATAATTTTTATTAGGTACTCTTACTTCCCCAGTGTAAGCACCCAAAAGCTCATTCTTATCTGTCTCTTAGTTCAACAATTATAATTTAATGAAAAAAGTCAATATTTACAATTTTGAAAAAATCCTTTGAAATACATATCATCATACATATTATATATCACTAAAGACTACACCATATCCAAATTTCACAAAAATCCCAAATGTTACTCCGAAAAGTGTCCGATTTCGCGTGGAATGACCCTGCTTGAAAGTTGAGAATACTGTAGAGCAGGCCTGCCCCATCGGGTGCAAATACCTCCTGAATTTCTGGGACCCGGGTAACAGCCGAACGCGGGACATTGCTACCCGTTGCGAAAATTTGTGAGAGAACTGCATGAGTGTGCGTCCATGTAGAAGAGGTCTTCGGATCCAAGCAATAGACTCGTGGTACGAGCCTACACGGACAGCCGCACACTCATGCAGTTCTCCCGCAACCCATGCTGTGGTTAGCAACGTAACCAGTCCCGGGCTCGGCTGTTGCCCGGGTCCCAGAAATTCAGGAGGTATTTGCACCCGATGGGGCAGGCCTGCTGTAGAGAGAGAGTTGGTAATAATATAACTGAAATGGTACAACATTGTATGCGACACACAGGACCACATAGGTATCTAATAAGTTATAACCTGAAGGAATACAAATGCAGTATTATCTCCGTATGTACTCGCTGGTCGGGACCGGCGTGGAACCCGTATCGCGAACAGAGCCCTAATTCCGAGTGTTCGTTTCTCCCTTCTTTCTGGCCGAAGGGGGGAGCGAGATGGAACGCTTCGTGTGTGCGGCGGGCGTGCGCGACAGGCGCGAGCGCTCAGATGGAATCGTGACTGCTCGACGCATGCACGCGACGGTCAGATAGTCAGGCACGGCACGAGTCTCTTTTGCGACCTAGGCGAGCTGGCCAAATTCCCCAATTTATTATAATACATTTAATTGAGCTTCTTCATATCCTTACTCTTAATTCTTACTCGTAGTTTAAAACCGTTGCAGTACAATTTGTAGTATTTCATTTAAAAAGTTATTTTCAACAATGCCAACAATGAAAAGACCATTTTGCGCCTCTTGTCAACCTTACGCCCTAGCAGTTGCCTGATTTTGCAGAATAACGTCATAAAAAATCTCAAATGAATGTATTATAATAAATAGCGCAATTTGCCAACTTCGCCTAGGGTGCAAAAAAGACTTGAGCTGAGACTGCGTCAACATTTTGCGAAGCGGTTCCCGTGCTCACCGTAAGTGCTTGCGACCATCGCGCACGCCCGTCGCGCACGCAAAGGACGGAGTGTCACGGCGCCCGAAAGACGGAGCGAGACAAAACATCAACACGTTGTCTGTCTCGTACCGTCCTGGCTCGCTTTCAGTGGCTCTCGCTCGCTCTCGTTCCATCTCGCTCTTGCCTTCGCCAGACAAGAGTGAGACAGAAGTGGACGCGACATACGGGGATAGCGACAATCTCGTACCGTATGCACCAAACCAACATTTTGTCCTTTTGCGCTTTCAGACATTAGTTTCCGAGATATTATAAAAAACTTTTAGTATTTCGGTAGACTTATTCCGAAATAACGCATTCCACTTTCCAACTTGTTCTGGATATTAGTATTGGACGGGGCTAGATCAACGCGGGGGGCCCGCCTCCCGCTTGCAGTCGCGTAAATTGAAGGGTTGGATGCAATAAGGGGACTAGCGCTTGGAAATAGGAAAAATTATTGCCCAAACGCTAAGAAAGATTGGAAAATTAAAAGTTGTTAAATTGAATTTGTAAAAATATAGTGTTGTAAAGCTCGTCACACACATTTTGTCTATTTACAGTTTGTTTATGCAATCATTACTATTCGAGCTAAAAATTATAAACTACAAATTTTTCATCATCCGAAATCATTATTTCTTTAGACGAAAATTGCGATAACTTGAGTAAATATTAACGGATTGTCATAAGACTTGAAACATAACTCTAGAAAACTCTAGCGAAGCCGTAAAATGTATGCACGAAAACCTAATGTTAAAAAATGTAATAATATTTCACTAAAAAGTAATACTGGATATAACCCATGTTTTTCAACGTTCACCGTTAAAAAGTATCGAGGCAATTTTTAGGTACATATAACTTGCAGCGACAAAGTTTTTCCTTGATATATAAGGAAGATTTACACCAATTTTCACGCTGATTAATAAATAATTGTAGAAGATACGGCGATATGTATAAATCCCGCGCGGCACCAACAGTCAACGCGAGTGCTAAAACTGCTAAATAGCGCACTACACGCGGCTACCGACTATTGGTGGCGCGCGAGAATTGATATATATCGTCATATCTTCTACAATTATTCATTAATCAGTGTGAAAATTGGTGAAAATCTTCCTTGTATATCAAGGAAAAACTTTGTCGCTGCAAGTTGTATGTACCTCAAAATTGCCTCGATACTTTTTAACGGCGAACGTAGAAAAACATGGGTTATGTCCAGTATTACTTTTTAATTAAATATTATTACATTTTTTAACATAAGGTTTTTGTGCATACATTTTACGGCTTCGCTAGAGTTTTCTGAAGTTATGTTTCAAGTCTCATAACGATCCCTTAATATTTACTCAAGTTATCGCAATTTATGTTTAAAGAAATAATGATTTCGGGCGATGAAAAATTTTTAGTTTATAATTTTTAGCTCGAATAGTAATGATTGGATAAACAAACTGTAAATAGAAAAAATGTGTGTTATGACGAGCTTTACAACACTATATTTTTAGAAATTAAGTTTAATAACATTTAATTTACCAATCTTTCTTTGCGTTTGGACAAAAATTTTCCCAATTTCCAGGCGCTGGTCCCCTTATTGCAACCAACCCTTCAATTGTGGTAGCGAGCCGATGAGAGTTTGCAGATTTAAACCAGAAACACTATTATACAGAATAAATACCTGTGACTCTATTGATAGACAATACTTTAGGGGGTGATTCTATGGGGTGGTTCTTCGAGAATAACGAATAAAAGTTTATTCGAATAAGAATTTATTGGAATAAATCGTCGAATAAAAGATAGCCGCTAAACAGGCAATCTGCTAATATATTAATTAAAAACTAGAGGTTTCTTAGAATGCAGAAAGCGAATATGAACTCTGTTTTGTAGAGAAAAATTATTTACGACCACGTTATTTAGAATGAGTTATACATTTTAGCTCCTAACATCATCGTTTTTGGAGATAGAATTATTTTAATTATGTATAAAAATTATGTAGAGTTGCAAATATTTGCCACTATAACTTTTGAATATGTACTCTATAAAGCAAATAGAACAAATAGCACAAAAAATTTCAGGTTCCACGAGGTTCCTGGATATCTAGAGCCTTTCGAACGAAAGTTATTGAAAAATTCCGTCATTTTTATGATTAAATTTTAATTCTGTTCGTTGGTAATTAAAATACTCATGGCTGATGTACTACTTATTTGTACCTCTGCAATCCATTATTCAAAATACTAACAATTTAAATCGCGATACAATTGAGCACTTTTGATATATAGCTGATACTGAAGCATTCTAACAATCGGAGTATAAGCGGCCGCCGACTCGCGCTTACCAAGCCGACTCGCCGAGCCACGCGCCGTCTGACTTCACCTGAATAATGGGCTTTTCAATGAGACAATTTCGCTAAAGCTACACATATGGACGTACATATTGCGGTCAAAATCCACAAAAGAAGAAGCAATGTGTACATATTTCGTATTCAACAAGTAACTACACATG
Organism: Andrena bucephala; assembly: GCA_947577245.1. NCBI lineage: Eukaryota > Metazoa > Arthropoda > Insecta > Hymenoptera > Andrenidae > Andrena > Andrena bucephala. Next base: position 73,216,231 of record OX387716.1, read on the forward strand.
CTCAACATCGAATCGCAAAGCATTGATGACTGTTGCTAATTTTAAACATTATCTTCTACATCACAGAAATAAAATCTGAATTACATTTTTTATCCATTGAAAACATACAACGATTGAAATAATCACAACTGCATTATAAAGGAAGCATATCTAACGAAACGCGTATACATATGTAGTTTGAACGTTTTATACTAACAAAACGCATATAGTTTGTATAATATATATAACGAAATTTAAAATTTCTACATTTCGGGTCCCATCGGCACGAAAGTTGCAGGAACGAGCTGCTGACATTTTTCACATGAAAATGAGGCCAAACACGGTATAAATCGGATTATTAATTAATTAAATAATGATGAACACACGAATTGGAAAAGAATGAGTGAGACAAGAGGGGTAAAGTAATGACATGCGTCGCGGTGCGCATAGTATAGAATATGTGTACGTAAAGTGTCAAAGATAGCTGTTGATATACATATTTGAAGAATATGAATACTGTATTATATACAACAAAATACCATGTTGCTGCTACTACATCACAAACTGTAACTGTATTCAAATCTGTACCATAAAATATAACTTACATTTGTCGACGCCTTTTATTTTTTGACAAACGCTTTGCAGATAACTTGGGTCGCTTCGCGTTTGCATCACCCTTCAAATAACGATTGTTCCTTGCATCTATGACTTCCTTCTTTGATTCCATGGCAATGGAATGATCACACACACTTATCAACACTACAGTAACGAACCACGCAGGAATGGAACAATTCACAAAATTATGAATATTCCATATGTATCAATATCTGCGCAGTAAATAAAAACCCGATTGCTTTCTGTGTCTTCACCGTAGTGCAAACGGCAGAAAATTGATCAGCTCGCGTTGTCGCTGCGTTACAGATGCTGAGAAGCAGAACAAAAGATAGTGGGAAAAGGACGGATATATGCGTTCTGTTCCTCTCTTTCTCATTAGGATTGGAGTATGCTGATACATTTACATAGAGTATGTACTTCCGGGAATACTTTTTGGTGCAGAAATGTGCACAGGAAAGGATTTTTGATTATCCTGTGCATATACTTTTGACGTATCACCTTGGCGCGCTTGAACCTTTACGCGGGCCGAGATGTGTCGCTCGATCCTTGGTGCAAGCGAAATACAAAATATTGAGTGAGTGAGAAAGACAGTTTGTGCCCCGTCCAGCGATTTCAGGAAAGAATCGCAAATTGTGTAGTATAATCACCTACAGGAGAGGTGGTCATGTGTGCGTGAACCGACGCCGGCGTTTGTTTTCTGGCAACGCTGGCCCTTGAGGCTAGCAAAGGCTCGATCGTTAGAAATACGAGTGACTGCCGAACAGTAAAGATCGTAAGTACCTTCACGCTTACTACTCCTGTCTTTTTCACTATATGTGCCGGTTATTATGAAAGTGGTCTAAGTCCAAGTTTTTCGTTTATTACATTTCACTTCTTTTTTACGGATTATATCAACATGATACATAATAAACGTAAAGTTCATTTCTTTTTTTTAAATTTCGACCGACGCCACTTTCGTAATAACTGACATACTTCTACATTTTACTTCCAACCCAAGACTGTATTTAGACATATTCCGGGTAAAGTTTCATTACCGTCATAGTATTGTTGTAATTTTTTGTGCAAAATCTATCGGGTGAGCCGTGATTGTTTGAGTGCCCGCGTGTTTCTCAAGCTGCGTATCGCCATTGCGAGGCTGCGTCGCGGGCCACCATCTAGCATTTTAGCACTCGCGTTGACTGTTGGTGCCGCGCGAGATTTATATATATCGTCATATCTTCTACAATTATTTATTATTCAGTGTGAAAATTTGTGAAAATCTTCTTTATATATTAAGGAAAAACTTTGCCGCTGCAAGTTATATGTATGTCAAAATTGCCTCGATTCTTTTTAACGACGAACGTTGAAAAACATGGGTTATGTCCAGTATTATGTACTTTTTAATTAAATATTATTACATTTTTAACATAAGGGTTTTGTGCATACATTTTTCGGCTTCGCTAGAGTTTTCCGAGTTTTATGTTTCAAGTCTCATAACAATCCGTTAATATTTACTCAAGTTATAGCAATTTATATTTAAAAAGAAATTTACTTTGGTCGAAGAAATTTGTTTGGTTTATAATTTTTATCTCGAATACTAATGATTCGATAAAGAAACTGTAAAAAGAACAAATGTGTGCCGTGACGAGCTTTACAACACTATATTTTTTAAAATCCAGTTTAACAAAATTTAATTTTCCAATTTTTCTTAGCGTTTGGACAATACTTTTTCGCATTTTCGAGCGCTAGTCCCCTTATTGCATCCGAGCCTTCAATTACAGATATTTTGAAACTTGATAACCTCATAATTACAAATTTTGGAAATGTTTGAATTTCAACGCTGTTGAACATGGAAATTCCAGCATTTAGAAACATGAAGATTCCCCTCCTGCGCTAAATCTTGGCTAAAGAAAGCCTATATTGTACCCGAATGTACCAAATTGATAAACGTGTACTCTTCTACTGCACTTTCAAATCCTTACGTTCAATAGTTTCACTGTTTCTTCGATTCGCTTTTAGATGGCAAGCAATGCAGAGGAGATGCAATGCAATCTCGAGGGAGAAAAGAAACGGACTCCGTCGCGGGGACGGAGTCCGTCTCGTAGACGGAGTCGTTCAACCAGCGGGCGGACTGCGTCCCAACGACGGAGTCCTTCACACAGCGGGCGGAGTCCGTCCTCCAACAGTTGGAGGGAATTGGCCTTTTTTTATAAAAAGCAGGTATGTAGATACGTAAGCGATCTCGCGCAAACATTTCTTACATTGGGGACATTCCACGCGAAATCGGACTCTTTTCGGAGTAACATTTCGGATGCTGCTGAAATTTGAATATGTTGTAGTCTTTAATGATATTTAAACGTACCTCAAAGGATTTTTCAAAATTTTGAAAAAAGTCGATTTTACAGCTGTTTGAATGTAAGTGCTAACTTTTTTTCAGTAAATTATAGCTATGGAAGTAGTAACCGGATGGAGATGAGCTTTACGGTGCTTATAGAGAAGACATTGAAGTGTTTAGAAAAAATTATTTCAATTTAAAGAAAAAAGAATTTGAAACATTTTTGTGCAATTATTTTAAACAAATGCATGTTTTTAAGGCTGCCGTCTCAAGTTTGTTTTGGTCCGAATCGATCGAAGCGTCCCCAGTAAACAAACGGACCCTAATGAAATTACTCCGATCGATAAAAAGAGTTTGTACAGCAATGACATCTTCGGGTACTCTGGGTAGACGAATTTTTTACGCATAGTTGCCACATGTTCTGTACTCTCTGTCTCTGCCGCGCTGTTGCCACAGAGTTCTCTCTTTTCATCGAGAAGTCTTGAAGGAATACAGCACGAGAGCTGCGTCTAGCGTTAGAGCCTCCCTGAATGTAGCAATAATGAAAGATAGAGAGGTCCGGGAGTGTAAGAAGGAAAGATGGAAAGATAACCTGACACAATTTGAACTATCATTATTAACGAATAACGATATTACACATAAAATTTATTTGCAGAATTGAAAGCCGGTTTCGTTCAAAGTACTTAGTCCGATTCAAATTATTTCCTGTCAATTTAATCGGCAGAATCACTTTCATATTGATACGATAAAAAATAAAGAAATTCTGTTTCTGCATAATCAATGATATGTACATCGCCGAGCAACTCCAGGCAACAGATTAGACGGGTGAGCGATACAATGTCGCTCGGCTCGAGCTTCGGGAGACCTCAAAAATAGAGGCCCTCGATTAAAAAAATTATTTGTGGCCGACGGATGAATTCCCGTCGAATAAACTGATTCATCCGTGGCATTTCAAATAAAACTAACTCTGGGTTATTTTTATTCGACGACAAATAAATATAAAGTCTCTTTAATTTGATAGTTTATTTCAATAATTTATGAAAGAATACTAATTTGGGTATCAATATCCCTTCTAAACTTCACAATTCTTATTATCTTCTCTCATTCGGTGCAATATTTCTGTTTACTTGTGAAAAAATATAATGATATGATTGTTCAATGATTTGTATATTTTGTGTGTTTTAATAGAATGTAAAACTTTCTATCGTATCGGCATGAATGTTTCAGTAACATACTGCTGTGATTTCCCAAATGAAAATGAATTTAAACACGGTATAAATCAGATTATTTTTAAACGATTTTATTCAGCTTCGACCCTCGGTTTGTTTGTATATTTTTTGTATGTTTGATATATGCATGGTAGAAATCTGGCAACTGAAATTTAACTAACTTCCAACTATCGAGTTGTCTTGAAACTTTGCAGGCGTGCGTATTTTGGAGGACAATACAATATTTTAAAAAAAATTAACCCCGAAGGGGTGGAAAAATTACCCACTCATCCATAAATATAACCCATAACCACAAAACGACTTGAAATCAGCCACTTGCGTTCTTTGCGGTTAGAATTTTTTCTTGACATGTTGTACATCATTTTAGAGCTGTTCAAGTTCTTGGAAAAAGCAAGCCGAGCCTATCTCGGCTTGAACGACCGAGCCGAGCCAAGTACCCGAATGGACCGAGCGGCTTGAATGAACCGGGCGGCTTGGATAGAACCAAGTAGCTTGAATTTTTCAAGCGGCCCGAAGGAAGCGGACGGCTCGAACAGAACCAAGCGGATTGAATTATTTCCAAGCGGGCCGAAAGAACTGAGCGGGCCGAAAGAACCGAGGCAGCCCGAATGAACCGAGGCGGCCCGAAAGAACTGAGGCGGCCCGAATGTCTGTACATTGTACGTCGAGCAGATAGGTTAGGAAATAGGTTAGATATACCTAACGCAATTATACTGCGGATTTCTTGTGATTTCATACGCTCTTTCAGACATATTTCCCATCCCCATTCAAACGGATTACTACCGTGTTCTTACATTAATTAAATAAAAAAAATTAAATTGTGTGTCTATTTATATTGTTTGTTGTTTAAAAATTATTCGTCTATTTATTTATTTATATCTAGACTGCGGAAGTTTATGCAAGTATGATATACCACGAATATACAAATACGCTGAAAAAGGTAACGGGGGGGGGGGGGGGGGGGTTATATTTAACCTTGTTTATAAAACTGTAGTATACTAATAATTATGCTGTAATAATTGTATATTATACGTATCAAACCGTTGTACCTACTATTGAATTATTAAACTTGTGAATACATATGTAACTATTACATTATTAAAGTTTTTAACATATGAAACTATTACATTTTAAAATATGAAAAATATGCAGAATGTGCAACGTATATCCAGAATATGCAAAATGTGTAAAATCAAAAATATATTTTTAACATCCTCTTAATGATGAAACATATTTCTATCAAAGTCCCGCTTGTTTAAGTCATTCCAATAAAAACATGCATTTACATAAACTTCCGCAGTCTATATTATAATTGCGTTAGGTATATCTAACCTATTTCCTAACCTATCTGCTCGACGTACAATGTACAGACATTCCGGCCGCCTCAGTTCTTTCGGGCCGCCTCAGTTCTTTCGGCCCGCTTGGAAATAATTCAATCCGCTTGGTTCTGTTCGAGCCGCTCGCTTCCTTCGGGCCGCTTGAAAAATTCAAGCTACTTGGTTCTATCCAAGCCGCCCGGTTCATTCAAGCCGCTCGGTTCATTCGGGTACTTGGCTCGGATCGGAAACCGAGTTTCAGCTTGGTTCGGATTTCAAGCTACCCGAATATTCAAGTACTTGAACAGCTCTACATCATTTCCTATAGATTTTGACGCGCTGATTTCACATCCGTTCGCAAAATTTGTCTACTACCTCAGGATTTTGAAAAAAAATCGATTTAAAGTTTAACACAGATTTTCAAAGGTAAAAAACGTTCGTATCAAAATTTCATTAATTTTCCCTTATTCTGCAATCTTTCAACTTTAATTTAAAAAAAAAAATCATCACTCTATCTCATTTCTATCAAAAGTTCTTTGATTATGAAACAAACTTCTTCACTTTGCCCCACTGTGCGGCGCGGCGTTGAGCCCGTATCGCGAACAGAGCCCTAATTCCCAGTGTTCGTTTCTCGCTTCTTTCTGGCCGAAGGGGGGAGCGAGATGGAACGCTTCGCCTGCGCGACGGCCGCGAACGCAAAGAACGGAGTTGTCAGGCGTCCGAAAGACGGAGCGAGACAAAACATCATCCCGTCGTCTATCTCGTACCGCCCTCGCTCGCTTTCAGTGCCTCTCGCTCGCTCTCGCCTTCGCCGGACAAGAGTGAGACAGAAGTGGTGGGAATAGCGAAAAGTCCACATCGTTTACACCAAACCGAGCTCGTAACGAGACAGTACTGTAGTATCTTTTATTTGAGTTTATCCAGATAATATCTTTGCCCATTTCTGTTCTCCAGCCGCTTCGCCGTGATTCATTCAAGCCTCCCTTACGACAAAATAGTAATAGGGGAAATGCGGCAACAGCGCGATTCGACTCTCGATACATCTCGGCAACTATGTCTTTCCTACATTTATCGGCTAGATTGAACTTCCACCGGTTTTGATGGTACAATGCACGAATATACCATCAACGCCGGTGACGGAGAATCCTTGAAGCTTCATTCTGTCATTTCTCGAGTCTGTCTCAGTACACGAGTCAGAAATTCATTATTATTTCAACGTGCGGTGGTTATTAGCGCTCAAACACACCAAACCACCCTGCACTGATGTCTACTGGAGGCAACTATACCCGCAAAATCTTTCTTTTTGCCGATTCCAGGACGCAAGACGGTTGAAACGGTTTGTTTACTACCTCGCGTATACGCAGGGTCGGCGAAACCACTATGCAAGTTACGCGCCGCATAAGGGCGCCAGCCGAATGGGACGCTAAAAAACTATATCGCACGCTTAATAATAACGGAATCGAACCCCCACATAAACGAAATGTTCACCCCGTAAAGAAAAAACATATTAAATAGAAAACAGGTGCAAATATTTGGGAGCATCAAAAATTTTCTTGCGTAAGGGCGCCAACTAACTTCGCGTCGGCCCTACGTACCGTCACGCTGGTGCTACGTGGCTGCCGTACACCATTAGCGCCACCAATGGAGAAGCCTTAAAGCCTCATTCTGTCACTTTTCGATTCAGAAATTCATTATTATTTCAATGTACGGCGGTTATTATCATTCAAACGTACCAGACCACCCTGCACTGATGTCTCCCGGAGGCAACTATACCCGCAAAAACTTCCTTCTTGCCGATTCCAGGACGTAAGACGGTTGAAACGGTTTGTTTACTACATCGCGTATACGTACACGCTTTTCCTAGCTTGTGTGAGTGTACGCACACATTCAAGACCCGCGGAGACGGCAGCCTTAACATCTGGCGCGATTTTAAAAATCTAAAAAAAGAGAATATAGTTCTATCCTTCCCCTTGATGGACAAATTTTCAAAAATATAGACATTTTAAAATTGGCCCGGTAAAAATTGCCGAAAGTTGACCCTGCGTCAAATCACACCGGCTCGACTGGCTGAGCCGTGCGGTACTCGCAGCGGCCAAGCGGCTATATCTGCTATTCTTATACAGTGTTCTCGAATATGGTAGGTATTTGTAAAAAACTGAAGAAGGAAAACTTTTACTGTGTTTTATACAGAACATAATACGGTAACTCAATTTTTGGTGTTCGCAATAATTTCGTTGAAACGAAGGTGACCCTCAATTGTTTAAATGGAATGCTATATATTTGATTATCCAGTATGAAAGCGACTGTCAACACAAATTCAACCATATGGTATACTATGACCTTCAAGGCTACACATGGTTATGAATGAAGGAAGAAATCCAATCTACTAGATAGATAGATTGATATACTTATTTCATTCCTAACCATGTGTAGCCTTGAAGGTCATAGTGTACCATATGGTTGAATTTGTGTTGACAGTCGCTTTCATACTGGATAATCAAATATATAGCATTCCATTTAAACAATTGAGGGTCACCTTCGTTTCAAGGAAATTATTGCGAACACCAAAAATTGAGTTACATTATTATGTTCTGTATAAAACACAGTAAAAGTTTTCCTTCTTCAGTTTTTTACAAATACCTACCATATTCGAGAACACTGTATAAGAATAGCAGATATAGCCGCTTGGCAGTTGCGAGTACCGCACGGCTCAGCCAGTCGAGCGGGTGTGATTTGACGCAGCATCAACTTTCGGCAAGTTTTATAGGGCTAATTTTAAAATGTCCATTTTTTTGAAAATTTGTCCATCAAGGGGGAGGATAGAACTATATTCTCCTTTTTTCAGATTTTTAAAATCGCCCCCGATGTTAAAAACCTGCATTTGTTTAAAATAATTGCACAAAAATGTTTCAAATTCCATTTTTTTAAACTGAAATATTTTTTTCTTAAATCTTCAATGTCTTTTCTATAAACACCGTAAAGCTCATCTCCATCCATTCACTACTTCCATAGCTATAATTTACTGAAAAAAAGTTAGCACTTACCTTCAAACAGCTGTAAAATCGACATTTTTCCAAATTTTGAAAAATCCTTTGAGGTATGATTAAATATCACTAAAGACTACAACATACTCAAATTTCAGCAACATCCGAAATGTTATTCCGAAAAGTGTTCGATTTCGCGTGGAATGTCCCATTCTCATGAAAGTGTGAAAACGTCTAGACATTATTGCAGTAATTAACAAAAGATTTATGTTTATTTTTCATATTACAGAATAGCGAGCTCAAAACAGAGCTACAAACAATGAAATTTGGAGGACGTAGAGGTGGAAGAGGAGGAAGAGGAAGAGGAAGAGGCGTTACTAACGTGTATTATATGTAGTTTTTTTTTTAACAAATAATCAATAAATATTATTCTTGACTAAAGTACAAATTAATTCATGGCCGGCGGATGAAAGGCCTTCGAAAAAAAAATTATTTATGGCCGACAATTGGATTCCTCATGATTAACTCAATCATAGCGCTTCAAATAAAAATTAGCTCGGGTTATTTTTATTCGTGACGAATAAAGATAGTCTCTTTTATTCGATACGTTATTTAAATAATTTTTTATTTAAATAATGCCCATCTCTGGTATTTTGTCATATAATTGAGGCAGTGAGAGCAACAACGGGCTAACCCACATTTTTTTCGAAATTGAGTTAGTAGCAATAACGTATTCCAATAGGCTCCACTAATCATATAAAATGGGGAAAATTTTTTTATGTGGGTCAGTCCGTTGTTGCTCTCACTGCCTCAATTATAACATAAATTCAACAGCGATTTCAAGTGATGTACATATGTGTCACGGTAAAAGCGTTAATTTAGTAAATGTATACAGTTCCTAGCAGTTCCTAGTCAATGTGTGCCTAAACTGTATACAAAGTTGGGCAAAATGTAATCTAATTACAAATTACAAATTACGATTAAAATGTAATTGTGTAATTGATGAGGTACATTATTTCCTGTAATCGTTAATTTAGGTAGATGACCACAATTTTCTCAACTACCCAAATATTAACGATTACAGAAAATAATGTAATCAATTACCCAATTACATTTTAATTGTTATTTGCAATTAGATTACATTTTCCCCAACTCTGACTGCATATAAGCTAACCTACAATCGTATGTCAATGCATATATTGACTGCATCACGCTTTTACTGTGAGCGACATGTATCCAGCTACGTGCTAACACTGCAGTTTTGCTATGATTCCACGTCGGCAGTCCTCCCGAGTAGGCGCCATCTCGTGTCCACTAGCTGAACTAAATTTGTCACGTGACTTGCTCTGTATTATCGCCAATATGGCGGAACTCGTATTTGGGAATGTAGTCGCGAAATTACGTTGTTTGTCCTTATATGACCAAATTTTGGGCTAGGTGAGGTCTCATTCGAAAGAGGAAGATTCAATGCAGCGCGCTCTGGTCATCGTTTGAGTCACAAAACTCTTTTAGTGACCTAAAAATACTTGGATTCTTGCGGGTGTATTTTGTCGACTTTTGCTCTACTTTGAACACTCATATTATTAGATATCAACACAATCTCGTCGAACCATGACCAGAGCGCGCTGCACTGAACCTTCCTCTTTCGAATGAGGCCTCGCCCAGCCCAAAATCTGCTCATATAAGGACAAACAACGTAATTTCCCAAACCCATGTTTCGGGCCAGATTGTGTCGGTATACAGCGCGCTGCATTACCCGTGTCTACCCCCTTAAGGGGGTAGACACGTCACGTGATCTGGCCGATTCGGCAGGTCGGTATTACAGCAGGTTTTTTCTGCACAGAAATGGTAATACCGATAGATCGCCGATTGCCCGGTAAACGCGAGAGGGAGCTGTTTGCTATTTCCGTATTTTATTCTGAATAAGGAAAGAAATTCTCAGCTGTTGCGTTGTACTTATAAAAATTTAAACGGAAGTCGGCTGGTACTGCAAACGTAGAAAATTCATTGTACATTTTAATTACTTGAAATGTGCTTATGCTACAATATTCTACGTTAGCAGTAAGGAATTATAAGTGAAAAGGGAAAATAGATGAGGGGATGTCCCCAGAAAATAAAGTTTGTTAGGTTAGACATTTTTTTACTAGCAAAGCACCGAAACAGAACATGAAATACACTTATTATACGTCCTATGCAGAAAGCAGTTATGAACAAACATTATATATAAAATTGTAAGGAATCGATTGACGTCACTTTTGCAAAGATCTGATTAGAAATTGCAGAACTTCAGATTCGTCACTGCTTAGCGTGCAACATTGTATAGTCCCGCTGGTTTCGAGCGTCGAAGCCCACGAAACTCAGCGAGACACATGATTGTTGGCGAGCATCGCGTTTGACGATTCTAGCTACACAATCACCCCGTATAAATGCTAAGAAACGATAGTGTGAAGCGGCGTGCGTTTCAACTGCACATTGACAATATCGTAGATTCTAGGGCCTAGAATATTAGCTCCGTAATACGATGTTCTTCACCAGAGCACTGCATTACTGATGAAAATGATGCCAAACATAGAGAAATTCGGCATATTTTTAGTGAACGTAGTGTGTGTGTGTGTCCTAATCATGTATTCATAAGAAAAAATAGACCGAATTGCTTCGCAACTCGACTCATTTTCGTGGACATAAACTCACCAATCCATCGGTGGTAACACTCTTATCAAGGTGTAATGAGAAATATGAACATATTCATAATCAGTACTGGATGACTCAAGTCGCCGTCGACCGAGGCCTCTAATAAATGTGCATTTATTTGGGAAACCAAAGCCGCGTCACTCGTGACACCTACTCGCGAACAGATATATGTATGTACGAGAAGAAGCAATGCAATTTCCCGATGACTTGAAGCAACATTTCAATAGGTAAATGCATGAAACTCTGGGATCAGGAATTCCCAACCAAGTGATGCATATGTAAGAACTGGCAAAATTCAACAATAGTTTGTCGTCTAAATTTTACAATTAAAGTATTTATTTGACGCGAATATACATATGTAAAGTTTGTCAGCAAAGTCTTTCTCGATTTGAGTTCTATAGAAGGCTGACTTTCCTTCGCCATGCAAAGTCCTCTCTTGTCCTTCACGCTGGCAATCATGCAACTCGCTCAGTTTCGTGGGTTTCGACGCTCGAATCCAGCGGGGCCATACAATGTTACGCACTAAGCAGTGACAAATCGTCTGTTTTGCATTTCTAATCAGATCTTTGCGAAAGTGATGTGAATCGATTCGTCATGTTTTCTCGATCAAATTGGCCCCAAAAATGATATTATTCGGACCATAATTAAGGAAATTACGTGAAAATTTGTTTGCAGAATTGGAAGCCCGTTTCGTTAAAAATAGTCTGATTTAAATTATTTTCTGTCAATTTAATCGGGAGAATGCCAGGAATCCATTTGTGTCACTTTGATATTGATACGATGAAAAAAAAAAAAAATTCTGTTTCTATATAATCGATGACACATCGCCGAGCAACGGCGATCTCGTGCGGCTCGGGCAACAAAGGTTCTCGTCGGTTATTCGAGCATCTAAGAACGTTACGGGCTCGATTTGGTGTACTGTAAGTACACGATACGGACTTTTCGCTATCCCCACCACTTCTGTCTCACTCTTGTCCGGCGAAGGCGAGAGCAAGATGGAAAGAGAGCGAGCGAAGGCACTGAAAGCGAGCGAGGACAGTACGAGACAGCGACGCGTTGATATTTTGTCTCGCTCCGTCTTTCGGACGCCTGACACTCCGTCCTGTGTGTGCGCGACGGGCGTGCGCGATGGTCGCAAGCGCTTACGGTGAGCACGGGACCCGCTTCGCAAAATCTTGACGCAGGCCGGGCATAAGTCTTTTTTGCGCCCTAGGCGAACTTGTCAAATTGCGCCCTTTATTATTTATGACTTTACTCTGTGAAATTAGGCAACTGCTAGGGCGTAAGGTTGACAAGAGGCGCAAAATGGCCTTTTCATTGTTGGCATTGTTGAAAATAAATTTTTAAATGAAATACTACAAATTATATCACAACGGTTTTAAACTACAAGTAAAAGTTTAGAGTAAGGTCATGAAGAAGCTCAATTAAATGTTTTATAATAAATGGCGGAATTTGGCAAGCTCGGTTATGGCGCAAAAAAGACTCGTGCCGTGCCTGGCTATCTGACCGTGGCGCGTATGCGTCGAACAGTCACGATTCCATCTGAGCGCTCGCGCCCGTCGCGCACGCAAAGCGTTTCATCCCGCTCCCCCCTTCGGCCAGAAAGAAGCGAGAAACTCAGCCTCGGAATTAGGGCTCCGTTCATGATACGGGCTCAACGCCGGTCCCGACCAGCGAGCGGCTAACGAGACTTTACATTCAGATATATTGGCCGGTGCGTTTCATAACGCGTATTCTCCCACCATAGGTACCGCTTGCCTGCCTCGGTGCTCCTGTTTGCAACGTTTTCTGACTCGCTCTCGTTCCATCTCACTCTCGCCTTCGCAGAACAAGAGTAAGCCAGAAGTGATGGGGTTAGCGCCAAGCTTCTGGTGTGTATAGGCCAAACCGAGCTGCAGCGTAGAAATACACACATCAGAATAGGTGTGCCTTAGCTCCGAAAAAAATCAGGAGCTTTATTGGTCTGAACATTGATTCTTTCTCGATAGCTTCATCTCGTATTGGTCATAACAGCCACACGGCTACGTTCAGACGGAGCCGAGCAGCATTCCCGTTACCCCACCATACTCCTCGATCGCTGTTCGCGATCGCTGTTCGCGAAAACGAATTGACCGGCCAATATATCTGAATACGACCTTAGGATAAAGATATAATGAAAGATGAAAAATTATTCGAAGCCCAAGATGAAAGGCCTTCGAATAAACAAAGGAAACTAATAAATACCCGAAGCTAAATAGAATTTTAGATTTAGGGTACACACACCCTACCCCAAATCTCGTGTCGATCAGCCACTGGGGCCATTCGGAAGTATATTCTTTTATTTAAATAATGCCCATCTCTGCATAGGACCATAAAGAATTACAAAAAAAAATCAGGGAGTCAACTGTTGACTGATTTGGAGACTTTTCCTTGTATGTTATATACAATAGTCGGAAGAATAATAATAAGAGCAATAATTGCAAATAATTGCTGTAACTTCCACATTCTGAAAATATGATATCAGTAAATCAATATTTCCAGTATTAGTAAAAAAGTTCCAATCTCTTTTTTTATTTTAAATAATGTGGCCATATAATTATAACATAAATTCGACAGCGATTTCAAGTGATGTATGTGTTACAATAAAAGCGTTAATTTAGTAAATGTACACAGTTCCCAACAGTTATATGCCTAAAATGCATATAACCTAACCTACAATCGTTCGAAAATTTACTGTGGCTTGTGTATCCAGCTAACGCTTCAGTTTTGCTATGATTCCACGTCGGCAGTCCTCCCGAGTAGGCGCCATCTCGTGTTCACTAGCTGAACTAAATTTGTCACGTGACTTGCTCTGTATTATCGCCAATATGGCGGAACTCGTATTTGGGACTAAAGTCACGATTTTTCATTATTCGTCCTTATATGAGCAAATTTGGGGCTGGGTTAGGACTCATTCGAAAGAGGAAGGTTCAATGCAGAGCGCTCTTCTCACCGTTTCAGTCACAAAGCTCTTTTAGTGACCTAAAAATACTTGGATTCTGCGGGTGTATTTTGTCGACTTTTGGTCTACTTTGGACACTCATATTATTAGATATCAACACAATCTCGTTGAACCATGAGAAGAGCGCTCTGCATTGAACCTTCCTCTTTCGAATGAGTCCTAACCCAGTCCAAAATCTGCTCATATAAGGACGAATGATGAAAAATCCCAACCCCCTGTTTCGAGCCAGATTGTGTCGGTATACAGCGCGCTGCATTACCCGTGTCTACCCCCTTAAGGCTGCCGTCTCAAGTTTGTTTTGGTCCGAATCGATCGAAGCGTCCCCAGTAAACAAACGGACCCTAATGAAATTACTCCGATCGATAAAAAGAATTTGTACAGCAATGACATCTTCAGGTACTCTGGGTAGACGAATTTTTTACGCATAGTTGCCACATGTTCTGTACTCTCTGTCTCTGCCGCGCTGTTGCCAAAGCTCTTTCTATCGAGAAGTCTTGAAAGAATACGGCACGAGAGCTGCGTCTAGCGTCAAAGCCTCGCTGAACGTAAAGGAGGATAGCAATAATGAAAGATAGAGAGGTTGGGTAGTGAAGTTAGGAAACATGTCAATGAAACAATACTAATTTGCGTATTAAATTTGTTATTTATACGTATATAGAAGGATGTAATATTTTGTATAATCATTGTGCAATTGAAGGGTCGCAATAAGGGGATTAGCACTCGAAAATGGGAAAAATTATTGTCCAAACGCTAAGAAAGATTGGAAAATTAAATGTTATTAAACTGAATTTTAAAAAATATAGTGTTATAAAGCTCGTCAGAACACATATTTTTTCTATTTACAGTTTGTTTATCCAATCATTACTATTCGAGCTAAAAATTCTAAACAAAAAATTTTCATCGTCCAAAATCATTATTTCTTTAAACATAAATTGCGATAACTTGAGTAAATATTAAGGGATCGTTATGAGACTTAAATCATAACTTCAGAAAACTCAAGCGAAACCGTAAAATGTATGCACAAAACCCTCATGTTAAAAAATGTAATAATATTTCATTAAAAAGTAATATTGGACATAACCCATGTTTTTCAACGTTCGCCGTTAAAAAGTATCGAGGCAATTTTAAGATACGTATAACTTGCAGCAACAAAGTTTTTCCTTAATATACAAGCAAGATTTTCACAAATTTTCACACTGATTAATAAATAATTGTAGAAGATATGGCGATATATATAAATTCCACGCGGCACCAACAGTCAACGCGAGTGCTAAAACTGCTAAGTAGCGCATTATACGCGCCTGCTGACTGTTGGTGACGCGCGAGATTTATATATATCATCATATCTTTTACAATTATTTATTAATCAGTGTGAAAATTGGTGAAAATCTTCCTTGTATACTAAGGAAAAACTTTGTCGCTGCAAGTTATACGTACCTAAAAATTGCCTCGATACTTTTTAACGGCGAACGTTGAAAAACATGGGTTATGTCCAGTATTACTTTTTAATTAAATATTATTACATTTTTCATCATAAGGGTTTTATGCATACATTTTACGGCTTCGCTAGAATCTTCTGAAGTTATATTTCAAGTCTCATAACGATCCGTTAATATTTACTCACGTTATCGCAATTTATGTTTAAAGAAATAATGATTTTGGACGATGAAAATTTTTTGTTTAGAATTTTTAGCTCGAATAGTAATGATTGGATAAACAAACTGTAAATAGAAAAAATCATGTGTCCTGGCGAGCTTTACAACACTATATTTTTTAAAAGCGGAGCGGATCCCGTGCTCACCGTATGTGCTTGCGACCATCGCGCACGCCCGTCGCGCACGCAAACGACGGAGTGTCACGGCGCCTGAAAGACGGAGCGAGACAAAACATCAACGCGTCGTCTGTCTCGTACCGTCCTCGCTCGCTGTCAGTGGCTCTCGCTCGCTCTCGTTCCATCTCGCTCTCGTCTTCGCCAGACAAGAGTGAGACAGAAGTGGTGGAGATAGCGAGGAACCCGTATCGTGTGCACCAAACCGAGCACATACGGAGACAATACTCCTCGTTACTTACGAGGCCTTCCAATTTTTTTATTTCTATCTCGCAATTTTGAAAATTATATATCGTAGGACAATTCTAAAGACACCTTATTTGTCCAAATCGGTGTGTCCGTACAGGTTCTAGAGCGTAACATCTGGACATACAAACATAGCCTGATAAAGACAATACCCTCCTGTAGGTGCCGCAGTCGGGGAAAAACATTACGTTTTACATTTTATTAATACAAAATTCACCGCAAGCAACACTATATGCCTCTCGAACCGAGATTAGAAACCGCCGAATAGCCCAAATCCTCAGCTCGAATAGAGATAACGGATATACATAAAGAATCTTTTATTCTAATTTATCCAGAAATTATTTTTGCCCATCTTTGTTCTCCAGCCGCTTCGCCGTGATTCATTCAAGCCTTCCTGATGATAAAATAGTAATAGGGGAAATGCGGCAACAACGCGATATGACTCTCGATACATATCGGCAACTATGTCTTTCCTACATTTATCGGCTAGCATGGACTTCCACCGGTTCTGACGGTACATGGCGCGAATGTACCATCAACGCCGGTGACGGAGAATCCTTGAAGCATAATTCTGTCATTTCTCGAGTCTGTGCCTCATTCTGTCTCAATACACGAGTCATAAATTCATCATTATTTCATCGTACTGTGCTTATTAGCGTCCAAACGCACCAGACCCGCCTGCACGGATGTCTACAGGAGGCAACTATACCCGCAAAAACTTCCTTCTTGCCGATTCCAGGACGAAAAACGGTTGAGACGGTTTGTTTACAACAGCGCGTATACGTATAAATCTGATGCTACGTGGCTCGAATATACCACCAGCGTCGGTGGCGGAGAAGCCTTGAAGCTTCATTCTGTCAGTTTTCGAGTCATAAATTCATCATTATTTCAACGTACGGTGCTTATTAGCGTTCAAACGCACCAGACCCGTCTGCACGGATGTCTACTGGAGGCAACTATACCCGCAAAAGCTTCCTCCTTGCCGATTCCAGGACGAAAAACGGTTGAAACGGTTTGTTTACAACAGCGCGTATACGTACACGCGTTTCCTAGCTTGTGTGAGCGTACGCACACATTCAAAGCCCGAGGAGACGGCAGCCTTAAGGCTGCCCATAAGCCGCCACGTATAAAAACTGCTGAACCGCGGCGGATCCGCTCCACGCGGCGATATTCGTGTTGGTTTGGAGAAGCCTTTTATCTTTTCGAAGCCTTCGAAGAAAGCCACGAATAACTTTCGTCAGCGTCGAGCGTGTTTTTTCGAGCCTCCGAAGGTCGAGCCCGGCCGAGTGGCGAGCGCCGAACATAAGGACCTTGGGGTCTTGGTGACTCACCAAGTTTCGACGCTGACGAAAGTTATTCGTGACTTTCTTCGAAAGCCTGATACTGGAAGGTGAGAAAACTGACAATGGAGTATACATTGTTGATTTGGGAGCTAAGCATGAAGCTCTGGCAGCATAGTGCAAGAGTGACAGTGTGGACTGGCATAGAAAACTGGGGCATATAAGTATTAATAACCTCAAGAAAATACCAAAAATATGTGATGGAGTGCCACAAAATCTTGCCGATTGCAATGACAACGCTGTGTGTTCGGTTTGTGTACAAGCTAGACAAGTAAGACTGTCTTTTAAATCTGAAAGAGAGAGAGCCACCAGACCTTTGCAACTGATTCACTCAGATATATGTGGACCCATAAAACCAGCTACATATGATGGAAAAAGATACTTTCTTACTTGTATAGATGATTACACCCATTTCTGTATGATGTATCTATTAACAAATAAAAGTGAAACGCAAATGTTCCTACAACAATATATAAACGAGGCCGAATCTTATTTTAACCTAAAAGTACATAAAATTAGATGCAATAATGGTGGTAAGTATCGCAGTACAAATTTAAAAGAATGGTGCAAAAAACGGGGCATCGTCATGGACTACACAGTACCACACTCTCCTCAACTAAATGGAAAAGCTGAGAGAATGAATCGCACCATTTTGGAAAAAGCAAGGGCACTAATATTCGACTCTTCACTAAATAAAGAAATGTGGGGAGAAGCATTGCTAACATCAACCTATCTAATAAATAGAAGTCCCACAGTAACAATCGATACCACACCAGCAGAAAAATGGTTCTTCAGAAGACCCGATCTATCAAGACTTCAAATATTTGGCTGCACGGTTTTTGCTAAGACTCTCGGACCACTAAAAAAACTGGATAGTCGCAGCAAAAAGAGCTTTTTTGTCGGTTACGCCCCAAATGGCTACCGGCTATGGGATCCAGAAACAAGGAAGACGTTTGTATCCAGGGATGTAATATTTACAGAAGACATAGTGGAAACTCATCGACAGGAAGATACTTGCTTTGGAAATAACATCACTGAAGAGGATAATGCTAGGAATGAAGAACAGCAAACAAGAACGGAAAATGAAAGAGAAGTAGACCCCATAGAAATTGACCAGAAAACAAGTTCAGAAGAAGAAGAAGAAGAAAGAAGAGAGCAGAGAGCCGAGACCTGCAACACAAGACCAAAAAGGACAATAAAAAGACCAAGTAAATTTGAAGATTTTGAAGTTTATTATGATGCAGAATCAATGCTGACGTACAGTGAATCGTTGAATGGAACTGACAAAGAAAAGTGGCAACAAGCAATAACTGAAGAAAAAGAATCTTTGAGAAAGAATAAAACATGGGAATGTGTAAATCCTGAAGTGGCTGTTGGAAAGAAATCCTGACAAGCAGATGGATTTTTAAAATAAAGGAGGACGGACGTTATGAGGCAAGGCTTGTGGTAAGAGGTTGTCAGCAAAAGAAAGGAAACATAGACTTCAAGGAAACTTTTAGCTCGGTGGTAGAGAGCGGTTCACTGAGAATTCTTTTTGCCATCGCAGCACAGAAGAACTTACACATAAAAACCTTTGACGTAAAAACAGCCTTTTTGTACGGTGAATTGGAGGAAGACATTTTTATTAGAGTTCCAGAAGGATATGAGGAAAAAGGAAAAATTTGTCGTTTAAAAAGGGTCTTGTATGGTCTGCAACAAGCCCCCTCCCAGTGGAATAAAAGGTTTACATCTTTCTTAAAAAAGAAAGGTATGATCCAGCTAAAATGTGATCAATGTATTTTTAAGAACAAAAACAGCAGTTTATATTTGGCTGTACATGTGGGCGATGGAATTATTATAGGAGAAGACAAGGAAACGATTAGCAAACTGCTATTGAAACTGGGAGAGGAATTTGAAATGACAACCTCAGATAACCTTAAAACTTACCTAGGAATGGAAATAACAAAAACAGAAGATGGGGTATTTATATCTCAAGCAAATTATGCAAAACAAGTGCACGAACGATTTAACATGATGAACTGTTATCCAACGACCACCCCAATCACCCCTGAAAAGAAGAACAGAAGAGTAGAAGAGGAAGAAGAATTAAATTTTCCATATAGAGACGTCATTGGAAGCCTACTATACTTGACATGTCACACCAGACCTGACATGGCATATAGTGTCAATTTTGCAAACAGATCGATGGAAAATCCAACAAAGCAAGATATACTCAACGTAAAAAGGATTCTAAGATATCTAAAAGGAACTCAAAAATATGGAATCCATTATCCCTCATCTAAAAATAATGTCAACATGGACTTAGAAGTATTCTGCGACTCGGACTACGCTGGAGACGTGCAGGACAGGAAAAGCACACCAGGATACGCGATGATGTATGCAGGCGCTCCAGTCGTTTGGTGCTCACGTAAGCAGAGCATTGTTGCCCTATCTTCGACAGAGGCGGAATATGTTGCTGCTGCTGAATGCTGTAAGGAGTTGCAAACTGTGAAAGCTGTAATCAAGGACTTGACTGAAAAACCAGTGTCTCCTAGTTTGAACATTGATAATCAAAGTGCAATTAAACTTATAAAATCGGGACAAATGAGTAGGAAGAGCAGACACATAGACGTGAGGTATCATTATATAAGTGTGCAATTCAATGAGGGACTGTTCTCTATTAACTATTGCCCAACACATGAACAAATTGCTGATGTTCTAACCAAACCTTTACTGTCTGTAAAATTTGAAAAATTCAGTAGTGTTATGGTGACCGAAGCAATGTGTAAATGAAAAACGTACCAAAGTGTTCATGCCAAATAATATTTTTTATTTTTACAAGACTGTAATATTAAAAACATTTCGTTCTTAAGGGTGAATGTTAAAGAGTGCATGTTGGTAACAGCGAAATGCGATTTAGGTTGGCATCACCTTCTTTAGTTTCTTTAACTTTTATGTCTATGAAAATACATCATGGCAGTCAGTCAGTTTTGTATCAACCACTAATAACGTGCTTTATTATTTGACCCATATATAAAAGAATCCTCAGTAATCAACAACATGAAACAAACAAACAAACAAACAGAGGATCGAAGCTGGATAAAACCGTTTAAAAATATGAGAATTTTAAAGGGACTAATGGCAGTCAAACCATTCGAAGACCAAGTATTGTTTCGCGAATTAATTACAAGGAGATGAATACAAATTGTGCCTACTACTTTTGGGTAATGTTTATTAATACTATGAGCTGTAAAAAATTTTTTTTAGGTTACTCTAAACATGTATATGTCCTGCGTCACAGTCTTCTGATGTGTAGGGCGTAAGCGTTTTCTGTGACTTTGCACTGATTGCGAAAAATCCGAGGTTTAGATCGAATTGAAATTTTTTACAGCATGTTCAAAATATATTCCTTTTTGGAGTGGAGCTCACGATTAAGTGTAACCCCGTATCTCCACCAAAGCGAACACGAACAAAAACATTTTCTCGCGACAAAATGGCTACATATTAGCTGCAAATGCTGCAATTCATATATTTTTTTCCGAATTGTAAATTATTACGGGTAGAAAAAATTAATTATTTTTTGGAGTTAGTTTGGGGTTAGTTTGGTAATATGTAGCTATTGTGTCGCTTTTATTTCATTTAAATATCTTAAGTAGTAACCGAGAAACAAATAATAACGATAAGGACGTTTACCCCCGTATTACCCTTAACCGGGGGGGGTTAGCGATCTAAAACATTACATAATAGTGTTTCAGGCTAGGGGCGTTGTTTAAAAAAGAACAACTCCAAGAATCGGCGTGGGGGCCGTTTGCCCATTCCTACCCTGCTAGACCCTTTGCGCATGAGCCATTCACAGTTGCACACTCATTTCATGCATGCCTCTGTTGAGAAGGTATTTGCCCATGTGGGCTTAAAAAAATTTTGCGAATTCTGTGGGACTCTCAGTTGCTGTACGGGAAGAACGTCTCCGTAGCACATTTCGTACGGGCGTGTACGATCCTTCACCCGATGCACCTGTCCTCCTCCACTCTCCTGGTATGAAATCGCCCGCGTCCGGGTCAAAACGGTCGAAAGTACCGGGCGGTGAATACATTAATTGCGTACTCTCATTACGCCTACGAAAATTATGCATGTGAACGCAGGCTAAAACCACCACGGTCGCCTTGTCTAGTCGCCTTAAAATTCTGAAAACAGACGTCAAGTAGAAAATGCATTCGGCATATTGGCGTCTGTTTTTAGAATTTTAAGGCGACCAATTATGCTGCAACCAGACAAGGTGACTGTGGTGGTTTCTATCTGCGTTCACATGCATAATTTTCGTAGGCGTAATGAGAGTGCGCAATTAATGTATTCGCCGCCCGGTACTTTCGACCGTTTTGACCCGGACACGGGCGATTTCATACCAGGAGAGTGGAGGAGGACAGGTGCATCGGGTGAAGGACCGTACATGCCCGTACGAAATGTGCCACGGAGACGTTTTTCCCGTACAGCAACTAACAGTTCCACAGAATTCGCAAAAAATTTTTTAAGCCCACATAGGCAAATACCTTCTCAACAGAGGCATGCATGAAATGAGTGTGCAACTGTGAATGGCTCATGCGCAAATTTGTCAAGTTGCGAGATTGGGACTTGTAAATATGTATTGTGACGTCCCACTATTTTTCGCCCAGTACTAAAACAAGTCTCTTAAATCGCTCCACAACTCCAATGATCCCTCGAACTCAAGTCCTACCCCTTTCCCCAACCACTGACCATCTAGACGATGTACCTTAGCGGTCCCCATCTCGAAATGGTCAAGTATGAAATCCCCATCCCCGTTTCGCCCTACAAAGCATCATCTCCTCCCTCATATTTGATTATAAACAAGTCCCTCGTCCCAAAACCCCTCTTAATTCGAGACCATGTCTCACTCCCTCTCCAAGACCCTCCAAGCCAAAACCACGCTCACCCCTTTCCAATCAAACCACCCAAAATCCATCAAATCAGTTGAGTATTCTCTTTTCAAAAGCCCAAGTAAAAACCCCGGAAGTCCTTGCGGCGAATATTTCGTACAAATAAAAACCCCGGAGGTCTTATTCTATTGTCAACGCGTTCCAATTGTAGACACTTATTTCATACAACTAAAAACCCCGGAAATGATACTGCGGCGCGTGCCATGCTGCATACCGCGCATACCCTTCACCCCTAACAATCTTCCGAAAGTCACATAAATACCCGGGCCCAAGAGGCCGTAACCTCTCTTCTACTGACACCAGTGTCAAAGAACCAGTGTTATCGAGAAATTCTGAAATATTTAAAACAGTGTTACATTCGGCGATCTACG
This sequence comes from Andrena bucephala, assembly GCA_947577245.1. Lineage (NCBI taxonomy): Eukaryota > Metazoa > Arthropoda > Insecta > Hymenoptera > Andrenidae > Andrena > Andrena bucephala. The sequence goes on from OX387716.1 coordinate 73,239,055, forward strand.
GCAACTACTGTAAGCGATTATTACTAATTATCATTACATTGTGTATCACCTCCATACCATTTATTATTTTATATCAATAACGCTTATTGCATTTCGTATTTCTTTTCTTTACTAAAGCTTATTGCTCATATTATTGAACTTTATTAACGCCAGTTGCGTTTCATATATTATTTACTTGTATTAACTCTTATTGCATTTCGTATTTCTTTTCTTTACTAAAGCTTATTGCTCATATTATTGAACTTTATTAACGCTTATTGCGTTTCATATATTATTTACTTGTATTAACGCTTATTGCATCTCATACACTTTCTTTGGTTTGTTCGCATGTATTCATGTTCATCTTCTTACATTATTATTATTATTATTACTACATAAACCGCCATCGCTGTGCATATATTCGTGCGTAAAGTTAATAAACCGCCTTGCTTTAAACCTCGCTTCGTATTATTGTCTTTATCCTGTGGTCGCGAAGATTCCAAGCCATAACGGACTGCAGCAACAGCTGATCTCGGTTCGCGAACTCAAGTGTTCTTATAGTGTTTACCAACGTTCTTTTGCATGGGCCGCGTATAGCCAGGTGACTAGACAGATTTCGCGGAAATATTACGTGTCACTTCTTATACGAATGCAACAGTAAATCCAATTACCACACCAAAACAAAGTGCTCTAACGGGTGTCATTTAAATACGCAACAATCATTTAAACCTTCCCTGGTCGCTTTGTGTCGCGAAATCCATTTTCGTGCCGAAACACTCCCTCCAGCCTTGTGCCGCGAAATCCACTTTCGTGCCAAGACTTCTACCCTGCTTGTGTCGCGAAATCAACTTTCGTGCCAAGACTCCTACCCTGCTTGTGTCGCGAAATCAACTTTCGTGCCAAGACTCCTACCCTGCTCGTGTTGCGAAATCAACTTTCGTGCCGAGACTCCTACCCTGCTTGTGTCGCGAAATCAACTTTCGTGCCAAGACTCCTACCCTAACCCCAACTATGTCATTCCCCTAGAAAACTCAACCCGGGACGTGACAGTATCACAAAAAAAAGAAAATAATATAATCACACAAAAAAAGAAAATAATATAATTACAATATAAAAAAAGATGTGAAATCAAAATGAGCTGCAAGTACATAAAGGTGCTTTCCAACTGCGCTTAAGATGACACAACTACATATACACAGCTAAAATGCTGTGTTATTCCATTACTCATATCGCGGACATTTTAATTAACCCATCAAAAAGAATCCCATTTAAAAACATTGTCGTAAATTAATAGCGTTACAAAATTAATGATATACAAAAATTGCGCCAATCATAACAATGGCTATTCATACAAAGAAAAAAATGTATTAAATAATATTAAGCAGATATATTTTTATACAAATAAATATTTTAATACGAATAAATATTTTATTCAAAATACTTGGCGCTGCGCAACCGAAAAAATGTTAATTGACTTAGTATTAATAATTTACAATAACTCCCTTACAATCTAAAATACATAAACATATACATATTATACATATTAGAAGGACGGTGGCCATGGAAGTCGGAATCCGCTAAGGAGTGTGTAACAATTCACAAAATGACCTGACATGGAAGGAGAGGAGGATGCAATGACAGTTAAGGAGGATAGGAGAGGAGGAGGAAGCGAAGGGAAAAAGAGGGTAATGTATGGGAAGATAGTGGTGGACGGAGCAACGTGGTTCTGGGACGAGCGGAGGGCGGTTCTAAGAGATTGGAGGGGGAGAGAGAAAGGTGGAGTAGAGAGGGAAGTAAGGGAGGAGATTATGGAGGGAGGGAGGAGGGAGGAGGGACAAACAGAAAGAAGGAGTGAAGAAAGAGAGGGGACAAAAAACTAAGAAGGAAGAAAGAGGAAGGGGGAAGGGAGAAACAGGGAGAGGAAAGGAAAAGCTGGAGGATAGCCTTTTGGAACATAGCGGGGGTGACGAATAAGGACGAAGAATTCTGGAAGGGCTTGGAGGAATGGGAGGTGGGAGTCCTGATGGAAACATGGGTGGAAGAAAGGATATGGGGTAGTGTTAGGCGCAGGCTCCCAGAAGGATACAAGTGGAGAGCCTAGTGGGCGAAGGGAAAGAATAGAAAGGGGAGAGCGATGGGAGGCATGTTGATAGGAGTGAGGGAAGAGATGGTAGGAGAGGGGGAGCACGGACAGGGGGAGGAGGAAGGGTTGATGGTGGAGAGGGTAAAGGCGGGGGAGCAGGAATGGACGGTAGTGGCGGTTTATGTGAACGGGGATATGGAGAGGAAATTGGGAAGGATCAGAAGATGGATGGAAGGGCAGGAAGAGGGAGGCAGGGTGATAATAGGGGGGGACTTCAACGCGAGGACAGGCATGCAGGGGGCAGGGTAGAAGGAGGGGAGGAGGAGGAGGAAGGAGGGGGAAAAAATCAAAGGACAGGAAGATAAATGGGGACGGAAGAAAATTAGGCAAACTGGTAGAAGAGACCGGGTGGGAGATTCTGAATGGGAACATGGATGGGGATGAAGAGGGGGAATTCACGTACACGGGAGGAAGAGGGGAAACAGTAATAGATTACGTGCTGGGGGATGAGGGGACAAGGGAGGGGATGGAAAGGATGGAAGTAGGGGAGAGGGTGGGGTCCGACCACCATCCGATGGTGGTGACGATGAGGGAGGGAGGAGTGAGGGAGAGAGGTAAGAAAAGGAGAGTTTGGAGGGTGGGAGGAGGGCGGTGGACGGGAAGGATGAAGGAGGAATTCGAGAAGGGGATGGGAGGAGTGGCCATAGAAAGGGAAGGGATACAGGAGGTTGTGAATAAGGCGACGGAAGCGATAAAGGAGGTGATGAGGAAGGGGGAGGAGGCGGGGGAAGGTAGAAGGGGCGGAAGGGGGAAGGGTGGTGGGACAGAGAATGCAGGGAGAAGGAAGAGGTGAGTAGGGAGTTAAGGAGGTGGAGAGGAGGGAAGGGGAGTAAGGAGGACTACAAGAGAAGGAGGGGAGAGTACAAAGAGCTATGTGATAGGAAAAAAGAGGAGGAGAGGGAGAGGCTGATAAGGGAGGTGGCAGAGGCAAAAGCGGAAAATAGGGTGTGGGAGATAGTTAATAGGGGTAGAAAGAAAAGGAAAGGAGTGGATGAAAGGATACAGAAGGAGGAATGGAAAGAACGTTTTATGGAGCTTCTAGGAGGAGTGGAAAATAGGGTAAGGATGGGAGGAGAGGAAGGTAGGAGAAGGGGGGAGGAAGAAGGAATAAGTAAAGAGGAAGTAAGGAGGGTAGTGAGGAAGCTAAAGGAAGGGAAGGCAATGGGAGGGGACGAGATCCCAAATGAGGCAAGGAAGCACGGGGGGAGAGGGGGTTAGAGATAACGTGGGAAATTTGCAGAAAAGTATGGGACGGGGAGGTGTGGCCGCAGGGTTGGAGAGAAGGGATTTTACCGTTGGCGAAGAAAGGGGGCGGGACAAGGGTGCAAGAGTACAGGGGAGTAACACTGATGCCGACCCTATATAAGATTTATGCGGCGGTTCTGGTAGGGAGGCTAGAGCAGGAGGTGGAGGGAAAAGGAATGATTCCGGAGAACCAGGCGGGGTTTAGGATGGGGAGAAGCACGGTGGACCACATTTATGTGCTAAACCACATAATTGGAGAGCAGGTCCAAAGGAAGGAAGGCAAGTTGGTGGCGCTCTTCGTCGATCTACGGGCGGCTTTTGACACGGTAGATAGGAGGACACTCTGGGTGGCGATGGAGAAGAGAGGGGTGAGGGAGGGGTTGAGAGAAAGAGTAAGGGAGATATACAGGGAGACGACAAGCAGGGTGAAGGTGGCAGGGGAGCTAGGGGAGGGCTTTTGGACGGCGAAGGGCCTGAGGCAAGGGTGCCCCTAGAGTCCGATAGTCTTCAACCTGCTAATAGCGGACGTGGAAGAGGAGATTAGGAAAGGAAGATGGGGAGGGGTAAAAGTAGGAGGGAGGAGAATATGCTCGTTGGCATATGCGGACGACCTGGCGCTATTGGCGAAGAACGAGGAAGAGATGGGGAGCATGATTAGGCGGCTGGAAGGGTACCTGGAAGGAAAGAGGTTGGAGGTAAATGTAGAGAAGGCGAAGGTGGTAATGTTCAGGAAGGGGGGAGGAAGGGAAAGAAAGGTGGATTGGAGATGGAAAGGAAAGAGGATAGAGGAAGTGAAGGAGTTTAGATATTTGAGGTACGTGTTCAAGAGGAACGGGGGTCAGGAAACACATATCAGGGACAGGGTGAAAAAGGCGGGGGTAGTGATGCGCCAGGTCTGGGGAATCGGGAAAAGGAAATTTGAAAAGGACTGGGGAAAGAGGATGTGGTTGTTCGATGCACTGGTGTGGACGGTGGCGGGATACGGGGCAGAGATTTGGGGGTGGAAAGAAAGGGAAGAAATGGAGAGGATGCAGGAGAGATTTATAAGGTGGTCACTGGGGGTGGACTGGAGGAAGCCGGGATATATGGTGAGGGATGAGACGAGGAGGAAAATGCTGAGGACGTGGGCGGGAAGAAGGGCATGGAGATACGAGGAGAAATTGGGAAGAGGAGAGGGAGGGGAGTTGGTCAGGTGGTGTCTAGAAGAAGTGAGGGAAAGAGAAAGGGAAGGGGGAGCGGAACTGTCTGCGTGGGAGAGAGGGAGAATGGAGTTCAGAAGGAAGAGAGGGGTGAGGGAAGGAGAGGAAGGGGCAAGGGGGCGAGAGGGTCTGGAGGGGTGGGAGGAGGAAGACGGTAGGTGGCAGGAAGAGAACAAATGGTACAGGGAGATAGTGGTAGGGGAGATGCCAAAGTACCTGAAGGCAGGATGAGGAGAAGCGAGGTACGGGAGAATAGCAAGGTACAGGCTGGGGAACTAAATGAGGGGGGGAGGTATTGGGAGGAGGAGGAGGAGAGGAGATGTAGGGTGTGTGGAAGGGAAGAAGAGACGTGGGAGCACGTCCTGGAACGATGCATAGGGGAAGAGGGGGAGGAAAAGGGGGTCGGGGAAAAGATAAGGGAAAGTTTGGACGAAGGAGGGAAGGGGGAGGAATGGATGAAGAGGCTGGAGGGAAAGAGGAGAGGGAGAGAGAGGAAGAAAGGGGGGGAAAGGGGGCGTGAAGGAGGGAGGTAGGAAGGAAGGAAGGAACGAAAGAAGGAATGGAGTGAAAGAATGGAAATGGAAGTCGAAGGCGGAGGATGCGAGCGGAAGTAGAGGTGTAGGGGTAGAATTAAGAAGCGAAAGCGCGTAGGTTAAGAATAGTATAAGAGTAGGATAAGAGAGAGGGAGACGGCGGAGGCGAGCGAGCGGAGAGAGAGAGGGGAGGAAGGCGAGCGGAGGGGTAGAATAAGAATTAGAAGTAAGATAAGTTAAGGAAGAAATGTATAGGCAAGGAGTAAGTTTCATGTAACCCTAAGGGGAATTCATTAAAGTTATACATACATACATACATATTAGAAACACAGTCAGATTTATTGTACATATATTTAACTCTAATATCATACGTAGCATATGCACACGCACACATTCACGAACGCACGCACAAGAAAGAAAGAAAGAAAAGAAGATTAATGCAATTTATACATATTTATTCAGTTTAGCAACACCAATTCGGGGCGCAGCGCCAAGTATTTTGAATAAAATATTTATTCGTATTAAAGTATTTATTTGTATAAAAATATATCTGCTTAATATTATTTAATACATTTTTTCTTTGTATAAATAGCCATTATGATAATTGGCGCAATTGTTGTATATCATTACTTTCGTAAAGTTAAATGTAGCACATTAAGAAATTTATAATTATATTAATTTACGACAATGTTTTTAAATGGGATTCTTTTTGATGGGATATTAACTAACTTAGCGGAGACAATAACTATCTTAATAACTACGGTGAATTATAAAACAGTGAACGGTGAACAATGAACTCAATAATCAAATTTAAATAAACTAATATCTCTCACAACGACGGTGATCGATGTCAGCTACGCGGTCATGATTGGCCTCGACGATGGTAAATCTCCGTCCGGATGCGTGCGGCTTTCAGGGAAAATCGTCCAATATCTTGGGGGGAGGTACCGCAGGGATTTCCAGATGACTGTTCTTCAAATCTTGCATCCACGAGCCGGCGAATTTGAATAATCCCACCGCTGTCACCAAAATTTTCGGTTTCCTTCAATCCTTCGTAGGGAATTCGGCGGGGATCGATGCCCGTGGAGTGCTAAGGCACTCTGCTCCTTAGACGCGGATTTTTTGAGAATAATAGTATTTATAAGCGTGATAATAAAGTAAATAAAACGCTTAAAACACAAATAACTGGTAATTTTAATTAACTTATTGAATGATTTGAACACAACTGAATTCACGAGAGTTTTCGATAACACGTCTATTCGGTTGGACTATCACGGCTAGAGAGACGCTTTCAAAAGGTCCATCAGTTTTTCACACCTTTTGTTTATTACAAAATGTCTTAGATTCTAAAAGCCAATCGCAAATTTACTAATTAGCTAGCTAAATTCCTATTCGTTGATCCGATTCCTTTCGGTTATCGATTTTCGCAAAAACAAGCGTTTAACTACATTGCGCTGGAATTACACACCTAGGAGAAGGGAGGAAGGAGAAGTTCATTTGTTCAAACACCCGTTTCCAAGTGGGTATTGATTAGTTTATAATCGTGAAGTCCACTCATTAAAGAATCTCTAACTATTTTTAAGCCCCTCGGGCTTGTGCGAACTTCACTTTGTCTCCCTTTCCTATTACATTCGTGTAGTTCGATTTCGAACTTCGCGTTTCTGAAGCTTATACTACACGCCGCTTGACGGGGGTCGCAACAATGTAGGCCGGTATTCATAGTTGCTACTTATTCTTAAGCAAATGCTTAAGCATGCGGCATCCTCTACTAACCTAGTAGCTAGTAAAAGATGCCGCATGCTTAAGCATTTGCTTAAGAATAAGTAGCGACTATGAATACCGCCCGTAGGCCGGTATTCATAAACGTGTCTTAAGATTAAGCAAATGCTTTACTAACCCTAGTAGCTAGTAAAGGATGCCAAATGCTTAAGCATTTGCTTAATCTTAAGCAGGGGGTGGACAGTAATATATGTGCCGTGCAGAAACATAGTTCATCCCGTTTTGAGTATACACTATATGGCGTTGTTTCGCCTCTCCTCGCCCCTCACTCCGCTGGCGCTGGGTTGTGTCTGTTTTCGTTGCACTCAAATCAGTTGCACATGACCGCCATTCACTGTCATTGTATCTGATTGTCAGCAATCATTAACCTATTTTGTTGTGTTTTGTGCCACTAGAGAATGTAATTTAAGAAATACGCTTTTATGGAAACAGTGTGATATAAGTAATTAATATAATTATGTACTTAGCACTATAGGGTTTAAGCAAACTGTTAAACTGTCTACAGCAATAAAAGATATTTGTAAAGAAGTTCTGAGCATAGAGAAGTTTCGTGTTATGGACGTACACTCGGCTCAAACGATTGTGGCCGATCGAGATTCGATTGCATTCGAGCTCACTAGGGCTGGCTTTTTTGCATTGCTACCATTCTACGGTATTTTATGAATATGGTGAGGGCACTGCCAAGCCACAGGTTCCCGTCTAGAACACTTCCAATTCATGTTGAAACACCACTGTGGCACCATCTGCCTATGATTGTCATAATTATATAAATCTGTCCGATCGGCTCTGTCGCGATGCTACATATAGCGTAAATGACACCAAGAATAAATGTCAAATGACTTTTATTGCAATGAACCTCAAGTAAAATCATAATAATTTTGACACTACAGGGTGTCCCACCTAAGACTGGACAGCCGGTTTTCTCCTAAACTATTGGAGATAAAAATATAAAAAAAATAGGGAATTGCATGGTTCGAGGGGGCCAATTAATTACCGTGAACGAATTTTTTTATCGATTATTATTTTAAAAGATACGATGGTCAAGTTCGGTTTTTCAAATGGAACTATTTTTTTTGAACACCGATTGAATTTCCGATTTCCACGACACTTGGCATGATTTTCATCGGAAAACCCCAAGGAATCTATCGGCGACACTTCCGTATCCATACGATAGGGAATAACGAATTGTTTTATTTCTTAAAAAGGTAGGTACAGGCTGATTCTGGTGCTGCGCCCGTCACCCCGTGGCGAGGACAACACCCCGCAGTGCCCATCGAATTTTATGGCTTTCGACCCTCGAAGGGTTTGGAATACCATTAAGAAGTGAGAAATGTTCAGGATTTCAAATGTTTGCTTCTTTTCTTCATCGTATCGAAGGGGAAGTGGCGCCAATGGATTCCTGGCGTTCCGTCGATTAAAATCATACCAAATTTCATGTAAATCGGACTATTTTTAACCAAGTCAAGTCAGCTTGAAATGATATAAATCGATATTCCATGGAATTTCCTTCATTATGGTCCGAATTACGTCGTTCTTAGTGTCAGCTTCATCGGCGAAACATAAGGAATCGATAGGTGTCGGTTTTGCAAAGATCTGATGAGAAATGCGCAAGTCGAAGATTTCTCACTTCTTATTAGGCACTCGAACCCCTTCGCGGGTGGAAATCCATAAAATTCGGTCAGGCACTGCGAGGGGTTGTCCTCGCCACGGGGTACCAGGCCGCCGCATCTCCTTGACGGGCGGTGCTCCTTAATTACCCTGTATATGTTTAGGAAATAAAATAATTCTTTATTCTTTATCGTATGGATATGGAAGTGTCGCGGATGGATTCCTTGGGAATTTCCGATGAAAATCATGCCAAATGTCGTGTAAATCGGACAACTTTTACATAGGGAATACAAATAGCTTGTGTCAAAGTAGTCCCATTTGCATGACATTTGGTATGATTTTCATCAGAAAAACATAAGGAATCCATTGGCACCACTTCCCTTTTGATACGATGAAGAAAAGAATTTCTTAATACGCTCAAATGGATATTTCACCCTCGACTGCGGGGGCTCGGCCTCAATTCGCTACGTCCGGCCCAGGATTCGTACCTTTTTCCGGAAAAAGCCATAAAATTCTATGGGCACTGCGGGGTGTTGTCCTCGCGACGGGGTGACGGGCGCAGCACCAGAATCAGCCTGTACCTACCTTTTTAAGAAATAAAACAATTCGTTATTCCCTATCGTATGGATACGGAAGTGTCGCCGATAGATTCCTTGGGGTTTTCCGATGAAAATCATGCCAAGTGTCGTGGAAATCGGAAATTCAATCGGTGTTCAAAAAAAATAGTTCCATTTGAAAAACCGAACTTGACCATCGTATCTTTTAAAATAATAATCGATAAAAAAATTCGTTCGCGCTAATTGATTGGCCCCCTCGAACCATGCAATTCCCTATTTATTTTATATTTTTATCTCCAATAGTTTAGGAGAAAACCGGCTGTCCGGTCTTAGGTGGGACACCCTGTATAAACGATAAACTTGTAATGTCAAAGTAAATAAATCAATGCATTTATAATGGAAAATACAAATAAATAAAGCGGGATGGTGGGGTAATAAGGAAAAGAATGGAAACGAATGTTATGTATTTCGTAGAGATGGCAAGGGTTAGAAACCAGAATACTGAGATGAATAAAGTCTTTTGGTATTTTATTCGTAGCAGTCTTCATAGATTAAAATCTAAGACGCTCATTATTAGTGGAAATGTGTAGAGCAAAGAAATACGCATTTATTTCAAAATCTACTATCCGATATTTTATGTTAACAACGGGAAAATAAACATAACCGAAGCAATGTAAATTCAATTTTGTGACAGGACTGCGCGAACGTGTTGTATATTAGATGGCGTCACAGTGATGTTTTCTCACGAAATAGAAGTGTTTTAGACGGGAACCTGTGGCTTGGCAGTGCCCTCACCATATTCATGAAATACTGTAGAATGTTAGCGATGCAAAAAAGCCAGCCCTAGAAAGCTCGAATGCAATCGAATCTCGATCGGCCACAATCGTTTGAGCCGAGTGTACAAGATGTAACAGATGGACTGTCATCTTGATATATAATAAAAAAATTCTTTAAAACAATTTCATTACCTTTTTCTTATTCATAAAAGTGTGTTTTGTGAATAAGAACTTAAGGGGGATCCTGGTGTAAATTACCGAAAATAAAGGAATTTTTGGGAATTTATTTTAAAGAAAATATTTATTAAATCGCATTCGGAGCTATGCGGTTCTTATAGTTAGAGATTAAACAATGTAAAAAAAATTTTGTTTAGTTGTCAAAAAAATATATAACAAAATTAGAGCGGTGTATGCACAGTGTCTCGGCGGCGAACGTGTGAATTGGCGGGTGTTCCAACGCTTTTTGTACTCGTCTGAAACAAAAATACCGAAATATTTCTTACTTTTTATGAATCCAATTTGTCGATGAACCTTGAAAAGTGAAAAAAATGTTGAAAATGGACAAAATGACGGCACTTTGAAAATAAAACGCGATTTTTCACTGGGAAGTTCATCTTTATTCATGCAACAAAAACGCTTTAAATTAATTAATTTGTTTATGTTATAGGTCCATCGAGTAGTACGTGTAATAAACTATATGTGTGTACAACTGCAACCCGATTAGTCAAATAGTTTTTGAGTTATTTGACCCGCCAATCATAAGAAAGTGATTTCGAGAAAAACACATTTAAAGTTTTCGGTAAAGAAAAGTAGAAAAGGAATTGATTTTTGGATACTTACAGCTGTTTTCTGCTAGTCCGCTATCCCAGGTCCGTATAATAAACCTTCCGCTTCCTTGAACAACTCGTTTTGTTCGATTTGGAGTTGTCTTCGAGCCATTCGAGCCTCTTTGCTGCTCCATAAGCTGCGACGCTCCGGCCTCTTCGTCCGCTCGGCTTTGTAAGTGTCGGCGTACAACTTACACTGAGGTCCGATCGTTATTTCTAATGTTTTCATTGTGTTCAAAACAGCAACATACCCTTCGTTAAATATGCCAGCGGCTATATAGCTGGCGATTTCAATTATCTTTAGGCCCGAGTGCAAATGCTTTGGCGTTAGTCGCCAAACTGTAGCATTGAAACTTTCATTGGCATTTTGTGTATGCCCGCCTAAGCACCTTTCTAATAGGTCTGGATTAGAAAGGCTCTGATAAATGGGGAAAATATTTTCCTGAACAGCTGGATGAAGTGGAGGCGGATGTTCGAAAATTGTATCTGTGGCCTGAGCGGCACAATATCCGCACCAGCTGTTTGCACCTTCCGGGCAATTTTCGTGCCTCGGATTTTCGTTCGTAGAGCATAAATGAAAATATGTTGCCATTATGGCTTTCTTCATTTCATCAGCCGATTCAATGTTTCTTCTAATTGCTAATCCATAATATTTGGTTAGCTTTTTGATCAGTGTGTCCGTCAGCTCCCCTCTTCCGCCAAGCTTCTGTTCTTTTTTTATATTTCGGAGTCGACTGCCCATTCGTTTCTCAACGTGGGAAACGCATTCACTCTTCGTCACCTGAAAATCGTCTCCATATGGATTTAAATCTAAAATTGCCTTGAACGTCTTGGAGTCACCGTCTCCGATATAGTTCCCATACTTCACTCCATATTTCTGTTCTGACGTAGAAAACATTTCTGTAATGGAATCGACCTCCATTTTTCCAGCTGAACCGTCATGGTTTGATGCGCATTCTTCCTGATGATCTTCATACCATTCAGCGTACTCCGCTGTGCCTTCTTTTTTATGCCAAACCGTACACGCTTGACAATAACTACTTTTCACAACGAGGTCTATCACTTTCCTGCTATAATACCCAATAAGCGTCGTTACACCAAATAATGAAGTGAAGCCGCGTTTTCTCCACGGCCCATCGCCGGAAACTTTTAAATTTGTCGGTGACATTCCTTTTTTCTCTATTTCTTCTTTTTCCCCCTTTACTGCTTTTTGACACAAACTGTCGAACACTGTTTTCGCGGCACTATGTGTATGTCCGACTATAAGGTCGTACATAGATTTACTCAGTCCTTGCCCGATGTCCATAATGCCGCAGAACAAGTTTATGCCCTCTCTACCGACACCCAAAAGTCGCATAGCGAAAACTATTCGACGATTGATTTCATAACCGTTTTTTATGAAAGGCCCTGAGGAAATTATACGACGACTGCAGTGGCATGTAAGAGCAACTTTAAATCCGAGGCCACGAATATTTTCATCATCGAATTTCACTTTTTTTTTGCAATTTTTGCACACAACTATTTCCGAAAGCGCATCGAAAAAACTGACGAATTCTATTATTTTATAAGCAAACGCAGGAGCACAAGAAATGTTTGAAGTACTCGCGGTAGATAATTTTCTCACGGATGCACTTTCTCCTACAGGTCCGTCTTCTTCATGACGATACTGATTGCCGTGAAACCTGCGCTTTGGAGGCTTCGATGCACGAGTATTGTCTTCTTTGTTTCTTTTCGGATAGGATATTTTGACTAGGAAGTCCGTACAGAACGAGATTCGGAGTACGACTGACGCTAGAAGGCAAAACCGGTCTAGCATATCGCACAGCACTGACTAGAGAGAAATTTGCTGTGCTGTTATACCCTAAACTACAAATATACCTTTTAGCAGGTATACCATGACTCACTTAAGGGTTCGAGAGAACATCTGCTTAGCTATTGTCGCAGAGCGGACCGAGCGAAGGGTCCCAACACAAAAGCCGCTGTGCGCATGCCGCTCACCTCCGCGCTCGTATACCTGCGCGCTAGAAATGGGCTGTGGGGCCCCTAAAACTTGGAATTTCCAATTGTACCTTTAGGAATATGCTCTATGCAAGTAGTACTACAGATTAAAGCAAAAAAAAAATCGATTTTTACACCAGGATCCCCCCTTAATAAAATGAAGAGACCAATAGAAAAACATACAGAAATACATAATTAGTTATTACAAATAGTTACTGTAACAACTAATTATGTATTTCTGTATGTTTTTCTATTGGTCTCTTCATTTTATTAAGTTCTTTAATTACGTATCAGCACATTATCTGAATAATATCTGCATCATCTGAACGGCCTTCTATTATCTTATCTTGGGGTTCTGAGTATACCCTAGATGGCGTCACTGGCGCCTATCCTGTGGGGAGCGGCTGTTCTCCCACTCCAAGGATTGTTTGGTAGTGGGGAGACCGCGCGAGCCGACGTGCGTTGCCATGCGGTTTGCATGGCGCACCACTTCACTTTGTGACTTCGTTCTGTAAGGTCACTCGTGACTGCTAGTCAGTCTTTGGACCACGTATCCTTTATCTCGTGTAAACCTTTTTACGGTATTATCCACGTGTGTGGTACACGCGTATTGCGCTTATGCGTATTCTCCTACGTGATTAACGTGGGAATCAACCACGCCTTCGATCTCCATCGGAGACATCGGCGTCCCCTTGTACAAATATATATATATATATATATATATATATATATCTTCATTTACTATCTAAACCAGTGAAGTTATTACCAGCACATCCCATCTCAACGGTGTAGGGCCGTCAAGAGGGATTCCTACTTCACCCGTCAGTGTGAACCCTACAATCCTTCTGCACTCTTAAAGCATTGAGTGTCCACCCCCTGATCTTAAGACACGTTTATGAATACCGTCCCTAGTGTTGCGAGTTGTGATCCTCGCTCGCTCTAGTGGCGTTCAGCGGAAGCTCCTAAAGCGCGAAGTTTAAGCAGGACAGAGTTAAGGATGAACTTTGTCACATTAGAAATTTATCTTCGCCTCCTTCCTTATAGCTCGAAAAACAACGTATTAGAAAAAAGAGGAACGAATGTAAGAAGAAGCCTGTTTCTTCTCCCCGGATTTGATCAACGACATTATAACAGCCTTGACGTATTAATAAAGTCAGCCTTGTTCAATCCCAAAATATCCTCGGTTCGTTCTTAATCGTTTAGAATAATTCAATTGATTCAATTTAGTTCAGTTCAATAAGTGTTATTCAGTTTTATTGTGTTCCAAGTTATTCTTTACAAAACATTTCGTTATCACGTTCATTTAACTTCACGCGTTCGCGAGCAGAGTCCTTCAGGGCTCCACGGACACCGGACCACACGGAAACTCCCTTAAGCCACTAGAATTCCCAGCCGGCCCCGCAACAGTAGAGTGTTGCGTGATTTTGTGGGACTTTCCAATAAAGCGCCGGTTCGTGCCCGTGGAGCGCTAACGCACTCAGCTCGCGAAATGACGCGGGAATTTTTAAAAGAAATCAACTAGGATGGACTGTAGTATATGTATTTTTACACAGAGGAAGACTGTTCGTTAGTCTGCTGACAAGATTGATCTGATCTTTTACAAATTTACTCCTCGCTTGTAACTTCCAAACGCCCTACTCCTCTAATTTCGGCGTGTTCTTCCGACTCCCTCCTTGGATCCCTTTGTCCAATCAAGACGGTGTTGTCCCTCAAGCTTCGTCAGTAGGTTGTCCTTCAGCCACCTCTCCGTCCTTGGCCCTTCCTTCGCGTTTCCCTCCACTCTGGGCTGGTGGTCGAGGCACGCTTTCCGAGTACATAGCTTACACAGGCTACGTACAGTACATACATTTCTAACAGGTAGGTACGCGCAACTCTCAGGATCAAGACGACGTCGCCCGCGCAAAAGTTATAACTTTATGACTTTCAGCTGCTTCCGACCTGAGTTTTTACCCTAACAGGACATCGGCAATTATTGAAAGGGAGGTGTTTAAACGAATGCCTGGTGAGGCGGTTTGGAGTGTCACTGGTCTGGCCAGGGAAGGAATGCACCTCAACGATGGTGGACGAACACTGCTTTATTCGGCACGTGGGCGTCGTTTACAAGGATGACGAACACTCCACAGAAAGACAGCACGAATAAACACGACTCACAAAACACGCAATTCACACGAACAAAGATATGTACAACTATGTACACTGCGCTGGGCGCGAGGGCTCGTGAAGCCGTTTTCGAGAGGCTGTTCGAAGCGTGGGTCGCTGGGCGACAAAGAATAACGGTAATCCGTGCGTGCGAGAGCGTGTTGATAACAACAAGGTGTTCGTGCAACTAACTGCCGGATTCCTAGAAGCGCGCAACGCTCAAATCCGGCAAAAACGCGTGACGTCGTCAACCGTCTTACCGGACGGTGTGTCACCGTGTTTACATGCTCTCGCACGCACCTTTAAATCCGCCGATCAGCTGTCGCGCGGATTTCGGCTGCAACAGGAGGACAGAGTTTTAAATGGTTTTACGAGACGAGCAGCTGCCCGCTCGACGAAATTTGGCACGCAGATGTGGAAGGAAAAGTTAAGCTATTTATTATCCTCGCCTGGCCTAACTGTAGTTTTGAAAATTACTGAATGCAACCCCAGGTTTTCGACGCTTTTTGAGTTCAGGTATTAGCTATTAATATTCCACGAGCGCGTTTGAAAAACTGCCAGGGAAAACCCTCGAAAAGCACAACGCGCTCTTCGTGTTTATAAATCCTGACAATAAACTCCGCCTTGTCCCCCGTTTCAAACTTGCTTAAGACCTTCCAGATGTGCCGTTCGCTTCGAATCCAATTATAATATATCTATCTTTCAGTACAAAAGGATTTTGAATTACGCTCTACATCTAACCTCGATATCTCTATGTCTTATAACTAACTTCACGCAATTTAACCAGCGGAACCCGCAACAAAAGCCATCTAACATTAAGCTCCTTTCACATGTTACGGCGCGGCACCGTAACGCCGGCATTAGAGACACTATAGTAAGAGTCTGGACACGAGAAGGCCACTTTTTGATTGGTCCGCCATTTTTTATCGAAATCCTGCGAGAGAGAAAGAGATATACACCATTTCACTCTTAACCACTCTTAACAACTCTTACGTTTATAGCGGTATTTTACTATTTATTAATCTGAAAATGTGCATTTGGGTTTTTGATTGGCTCGTCATTTTTCATCTATTCCCGCTGATTTTTAAATCTGTCAATTATACCAAGATAATGAAGATATAAAGTAAAAAACCAAATCTTGTGTTCTACTTGATATATGTTATTTTATTATACTTTAAAATACATTTCAAAATAAATTTTAAAATAACGCCATAAACGTAAGAGTTGTTAAGAGTGGTTAAGAGTGAAATAGTGTATATCTCTTTCTCTCTCGTGGGATTTCGATCAAACATGGCGGACAGTGCTTCGTGTCCAGGCTCTTATTATAGGCTGTGTTCCAATTCACGCATTATGCGCATAGACCGCAGCGCAGACGCTGCGCGCATGAATAGCGTTCCGTTTCCAGCAGCGCATGAACCGCAGTAACAAAACGGAACGGGTTTCGATGCGTCTGATGCTCGTGAGGTTACGCGGGAATGTTCAAACTTACTTACAAATAGCTATGCAGTTGGATGGATTACGGTTATTTTAATTCGAGACTTTTGGACGGTGGTCGAAGCACGCTTCCTAACTAGATCGGCTACTTCGTCCTAAGGATCGGGGACCGACTCCTAACGAAATTTGATGGCTGTTGGGTGAATGTTAGTTCGCCCGTGCGGCCACGAGGGCGCGCCCCGGTGCCGGCACGCACGTCTTGCGTGCACGGGCGTGCAGGCCCAGTCCCAACCCGGCATGGCGTAAGTAACGACTTCCTAACCTATATATACATTCTATCTTGCTTTGTAACAATATACACTACTAATAACTATTAACCGTGTGTTCCTTTCCATTCCCACACAACGCGCGGGCATAACAATGGCTTTATTGGTTCCTGGATTTTCTCAACCCGAGTTTTTCTGTTCTTCTTGAACAGCGATAATTAATGAAAGCGAAGACCATATTTTATGAGTTTTACAGGACGAACTGCTGCTTACCCAGCGTAATTTGGTAAGCAGATGTGTAAAGGAAAAATGAAGTTATTTATTATCCGCGTCCGGGGTAAATTCAAGGTTTTGAAGGCTATTGAATAGAACCGCAGGCTCTCGTACACTCAACTCAAACGATTGTGACCGTTCGAGATTCGATTGCATTCGAGCTTACTAGGGCTGAAATTCTACAGAATTTCATGAATATGGTGCGGGCACTGGCAAGCCACGGGTTCCCGTCTAGAACACTTCTATTTCGCGAGGAAACATTACTGTGACGCCATCTAATATAAGACACGTTCGCGCAGTCCCGTCACAAAAGTTAATTTACATTGCTTCGGTTATGTTTATTTTCCCGTTGTTAACATAAAATAACGGATAGTAGATTTTGAAGTAAATGCGTATTCCTTTGATCTACACATTTCCACTAATAATGAGCGTCTTAGATTTTAATCTATGAGGACTGCTCGGAATAAAATACCACAAGACTTTATACATCTCAGTATTCTGGTTTCCTAACCCTTGCCATCTCTACGAAATATATAACATTCGTTTCCATTCTATTCTTTATTACCCCACGATCCCGCTCTATTTATTTGTGTCTTCTATTATAAATCCATTGATTTATTTATTTTGGACATTACAAATTTATCGTTTACAGTCTCAAAATTATTATGATTTTTTTTGAGGTTCATTGTAATAAAAGTCATTTGACATTTATTTTTGGCGTCATTTACGCTACAACATCGTGAACAGAGCCGATCGCGCAGATTTATATAATTATGACAATCATAGGCAGATGCCGCCACAGTGGTATTTCATCATGAATTAGAAGTGTTCTAGACGGGAACCTGCGGCTTGGCAGTGCCCTCACCATGTTCATGAAATACTGTAGAATGTTAGCGATGTGAAAAAGCGGACCCTGGTAAGCTCGAATGCAATCTAATCTCGAACGGCCACAATCGTTTGAGTTGAGTGTACGTCTTCTGGATTAGAGTATAGCTGTGTTACGCTATCGATTGAATATGGCCGCGGAAATGTATATAATCGATATATATAGAGTATGTAGGAGCGAGATTTGAAACGGAGGACGAAGAAGAGTGTTTATTAGAGAGCGCGTCATGCTTTTCGGGGGGGTTTTTCCCTGCTATTTTAAACGTGTCCTTACAATGGAACATCTGATGCCTGAACTCAGAAGGCGTACAAAAACCTGGGATTGTATTCAATAGCTTTTAAGTTACCGTTAGACTAGGCGAGGGTAATAAATAGCTTAGCTCTTTCCTTTGCACATCTGCGTGCCAAATTTCGTCGAGCGGGCAGCGGCTCGTCTCGTAAAAGCATTTAAAACTCTGTCCTCCCTTTCTATAATTGCCGATGTTCTGTTAGGATAAAACTCTGGCCGGAAGAGGCCGGAGTCATAAAGTCATAAACTTTTCCGAGCGACGTCGTCTTGACCCTGAGGGTTGCGCGTACTTACCTGCGAGATATGTATGTACTGTACGTAGCCTATGTACTACCCCCATGTCATCGGGAAGCGTGCCTCGATCACCAGACGAGAGTGGGAGGAAGCATGAAGGAAGGGCGAAGGACAGCCCACTAACGAAGCTTGAGGGATGTCATCATGCTGATTGGACTACAAGGATCTAAGGGAGGATCAGGAAGATCTCGACATCGACTTCGTCGACGAGCTCGGAGCGCTTGCTTCAACACCGCATTCATTCTGTTGCTAACCAGCTTCCTGAACAGTATTAAATATATTTGAAGTTCAACTTGAATACTGGTTTGTTTCATTTCAAATCCCGCGCACTCCAACGAGCAGAGCGGTTTAGCGCTCCACGGGCACCAATCTACGTCCAGTTCCCAATATCCCCGCTGAAATACGTAACAATTTTGGTGACAGCGGTGGGATATTGAAAATAGTTGTGAGATTTGAAAAACAATTTGTGGGAAGTGTTAAAAAAAAAAAAAACTTTTGAACACTTTTGTGAGTGACTTCGCCGGCTCGTGAGTGCGTATAAGTGACTATTCAAGTAGTGCAACGGGTATTATTATAAACTTTTATTCTAATAATTCTTTGATCGCGTAAATGGACATAATCGAAGTTATTAAGTGCAGCCTCTCTCTCTCGGGTTTTGCGCGGTTTTCCTGAGAGCAAGGGTGAATGCCAGAGAGGGCGATTTCAGTGGCCGTGCAAATCAATCCCTGAGATCGCATGCATCCGGTTATCATACGCAACGTTTCCTGAGCTACTCCAGAAACTTCTGCGGGCGACTTCGGACGGACGATTCTTCACGGTGCTGGAATTTGCTGCGTCATTGAGGCACACAGGACCAGCGAAATCGACGATCAGCATAGGAGGACTATCCGTAGAAGGACTGCAGTACTGAACGGAGCAACAGCTTATAAGTTATTTTACTTTTAATTTACTCAATATTATCTGTAAAAATGCCACCGTTCAAGAAAAGATATAGTTTAGTTGAGGAAAGAAGTAACGCCGGTTTGAGTGGTGGTGACCTTTATGGGATAGAGGATCTTTTAGTGGAAGCAAGTGGTGTTTCAGCACCTACTCCCGAATTTCCAACTGATGAGTTACACTTGGTACCTGCACAGTCTATTCCTCTCCCGAGGTTCAGTATGTCGCTTCCGGATGACGGATCCGTTCCGTCTAGTAGCACGATGGTGACGGCAGATGCGTCGGGGTCATCTTCTGGGGCTCCTAGAGCTGGCTTGCGCATGTCTTTTGATCTAATCGCTAATTTTATTCCACATTTTGATGGGAAACCGAGTTCTGTAACAAATTTCATAAGTCAATGTAGACTCGCGGATTCATTAGTTAGACTCGAAGATAAATTTTATTTACTGGCCATTATACGTAATAGAATACAGAAACGTGATTATAGCAGAATAGTTGATGGGAACGAACCCAAGACTGTGGAGGAGTTGATTAATTTAATTAAAGCCGCGTATGAGCAAAGTTTCGACATCAAAAATGCACAGGATAAATTAAAAGTTATACGGCGTATAGAATACGAGACCATTGAGGAGTTCGGCACTAGAGTGCATGAAATTTTAGATCAAGGATTAGAAGCCGCGCAGGAAAAATTCAACCCTGAACAACTCGTGGGAATCAAAGTTTTATTGACCGAGGAAGCAATAGCTGGGTTTTTAAAGGGAATACGAAATGATACAATCATGTTGTTGATTGCTAAAGATAACATTAGTAGTTTAACAACCGTTATTAAGCTAGCCTCTAAAATGGAGCATCAATTACAACACAAAAACGAGCCTACAGATCCAAAAATTTCCGCAAACAATTTAGGAGTATTCACTATGAACGCAGATGAACGCAAGTGCTTCAATTGCAACGGATTTGGCCATTTCCGTGTAAATTGTCCTACGCGTAATAATACATTTAATCAACCCAATCGTGATAGAGTTAGATGTAGTAATTGCAGGAAAACAGGTCATATAGAGTCGCAATGCTATGCGAAAAATGCTCGTACCACTTGGAGGAAGGCGCAACCTCAAGTTAACGTAGCTTGCGGAAGTCAAAAATATTTAAACTCCAAGGGGGTTCCGCAGACGGATCCAATGCAGAACGAGCCCCTGATTGCACGCGCCGGATCCATCGTGTCTGCTACAACTTCCAAGCAATAAATGCAGTACAGCCACTGGTTATTCCACTTGAAAATCATTATTTCCGTCAAGAAACAGCTAGTTTCCTTGTAGACACTGGTTCTCAACTGAATTTAATAAAACGGGAAGGGTTAGTTTCGGACCTTACAATTAATACCAATATAGTTTATGACCTTACCGGAATTGGCTCAGGAATGATTCGCACCCAGGGTGATGTTACGGTTTTAATTCATGGTATTCCTGTTCACTTCCAAGTAGTAGATAATGATTTTCCTATTAAGGAAACCGGAATTTTGGGATTGTCGTTCTTAAAAAAACAGGAAATGACGTTAAGGTTTCGAGATACTCTACCGGATACCTTACAGTTCGGAAAAGGAAGAGGCCTTCCCTGTGCATCATCATCGCATGATTTACCTCCTCGAACTAAAGTCTTGATTACGGTACCAACTAATAGTGTTAATGCGTCAGGTTATGTTAGGAGAATTGATGCAGGTCCTGGTATTTTTGTGGGCGAAGCTCTAGTGAGTCAGAGGAATGGCTTGGCAAAATTATATGCCATAAACACTACTGCTGATCATGTTGTTCTTACCATACCTTCAATTGAGTTAGAAGAATTTGAGATTGGGCCTCCCGCTTCTCGATCAGGTCGGACGGGAAATCCTGACGTAGAGTCATCTAAGAACCGTGCTCAGAGGCTTGCTCAATTAATTAAGGTGTTAGATTTGAATCATTTGAGTGAGGGTGAGAGGACCAGCATTCTGGAAATTATTAATGAATTCTCATATCAGTTTCATCTTACCGCAGACAGGTTGGGATCATCAAACGCTACTCAACATACTATTATTACTACTGATGAAATTCCCATAAATACCAAACAGTATCGGTTCCCTCAGATTCACAAAAAGGAAATAGAAACTCAAATCAATTCTTTACTTAATAGCAACATAATTCAGCCATCTGCATCTCCGTATAATTCTCCTGTGTGGATTGTTCCAAAGAAATCTGTCTCTTCCGGAGAGCCACGATGGCGAATGGTCATAGATTATAGGAAATTGAATGAGAAGACTGTAGGTGATGCTTATCCTCTACCTAACATAACCGAGATACTAGACCAATTAGGAGGAGCCAAGTATTTTAGTACTCTAGATTTGGCTTCTGGATTTCACCAGATTCCGATAGATCCTACATCTAAGGCTAAAACTGCTTTTTCTACCCCCCATGGCCATTACGAATTTAATCGAATGCCCTTTGGCCTCAAAAACGCGCCAGCAACATTTCAAAGGGTAATGGATTTGGTATTATCCGGATTGCAGGGCATAGAGTTGTTTGTTTATATGGATGATATTGTTATTTATTCAGATTCGCTTGAGGGACATGCCCGTAAGTTAAAAACCCTTTTGGCGCGTTTGCAAAATTCGGCTTTAACCCTTCAGCCTGAGAAGTGCCGTTTCTTGCAGAGGGAAATATCCTATCTGGGGCACGTTATTACAAAGGAAGGAGTGAAACCTGATCCTGATAAGATTCGAGCTGTAAAACAGTTTCCCGTACCAAAAACAAAAAAAAATGTAAAGCAATTTTTGGGGCTTGTGGGTTATTATAGAAGGTTTATTCCGAACATGGCGAAAATCGCGAAACCATTGACTAGACTTTTAAAACAGGATATTCCATTTAGTTGGACTTTCGGAACACGGGTTGCTTTTGAAACTTTGAGGGACATTATTTGTTTAGAACCTTTATTACAATTTCCAAACTTCTCACAACCATTTCTTGTTACCACTGATGCCTCTAATTTTGCTGTGGGAGCTATCTTGAGTCAAGGGTCGATTGGGAAGGATTTGCCTATAGCATATGCTTCTAGGACTCTGAATGACGCCGAGATTAATTATTCCACCATAGAGAAAGAATTACTGGCCGTTTTATTTGCTGTTGAGCATTTCCGGCCTTATTTATATGGACAACAGTTTACATTGGTCACAGATCACCGTCCATTAGTATGGTTACATAATGCCAAGGATCCTACATCCAAAATAATGAGATGGCGAATTAGATTAAATGAATACGATTACAACATAGTGTACAAACCTGGTAAAATTAATGCTAATGCTGATGCACTTTCACGAAATCCTGTCGATTCAAGTCCGACCCTTAATCCCCAGTCACAACCTGTATTGATTGACACGGATTCCAATCCTGATTCGAGGGACCTGGAAAGGGTACTTATCTGCGCAGATAAGGCATCAATTGTAGGTTCCGGAGTGGACAGGGTGGATGATGAAGTCGTATGTTTTGAAAATGAGAGAGTTGTGGCATCTGTTTTCCTGGCGCGCGGGAAGGCAGCAGCCGAGTGTAATGAGGTCATAACTGGTTTGCGAATAAGTTCGAATATATTAGTATCACCCTTGCCTGTGGGGAATGAAAATTTTGGAAGATCGCCTCAGTCGGGCACGATACATCGACTCGGTCGCCTGTTGACATACGGTAATTCTCAGCCCCGAGAACCCGCTTCAGGAGCCGTGAGAAGTAATCTGTGCTCGACAAGGGTGCCTGCGCTCTGTTCGGCCCCTGAGGGAACATCGCAGGGCTCGCAGTATCTTGGTTCGTGGCAGAAGTGTGGGGAGCCTAGTTTATTAGCGACTGATGTCGTGGCAGAGGCTGATGAGCCTGAAGTTGTTACGCCTGGTATTGTGGCAGAGGCCGTGGAGCCTGATGGTTTTGCGTTCAAGACTGCAAGAGGGATCCTCAATGAAGTGACCTCATTAGAATCTGTAGAAGATCAGTTATGTTCAACAGGTTATAAGGCTAATGAAAGTAGAGTTCTTGTTAATAATGTAAATCCAAACAGGGGAATGACTTATCCTTCTCCAATCCCTACCATCCTTAGTGTAAAAGATCATCTTTTTATGCGCAAGGGTAACCTTGTTCATTTTATACCACTTAATAATGATGTTGTTTCTCAAACCAGCAAGGATCTTTTGGATCGAAGTAAACTTTCAATGGAACGAATAAAACAGTATCAGGTTAATGTTGGTGATGCTATGGCATTCCCAAACGATAAGTATTATATCTTCTTGTTGTTTTGCAAAGGTAACTTCCAGGAAAATTCGAATTTTGTTCATGTTGAATCCTCATTAAAATCTCTAAAGGCTCTTACTGATTCTTTAAATCTTCGGGCTTTTAGCATTTCAAAAGATTTAGATAGCTTCAACATTCCTGAGTGGAATCGTGTGGAGAATTTGTTCAAGCAGATTTTTAGTGACTCTCAGTATATAATTACGGTGTGTACTGGTGAGATTGAAACTCCACAAAAATCAAGACGTCTTCAAATTATTAAGGAATGTCATGAATCCGCTGTTGGAGGTCATAGGGGCATGTCTAAACTTTACGATCATATTAGAGAACATTTTTATTGGCCTGGGATGGGAAGAGAAATTACTGAATTTGTTAGATCTTGTTTTACTTGCCAGAGAAATAAAATTCATTCCACCAGGATAAAGCAACCAATGCGCATCACTGATACCCCACAGCATGCCTTTGAAAAAGTCCAAATGGACATTGTTGGGCCTTTACCGGTAACAAAAAAGGGTAATAAGTATTTGTTAACATTGCAGGATAATTTAACAAAGTATTCTTATGCAATTCCGATACCCACCATAGATTCGGTAACCGTTGCTCTTGCTTTAGCAGAACAGTTTATTAGTAGATTTGGCTGCCCACGAACTATCCATACTGATCAAGGAAGGAACTTCATTAGTCAAGTAATGAAGAATTTCTGTAGAATTTTTAAAATTCAGAGGATAACTTCCACTGCTTTCCATCCACAGTCTTTGGGGTCGCTGGAAAGGGCACATCGTGTTTTTGTAGATTACTTAAAACATTATTGCACAAAGGCTGATTGGGATGATTGGATTAGATTTGGTATGTTCTCATATAATACCTCCGTACATGAGGCTACAGGTTTCACACCACATGAATTGGTTTTTGGCGTTAGGGCTCTCATACCTTCTGAATTTGCAAAGGAGCAGATATCACGAACTTTTGTACAGCATTTAGATGAGTTGTTTACTAAGGTTACCACCACACAAGCTAAAGCGGCAGAAAATCTCAATAAGGCTAAGGAGAAAAGTAAAATGTATTACGATAGAAACCGTAATCCTCGTGGATTTAAGGTAGACGATGATGTTTACTTACTTAAGGAACCGAAAACTTCCAAGTTTGATTGCAACTGGTTAGGCCCTTATAAGATTAGTCGAGTATTTGGCGATTTAAATGTAGAATTAATAATAGGAACTAATAAGTGTAAAATAGTACATACTAATAAGTTAAAGTTAGCATGTATAAGACCTGATATTTCTGTTTAAGAGAGTTAATGCAAGTATAATATTGTATTCGTGATATGTCTGGTTTGTTTTGTGTGAATGTAATTTTAAATTTTCATGTTATAAGCGTAAAAAGAAAAAAAAAAGAAAAAGGAAAACAAGGAAAATGTAATATAACTATCATTCTTCAACTCGTGCTTCCTGCAGGACAATGGGTGGACCGAGTAGCTCATTTACTGTGGGGCTGGTGCGGGAAGAGGAGGCGTAGTTATAATCACTAGTAGTAATTATTTGTAATTTTGTACTGAAAAGCTGTTTCATGGAAACACCTTTTATATAAGGGGGAAGGTGTTACGCTATCGCTTGAATATGGCCGCGGAAATGTATATAATCGATATATATAGAGTATGTAGGAGCGAGATTTGAAACGGAGGACGAAGAAGAGTGTTTATTAGAGAGCGCGTCATGCTTTTCGGGGGGGTTTTTCCCTGCTATTTTAAACGTGTCCTTACAATGGAACATCTGATGCCTGAACTCAGAAGGCGTACAAAAACCTGGGATTGTATTCAATAGCTTTTAAGTTACCGTTAGACTAGGCGAGGGTAATAAATAGCTTAGCTCTTTCCTTTGCACATCTGCGTGCCAAATTTCGTCGAGCGGGCAGCGGCTCGTCTCGTAAAAGCA
Organism: Andrena bucephala; assembly: GCA_947577245.1. Classification (NCBI taxonomy): domain Eukaryota; kingdom Metazoa; phylum Arthropoda; class Insecta; order Hymenoptera; family Andrenidae; genus Andrena; species Andrena bucephala. The sequence goes on from OX387716.1 coordinate 73,264,438, forward strand.
TTTAAAACTCTGTCCTCCCTTTCTATAATTGCCGATGTTCTGTTAGGATAAAACTCTGGCCGAAAGAGGCCGGAGTCATAAAGTCATAAACTTTTCCGAGCGACGTCGTCTTGACCCTGAGGGTTGCGCGTAATTACCTGCGAGATATGTATGTACTGTACGTAGCCTATGTACTACCCCCATGTCATCGGGAAGCGTGCCTCGATCACCAGACGAGAGTGGGAGGAAGCATGAAGGAAGGGCGAAGGACAGCCCACTAACGAAGCTTGAGGGATGTCATCATGCTGATTGGACTACAAGGATCTAAGGGAGGATCAGGAAGATCTCGACATCGACTTCGTCGACGAGCTCGGAGCGCTTGCTTCAACACCGCATTCATTCTGTTGCTAACCAGCTTCCTGAACAGTATTAAATATATTTGAAGTTCAACTTGAATACTGGTTTGTTTCATTTCAAATCCCGCGCACTCCAACGAGCAGAGCGGTTTAGCGCTCCACGGGCACCAATCCACGTCCAGTTCCCAATATCCCCGCTGAAATACGTAACAGCTGTAAAGTTAGCATTATAAGAGCACGTTCGAAAAACTTAGCAGTAAAAGCCTTTAAGAAATAACAATGCGCGCTACGTATTTGCTTCCTTCCTCATCTTTCGTTTCGACCCTGCCTAAAACCTTCTAGGGATGTGTTGTTCGCTTCGAAATTGAGTCCGTTGCGTTGGTTGCAATTCATACAGCGAGTGCAGAGATGGCAGTACCAATTTCGTAGAATTCCCTAGAATTCTCCAACTTCTAGCGCATAATGCGTGCAGCAAGTGCAGAAAATAAAAGCATGGGCAGTCAATGCGCATATCACGCGCATGCGTATTTGTCGCTTTACGTGTGCTTCTGTATTTCGAATTCGATTACTGCAAACAGGGGAAAGCAGGGTAATTCTGGCTATATAAGCAAGAAAATATAACCTACATATATGCTAATTACATGAAAATAAATGTTTATTGGAAATTTCGTTCTTTTACGCTACATTTGTCAACTTTTTATGACTTAACATCCTTCCAAAATATTATTGTTACGCCGCAACGGTATCTTTATGAAATCGGGTATAGCATATAGGTTATATTTTCTGTCACTTCGGGGAGCGGATTATGAAGTTGTGGAGTGTAATTATTCGTGATTAAGAAATCAAATTTTCCATTCATAACGTCATTTTCTGAGTACATTTCATCGAAATAGTAAGTTTTAGCTTAATTTGGTTATGTTTACCAAATTCGTGCGTTTTATTACATTCTAATTGATTTTAGCTTCAATTTTCAGGTTTACAAATTTTAATGCTTGATAGGGTTATGGTTGGTTCTGGTATCAATTTTCGTGTTTTCAGTGGCATGGAATCGTTCGTGGTTGTAAGTAATTATAGCATCTATTCTCAAATTCAAATGTCTGTGCACTTTATCAGATTCTAAATCATTTTGGCTTCATTTTTCAGGTTTACAGATCTATGCACTTCATAAGGTATTGGCAAGACAAAATAAGTCTACACAAACTCGTTAAACACATTAATTGTTTATTTGTTAAAATTGTAAAGACACATGCCCCAAATAAACAGCCTACAAAGAAATAAACAAGCGTTTGTAAATCACCAGTTCTCGTCCCAATGGAAATTTTGTTTTCCTAACCACGCATAATTACATTTCTCGATTTCATAAAGATACCGTTCCGGCGTAACAATAATATTTTGGAATGATGTTAAGTTATAAAAAATTGACAAATGTAGCGTAAAAGAATGAAATATCCAATAAACATTTATTGTCATGTAGCATATTTATAGGTTATATTTTCTGTCCTTTCGAGGAGGGGGCCACATAATTTCGACGCGCGTTACGAAGAGTAGCGCGTTTCATTTTTTTCAAAGTTTTTCAAGGCGTACGTAAAGAGACAAATACGCATGTGCGCATGAACCGCACGCTTCATGCGCTAGAAGTGGGAGAATTCTAGAGAATCCTCTGCGCCACCAACGCAACCAATGCACGCCTAGACTGAAACGGAACGGTTTTCTCTGCAGTCTATGCGCATAATGCGTGAATTGGAACACAGCCATAGTGTCTCTAACCAGGGGTGGGCACTTCCCATATATTTCTGTTGGCAAAATCAGCACCCTCTGGTGGATTGTGCCGCCCACTAAATCATGAAAAGCGGCAAAATTGAATCCTGGAATTATGGTATTGGTTATAAGAGAACATATGGAACCCGCACACGCCGATTTTAATGGAGCTTTTGTAAGATGTTATTCTCAAAATATTTTTCTGAGAACTACTTCATACAAAAGCCCCATTAAAATCGACGTGTGCGGATTCCATATGTTCCCTTGTTAGGTATTTTTATTACAAATCGGAAATAAATTATTGAAATACAATTTTCATTTTGATTTTTAGTCTTTATTGAATGAAAAAATTATTGTTATGAACATTACGCGAATTTACTGTTTTGCAATAGCTTCGCATGTACATCTTTAATATTATTTTAGTAATATGTTGCATTATTAATACTTTGTGGCATTTAAAATCAAACCGTATATGATTGCCACATAATATTCTTATCGTTTCTAATATGTTTTCGGCCTTCTTCTTTGTACGAACTATGTAAGCCGTAATATTATAAATTTGTTGTAAAGTTTCCATAAAGTCTGCTTTACAAGATCTTTTCGTAGAGTCGTCTGGGATTTCGAATATGTCTGCTATGCAGGTTCTGCAGGTGTATCTCGAAAGAGTTTTTTTTATTAAATGTTCAATATTTAATATGATGTCCGTGTTACATGGGCCCTTCAGGTCCATTCCGTGCTTGCTGTCCTCGCGTCGCCTTCCATTTCGCCATCAGCGATTCAGCGGAATCGCAACACGCGGGTTAGTAGGTCGCGAACACGGAATCCGTCGGCGTGGGCACAACGTGACCACCGATGGTCCGGGCCCTAGATTCCAGAGGATGGAGCAATGGAAGTTGCGAAGGATAGCGCCTGACGGGGCGATTTCCCCCGTCCTCGAGATAGGGAGTGCGAGGCTTGAACCTCGATCGCGGTACTTCGGAAATTCATTCTATTGCGGGAGCTCGAATTAGGAAGTCACGACGAGCCAGAGAGCCGTCCAGATACCGCGACCGCGTCTCCGCGTCAAGTCCGCGAAATACGAACGGCCGAAAGTAATTCGTGAAAGGGTAACTCCATCCGACACACCGTGAACGGCCTAGCCGGGAGAGCCCTTGCGCGTCACTCGTGATCGACGTAGGAACGCGTAGAACAGACGATTAGAGACCGCGAACAGCGACGTGACCGACTTCCGTGTGCTACGATAGAGCACAGCGAGCGACCGCGACCTACGCTCGGTCAACCGACACCTCGAGCGTGCGAATCACCGACGGCAAGCGTGCCGTGCGAAGTCAGCGAAAACCGGCGAGCGACAGCCGAGACGGAGCGCCGTCTCTAGGTATGATTATCTGATTTTTGTAACAATATACTTTACATCTTGGATTTCCCGTTAAACCTATTGTACCGATGTATTCAATCCCTTGTTATCCTCCCTTCACTTGGTAAGTATAGTCAAGGCGTGCTTTAGCACCTTGATAGAGCAGCGAACCCGGTAAATCATTCCAACCGCTCGGGGTGATTTACAAAAGTCCCTTCAGGACGTAACATCCGCGTTAATTTGTTCCTCTAAAATATTATAATTTTCTAGCTCGTCGGTGTAACTTTGATTTATCACGACTTCTGTTGCGTGCTTAATTGGTTACCTACAATGGTATCGGCGCACTGGATCGGTCAGATTAAAACAATTATTATTTTAATGAATTAAAATAATACATCAAAGCTATTTTGCAATTAATTAATTATATATATTAGTTTCCGACGTTTCGATCTTGGTTTAGATCATCTTCAAGGAAAGTTAAAAACATATATAAAATACTGCGTATGCTATTGAAAATAAGTCACTGTGCTCTGGCACAACGTGTGACTCGCGAGTCGGTTGGAATAAGACTAAGGTAAACCGTGAACAAAACATCTGCTTTTAGAAGGTAAAAAAGGGTGAATGCCGTTGACAGTTATAAACATATCTAAAACCCCCGAAATTCAAAATTAAAGGATATACTGTCTACAGTAACCAAACATTCTTGCTCATATGGTGTGTTATATACACTCGTGTTAACGAGCAAACAAACAATTACATACCAATAAACTGATATGTAGGAATTAGTTGGATCATATGTAATTCAATGGAGCAAAAACATCATAAGACATTACTTCCTTAGTAATGTTGCGTAATATTCCTGTATTTTAGGTGTTTCATACCTAAGATTTACGCTAGGCTGTTTAATCATGTGAATTGTCTCCAAAAGAATTCTCTGATTTAAATTAGTTTCTTTATCAACAATCTTAACATTGTCAAAGTCAAACCTATGATCAAACTCTAGCGAATGTTTGGTTAAAGCAGTATGTTGTAGGGGAGATCAAAAAATATTTCTTTTATGTTCATATATTCGTCTTTCTAAAAGGCTAGAAGTTTGTCCGATATAAACCCGATTACAACCCATGCACGGAATTGAATATACTATGTTGGAGTGTTTTGAAAGAGGTATTTTGTCTTTAATTAAAGGGAACAATTGTTTCGTGTAAAACGGTAATTTGAAAATAGTGTGAATTCCGGCTTTTCTAAAAATTCTTCTTATATCGTTAGAGATATTATTACAAAACGGTAACACAACAATGTTCTTCCAACTAATTGATCCCATTTCATTGTTTCTTACTTCTTTCCGTTTTTCTGTTAATAATGGATGGTAAATTTCAAAAGTACGTTCTTTAATAATTGACGAAACCATTTCTATAGGATATCCATTAGGGCTGTTCGGGTGCTTGAATATTCGGACGGCTTGAAATTCGCACCGAGCCGGGACTCGGTTTTCGAGCCGAGCCGGGTACCCGTAAAATTCGAGCTACCCGAAACATCCGGGTAGCTCGAATTTGTTTCGAGCGGCTTGAAAAATTCGGGTAGTCCGAATCGTTTCGGGCCGCCCGCAAGAACCGGATAGCCCGAATTGTTTCGGGCCGCTCGAAAGAAAGGGCTAGCTCGAATTGTTTCTATGGATACGTTTTCGAGATATCAACATAGTCGAACTGCTTGAACCACATTCAAGGCGTACGGATTTTCCGAGCCACCCGAAACAATTCGAGCTAGCCCTTTCTTTCGAGCGGCCCGAAACAATTCGGACTATCCGGTTCTTCCGGGCGGCCCGAAACGATTCGGACTACCCGAATTTTTCAAGCCGCTCGAAACAAATTCGAGCTACCCGGATGTTTCGGGCCGTCCGAATTTTACAGATACCCGGCTCGCTTTATTCAAGTACCCGAACAGCTCTAATATCCATTACGCTTCAAGGTGTTTTTTAACAGAAGCAAATTAGCTGATCGAAATTCCGGATTCGAAAGTAAAATAGCTCGATCAATCAGTCCTTTAATTAATCCTACCTTGTGTTGCATGGGATGTGCAGAAAAGAAATTAATATATCTGCCCGACCAACTCGGTTTATGATACCAATTTGTGATAAATTTATTATTTGATCTAATTACTATTGTATCAAGAAAGCTAAGACATGAATCCTTCTCAATTTCATGCGTGAATTGAAGTCTAGCATGGAAACCTGCTTTATTAGTGTTATTAGTTCTTCAAGTTGCAGTAGTGATGATTCAAAAGTTTGTGTACAATTACTGTGTAATGAATGTTTTCCCGAAACATGTTTCACCATGACTGCTTTATATGTTTGTTGAAATTGTTTCGGTGGTAAATGGTTTAGCCTGCATCTGTGCTGTCTTATTTGCCCGAAGAAATTCTCTAGTGCGTCCTGATTTAAAGTACGCGGGGCATATTCGTACCAAGAACATGTTTGATTATTTATCGTCCACAGTGAAGTGTTGATGACACACACGATAATTGATAAACACCCGTTTGGGATTCAGCTTATGTAAATTTGGATTCTGAATAACTTGCAGCCATGCATCAAAACGTTTCCTATCTTTCTCCGGATTCGGAAATCGATGTCGGGTTGAATGTGTGTCTAAACATCCAGGGATAGCACATAAATGATTGGTACCACGACCCATCTGGTATCTGTGACCAATAATTAACACGGTGTCAATAATTGTACGATTCAATTACTTATTTTGTTAATAGTTTATTTCTTACCTCTCAATATAACGCTTTCCTGCACCTTCCTACCTTTCTTATGCTTTTGCTACGCTTTGCTATGTCCAGCTGTGTCCCGTTATGTACCGTTATATTCTGACCAGGGGGGCCAAGCCGTCATTGTTTGGCCGAAGTTCCCGTTTAGTTAGCACCAAATAGGTAGGAGGCGCTAGGTACATCACACACACACACATACCTAGGTGAATCAGTGAGCACGACACATAACCTTTCGACGTTGGTGAAATGTTACCATGACGACCGTCGTCATTCCTTCAAATGGCGTCCTCACTTTCCCTGGTTTACCTTTTCTAAGGCCGTCTGACCATGGATCGTCGCGTCAGTGACGCGTATGCAGCAGATAGAAGGATATACAAAGAAATTGAATATATTTTCTTTTCCTAAGAAAAGAAGAAATATTCAATTTCAATGTTTATTCCTTCTATCTGCTGCATACGTGTCGCTGGCGCGACGATCCGTGGACAGGTTTTAAAGTAAGCGGTGCATTACACGTATACACATACACATACGTCCCGATTCACACATTCACAGTTTAGTACGCACCTAATAGGTAGGAGGCGTTACAAACTCTGCTTCAATAGTGATCCTCTAGGTAGTGATAGGCAGATGTGTCCACCATTTTCGCCTAAAGCGGAAGTCGCAAATTGGCGGGCACATTTTGAAATAACCGAGAAAACTGAAGTTGTACTATTTCCTTCTGCCGTTCTTCATACAAATTAAAACATGTTAGGTTAAATACATTAGACTGTTTCTAGATCTCTACGGAGCACGTAACAGGGGGAACAGGGAACAGGGGAACAGTGAGTCCTGGAAAACTCCACTCATGTACATTCGGAAATATTTTTCACTCGTGCATTGACGGATTAGCTTTATCCTAAATTTTGGCTCATAAATATTCATACTTACAAAATCTGCACGCGTTAGCAATAGTTTGCACGTTCAAAAATGACAGCATTAAATGAAGTTTGCTGCTGATTCCACTTTTCGCTCAATGTTGTGGAATCCAATTGGTAGATGTTATTGCTTCGCCCAATAGGAAAAATTACGCAGATAAACGGTGGTGGGGCTAGGCACGTACCAATTACGTGCGAGCAGTATCTCTTTCTTTTTCTACTTGTTTACTTGCTCTCTCTACTTCCGGTATCGGTCACTAATGGTGTCGACCAATAGAAAACGGCGGCCACATCTGCCTATCACTACCTAAAGGATCACTAATGCCGGTTAGAGACCAGGGGTGGGCACTCCGTATATCAATCTGTTGGCAAAATTTAGTGGGCGGCACAATCCACCAGTGGCGCTGGGATCAATAAAGTTGAAAATATTTGGTAACAGATGGCACTGATGAGATTATTTTGTGGCGGGAATAGAACATAATCAGCGCCGCCCAGTGGCAGCGTCATTACATCAGTCAGAATCAGGGGGGCCAAGCTTCCCTCTTACGAAAGTTGAAGCTGTTGCGACTCCCGTCTAGCGGCGCGTAGTTTAAACTCCAGAAGCGCGAAGTTCGAGGCGGATCACACGAATGTAATAGGAAAGGGAGACAAGGTGAAGTTCGCACAAGCCGAGGGGTTTGAAAATAGTTAGAGATCTTCTAATGAGAAGACTTCAGAATTATAAAAAGTAATCGATACCCACTTGGCAACGGGTGTTAGAATAAATGAACTTCTCCTTCCTTCCTTCTCCTAGGTGTGTAATTCCAGCGCCAGGTAGTTAAACGCTTGTTGTTGTGTCAAATCGACGAATAGGAATTCAGCCAATAAATCTGTAAATTTGCGATTGGCTCTTAGAATCTAAGACATTTTGGTTTAACAAAAGATGTAAAAGCGATGAACTTTTAGAAAGGTCACTTGAGCCTGAAACGCCTTCGACAGCAGTCATATAAGCAAAAAAAGTTCTGTGCCTACTGAAATTGTGTTTCAATCGTTTATTTTCTCTTCATTAAAGTTACCAGTTTATTATGTTCAAATAGTTTTGTTCCGTTCATATTATTGTTTGCATTATATTTATCCTTCAAAAATCCATGTCCAAGGAGCAGAGTGCCTTAGCACTCCACGGGCATCGTCCCGCGCCTGAATTCCCTGGAGAAGACCTCTTTCCCCAGACGGCCACGCAACAAATTGATGACAGCGGTGGGATTTCTTTCAAATTCGCCGGCTCGTGGACGCAGGATTCAAAGGAGCAGCCATCGGCCAACTGGTGCAGTCCCTCTTTCCTGGGTTTTTGGACGGTTTCCCCCGGAACACGGGTGAATGCCAGAGGGAAGTGACTTCGGACGACCGTACCAGTCTTCGCTGAAGCCACGCGCACTCCGCCAGGGGATCTTCTTCGCTGACAACGAAGCCTGCAATTGCGTGAGAGATCGAGGTTTAATTATAATATACAATTCATTGTTCTATTGTTAGATTCGTGTGCTGTAATTATCGTCACGTTGTGTTAGTTATTAGTTGATAAGATTAGAGTTTGTATTTACATTGCGAAAATGCCGCGTCGAAGTAAGGTATTACCGAAACGAAAGGGACGACAACTACGTTCGGGTAGCGTACAGGTACCCGAAGTAGAGGGTGTAAATGTTGAACCTATGCAAATAGAACGTCCTATGGCTATTTCACGATCCCAAATGACACAAACCGACGATCCTATCGTTGATTCAGCCAGGTCGGAGGATTCTTTGCCCTGCCCAACCGCGGTTATTGCTGCTAGTTCAGAAGTTTCTGGTGGTGAATCACAGCCGCGCGAACTAAACTTTGTGCCGACGCGACTGGAACCACCTGTTGTTAATTTATCCGAATTAAGTAGCCAATTGCCTTGTTCAAACCTAACATCCCAACCAAATCCATTAAAGTCCACGGACCCACCTAAGTCTTATCTCTCTTTAAAATTAGTGAAAGACTCAATTCCGAGATTTAATGGGAAGTCCGACTCGTTAATCAGGTTTATTAAACAGTGCAACTTAATTAACGCCAAGGTAAAGCCTGAGGATCGAGAGAATCTCCTCTTCCTCATTCGGGGTAAGATTGAGGGACACGCCAATTTACTCTTGTCAAATCGACGAGAGCCCGAAACTTTAGACGAACTGATTAATCTTCTAAAAACGATCTTCGCGCAGTCGTTCAATGTACATAGTTTGAATGCGGAGTTAATGAATCTATATCAGGACAGAAACGAAACAGTTGAGGTTTTCGGAGCCCGAGTTAATGAAATATTAAATGGTGGTTTAGAAACTGCCAGAGACGCGTATAATCCGGAACAATTAGTTGGTGTAAATGACCTATTAAAAAACACGGCAGTAATCACTTTCATTAAGCGCCTTTGGAATGAAACTGCGCGGTTCTATCTAAATAGACTAAAGGACGGTAACAATCTACCTGACCTTGAAACTGCCATTAACGTCGCGAGTAAGATAGAGTCCGAATCAGTCGATCACTCGAGGCCTACCTCATATTCGAAACCTTTCGTCACTGACGTAAAAATATTTAAGACGGATTTTAAAAAATCCACATGTTATCAATGTAATCAAGCAGGACACTTACGCCCTGATTGTCCTCAGGGAACTAGTGCGCATTTTCCCAACCGCGAGGAGATTAGATGTGGGTATTGCAGGAAAACGGGTCACTTGGAAGCTCGTTGTTTCATAAAACGAAACCAGGTTGGCGTCCGGCCAGGTGATGACGCTTCCGGTCAGAGTAATTTAAACTCAAAGGGGTTTCCGCGAACGGGCGCGACGGGAACCCAATCCTTAATTGCCAGCGCCACCAACGGGGTTGTTTCCAGATCAAAATAAAGCGATCAGGTTCTTTACCTCTGTTTAACTTAACCCACAGTTGCTTCCAAGAAGGCTTCGCTAGCTTCCTTATCGATACGGGTTCCCAACTTAATCTAATAAAACGAAAGGGTATAATCTCTGATATGCTAATAAATAATAACATCGTTTATAAAATCACGGGTGTTGGTTCAGGGGATATATTTACCCGCGGCGAAGTTATCATTAAAGTCCATCGCGTCGACGTGAGATTCCAAATTGTCGATGACGACCTTCCCATTCCTGGGACTGGGATATTAGGAATGCCGTTCTTGGAAAATCAAAATGCGATAATGAAGTTTGGAAATGACGAGCCTAATAGCCTCCAGATCGGTGATGGGGAACTCTTCCTTCTCTCGTCGTCCTCTTTTACTTTACCCCCTCGTACTAGAACCCTTATCACACTTCCTGTCAAGGATTCTGGAATTAAGGAAGGTTATGTTAGGAGATTGACCACTGACCCAGGCGTTTATATAGGAGAAGCGTTAGTTACCCAGCGAAACGGGTCTGCCAAACTATATGCAATTAATACCACTTCAAATCATATCACTGTAAATATACCACCTGTTGAGTTAGAGGCATTCACGGAGCGTCCACCCTCGCCGCGTTCGTCTCGCACAGGAAATCCTAACGTGGATCAGTCAAGGGCCGATTCGAGTAGATTAGTCCAGATAGCTAAAATATTAGAATTAAATGGTTTGAATGAGGACGAGCAAGCTAGTATTCTGGAAATTATTAAAGAATTCCCTTATCAGTTTTACCTTCCATCCGATAAATTGAATTCCACAAACACCATCCAGCATTCGATTGAAACTGTAAATGAAATCCCCATTAACACCAAACAGTATAGATTTCCTCTTATTCATAAGGAGGAAATAAAGAAACAAGTCAATGCATTGTTGGAAAATAATATTATTCAACAGTCAACTTCCCCTTATAACTCACCTGTTTGGGTGGTCCCCAAGAAATCGGACTCCACTGGTAAGCCACGTTGGCGCATGGTCATTGATTACCGCCTGTTGAATGAAAAAACCGTTAGCGATGCCTACCCACTTCCTAATATAACAGAAATATTAGACCAACTCGGAGCCGCGAAATATTTTAGTACGCTTGATTTGGTTTCGGGTTTCCATCAAATCCCTATGGACCCCAAATCCAAGCAAAAAACCGCTTTCTCGACACTCCACGGCCATTACGAATTCAACAAAATGCCTTTCGGCCTAAAAAATGCCCCGGCCACCTTCCAACGATGCATGGACTTGGTTCTATCTGGTCTACAGGGAGTTGAACTGTTCGTGTACATGGACGACATTGTCCTGTATGCCGATTCAATAGAGGAACATTCACAAAAGTTAAGGAGATTACTAGCCCGGTTACAGAATGCAGGGTTAACATTACAACCTGAGAAATGCCGATTCTTACAACGTGAAATTACTTACTTGGGTCATAGCATTTCTAGTGAAGGAGTGAAACCAGATCCCGGGAAGATCGAAGCCGTGAAATCCTTTCCCATCCCTAAAACAAAAAAGAATATAAAGCAATTTCTGGGCCTGGTCGGTTATTACAGACGATTTATTCCTGATATGGCGAAAACCGCCAAACCTCTAACGCGATTATTGAAAACGGATGTCCCCTTTATTTGGGACAATGATGTTCAATCTGCCTTCGAAAACCTACGTGATAGAATCTGTTCCGAGCCACTACTACAATTTCCGGATTTTAAACGACCTTTCCTTGTCACGACTGATGCTTCAAATTATGCTGTGGGTGCTGTGTTGAGCCAGGGTCAAATTGGTAAAGATCTCCCTATCGCGTACGCGTCAAGAACGCTTAACAGTGCAGAAATAAATTACTCTACTATTGAAAAGGAATTACTCGCGGTTATTTACGCAGTTGATCATTTTCGACCCTATTTGTATGGTCAACAATTCACATTAGTAACCGATCATCGACCGTTGGTCTGGCTTCATAGCGTAAAGGACCCTATTTCTCGCATTATGAGGTGGCGGATTAAATTAAATGAATACGACTATAACATAGTATACAAACCGGGAAAAGTAAATTCGAATGCGGATGCATTGTCTCGTAACCCTCCGGACTTCACCAATATTAATGAAATTCCTTCTTCATCAGTTTCGAACATCTCATCTAACTGTACCACAACGGACTGTACTGATACCCCATCCTTTAGGCGTTTGCAAGGGGTAGTCGTAGGCGCCGACGACGTGCCACTTGTAGACTCTGGAAGGTTGGAGGATACGGACTGTAATAGAGTATGGGAAAATAATGAAAGGATAATTGCTACCATTTTCCTTGCCCATGGGAGAGAAATCGACGGTCGACCTGAGGTCTTAGTCGGGATTGATCACTCTGATGATGGTTCAAATAACACTGACGCTCACCTTACGATGGGGATAGCTGGGACGAGTGTATCACCCATTAGAAATGTAGTTGTTGGAGGATCGCTCTCGGGGGGTCGTGTGGATGTGCTCCGATCTGGCTGTCTGTTGGACGTTAGAAAGGCCGACCTTGAAGGCATTCCGTCACAGAACTCGTTAAGGGCTGCCCACGTACCTCAGGGCGCAGACTCGTTCCACCTGGAACATCGGATAGGCTTTAAGCACCCCGTCCAGGTCCACGACCTGCGGCCCGCGGCTTGTGTCGGGTTAGGGGCTGACGAGCCAAATTTAGAGGCTGAAAAATGCCGGACTTTATTTATGACCAAGCGCGCAGATAATGAGACACGATCCTCCGTTGAAATGACCTCAGGAAACAGTGACCTAAACAAACAGAATAACCTTAGAATCCTAATGACAAAGACGACATCATTAACGCCAACCATCCATCACTCCCTTCCACCTAATGTTATTTACTCCAAGGATTATCTCTATATGTGCAAAGATAACTTCGTTCATTTTTTTTCCCTCGATCACGAAGTTCAATCTCAAGTCACTAAAGATTTGTTGGATAATCGTAAATTTTCCCTTGAACAGATTAGACCACACAACCCCAATGTCGGTGAAACGATGGTTTTCCCTGACACAAAACCCCTTACCTTTCACCTTTTCGTAAAATCACGTGCGGTAGAACCAGTAAATTATCTCCATCTTAAATCCTCGGTAACCTCCCTCAAACACCTTATGGATACCCTGGATGTCAAAACGGTTAACATCTCTAAAATTGGCAATGATATCGAGCCTATTAGTTGGGATTTCATCGAATACCTTTTAAAGGAGGAATTAAATAGTTCTGAATATACTATTACTGTTTGTACGGGCGATGTTATAGTTCCCCCACCACCTAGGAGATCCCTTATTATTAAGGAATTTCACGAATCCGCCATCGGGGATCATCAAGGTGTCCGTAAACTCTTCAATAGAATTAGGGATGACTTTTACTGGTCACACATGAGAGAAGAAATAGATAATTTCGTTCGTTCATGCCCAAGTTGCCAAAGGAACAAAATCCTTTCTACTAAGACCAGACAGCCAATGCGAATAACGGACACCCCTAAAAAGGCGTTTGAAAAGGTACAAATGGACATCGTAGGGCCCTTACCAATAACACAGAGGGGAAATCGGTATTTGTTAACCCTTCAAGACAATCTTACCAAATATTCGGACGCAATTCCACTTCTTAGTATAGACTCTGTATCCGTGGCCATGGCTCTGGCTGAACAATTTATCAGCAGATTTGGGTGTCCTCGAACAATTCAAACTGACCAGGGAAGTAATTTTGTTAGCAATATTATGAAAACTTTTTGTAAAATATTTAAAATACAAAGAATTACCTCAACTGCGTTTCACCCACAATCACTGGGATCTCTTGAACGGGCGCATCGCGTATTTACTGATTACCTGAAACATTACTGTACTAAGACCGACTGGGATGATTGGATTCGTTTTGGCATGTTTTCTTACAATACGTCCGTCCATGAAGCTACTGGTTTCACTCCACACGAGCTTGTGTTTGGAGTAAAGGCGATTATTCCCTCGGAGTTCATGAACCAAGTAATTCCACGAACCTTCGTTAACCATTTGGATGAGTTGTTTTCAAAAGTAAGCTCAACCCAAGCTATAGCAGCAGCAAATCTAGAAAGGGCAAAGCAGAAAAGTAAATTAGATTATGATAAAAGAGTCCATTCCTGTAAATTCTCTGTAGGTGACGATATATATATATATATATATTATATATATATATATATATATATATATATATATAAAGAACCAAAAACTTCTAAATTTGATTCTAACTGGTCGGGACCTTACAAAATTGTTAGGATGTTTGATGATTTAAACGCGGAAATAGCCATAGGAGTTGGTAAAACCAAGATAGTTCATACGAACAAGTTGAAATTAGCATGCATAAGATTAGATTCCCCATAGTCTACCTTGTAGTCGTATCATTGTTGATACCACTTTGTCATCTGCATGTATAGTATGTGTTAAGCTAAGTTACTTCATTCGTTCGTTGATCAAAACCTTGTAATTTTGAAATCTAGATGTTATGTCACGGAAACAAACTTGTAACCCATTGTAATCAACTGTGACAAGCAGCCTGTAGCATCTTTCGACTCGCAACCCTCTCGGGAACCCGGGTGGACCGAGTAGCTTGGCTACCGTGGGGGAAGTGAGGAGGGGAGGCTCAGGAATGCTTCACTGAGATGTTTATTTACATACAAGTTTAGTCATATTGTCATATTAGAAATTAATGCTAGTTTAGCGATACCAACATCCTATATAAGGGGCGCAGGTCTTATTCATCATAAATGTGTTTTTGGAAAAGCTGTTTCCATTGGTAAACACCTTTTGTATAAGGGGGAAAGTGTTGCGACTCCCGTCTAGCGGCGCGTAGTTTAAACTCCAGAAGCGCGAAGTTCGAGGCGGATCACACGAATGTAATAGGAAAGGGAGACAAGGTGAAGTTCGCACAAGCCGAGGGGTTTGAAAATAGTTAGAGATCTTCTAATGAGAAGACTTCAGAATTATAAAAAGTAATCGATACCCACTTGGCAACGGGTGTTAGAATAAATGAACTTCTCCTTCCTTCCTTCTCCTAGGTGTGTAATTCCAGCGCCAGGTAGTTAAACGCTTGTTGTTGTGTCAAATCGACGAATAGGAATTCAGCCAATAAATCTGTAAATTTGCGATTGGCTCTTAGAATCTAAGACATTTTGGTTTAACAAAAGATGTAAAAGCGATGAACTTTTAGAAAGGTCACTTGAGCCTGAAACGCCTTCGACAGCAGTCATATAAGCAAAAAAAGTTCTGTGCCTACTGAAATTGTGTTTCAATCGTTTATTTTCTCTTCATTAAAGTTACCAGTTTATTATGTTCAAATAGTTTTGTTCCGTTCATATTATTGTTTGCATTATATTTATCCTTCAAAAATCCGCGTCCAAGGAGCAGAGTGCCTTAGCACTCCACGGGCATCGTCCCGCGCCTGAATTCCCTGGAGAAGACCTCTTTCCCCAGACGGCCACGCAACAAAGCATAGTGATCCTCTAGGTAGTGATAGGCAGATGTGGCCGCCGTTTTCTATTGGTCGACACCATTAGTGACCGATACCGGAAGTAGAGAGAGCAAGTAAACAAGTAGAAAAAGAAAGAGATACTGCTCGCACGTAATTGGTACGTGCCTAGCCCCACCACCGTTTATCTGCGTAATTTTTCCTATTGGGCGAAGTAATAACATCTACCAATTGGATTCCACAACATTGAGCGAAAAGTGGAATCAGCAGCAAACTTCATTTAATGCTGTCATTTTTTAACGTGCAAACTATTGCTAACGCGTGCAGATTTTGTAAGTATGAATATTTATGAGCCAAAATTTAGGATAAAGCTAATCCGTCAATGCACGAGTGAAAAATATTTCCGAATGTACATGAGTGGAGTTCCAGGACTCACTGTTCCCCTGTTCCCTGTTCCCCCTGTTACGTGCTCCGTAGAGATCTAGAAACAGTCTAATGTATTTAACCTAACATGTTTTAATTTGTATGAAGAACGGCAGAAGGAAATAGTACAACTTCAGTTTTCTCGGTTATTTCAAAATGTGCCCGCCAATTTGCGACTTCCGCTTTAGGCGAAAATGGTGGACACATCTGCCTATCACTACCTAGAGGATCACTAGTCAGTCCGAAAGCGCCATTAGTGATTTCCCTAGGTTATTTCTGTCCTTGTCGAGTGCCGCATCTTATTTTATCTCTATGCTTTCGCGCCTGTTGGCGTCAGAGAAGGCGCTTTAGGGACTGTTAGGGACGTTAATGTTAATTCCTTATATTGCCCAACGAACAATATCGTCTATACTTATTAATTGCTTTTAAGTAATAAAAATGGTTATAACGTGTATGTTTTGTGTCACAGGAGACCTGCGTCAATTGGGTGAAGGTTTGACATATCACGGGTAGGTAGAAATAACATTTATATGCTACTTGTAGGTTAAATGGAACTTCTTACTCGTAATAAATATTCTTAAGAAAATCAAAAATATTTTTGTTTGTTTCATACAGATTTTTGTTGAAAGATGCAGAGTATCTGCATCGTTAGTAACCAGAACATGGGTCTGGGCCCGAATTTCGTACCATCAAAGAACGCCTTACTGTGTTCTAATCATTTTGAAAAAACTTTTTCCAAGAAGGCACTTCTAAAGACTGTCTTCACCCTGCAAACATTCCTATTATATTTGGACAATATAAATGTTCTTGTGTTTACTGTCACGCTATATATAAGGACAGGATAAGAACAGGTCGTTTTGCAAGTAATGTATGAATTATTCAAATTAAGGAGCTTAGTTTTAAGATAAAGTAACTAATATAATGTTTATGATGCATATTATCGAAATGCAATTGTCTAAATATTTAAAATACTTATACTTTTCATATAGTTTCCTTGTAAACATGCATATACTATATAACTTTCATTTCACTTCCCGTTAAATTATTTAAAGTACGGGTGGTTGTTATTTTTATTGCTTCAATGCACGCTGCGGTTGGCGTTACACGAATGCTGTTTTAATGAAGCCATTTTTCATGACTGAAATAATTTATTAATGACCTTTTGTAGATTCATTTAATGAAGTGGAGAGGCGGAAGCAATATTGCGATAATGGCATTGATGATATTAAAAAAATTAATAGAGGATTTTGTAGCAGAGAAATACAGTTGGTACGGAAAAAAGGAAAAACCATCATTCAGTACATGCAAACATATAGTGGAATTAGTAATGAGTAAGTAAATTTATTATTTATTTCATTTCAGCACTTGAAATTGTAAAATAAATGCATGGATTATTCCAGGTTCATTATACGCTGCATTTAGCAAGAAGGGGTGAAATGCAAGGACATGGAAATAATAAATCCGTGTGGAAAATGGCTGGCCCAGACAAAAACACGGGTCATGCGGGCACAGATGAAAATTAATACGGGCCATGGTGGAACAGCTGTAAACGAAGGCGATTTGAAAGTAGCCGAAAGTGGGGGAGTCACGCCTGAAATTAAGGGGAGGCGGCGACATCTGTGCTACAGATGTTGATAAATCTCATATATACATATATGTTGCAATGCAGGTGTACTACACCCACATTTGTCGCAATGTTGGGTCCAATACTCGCTTCGGTTGCTCAACGCACCAATATCTTTTTTTATTAATATTTCGGATATATATATATATGAGATATCTCCGCCTCCCCTTGTGAGTCCCAGGTGCAGCTCAGCGAGGCGAATTACGGTGGGGGGAATCAGGCCAGAAGAAGACAAACTGAGTCCCAGGCGCTCTCCTATCTAGCATTTTTCTATTTTTGGAGAAATGTTTAAATATTTCAAGTTCCGCGCTAGATAGGACATTTTAAATAAAGAGTGCAGAAACAGGGCTTGAATAGGTTCCGAAAATAACTGTTTCAAACTGTTATATAAAGGTTCTGACTGAAAGAGTTATGAAGAACCTTTATTCTGAATAACCGTTATAAAGAACCTAAATATCAAACTATATAAGTTTAAGTTACGGTTCCTATTTAGCTCTATAACTTTTATTTTTTAAGTTCTATATAAGTTCCAAAACGGTTATAGAACCGATTTAATAAATTTTATTTTTTAGGTTCTACTTCCAAAGCTGTTATAGAACCGATTCTTGTAACGATTGTACAGAATTTTATAGAAAATGAAATTACAACATATTACAACTATAGACTACTGTGTATAACCAAATTGTTTAAAAATTATTACAAATAAGTAAATATATATTATGTACACATTTGTACATACATATACAATTATTTTGTAATATGAAGTGTTCGTTAATATAAATGTTTGGTTGTTATACCGATGAAGGTTTAGCTCATCGATTTGAATGATATTTTAATATTTTGTCAGAATCATGGCCCTGATGGTGAGGTGACCCCTAATTGAGAAAATGAACTTGACGAATAAAAGTTTCGATCTATGGTATTAAATGTTCATAACTCTTTTAAGACACTAAATCTTTATAATAACGGTTTCAAGCTCTGGGCAGAAGAGCCTGGAGCTTCACACACGTGGGCTTGGGAAGTTCCACCAGAGCCAATACTTTTATTTTTATTGTTATTATTATTATCTTGTTGTTGTCTTGTACAGAAAAAATATATGAATATTTAATTGTCAATATTTATTGTAATTTAATTAATTTCCCTTACATTTTTTATTCTTTCTGTAATATACATATTTTGCCGAAACAACATTGCTGTAAAATCTCTGAAACGTTGCGGGACCGTTGTTGTAAAATCTCCGAAACGTTGCACGAATATTTCATGCAATGTTGCAAAGGGGCGGACATAGGAAGATTCCTGCAACGTCTCAGTAATACTACCTGTAACGTTGTAACCTTGCATCTCAACATAGTTGCAACGTCCCGGCAATGTTCCGGTGCTGTAGGGGTTGAGCAATAAATCTTAATAGTATTATACTGTTTAGTATTCATAATGAATAAAAATATTCAAATGAGGTTTGTGTACAATTTTGTATTATAGATATACTTCATTCACCTGATAAATCAATAAAAAAATTAAAATGTAAACATAATCTGCTGAAGTGATAATGACACACACACACGCATATGTATATACACACATCTCACAAAAAGTGGTTTCTGGTAAAAAATTTCATACGAAAATAATATCTTCTTTAATTTAAAAATATAATGAAATATTGTACATATCTTAAGATTGTTACTTTATGATTATTATCCGAATCTAATATCACATTTTTTATTATGCTTGATATGTTAATTTTTATTAACATGAGAAATAATAACCTATTAAGGAGATAGCATAATATACAAACTTTTTTTAAATGCTCCTAATCAGTACTCAATCATTGATATAAAAATAACCATGCGACTACTGAAGTGAATCAAATAACTGTTTACATAATTGTGGCTGAGAACGACGCACGTTAACAACAGTTTATATGGATTATAATATTTATCTATTCACACAAAGTCCGAATGTATATGTTTCGTTTAGGAAGGATCTTGCTCTTGTAATAACACCAAACAATATTTTACGTGTTCGAAAATATGCGCGTTTAAGCTGTGTGAGACGAGTTTACCTTTCTACGTCAGTATGTAGACTTAGGTTAGAGAGAGAAAAACTCACTTCGTCTTTGTAGTCAATTTCGGAGCATAATGTATTATTAGAGCAAATGTTGGTAGTTAAAAAAAATGTAATGGTGTTTGACCAGTACCATTATCATTACTTTCTCAATGGTGTTTGTAACGTAATGCTGTTCAAGATTTTTATTAAACCGTGGAATTAATTGTGAGTCCAATGTATTTTATTTTTCCACGTGGTTTTTCATTAATGCATTGATACGTTTGTGTTTCGAAGTGTATGAAAAGAATTTAATGCCATTTGTGATTATTATTTCTGTTCATAAATACACATCAATATTGTGTAATATGTTTATAAACATTTCGTATTGGTGTCACTTGATGCAGTTTTGATAAATTGTACGAAGAATTATAATATTTTATTGTAAACGTAAGTACATGTAATTATGTTCGTGGTAATTCAATGAAGTCAACAAGCAAAGAGAATAAATAGCTTAGATATGATTCATCAATCAATTCTGAACATTTCTTTTGTTAATTTTTTTATGTAGTGTCTATCATTGTACTTTTTATAATTGAACGAACTTCTTTATAGATAGCTTTGTGTGTTAAAACATAAGTCAATTTTAAAAGCTCCTATATTTAAAGCATATATTTTAGAAAATTGGTTATTGTTATCAAAATTAAATATAATATTATGCTAAAAATTCATGAAACCTATTCTGAAATTTATATAATTGTATTTAATGTATATTATTTTGAAACATTTAAAACTGTTGTGAGTGGAAACATTAAATTTTGGGTAATATATTTTTGGATCTAATCACACTTTTAATAGTGCAAAAATGGCTATGTTAACTCGCTAGTACTCTTTTTTTTTGTCGCTTGTTAAAGATGCAGTATATTAACTAATAAATACAAGTAGCGGAATTAATATTTAAAATAGGTAAACAAGTAGTAATGAATATAGTTAAATAATCTTAATTCTGTGTCTGTCATCCTATATACCTTTAGCCATATTATTGATTTATAAACACTTGTCATAAGTATTTTAGTATTATTCCTTTCTTTAAAACATTGTTGTTATAGAGCAAAAGAAAATTTATATCCGTCTATCTTTAGATAAAAAAACTCTAAAGATGCAAATGCACAAAGAGATTTTATATGAGATTTTTCTATCATGAGACAAAAATCTCAGTGATAAGAAAATGTAAATAATGGAAATAAATGAATAATAATAATGGAGATTAAAGTCTTAAAGTAAGACACGATATTTTTGTCTCATCGTGGATTTGCACTTTCAGTCAAAGATAGCTAGAGAATGAGAAACAAATTTTTAAGTTTGCGTTGTAATGAAAACAGAAAGTACAATGGTTTCTTAAGCAGAACAGTGATATCATTCATTGCTATTTTTCTTTAGTAAATGATATTATTTTATTCAGAAATGTGTAGAAATAAATGTAAATGTTTTATGGATACCTATTCAAAAAATGAAAGAAGAAGCGTAATTAAGTATTTTCATGACATATATTACGTACATGTTTATGAAGTTTACAATATGAAGTTTAGCTCATGCGTTTGAAATAAATACCTATAGCTTTTTTATATTATCTTTATATTATAAGTGGTTGTGAGCTGTAGAAAGTGGTTTTACTTACATATGACAAAAATCTTCATTATATAATGTTAAACGTAATTTAAGGATTTTATAATACTAAGATGATATAGCATGTTTATAATTGTTTTCAAATATAGGATTCAGTAATTCTCTATATTATGTTAACAGAGAGTTTGACAAATTTGAGAAAACGCAAACAAAAAATATATTCAGTATACTATATAGACCTATCATTATGAGTAACATTAAACACAGTATTATAAAATGTTTACATTAATCCTTTAATTTTCGATCATGTGGGGCCCTAGATATTTCTATCCTGTACGTTTATGAAGTCAGTTACTTTTACATGATACACAAAGTGTCTTATAGCATTTGATTTAACAAAATTAAGGTTATCTTGAACTTTAAAAATGCGATCAAAACTGAAATTACTTCAAACTATTATCAAACTGGTGTAAAAAATTTGTTGTGTTCCTTAGAGAAGGTTGAAATAGAAATTATATACTATCTACATGTTATGGTACTATATGTTTAATTAAGTAATATAATTATAGGATATTACCAAGCAGTTACAATTTTTTTTTTCGAAAATATTAGAAACAGTGACAAAATCTTTTTTTGATGACAAAGTTCAATTTGGTTTAGTGACATGTACCACTTAATAATGTTTGCAAATTTTTTCTAAGTAATAATTACTTCAAACATGTTTATAAAATGAGAATTTTTTCGCTCAAACTATTCTGCAGACAAGCATGGAGTCGTTGGTTCTGAGGAGGTCCCAGTAGTGGAAGGTTTGCAACCAAACATTTTCTACAGATTCCTTTCCTTGTGAATGCTCTTCTCGGCACATCCTACAGAACATTTGAGAAACATTAAAGAAAACATTAAGATTTTCTTAAAATCTTTAATTTTGGCGGTTATTAATAAACTTGGTATTTAGGTTTAAAATCATTGCTTAAGTTTATTGATTAACAATTTCAAGGGAAAAATGCTAATTAATGTATGCTTTATGAACGGGACTGGACTTCTTGTGCAGACCGATGTATATAAATAACTGTAGAATATTAGATGTACCAGGTTAGTCTTTTTTATAAAGAATAGCTGTAAATATTTTTATGTCCACACCTTTCTTATTTTATTTATTTTATCTTAACATTAACAAACATAAACACTTCTAACACTGATATGCTTGTACATATAGCAGTATGATTTTTATACTAACCATTTTTGTATTAGATTATCACTACAATTTGTCGGTTTCACTTTTGAGAGAACTTATGAGGAAAAATATGTGTCTGTAGAGATACATTATTGATAAGACATGGTTGCCGGATGTGTGATTATGTGTTATGTCCACTTAGACTTTTTAACTTTTAACTCAATATCCTACTGTAAAAAGAAAGTTGATTTGGATACTTCAAAGAGTATTATTTTTCTAGGGTAGGTGAAATTTTATATTTATTTTCAATTATACCTATATAATTCTAACTATGGAAGAAGTGTACATAAATAATGATGGTATACAATATTCATATAAAATTGTAATAGTATAACAGGTATAAATAAATATTGTTGGGTTCTTGGTGAGAAACATGGAGGCAGATTATATTTTAGCTAATATATTATGGATAATCGTTTCTTATATACAGCTCCCGCTACAACTACAATCAATTGTACAGAAACACAAACTAAACGACCGCAAAAAAAGATCTGTATGTCCAGTACAAGTTTCAGGGATTTTATACCGTATTTTGGTGGGGAAAAAGTGACAATAGCTCTTAGTTACTGGGTGGATAGGTCACCTTCTGTGCAATTTTAAATTTTGACAAGAAAGTGAAAGCAAGAATGAGTAATTTGTTTTGGACATGGCAGCTAGGCCGTGTTTATCCGTTAGGCCCTTAAAATTAGTGACTCAGGTGACTGATCATCCAGCAATATTAACTCTAAATAATAATTACAATGATAAAAATCATAGTTTTTCAATTTCCATACAAGATTTTCAATTTCCATACATGAAAGTAATAAAATCGTAGTAGATACTAGCTTAAACTTCCCAGCATTGCCCGGGTTATATATGTTTTTTTTGTGCAGGAGCTTTTTAAAAAAATTATTAGCGAGCACCTAGGGGCTAAGAGGAACCGACCTAGTAAATTTCATGGTCATAAGATCAGTGGTTCCAGAGAAATCCTGATGAGTAGTCAGTGAGTGAGTGAGTCAGTCAGTCAGTGCAAATAAAACAATTAAACTTAAATAAAACAAATAAACACAGTAATACAAAACGAGGAAAGGAAAAACAATCATGTAAGAAACTGGGAAGAATCCAAACCATGGTTACTTCGGTTGTAATCTGATGTCTTTATATAAGATCATTTAAATTCTAATGCAGTCAAATAGATACGAATGTTCAAAGTATTTTAAAAAAAAACTGTTTTTCATAAAGACGGGTGTAACGAAACAGCTGTTTTTAACGAAACCGGACAGAAAATGTTGGCGCCTGATGTGTATAAACAAATCCCAGATCAATAGCCATGAATGGCCAGCCATTTTTAGAAAAAAAATGACTGAAAATTAAAATTATGAAATTGTCGGATCGACTTCGTTCTTCTTTTAAATCAGGGTTGACTAACTGGTGATTCGCGAGCCACAGGGGGGCCCTTCCGCCTTGCTGCCACGCTGAACAGTCCCCTCCATACCTACCAGACTCTGACGATCGCAGTCGAAAAGAGAAGGAAAGAAGCAGAAATCGACTGCGATCGTCAGAGTCTGGTCGGTATGGAGGGGGGCAGCGTGGCAGCAAGGCGGAGGGGCCCCCGGTGGCTCACGAGCCACCAGTTAGTTAACCCTGTTTTAAATAGTAGATCTTGATGAAGGAATACAAAAGTCTTATGTGTTATTGCCATAGGATCAATAATTTAACTAGACAATGCAGTTTTTTGTCGTAGTATACTCCCATAAACTATCCCTGATAACCATCTGTCTCCAGTCTGACATCAGATTGGTAGCAGGGTCTGGCGCTGGCATGAGAGAGCAGAGTCTGACGTCAGAACCATAGCAGACGGCAGAATCTGCTGTCGATCTGCTGCCGATCTGACATCAGGCATCTGAAATCAGAATCTGCACCTCAGAACGCAGCCAAATGCGGACACAGACGACTACGGTTCTGATGTCAGATTCTGCTGCCAGATCTGGTTATCAGGGATTCTTCTAGAGAATTGAATTCCAACTGTCGTACTAGCCTAAATAGGTACAACCATCCCGAATCAAGAGCCAAGAAGGTTTTTATTTATGTTTTCTTCTCCCTACATTTTCGTCATTGCGCGTATTTTACTAATCAAAATTCCACCATTTTCAGTTTAATATCTCAATAAAAAAAAAAAAATGAAATGATCGTTACATATATTTATAATGATGTATACGTAATGATCTGAACGTCCTGATTTGTAATAAAGATATCTTTAGGATATCTTATAGGCATCTTTAACCTTTAGAGGGCCGGGTTGGCCACTATAGTGGCCACTGGAAATTTTAAAAATTGAACTTGTTTCTAAGGGTTTTTGATATCGCTAATCATGATTCCGTGGTCAGAGTATTGAAATTTTACGCAGAAACAGTGTTGCCAACCTAAACATGCCTAAATGAATAACAGCAGTTACATTTATATATTATTCTTTCCTTTGGCGTTACCCAGGGCTAACGACGTGGACGTAGAAAGTTTTGTAGCACTTTTTTGTTTTTTTGTTGTTTTTTTTTTGTATTTTCCGATTTTACTATTTATTATACGAGCTGCACTCGTGCAACGCATGCATTATACAAAATGAATAATGAACGTGTATCTCTTTGTTGCGATTTTTATCTGTTTGTTCATACTTCTTGTCCTCCCAAATGAAAAAAAAATTTATATGTCGAAAATTCGAATTTACGGTATTGATTGTTTCGTATGGAAATCCTCAAAACAGGGTGTTATGCACAATGCAGTGTCACATGTAGAGCATATATAAAGAGTTCGACGTCTAGTTTGTCGTAATGAACACAAATTGCATCGTCGGTTTTTATCCAGTCATTTTGGAAAATGACGACCTATTAGCCGAGAGAGTTTGGGCAGATGAGAAATGGAGTCATTCGGATCAAGATTCAGTAAAGCCCTAAGCACTTGTAAACGAAATGAAGGAAAGGATACACATTCATTATTCATTTTGCATAATGCATGCGTTGTACGAGTGCAGCTCGTATAATAAATAGTAAAATCAGAAAAATAAAAAAAACATCCAAAAATAACACAAAAAACCCCAAAAACAAGAAAAGAGCTACAAAACTTTCTACGTCCATGTCGTTAGACCTGGGTAACGCCAAAGGAAAGAATAATATATGAATGTAACTGCCGTTATTCATTTAGGCTTGTTTAGGTTGGCAACACTGTTTCTGCGTAAAATTTCGATACTCTGACCTGAGAATCGTGATTAGCGATATCAAAAACCCTTAGAAACATTAAAGTTCAAATTTTAAAAATTCTAATATATGCCATACCGTTCGCGGCCGGGCTGGCCACTATAGTGGCTACCTAAGAATTTGGATACTTTGCCGGCCATTTTGGTGCTATATATGCATAAATTTTAAGTAAATAAAATTTACAATTTCAATGAAAAAATCCCGGCCCTCTAAAGGTTAAGATATCTTATGGACATGTTAACTCTCCGTGCACGAGGTGAATAAGTGTAACATCCCGTACAAGGTGGGGTATGACAGACGCCAGGCTTGGGAAATAAGTGCTGTTTTCGGCCGATTTTCAGAAGCTACGCCCTCTTTCGTAATGCTTGGAGCTCCTCAGGCCCGTACCACGTGAATTGCGCGTGGCGCATTAGGGCGAATTGTATCAATAGGTTTCTACATCGTCCCAGAGAGCACGATTGTCGATGGGTTTTTGTTTTGTCGACGCGCCACGCGTGGTTCACGTTGTTATGAAGGAGTTGGGTGAATATAAAAGATCACTAATATGTTCACTAACTTCAATCGTTAATATATTTATAATAATGTTCGGACACAATGTATTCGGAATGTGCGCGGTAACCTCGGTAACCGTTTTACAAGAAGAACTCTGGAGTGTTTCGGCGTTAAGACTAGTACAAGAACTGAGCCTTGGTCAAGGGAGACAAGCTTATACATATATTGTCGAGATAGGTAGGTATGTAAGGGCGAGCCCTTTGAACATGACTCAAAGTTGTTTTTGAAGAAACTCATTGTGTATTCTTACTCATTACATTCCTCGGGCCTTCCGGAAAAACTCTGCTCAGACCTCATGAGATCCTTAGAGTTCAGAGATTTGGTACAAAGGTTTTGTTTTTTTGGTTTTGCGGCGCACTTCTGGTCGCTCCGGTGAATTGGATTCTTCAGAAAATGATAATCCTGGGAGTGCTGGAATTGTAATCCTTGTTATGGGGATAAATTTGTCGTCCCTGTTTGTGTTTTGAAGGTCTTCGTTTTCTCTCATGGTTGTTTCCTTGTGCGAAGTTATTTGGTTCGTCACGATTAAAACAATTGTTGAAAACATACGTGTATGCTTTACAATATTTTGGAATCTTATATATATGAAAGGGTATAGCCGGTTAAGATGGTCAAATGTGCCCCTGAACCGAATTCAATTCGCGATGAGTTATTCGAAAGTTTATAAAAAAAGAACCATTTGTGCCAAGTTTCAACTTTGTATCTCGACCGGGGTGCGGGTAGTAAAGAGTAAAAATAGAAAATTTGGTTTTTACCGAATTTCTCGTATACTAACGGATGAAAAAATTTGACAAAAATCAGAGGCATTTCTGTTAGGAGGCCACATATTAGGGAATCGTTTCAGATTTTTAAATTGAAAAACCAAGCTGTGAAAAATAAAAAACACCAAAAAATGCTGAAAAATGCCGGTTGTGTATCGAAGCAGTCTTAGTACTGTAATTATATTTTTACTGTAAGTCATCATTGTTACTATTGTCTTGATTTTTTTCTTCAAATTTTTCAATTTGGTGCGCCGCAGTTAAAAAAATTAAAAACTGATTTTTTCACCGATCTTCAATGTTTCTACATACAGCAAAATAACATATGAATTAGAGAAACTGAAAAAACCGAATCATTTGAAACTACGCTATGCGCCTTACATTGTAAAGTATCTACCACATTTTCCAACGGCTTTAGTGGCGCCCTGTTAAAGTGTCGAGCTGCTAAACCGATGCGAACTTTTTGAACGTAGGTTCGAGCCTCGAACTTACAAGTACCCCTTAGGCTGTTTTTTTCATTAATTATATATATTTCCTAATTATATGACACAATAATCAATATTTATTCTCTAATGTTTTAAGACTATTTTAAAAACATATTAACCTGAAATATACGTAAAATTGAGTTTGGATTGCTTTTTATGCCACCGTTTCTCTTGTCAAATATCCTATCAATTACGGTATTGTTTAACATTTCCTGCACCATATTAATATGTGAAGGTGGTTTTCAAATCTCTTAGGGCCTTTGCACACGAGCGACTTTTAGCAGCGATACAGTCGCGCGTTTCGCGAACGCGCGACTGTATCGCTGCAGAGGGGCAGCTGAAACAAGTGTCAGCGACTGTACCGATGCAAACGCGCGATTCAGCGTTCACTCGCTACTGCATCGCGACTGTGCTACGCACGTGTGCAAAGGTAGACGGGCAGCGACTGCATCGCGTTTGTATCGCTGCTGCATCGCGATTGTATCACGACTGTATCGCTGCTAAAAGTCGCTCGTGTGCAAAGGCCTTACCTTTAACAATTATGGATGGATAGCAACAAAAATCGTGTGTGGTCTATTCAATCTTCATCGCTGTCTCCGTTAATTACTGGCGTCACGTGTTCACTGTTGAATATTTTACTGAGAATTTTTGCAGGACTTACAATTTTTGAAAGGTACCGAGCATGCGACAAATAATAAATTATTGCAGCTATGTGTGAACAGCACCCGACGGTACGGTTACCATTTGCACATTCACAACAATAGCGTTTAATTCCGAAATAGCCTATTGAGTTTGGTGCATAATCAATATAACATCTGTAGGTTCTACTGTTAATATGTCGCGATCTTCGAATTTAATAATATTATTCCTCTCTTTAAGACAACGAAGATTAATATTGTTCTCTTCATCCATTAGTTCTGCTAAAAATGAGATTGCTTGAGACAATTGATAGGAACCAGTAAACAGAATCTTGAGGTCTTTCTCTGTCATTTCCGGAAAATTAAGAAGCTCGGTAGTTGATAAAATGTAGCTGATTAAATGGAATCTTCCGTCTATTCCAATGTTGATTTTCCACTTCCACTGATAATAAATTCTGAGTGCTTTTTTTGAAGTGACATTCTTTCTACTATTTCATCACAAAGCTCTACGTCCGAATTTAAGCGTTTTCCGAATGTATTATTTAAAAAACACGCTATTCTACAATATAAACTGACTTTTGGAAGTAACTTATTGTCCATTTGATGGTGGAGAAATTTGTACTTTTGTCCTATGATACCGTGAATTGCCTCGACTACCCAGCGAACTTTAGTAACGTGGCGGGATGCATTTGATTCTGCAGTCGTTAGCTGATTACGCTTGCCTTTTAATGCAGGTATGAGCACTCTGTAACCGCGTTCCTCTAAATAAGATGTTACGTCGCGAAAACCTTGGTCAACAATACAAATACAGTAAAGTCTCCCTATGGGCTCGCTGGTCGGGACCGGCGATGAGCCCTCATGGAGACCCGAGTCCTAATTCCGAGTGTTCGTTTCTCGCTTCTTTCTGGTCGAAGGGGGAGCGAGATGGAATGCTTTGTGTGCGCGGCAGGCGTGCGCGACGGGTGCGAGCGCTCAGATGGAATCGTGACTGCTCGACGCATGCGGGCGACGGTCAGATAGCCAGGCACGGCACGAGTCTTTTTTGGGCCCTAGGCGAACTTGCCAAATTCCGCCATTTATTATAATATATTTATTTGAGTTTATTGTTGACCTTACTCTGAATTTTTATTCGTAGTATTAAACCACTTATAGTACAACTTGTAATATTTAATTTTAAAGTTTATTTTGAACAATACCAGCAATGAAAATACCATTTTGCACCTATTGTCGACTTTCCGCCCAGGGCGCAAAAAAGACTTGAGCCGGGCCTGCGTCAAGATTTAGCGACCATCGCGCACGCCCGCCGCGCATGCAAAGGACGGAGTATCAGGCCTCTGAAAGACGGAGCGAGACAAAACATCAACGCGTCGTCTGTCTCGTACCGTCCTCGCTCGCTTTCAGCGCCTTTCGCTCGCTCTCGTTCCATCTCGCTCTCGCCTTCGCCGGACAAGAGTGAGACAGAAGTGGTGGGGATAGGTGACAAGCCCTCATCGTGTGCACAAAACCGAGCCCATAGAGAGACTTTACTGTATCCCTAGGTTTTAAAAGAGTTTGCAAACCATTTGAATCTTTCATCGCAATTTTCATAATTTGTGCATCGTTCAAGTTTGCACAAAAAGGGCCAAGAATTTAAACCACATAGCCGTTTGTGGTGCAAATTGTGAATGGTTTACACTAGAGCTCTTACTTTTGACCCGTCGGGTACCCGGGTAGCCGGAAATTACCCGAAACAACTTCAAGCCATTGAATGTAGTATTGTCTGTGGTATAGTCTGATGTTAGCCAAATATGATTGAACAATACCACATTCAATGGCTTGAAGTTGTTTCGGGTATTTTCCGGCTACCCGGGTACCCGACGGGTCAAAAGTAAGAGCCCTGGTTTACACAAGTGTAGCAGGGCCAGCGGGAAATAACGAAACAAGCTGTACTGGTATGATTGGCTTTATTCGGTAGTGACTCTGTCACTGGTCCTGAAACGGCGACCTCTTCCTCTTCGCATTCACGCTCTTATATCTACCATGCACCCTCACTCACGCGCACACACATTCACCCCTAGCCGTAGGCATAAGGGGGTAGACACGTCACGTGGTCTGGCCGATTCGGCAGGTCGGTATTACAGCAGGTTTTTTCTGCACTGAAATGGTATTACCCATAGATACGCGGCTGCCTGTGCACGCGAGAGGGAGCTGTTTGCTATTTCCATATGTTATTTTGAATGTGGAAAGAAATTCTCAGCTGTTGCGTTGTACTTTTTAAACAGAAAGTCTGCTGGTACTGCAAACGTAGAAAATTCATTGTACATTTACTTGAAATGTGCTTATGCTACAATATTCTACGTTGGCAGTAAGGAATTATAAGTGAAAAGGAAAAATAGATGAGGGCATGTCCCCAGAAAATGAAGTTTGTTAGGATAGACATTTTTTAATTAGCAAAACACTGAAACAGAACATGAAATACATCCTATGCAGAAAGCAGTTATGAACAAACATATATAAAATTGTGTTTGATGTTGAATCCAACGCGTGATTATTATGTGGTCCCTCTTCGAAGTGACAGAAAATATAACCTATGTATATGCTATAAGACAATAAATATTTAGCGGCTATTTCGTTGTATTACGCTACATTTGTGAACTTTTCATCATCCTTCCGAAACATTATTATTACGCCGCAACAGTATCTTTAGGAAATCGGGTATAGCATATAGGTTATTTTTTCTGTCACTTCGAGGACAGAAAATCTGCTCCTCCAGCTGACAGAAAATTTGCTGCTGCACATTTTCTCTAGCCCGGTCGGCGTCATGGAAGGGGTACCTCTTCCACCCTGCATTTGTGGTAGTTGCAACGATATTCCTCAGCCCAGTGTACATATGTACACCCTGGTTTGATCTGCAAAAATAAATAAATTTAATAAAAATTATTTTTTGTGTTTATACCACTTGAATGTAAAATCTGATACTTACACTTACTGAAGAAACCATTATTATTGTGTCCTATTTCTCATAAATATTTTCTTGGAATGGCATTGACCCCTTTCGATTCCAGTTAGTTGTCATAGAACCTGTGATAAAAAGTTAGAACGAGTTGTAATCTGAATGCAGTAAAAATGTAAAAGTATGTATGTTATTTACTTATCTTTATGCTTGCGGAGAAGACTGCCTTCCTTTCCTCGCTTCATAGAGCATGATTTTCAACGTTGACATTGGTTGGTGGAAATATCTAAAACAAATTCATATATGAGCGAAACATTCATGACGATTTCCAATTAATCCAATTATTTGGATGACAAAAGTATATGCCATACTTACGCTTTTATACATGTCATTTCCACTTGATATGAAAGAATAACTATAGGTATTTATTATTAGAAGAGTGTGAAAAGGCCCACCACCACCCCCGTCATAGACGGTCCTATTCACTCTCCGTATGTATCTTCTACATACTTTCTTACTTACAGTTTGGAACATTACTTATTCGACAGCTCTTCATATGCGCTGGATGCACTCGCCGGTGCAATAGTCACTTTGAATTGCAATTGATTGATTCAACAGCTCTTCATATACGCTGGATGCACTCGCCGGTGCAAATAGTCACTTTGAATTGCAATTGATTGATTCGACAGCTCTTCATATGCGCTGGATGCACTCGCCGGTGCAATAGTGACTTTGAATTGCAATTACTTATTCGACAGCTCTTCATATGCGCTGGATGCACTCATCGGTGCAATAGTGACTTTGGATTGCAATTGGTTGATTCGACAGCTCTTCATATGCGCTGGATGCACTCGCCGGTGCTATTGCCATGTTTTCATCCATCATTTTGTGTACTTTCTTGTGTACTCGTACCTGCTCCTCCTGTTTTTATGTACGGAGGTTCTCTAATCGGCTGTTGGCGATTGTATCGACTATCTATAATTTCTGGCAACATGCAGTCCTCATAGAACTTGTTCAGTTTTTCCTCCATCTCTGTTGCCCAGAATCGATCATCTCTCGATACTGTTGTAACTTTCATTCCTGTCGGCGTCCATAAACAAAAATAGGCCCGTTGCCTTTTCGTTATGTGCAATTGTCCTTGCACTTGATAATAGTAATGATGATTCTTATTCATTTCATTACCCTTGAAAATACGCCTTATATTATCAAGTTGCTTTATTGCTTCAGCAGGTGTTAAATCCTTGGCCGATTCAGGACACTTTACTTCGACGATTTTATCATGGTCCACGAGGCCATCAGGAGTTGCACCTAAGTGAGGCACAGTGTCTTCGATGAAGAGGTAGAATATGCATTCCTAATTCTTCTTGCATTTGTCTCAATGCGTTTGCCTCATTTTCCCTTCCGTATTGGAGAGAATGTAAATTGTGGAGTTGCGGGTACATTATACTCTTCACAGTATTTGCCCGTGGTGTAGTCTTTCGTAATCGGCATACCTTGCCGAAATTCGATGCAGTTAATAATTTCTTCCTATAACCAATCCACTTTTCGCTGTTCGCCTGATCGCGAGTTTCCACTTGGATCTCGTCTCGCCTCGTTTGCCAGTGAAGGAGTAGATCCGCGTGCCTTTTACACTCAGAAGAGTATACTGCCTCTTCCATATCTGCTTTTGCCGCGTTAGGGCCGTAATCCTGGTCGCACGTTTGTTTTGTATTTCGAAAGGAGGATGCTTTCGCTTCTTTTTTATACTCCCTTGCTTTTTCTCCCGCGCGCTTCCGACGTCCTTCCAGCTTTCTTACCATGGTTGGCGGCTCTTTATTCATTGCCGTACTCAATCTGCTGAACGCCTCTTTTGTGTTATATTGGACGACTGCAGCGGAGACTCTACCCTGATACGAGCCCCCTCGTCCAAAGTTTATCCTTTTGCCTCCGATGAATTTAGCAATGATGTTATTAAAACCTTCAACAGCATTGTTGTTTAGACCGCGCAGCAAACTGTCAGCTTTAACGAAAAGTTGCTGCATCGTTTCTTCGATACTTTCATAAATACCAGCTTCTCTCAG
Organism: Andrena bucephala; assembly: GCA_947577245.1. NCBI lineage: Eukaryota > Metazoa > Arthropoda > Insecta > Hymenoptera > Andrenidae > Andrena > Andrena bucephala. The sequence continues at coordinate 73,297,539 of OX387716.1, forward strand.
TCGTGGAACGTAGTCTACTCTGTTGGTATCAGAGTATTTCTTACAGAAGTATGCTAACTTCTGACACTCCTTGTGTTGCCCGAAAACGTGACTCGGTACATTTTCCAAGTCTTGCTTCAAATTTTGAATTCGTTCCTTGAGTGGTATTTCTTCTCGCAACCGGTATTCCGCAGCTTTTTTTATACCAGTACGCAGGCGGAGAGCATTATTCTGTACGACAGCTCTTAGATCTTTATTGCGGCCTTTTGTTCCGATTTCGTTTATTCTCTTACTGAAATTGCGTAATAGGTGATTGGTGCATTCGATTTTTTGTACTTGCTCCATATACTTTCCATAGGGATTACTGTCCAATATCTTCTTGTACACACTGCTATCGCCATCGGCAACTAATATAGAGTATATTAGGCCGTGCATATCTATGCTGCAATTGAAGCCTTCGACAATAGCAACACTCTCCATGCCAGTTGAACTCTGATAACGACCCCAGTTCTTGAAGCAACGATGCTCGCGCGGTTCTTCCTTCCTCGTACCTGCTATTTGGCAAGTCATGCAGAATTTATTCTTCACACTGATGTACAGCACTTTCTTCGTGTGGTATCCCACGATGGCTCCTACGCCCGAAAGAGAATTGTAATCTCCTCCGCGGTAGGACCTTTTCATCCAGCTGCCATCCGCGACAACTGGGATAAACGGTAGCTTGGATTCTGCATGTACGTCGCCTCCTGCTATAGCTAATGCTTTTTCTTCTTTTCCAGCATCTTCCATTTCGCGTTGTGCGGCCACTTCGAGGGCATCGATTAGGTCATTCTGACAGTTCTCGTAGATCCTTTTCGTCATACAGGGCACGTTCACGGCCGTCAGTATGTCCTCCAGTTGATTATATCCGCCGCCCGTCATCATTGTTCCGGCAACAGCAGCGCGGTTGATATCCATAGTGGCATCACTCTTCCGAAGACAGGATATACGCTCTGTGTATTTGCACATTTTGCACTCTACATGATACACATTTTCTAATCCATTCCGTTCACATCTAACTATTTCAAAATGTTGGATGCCACAGCCAGTAATCGAATGTTTTCCAAGATTTTTGATTTGCTCGAAAACATGCGGAAAATCAACGAAGTCGATTCCTTTTGAAATTGGGTTTTCCGGCTGTTCTGGTTCTGCAGTCTCCACCACCCAGTAATCGGCATCACTTCCAACATCTTCGTTGATGTATGTGTCGAAATCTATTTCTTGTGCAATTTCTTCTTCGTTCGACTCGAAATGCACTTGTTCTACAATTTCCTCTTCGTCCGCATTGAAATGTATTTCTTCTTCAATATCTTCTGCGTCCGTATCGAAATGTGCTTCTTCTACAATTCCTTCCATAATTGGAAAATCTTCAAAATGTCCTACGTCTTCTTCGTGTATTCTGCCCGTAGGAATATCATCCGCAGCAGATGTGCTTGGATGTGTTTCGTAGGAGGTACTTGCTTCCGCTACGGTACCCTGAATTACCGTGAGACACGCTGCGGTCTTCAATCGTTGTCTGCATGTAAAGAGTCAATAATCAGTAACACGTGGCACATGCATAGAAATAAGAAAAACATACAGCAGAAAAGAAAAGCAAGCATAGTAAAAGAAGATATACAGTAAAATCTCGATGTAAACGAAAGCCTTGGAACGAAGCAAGTTAAATACCCGTGTATGTGTGAAACAATACTAACGCAATCTAAATTTAAGATTAAAACTTTTGTATTTTTGGATGCATTTTCATGAAACTTCTACCATCATGTTTGTTAGAATCTTCTGATTAAAATGATACCAAATACGACATAAATCGGACAACTTTTACTTATCGTGGATATGAATCGTTTATATTTATATAATTATCCAAACCATATCGTGTTTGGTGTCATTTTAATCAGAAAATCCTGACAAATATGTTGGTAAAAAAATTATAAAAAGAACCAAAAATAAAATACTTTTAATTGTGAACCTCGTTTGCATCGGTGTTGTCCCTCCCTGATTTTCGATTTCGAATCGGGTTTCACGATCGGCGCATGAACCATATTACACACTTCACTGGTTCCAAGAGGGACGAGCCCAACTAGGGGTGATAGAAATTAACACTAATGTTACACAGTCACAATTTTGAACTCTAATCGAGATTTTACTGTAGATCCTACATTTTTAGAAGTTTGTCAACAGTCTCGAACGTAGGAGAAGAGAGCGAGTGGAAAAAGGACTGCCGATTGTCTCCATCTTTTTCATTTGCTATCCTCCTCTGCGGCCGAAACTTATTACCGGGACATTTCACGCGAAATCGGACACTTTTCGGAGTAACATTTCGGATGTTGCTGAAATTTGAATATGTTGTAGTCTTTAGTGATATTTAAACGTACCTCAAAGGATTTTTCCAAATTTGGAAAAATGTCGATTTTACAACTGTTTGAAGGTAAGTGTTAACATTTTTTCAGTAAATTATATCTATGGAAGTAGTAAACGGATGGAGATGAGCTTTACGGTGCTTATACAGAAGACATTGAAGTTTTAAGAAAAAATTATTTCAGTTTAAAAAAGAAATTTTTTAACCATTTTTGTGCAATTATTTTAAACAAATGCTGTTTTATAACATCGGGCGTGATTTTAAAAATCTGAAAAAATAGGAGAATATAGTTCTATCCTTCCCTTTCATAGACTAATTTTCAAAAATATGGACATTTTAAAATTGGCCTTGTATAAATTGCCGAAAGTTGACGCTGCGTCAAATCACACCGGCTCGACTGGCTGAGCCGTGCGGTACTCGCAGCGGCCAAGTGCTATTCTTATACAGTTTTCTCGAATATGGTAAGTATTTGTAAAAAACTGAAGAAAGAAAACTTTTACTGTTTTTTATACGCAACAAAATACGGTAACTCAAATTTTGGTGTTCGCAATATTTTCCTTGAAACGAAGGTGACCCTCAGTTTTTTAAATAGAATGCTATATATTTGATTATCCGATATGAAAGCGACTGTCAAGACAAATTCAACCATTTGGTATACTATGACCTCCAAGGATACACATGGTCCGGATTGAAAGAAGAAATTCAATCTACTATAGATACTTCGATATATTTATTTCATTCCTAACCATGTGTATCCTTGAAGGTCATAGTATACCATATGGTTGAATTTGTCTTGACAGTCGCTTTCATATCGGATAATCAAATATATAGCATTCCATTTAAAAAACTGAGGGTCACCTTCGTTTCAAGGAAAATATTGCGAACACCAAAATTTGAGTTACCGTATTTTGTTGCGTATAAAAAACAGTAAAAGTTTTCTTTCTTCAGTTTTTTACTAATACTTACCATATTCGAGAAAACTGTATAAGAATAGCACTTGGCCGCTGCGAGTACCACACGGCTCAGCCAGTCGAGCCGGTGTGATTTGACGCAGCGTCAACTTTCGGCAATTTATACAAGGCTAATTTTAAAATGTCCATATTTTTGAAAATTAGTCTATGAAAGGGAAGGATAGAACTATATTCTCCTATTTTTTCAGATTTTTAAAATCACGCCCGATGTTATAAAACAGCATTTGTTAAAAATAATTGCACAAAAATGGTTAAAAAATTTCTTTTTTAAACTGAAATAATTTTTTCTTAAAACTTCAATGTCTTCTGTATAAGCACCGTAAAGCTCATCTCCATCCGTTTACTACTTCCATAGCTATAATTTACTGAAAAAATGTTAGCACTTACCTTCAAACAGCTGTAAAATCGACATTTTTCCAAATTTGGAAAAATCCTTTGAGGTACGTTTAAATATCACTAAAGACTACAACATATTCAAATTTCAGCAACATCCGAAATGTTACTCCGAAAAGTGTCCGATTTCGTGTGGAATGACCCTACCACTAAATATCTATTATCCAAATTATACCGTGTTTGGTGTATTTAATCATTACAGACACATCACAAATGTTACGATGCTTTATTTATGAAAATATTATTATTATTATTGCATTACTGTGAACATCATTATAATATATCTTGGTGATACGGAGAGGAACGTAACGTGATACAAATGTTCCTCTTAGACAACGTGATTCCCTCGCTACGCAAACCAAAGGAAATTCGCATTTGGCCCGTTTTCTTTTCACACGCACACATCTGCACTACCGTCTCCGCTACCCACAAACAAAGGCAGCCACAGGCAGACATGTGGCGGCTGTGTGTGTATGCAGGCACGCGTGCACTTGACCGCGTGTGAAAAGAATACTTTTCGCATTTCAATCCTGGGTCATCGCGAAATCGGACACTTGGGGGTACCATTTGGAATTTTTGTGAAACTTGCATATGTTGTAGTCTTTAGTGATACATAAACGTATTTCAAAGGATTTTGCAAAATTTTCAAGATCGTGAAAATGGACTTTTCTTCATTCAATTATAACTGTTGAACTAAGAGAAAGGTAAGAATGAGCTTTTGGGTGCTTACACTGGGGAAGTAAGAGTACCTAATAAAAATTATGTCACTTAAAAAAAAAAATTTAGACCATTTATTCTGCATTGTTTTAAACAAATGCAATTTTATATTAGCAGGGCGCTATTTAAAAATTTGAAAAAATTGAGGATAGAGCCCTACTTGTGCTCTTTGCACACACGTTTTCAGAAACGTGGACACTTTAAACTTGGTCGCATGAAAATTAATTAAATGTGACGCTGCGTCGCCCAATACCGGCTGGACAAGCTAAGCCGCGCGGTACTAGCAGCGGCCAAGTGGCTATACCTGATATTGTTATATAGGGTTCTCGCAAATGGTAAGTATTTAAAAAAAAACTGAAACAGGAAAACTTTTACTATTTTCAATACCCAACATAATACGATATGTCAACTTTTGGTGTTCGCGATATTTCCCGTGAACCGCCGGAGACCTTCAGTTTTTTAAATGGAATGCTACATATTTGATTACCCGATATCGACGTGCGTTACGAAAAGTAGCACATTTCATTTGTCTTACAAAGAGCAGCACATTTCAATCAGAGGTCCCTATTTCACGTGTATTTATATACAACACGTGTACACGTGTAGTAAACGTATCCGAATGTCAATCCGTGTAATTTTTAATACACGGATACCCGTGCATTTCTGTTCACGGATACCCGTGAATTTCTATTACACGTGCGCCCCTGTATTTCTAGTATACGTGTGCACGTATGTTCAAATTGGTTCATCATGATTAATTTTGCGATTGCTTAGTTGGTACAGCATAGTCTCGTTACGGGATCGGTTTGGTGTACACCAGGCCTGCCCCATCGGGTGCAAATACCTCCTGAATTTCTGGGACCCGGGCAACAGCCGAGCGCGGGACTGGTTACGTTGCTAACCACAGCATGGGTTGCGGGAGAACTGCATGAGTGTGCGGCTGTCCATGTAGGCTCGTACCACGAGTCTATTGCTTGGATCCGAAGACCTCTTCTACATGGACGCACACTCATGCAGTTCTCTCCCAAATTTCGCAACGGGTAGCAATGGAACAGTCCCGCGCTTGGCTGTTACCCGGGTCCCAGAAATTCAGGAGGTATTTGCACCCGATGGGGCAGGCCTGGTGTACACGATAGGACTTTTCGCTATCCCCACCACTTCTGTCTCACTCTTGTCCGGCGAAGGCGAGAGCGAGCGAGAGCCATTGAAAGCGAGCGAGGACGGTACGAGACAGACGACGCGTGGATGTTTTGTCTCACTCCGTCTTTCGAGCGCCGTGACACTCCGTCCTTTGCGTGCGCGACGGGCGTGCGCTCAAGTCTTTTTTGCGCCCTAGACGAACTTGTCAAATTGCACCCGTTATTATAATACATTTATTTGTGATTATTTATAACTTTATTCTGCAAAATTAGGCAACTGCTAGGGCGTAAGGTTGATAAAAGCCGCAAAATGGTATTTTCATTGTTAGCAGTGTTGAAAATAAATTTTTAAATAAAATACTACAAATTGTACTACAACAATTTTAAACTACGAGTAAAAATTAAAAGTAAGGACATGAAAAAGCTCGATTATAACGTGTTATAATAAAGGGTGCAATTTGACAAGTTCGTCTAGGGCGCAAAAAAGACTTGAGCCGAGCCTGCGTCAAGATTTTGCGAAGCGTTTCCCGTGCTCACTGTAATCGCTTGCGACCGTCGCGCACGCAAAGGACAGAGAGTCACGGCGTCCGAAAGATGGAGCGAGACAAAACATCAACGCGTCGTCTGTCTCGTACCGTCCTCGCTCGCTTTCAATGGCTCTCGTTCGCTCTTGTTCCATCTCGCTCTCGCCTTCGCCGGACAAGAGTGCGACAGAAGTGGTGGGGATAGTCCGGCAGAAGTAACGGCTATCCCACTTTACCTGCTCGACAATCGCAGGCGTCGAATGTTTCGGAATGAAATATTTTCGCAGTACAAGAATATGGAAGCACCGGTGAAAGAGATGATTAGAATAATATGTTATGTTATAAATGCATTTTCAATGTTAAAATTTGCGTAGAGTAATATGTAACGCACTATATAATACGTAATATTCACCAAATATATTTCCACGGGAAAAACTGTTGAAAAAAAAAGAAAAGAAAAAAGTTATGGGTTACACAGGGGAGTTGAACCCCCGGGCCACCTGCATGACAATCTGACACGCTACCGCGTTGTGGCCACGGAACCTTCCTGGATGTATGTTACTGTAGAGGGTATATATCGTTATTACTCCGTACGTAAAAAACTTTAAATTAAAATATGTCGAAAACGAAGGCCCACCATGCAGAAAGCCGAAATGGTATTTTCATACTACATGAGTACTACGACCCCCATATATTGTCGTTCCAAAAGCGATGTCCACTACCGCGTGGTCCCCTTGTGAGAGCGTAGCACGCATCATTGCTTACAATCAGAGTTGAACGTTATTCAAATAAAAAATTGAATGAATTTTTTCGAATAATAAGTTATTCGAGAATAACGAATAAAAGTTTAGGTAATTATTTACTTTAGCGATTCCTCACCGATTTTGATGAAATTTGGATATGTTGTCGGGGCCACGATTCTGTACAACTTTTTCATATACATGTTACCCCCGGTCAGCCTTAGTTTCCGAGATATTTGCGAAAAACTTCTGTTGATTTATTCCGACGCAACGCATTCTGCTTTCCAATTTGTCCCGGGTATTAGTATTGGTTTGGGCTAGATTAGTGCGGGGGCGCGTAAAGCATTGTAGGGAACCGATGTGAGTTTAGAGATTTGAACCAGAAACTTGCGGATGTCCGTCAACACCCTGACTCTGTACCGCGACTCACATCGGTTCGCCATCGGCGCCCCCCCCCCCCCCCCCCCCGCACTAATCTAGCCCCAACCAATACTAATACCCGAGACAAATTGAAAAGTGGAATGCGTTGTGTAAATACAGAACAGACTCGTGAAATATACTACACAGTCGTTATAACCGCGTTTCTACTACCGAGAGTGTGACGAAACGAAGAGTCGACACTTTGATAAGCTTGGTTTCGCTCCGTCTTTCTGCTCGAGCTCGAGCTCGACCCGCGGGTGGGTCTACAATGCATCAGCGCAACTTTTTCCTATACATATAATAATTGAAAATAATGTTTAATGTGAAGTGCACTTATATTTATTTATACTAATCCTAATCCAACACTAACCCAAATTATAACAACAAAGCAAGAAATTTAAAAAATATTTTTGCGAATATCTCGGAAACTAACACCGAGCGGGGGTAATATGTATAGGAAAAAGTTGCTCAGAATGTGGAGTTTTACAACATAGCCAAATTTCATCAAAATCGGTGAGGAATCGCTAAAGTAAATAATTACCAAAGTTTATTCGAATAAGAATTTATTGCAATAAATCGTCGAATAAAAGATGGCCGCTGAACAGGCAATCTGCTAACATATTAATTAAAAAACTAGGGGTTTCTTAGAATACACAAAGCCAATATGAACTGTGTTTTGTAGAGAAAACTTATTTACGACCACGTTATTTAGAATGAATTCTACGTTTTAGCTCCTAACATCATCATTTCTCGAGATAGAATTATTTTAATTATGTATAAAAATTATGTAGAGTTGCAAATATTTGCCGCTATAAATTTTGAATATGTACTCTATAAAGCAAATAGAACAAACAGCACAACAATTTTCAAGTTCCATGAGATTGCTGGATATCTAGAGCTTTTCCAACGAAAGTTATTGAAAAATTCCATAATTTTAATGATTATATTTTAATTCTATACGTTGGAAATTAAAGCACTCATAGCCGAAGCTTTATTTACTACTTATTTGTACCTCTGCAATCCATTATTCAAAATACTAGCAATTATCGCGATACAATTGAGCACTTTTGATATATAGCTGATACTGACGCATTCCAACAATCGGGGTTACTATGTAAGCGGCAGACTCGCGCTCGCCGAGCCGACTCGCCGTCTGACTTCACCTGAAAACTGGGCTTTTCAATGAGACAATTTCGCTAAAGGCACACGTATGGACGTACATATTTCGGTAAAAAATCCACAAAAGAAGAAGCAATGTGTACATATTTCGTATTCAACACGTAACTACATATGCTCAACATCGAATCGCAAAGCATCGATGACTGTTGCTAATTTTAAATATCTTCTACATCACAGAAATAAAATCTGAATTACATTTTTTTATCCATTGAAAACTACGTACAAAGATTGAAAGAATCACAACTGCATTATAAAGGAAGCATATCTAACAAAACGCGTATACTGGTTTGAACGTTTGATACTAACAAAACGCATATAGTTTGTATAACATACATAACGAAATTTAAAATTCCTACATTTCGTCTCATCGGCACGAAAGTTGCATGAACGTGCTGCTGACATTTTTCACATGAAAATGAATCCAAACGCGGTATACATCGGATTATTAATTAATTAAATAATGATGAACATACGAATTGGAAAAGAATGAGTGGGACAAGAGGGTAAAGTAATGACATGCGTCGCGGTGCGCACAGCATCGAGTATGTGTACGTAAAGTATCAAAGATAGCTGTTGATATACATATTTGAAGAATATGAATAATTCTGTATTATATACAACAAAATACCGTGGTGTTACTACTACATCACTAACTGTAACTGCATACAAATCTGTACCATAAAACATAACTTACATTTCTCGACGCTTTTTATTTTTTGACAAACGCTTTGCAGATAACTTGGGCTGCTTCGCTTTTGAAGCACCCTTCAAATAGCGATTGTTCCTTGCATCTGCGGCTTCCTTCTTTGATTCCATGGCAATGGAATTCACCCACACTTATCAACACTACAGTAACGAACCACACAGGAATGGAACAATTCACAAATTATGAATATTCCATATGTACGTATCAATATCTGCGCAGTAAATAAAAGCCCGATTGCTTTCTGCGTCTTCACCGTAGTGCAAACGGCAGAAAATTGATCAGCAGCATTAGTTACAGATGCTGAGAAGCAGAACAAAAGATAGTGGGAAAATGACGGATATATGCATTCTGTTCCTCTCTTTCTCATTAGGATTGGTGTATGCTGATACATTTACATAGAGTATGTACTTCCGGGAATACTTTTTGGTGCAGAAATATGCACAGGAAAGGATTTTTGATTATCCTGTGCATATACTTTTGACGTATCACCTTTGCGCGTTTGAACCTTTACGCGGGCCGAGACGTGTCGCTCGATCCTTGGTGCAAGTGAAATACAAAATATTGAATGAGTGAGAAAGACAGTTTGTGCCCCGTCCAGCGATTTCAGGAAAGAATCGCAAGTTGTGTAGTAGAATCACCTACAGGAGTGGTGGTCATGTGTGCGTGAACCGACGCCGGCGTTTGTTTTCTGGCAACGCTGGCCCTTGAGGCTAGCAAAGGCTCGATCGTCAGAAATACGAGTGACTGCCGAACAGTAAAGATTGTAAGTACCTTCACGCTTACTACTCCTGTCTTTTTCACTATATGTGCCGGTTATTATGAAAGTGGTCTAAGTCCAAATTTTTCGTTTATTACATTTCACTTCTTTTTTACGTATTATATCAACATGATACATAATAAACGTAAAGTTCAATTTCTTTTTTTTAAATTTCGACCGACGCCACTTTCGTAATAACTGACATACTTCTACATTTTATTTCCAACCCAAGACTGTATTTAGACATATTCCGGGTAAAGTTTCATTACCGTCATAGTATTGTTGTAATTTTTTGTGCAAAATCTATCGTGTGAGCCGTGATTGTTTGAGTGCCCGCGTGTTTCTCAAGCTGCGTATCGCCATTGCGAGGCTGCCTCGCGTGGCACGCCTCGCGGAGTGGAGAGTCTGGAGACTACCTCGATCATTACTACTTTACGAGGCATCAGCCGTCGATTTTATCGATGTGCTGAAAGGTGCTTCGCGGCCCCAAGATCAAAAATCGCATGGCTCAGGCGACGCAAATATCATGCTGGTGGTAGGGCGAGACTGTCGCACTAGCCTGCCTCGCACAGTGATCATGATCGAGGTAGTTTCCAGATTCTCCACTCCGCGAGGCGTGCCTCGCGTGGCAGCCTCGCAATGTCGATACGCAGCTTCATGCTCAGAGATTCGTGTATTCATTCTCACATAGAATAAGAAAGTTATGTTAAAATTTACCCGCGAAATGTCTAGAAAAGGTATACAGTATTGTCTCCATACGGCAGGCCTGCCCCATCGGGTGCAAATACCTCCTGAATTTCTGGGACCCGGGTAACAGCCGAGCGCGAGACTGTTCCATTGCTACCCGTTGCGAAATTTGTGAGAGAACTGCATGAGTGTGCGTCCATGTAGAAGAGGTCTTCGGATCCAAGCAATAGACTCGTGGTATGAGCCTACATGCACAGCCGCACACTCATGCAGTTCTCCCGCAACCCATGCTGTGGTTAGCAACATAACCAGTCCCGCGCTCGGCTGTTGCCCGGGTCCCAGAAATTCAGGAGGTATTTGCACCCGATGGGGCAGGCCTGCCATACGGGCTCGCTGGTCGGGATTGGCGTTGAGCCCGTATCGTGTACAGAGTCCTAATTCCGAGTGTTCGTTTCTCGCTTCTTTCTGACCGAAGCTAAGGGGGGAGCGAGATGGAACGCTTTGCTTGCGCGGCGGGTATGCGGGACGGTGCGAGCGCTCAGATAGAATCGTGACTGCTCAACGCATGCGCGCAACGGTCAGATAGCCAGGCACGGCACGAGTCCTTTTTGCGCCCTAGGCGAACTTGTCCAATTGAGCCCTTTATTATAATACATTTATTTGAGATTATTGGTGACCTTACTCTGAATTTTTATTCGTAGTTTAAAACAGTTGCAGTACAATTTGTAGTATTTCATTTAAAAATTTATTATCAACAATACCAACAATGAAAAGACCATTTTGCACTTGTTGTCAACCTTAGGCCCTAGCAGTTGCCTAATTTTGCAGAGTAAAGTCATAAATAATCTCAAATAAATGTATTATAATAAAAGGCGCAATTTGACAAGTTCGCCTAGGGCGCAAAAAAGACTTGAGCGCACGCCCGTCGCGCACGCAAAGGACGGAGTGTCACGGCGCTCGAAAGACGGAGTGAGACAAAACATCTACGCGTCGTCTGTCTTGTACCGTCCTCGCTCGCTTTCAATGGCTCTCGCTCGCTCTCGTTCCATCTCGCTCTCGCCTTCGCCGGACAAAAGTGAGACAGAAGTGGTGGGGAGAGCGACAAGCCCGTATCGGGTGCACCAAACCGAGCCCGTATGGAGACAATACTGTATACATTCGGGTGCAATATAGGCTTCCTTCAGTTGAAACTGAAGACAAGTGATGAAAATGAAACAGTTTCTAAACATCAGAAGTGGAGAAATCGGACATTTTAAAATCACAAATGTTGGACATTTGAAAATACAGATATTTTAAAACTTGATAACCTCATAATTACAAATGTTTGAATTTCAACGCTTTCGAACTTGGAACATTCCAGCATTTAGAAACATGAAGATTCCCCTCCTGCGCTAAATCTTGGCTAAAGAAAGCCCATATTGTACCCAAGTCCCAAATGTACCAACTTGATAAACGTGTACTCTTCTAAGAGTTGGGCAAAATGTACTCTAATTAGAAATTATAAATTACGATAAAAATGTGATTGTATAATAATTGATGACACATTATTTTCTGCAACCGTTAATTTAGATAGTTGACAAAATTGTGGTCAACTACCTAAATTAACAATTACAGAAAATAATGTGTAATCAATTACACAATTACATTTTAATCGTAATTTGTAATTTGTAATTACATCACATTTTGGCCAACTCTGGCTCTTCTACTGCACTTTCAAATCCATTTTAATTACGTTCAATAGTTTCATTGTTTCTTCGATTCGTTTTTAGATGGCAAGCAATGCAAACAGCAATCTCGAGAACGAAAGAGAACGGGCTCCGTCGCGGGGACGGAGTCCGTCCGCCGGTAGTAGAAGGGTAAGGGAAAGGCGGACTCCGTCCCCGCGACGGAGTCCATCAACCAGCAGCAGGAATGCAAGGAAAAAGCGGACTCCGTCGCGGGGACGGAGTCCGTCAGCCAGTAGCAGCAGGGCAAGGGAAAGGCGGACTCCGTCCCCGCGACGGAGTCCAAACGGCAGGCAGCAGAAAAACTGGAGGGAACTGGCCTATTTTTATAAAAATCAGGTATGTAGATACGTAGGCGATTTCGCGCAAACATTTCTTAAGATGCGATTCCACTGAGGCAACTTTTTGGCAACCGGCAACCGACAACATCATCGCATCTTTCTTTCGCATGCAACACATGCAATCACTATCGCAATCATCGCATGCGACACGTTGCCTCAGTGGAATCCCACCTTTACATTCTCATGAAAGTGTGAAAACGTCTAGACATTATTGCAGTAATTAACATAAGATTTATGTTTATTTTTCACATTACAGAACAGCGAGTTCAAAAAAGAGCTGAAAAAATTAAAGCATGGAGGAGAAAGAGGTGGGAGAGGAGGAAGGAGAGGAAAAGGAGGAAGAGGAGGAAGGAGAGGAAAAGAAGGAAGAGGAGGAAGAGGACTCACAAATTTTTTTTATATGTGATTTATAACTGTGTAGTTTTTTTTAATAAACAATAAATTTTGAAAAATGATTGAAAAAAAATTATTTATGGCCGACGATTGAATTCCTTATGATTAAATTAATTCTTTCTTAATAATTAATAATTCTAAATAATTTTTTAGTTAAATAATGCCCATCTCTGGTATTTTGTCATATAATTGAGGCAGTGAGAGCAACAACTTGAGGCAGTGAGCGCAACAATGGACTAACCCACATTTTTTTCGCAATTGAGTTAGTAGCAATAACGTATTCCAATGGACTCTACTAATCATATAAAATAGGAAAATTCTTTTTTGATGTGGGTTAGACCGTTGTTGCTCTCACTGCCTCAATTGTAACATAAATTCAATAGCGATTTCAAGTGATGTATGTACATATGTGTTACGGTAAACGCGTTAATTTAGTAAATGTATACAGTTCCTAGCAGTTCCTAGTCAATGTGTGCCTAACTGTGTAATTGATTACATTATTTTCTGTGATTGTTAATTTAGGTAATTGACCACAATTTTCTCAACTACAGAAAAATATGTAATCAATTACACAATTACATTTTAATTGTAATTTGTAATTAGAATACATTTTGACCAACTCTGACTGCATATAACCTAACCTACAATCGTCCGAAAATGCATACATTGACTGCATCATGCTTTTACTGTGGCACATGTATCCAGTTAACGCTTCAGTTTTGCTATGATTCCACGTTGGCAGTCCTCCCGAATAGGCGCCATCTCGTATTCACTAGCTGAACTAAATTTGTCACGTGACTTGCTCTGTATTATCGCCAATATGGCGGAACTAGTATTTGGGAATGTAGTCGCGAAATTACGTTGTTTGTCCTTATATGACCAGATTTTGGGCTGGGTGAGGTCTCATTCGAAAGAGGAAGCTTTAATGCAGCCCGCTCTGGTCATCGTTTGAGTCATAAAACGCTTTTAGCGACTTACAAATACTTGGAATCAGCGAGTGTATTTTGTCGATTTTTTCTCTACTGTGGACAGTCATATTATCAGATATCAACACAATCTCGTTGAGCCATGACCAGAGCGGGCTGCATTGAACCTTCCTCTTTCGAATGAGACCTCGCCCAGCCTAAAATTTGCTCATATAAGGACAAACAACGTAATTTCCCAGACCCATGTTTCGGGTCAGATTGTGTCGGTATACAGCGCGCTGCATTACCCGTGTCTACCCCCTTAAGGGGGTATTCTACCCAAAAATTCGATTTTTTTTTTCTTGATTTTCTGATAGTTTAGGGTTTCGAAAATATGTCCCTAAAATATTAAGGTGAAATTCGAAAAACTCCCAGAGTTGTAGGGGCTTAAAGTCGCAGCGTGGCCGGCAGTCGTTCCCCCGACTCTTGTATTTAAAGAGGCTATGACTGCCAGCAGAGAAGAGGGAGCTGCCCAACATGATTTTTTTAAGCTAAGGAAGGTTTCCTCTACGGTCCTGGTATAGCAGATTAGGGGAAAGTTACAGAAATTAGTCATTATCTACCGTAACTTTAGTCGTATAGGTCGGAACTGCGTGAAAAACTTTAATCGCGTTTTTTTCGAAACATTTTTTTTAAATCGGGCGCACATTTTTCTCAAAAACTACTGGACCGATCGAGCTAAAATTTTACACACATTCACAGTGAATGTGTATCTATAGCCCGAAATAGAATTATATCAATAGTTTTAATACAACCTCCCCCACACCTTGTTTTAGCTCAAGAAAAGTCGAAAAATTCAAATATAAATTTTTAAACAGCTGCGATTTCGGTAACAATGTCCGGACATGGTTACATCTAGTTCGGGCGATAACTGCACTCATATAGATTAAAAAAATCTTTGGTACTTTCTTTTCAGATGTCTAGGACGGTCGCAATTCATGCGCCCGATGGGGCCGGTTTTTGATGACATGACCTGCGCTTCGGCGTGTAACCTGTACAAATATCAATACAATGCATTCCAGAAATTTGTGTTGATAGTTCAAACACTACTAAATATGTGTGCAAAACCCCTGCCGTGTAGGTGCGATAGGTTTTTCAGAATTAATTTCCAAATATCACCTTTCAAAACGAGTGTCTAGACTAGAATACCCCCTTAACGGTGACACACCATGCGGCCACCTCTGAGGCCCTGGCGCCCGAATCTTTCGTCACGCCGCTATCGCCTGTCCGGGGCGCCTGCATAGCATCACCCGACCCAGCCGGTCCAACGCTTACACAAGGGTACTTTCTTTTGACCCGAATATGATTTTCGCGGGTATTCATTGTTTGAACTTTTCTGATGCCGAATATAGGTTCCATCGAAAATCAGTGCTAATTGATCTGTTATACCATACAACTTTTTGGCAACAAGGGAGGTTTGATGTTCTATTAGGATTTTTCGA
Organism: Andrena bucephala; assembly: GCA_947577245.1. Classification (NCBI taxonomy): domain Eukaryota; kingdom Metazoa; phylum Arthropoda; class Insecta; order Hymenoptera; family Andrenidae; genus Andrena; species Andrena bucephala. The sequence goes on from OX387716.1 coordinate 73,313,008, forward strand.
GGAAGTGTCGCGAATCCAAAATAAGATGTCTTTATCAATACAATTTATGACGGACTTACAAAAATCAGATACCTGTTGCTCGCGTTCTAATCCGAGAATTGCAGTTATCATACTATTTGAATTACCGGCACGCAATTGGATCAAGAAAACAACAATAGCTTGTGTGACATTTCGCTGCTCAGAATTTCTCAAAGAAGTCATCATTCCCCGAAATTTGATCAAGAAAACAACAATAGCTTGTGTGACATTTCGTTGCTCAGAATTTCTCAAAGAAGTCATCATTCCCCGAAATTTGATTAAGTTTTCCCACGTTAAACCGGTAAATACTTTTAACCACTCTTCAGAAAGTGTAAAATCACCTGTTGTATTTTTAATATTTGAATTGTTATGAACGGAAAGGTATTCAAAATAATTTCGTAATTCTTTGCTATCAATTATACTATTATTTGAATGTATTCTTAAATTCAGAACATCTTCCTGAAACAAACGGTTCTTTAATAAATGACTAGGACAGCACCGATTTCCTTTAGGAACATATAATCTTCGCATGATAAATACCTGCTTCCTGGTTTCAGCCGGTACATTCACGATATTTTTCGTAATCCCACAAGCGAAACAGTACCTATGAGTGGAAATAATTCTACCAAATGGCATCTCAATGTATTCTGTAGCTACTTGTTCAACATTCCTCAAATCCATAAGAAACGATGAATCTTGTGTTCAGGAACACGATGGAGCAACAGATTCAGATTCAGTAGTATTTTACATTTATTACAGAAAGTATTTCGGTTGGAGATGTTCTGCGTAAAGATATTGCGGCTGATAAAGTTTCGGATGAAGAGGAGGTGTTTCCGCCCAGAGCAGATTTAAATAAATGCCGGCGATGGGGCAACTCGTGGGAAGAATGACGGGTAACGAAAACACAGTCGGGTGGACGGGACACAGCTATATTTTGTCACTCTGTGTTCACACAGACGTCGTAACACAGATTACAGCACACACACGTAGACTTGCACAGATCCGATAAACAATCACGAATAGGCGCGTAGGCGCAATGGATCGCCGATGAACGAATCCACTTTAAACAAAAGGGCGCAATGGGCGCGAGAGAATTAAATGCGTTTTACACAAGTGTTGTCACGGCAGAGGTGTTCTCGGAACTAACGGTCGCCGGGCGAGCGTTCCGCGAAGATGATTAGCGGTCAAAAACGTTACAAAGGTCCCGCGGCTGACTCATCAGCTGTTGTGATGAGCGTAACCCTTGAGCGTTAATCGTGATCGACGTAGGACCGCGTAGAAACCGACGATTAGAGACCGCGAGCGACGAAGCGACCGACTTCCGAGTGCCATCCGAGAGCACAGAAGCGAGCGACCACGACCTACGTTTGGGTCAGCGACACAGCGAGCGACCGACATACGAGACGCAAAGCGTGCCGTGCGATACAGCGAGCGACAGCTGAGACGGAGCGCCGTCTCAAGGTAGGATAATTCAGTATCATTTATGTAACAATATATTTTGGCATTATCGTTTCCCCTTTACATTCCTAGTACTCATAAATTCGACCCCAATCACCTTCCCGATCCTGGTAAGTATAGTCAAGGCGTGCTTTAGCACCTTAATAGAGCAGCGAACCCTGTGAATTATCCCAACCGCTCGGGGTGATTCACAAAAGTCCCTTCAGGACGTAACAGAGTTTTCTTTAAGAGTCATTGTTACAATATATGTTTCGTTTTTAACTAAAGTTGACAATCTATTATTGTCTGCGATCACTGCATCTATTTCCCGATTATAGTACGCCGCATCGTCTTCGTTTAGAGTACAGAATAATATTTTTGATGCGGATCCAATAAAATTGAACCATCCTCGCTTAGTTCTATTAACGCAACTATGCTTACAATTAGTTATTCCTATATTATAAAGAATGAGCTCTGTGTGGGATATGAGCCTGTTCATATAGTTGATGTGATGATCGCAGAGTTGGGCATTATCTATATAAAAAATTATTTAAATAACGATCGAATAATTGATACTTTATCTTCATTTGTTATTCAAGGTTCGAATAATCGAAGTTATCTTTATTTGAAGAGCATCGAATAAATAATTTTATTCAATGGGAATTTATTCGGCGAATAAAGATAATTTTTTTATTGGATGAGAATTTATTTGATGAATGAAGATAATTTTTTTATTCGATGAGTATTTATTCGACGAATAACGATAGTTTTTTATTCGAAGGTTTTATTCGAATAAATTCGTCGAATAAATTTTTCATCCGTAGCATTTATCTTTTCGAAGCCTTCGAATAAAGCTACGAATAACTTTCGTCAGCGTCGAGCGTGTTTATTCGAGCCGCCGAAGGTTGAGCCCGGCCGAGCGGCGAGCGCAGAAATCAAAGGACCGGCGGCGGAGACTTGGGGTCTTGGTGACTGACGCACGTGTTATCTTACAATGTAGTAGAGTGCAATGTCGAAAATCTCAAATTACATCATTTTCATTTTATATTTTTGAAAATAATACTAATGGACTCGTGAGGTTTTTCCGACGAAAATAAGCCAAAATACGACAAACGTCGCACTAGTTTTAACAGTAACCAACTTCAACATATTATCCTGAATATACTAATCCGATTTACCGACAATTACAAAAGTCTACATATAGTAGGGGAAGTCGGGGTATTGTGAGCCACTTTTTTTTATTGCTAATAAACTGCTATAAAATCAAGTGTTTCTTCAAATTTCGAAGCTGGATGTTGTAGTATGAAGATTTACCTTTCTTTTAGTCGCAATAGTGGAATCGAATATTTGGAAATTAGATGATTTTCAGACTATTACAAAAAATTTGCATTTTCTTGAATCTGAAAAATCTCGGGGAATCGTGAGCCACTTTATAAATTGAATAAAAATGACAATGCTTGTTAGAAAATGTTTATTCACACACACACACACAAGCATTTTTGTACCCCTTTTTTTTGACTTTTTAGAGTCAGTGGGTCATGAAACGTCGAGAATTGCAAAAAAACCGGGGGGTCATTTTTGACACGATCTACATACTTTCCCTCTGTTATATACATAACAGTCGGGAAAGTAAAATTTATATTGTGCTCAAATATTACATAAACAATCATAAAGAAACATCAAACACGTGAGGTTAGCTCTTTAAATGTCAAGAATCGAGTGGCTCACAATTCCCCGAACCATTATTTTTACAACATGGCCACAAATAAATAACACAGTGCTAACTTAATGCCAAATTTCTTTATTATTTCGAAAGCTTGAAGTCACACGAGTATTATAAAAATAGTTACCTGCGTGGATTCACAGAAAAGTGTCACAATAATAGACCACACACGAAGTGAAAATAATACTTCGAGATCAGCCAATTTTTATCTGTTATCAGAGCAAAGTAACGATGCGGGTGCGTACGTTCACTGATCGTGGAAATATTAGCTTATCATAAGACAAGTGAATAACAGTTGTTGGCAGCTGTCATTATTCACTAGGGAAAAAAATATGGCGCTGGCTCACGATTCCCCGTGGCTCACAATACCCCGACTTCCCCTACGTGAATTTACAATGTTTCAGAAAATACAGGAATGTGTTTTGTGATGTTGTATCGTTTCAAAATATTTGTAACCTTAATTATTAAACGATTTAGTAACTTCATTATTTTTTCAACTTTTGTGCTTCTATAAAAGTATAAACATTACAAACGTAGAGAGCGTATACACACTTTTATGACTCATTGCACATTTATTTCAACAAATTCCGTAAAATTTAATGCATCTACAGGGTGTTCCAAAAAATGCTGCGGTTCCTTAAAGGGGGTGATTGCAAACAACTTTTTCCTTTGCGAAAATGCTCTCCGAGGTTTTGTTAACGAGATATTAATAAAAAGCACCGACCAATCAGAACGCGAGTCTGACGGCCGAGTTCCCGCGTGTGCGTGGCTACGCGCCGCGCTGTGACTGCGAACAAGCAACTCGGCATGCATTGAAAAAAATTGCGTAGAATGGGAAATGAAAAAGATGTAACAAATAAAATCGAACATGTTGTCATGATTTGTTCATCATTTAAAGTCAATAATGAATAAAGGATAAATGGATGAGGGTACATGAAAATGTGGGTAGACGGGAAGTTAAAGAAGTGGGATGAGATGGGGGAGAAATGGTGTGAGGAGCAGGGAAACGACGGAAGAGGGCAGGGGGAAACGGGACAGATTGAGTGGAGGGAAAGGAGGGGAAGAAATGAGGATATGGAAAGTGGCGTTTTGGAATGTGGCAGGACTAAGGTGGAAGGATGGGGATTTTTGGAAAGGGTTGGAGGAGTGGGACGTAATGGTGTTAAGTGAAACGTGGCTAGAGGAGAGGGAGTGGGGGTGGATAGAGAGAAAGCTGCCTAGGGGGGTTGTGTGGGAATGGCAGTGGGTCAGAAGGAACAATAAAAAGGGGAGAGCAATTGGAGGAATATTGATGGGGGTGAGAAAGGGGTTGGTAATGAGAGGGGAGGAAAGGGAGGAAGTAGAGGGGATGATGAAGAAGGAAGTGAGAATAGGGAAGGAGTGGTGGAGGATAGTAGGAGTTTACGTGAACAAGGATCTGGAAAGGAAGCTGGCGGAGTTAGGGGAATGGACGGAGGAGAGGGTGGAGGGAGTGCGAACTATAATACGGGGGGACTTCAATGCAAGGACAGGAGAGGAGGGAGGGGTGGTATGGGAGGGGGGTGAGGGATGGAAGGGAGGGGGAAGAGCAGGAGATCAAAGGATAAGGAGGTGAATGGGGAGGGGAGGAGACTGTGTAAATATCTGGAGGAAAGGGGTTGGGGGATACTGAATGGTAGCGTGGAGGGGGACGAAAAGGGGGAATGGACGTTTATCGGGGGAAGAGGGAGCTCGGTAATAGACTATGTAATAGGGAAGGAGGACTTAAGGGAGTAGGTGGAAAGGCTGGAGGTAGGGGAGAGAGTAGACTCGGATCACCACCTTGTGGTGATATGGTTAGAAGGGGGAGAAAGCGAGGGGGGAGGTAATGGGGAAAAAGGAGCGGGGCGCGGTGGAGAGAGAGAAAATTGGACATTGGATGGTAGAATGGAGTTTGTGAAGAGTTTTGGGAAAATGGAGGAGAGGGAGAGGGGAGTGGAGGAGGAGAGGGGGAGCTGAGAGGAAGAATAAAGGAGGCAATGGGTAAGATGGGGAAGGGGGAAAGGAAGAGGGGATGGTAGGATAAGGAGTGCAAACAGGAGAAGGGTAAGGTGAGGAGAGAGCTAAGGAGGTGGAGAAGGGAAGGAGGGGATGGGAGGGTGTACAGGGCAAGGAAGAGAGAATACGGGAAGTTATGTGAGGAAGAAAGAAAAAAGGAGGGGAGAGGTGGGAAAAGGAAGTGGAAGGTGTAAGAAAGGAGGGGCAGGTATGAAGGGTAGGGAACAGAGGGAGGAAGAAGAAAAGGAGGATAAATGAAAGTATAGAAATAAGGGAGTGGAATGAGCATTTTAGAGGGGTACTAGGAGGTGTGGAGTGGAGGGTAAGAATGGGAGGGGAACGAGGGAGGGGGGGATGAAGAAGAGGAGTTAGGACAGGAGGAAATAAAAAGGGTTGTGAAGAATTTAAAGGATGGGAAGGCAGGGGGTGGGGATGGGATACAAAATGAGGTGTGGAAGTATGGAGGAGAGGAGGTGGAAGAGTGGTTATGGGTAGTGTGCAATAGGGTCTGGGGGGGGGGGGAAGGTTGGCCGGAGGAGTGGAGGGAGGGGATAGTGGCGCCAGTGTTGAAAAAAGGGGCGGGGGAAAAGGTGGAGGACTATAGAGGGTAACGCTGACGCAGACGGCGTATAAGGTGTAAGCTTCTGTGTTGGCGGAAAGGTTAAGGACGGAGGTGGAAGGGAGGAGAATGCTGCCACCGAGTCAAACGGGGTTTAGGAGGGGGGTGGTGTGCGTAGACAACATTTATGTGTTGAACTACGTTGTGCACAGGCAGGTGGTGAGGAAGGGGAGGAATATGGTTGTCCTGTTCGTGAACATGAAGGCCGCGTTTGACTCGGTCGACAGGGGGGTGTTGATGAAAGTGTTGAAGGGGAGGGGGTAAGGGTAGGGCTGGTGGAGAGGTGCAAGGAAGTGTTAAAGGAAACGGTTTGCAGGGTAAGGGTGGGGGATGAGGAGGGGGAAAGGTTTTGGACCACAAGGGGGGTGAGGTGTGGGGTAGGGGTGTCCGTTGAGCCCAAGATTTACTCTGCTGATTGCAGATGTTACGTGAGGGCGTTAATTTTTAAGCGACCGAGCGGTTGAGTCTAATTTTCTCACGCAACGCTTAACGAATTTAAAGGATTTTGACATAATCAGAGTTATTACGCAAAAATCAGGATTATTTCTGGGTACGGCTTTTGTCTACAACCCATACAGGTTGTCCAATCAGGATGTGGTACTTTGGTGAGACTGGTTTGAAACAAAGTGAGACGGATTTATATGAAATTTACCATGTACTACAGAAATATGCAAAGGAAAAGCAAAAAGTGGTACAAAATGGGGAAATTACATGGGTTTATGTTGCGATAAACAATATGAAAGCTCAAATGCGATGTGTAAAATTCTACAGCCGATGACGAAGAATTCGACTCGGTTTCAAAGGTTACAATTAAATGTTGACGTGGACGTCAGACCCTGGACAGTGGTTGATGGACAATAATTGATCGGTAATAATTGATGCAGGGAAATCCCGTAACCCACCAAGTCAGTGCTGTCCAGCGGAGGGGCTCCTCACGCGCCTGCTTCCCCTTCCAATCTTTCTCTCGCACAGCGTGCCTTCCGTTGTCAAGGAGACCGCGCGACGCTACGAAGGCTGCCACAACGGGCTAGCCGGGCAAGCGTCTTCGCGGTTAGCGTCGCGCGGTATCCCTGACAACGCGGACGAGAGTGGGAGAATCCCAAGTTCCCGCGGGATCGACCTTGGACAGCGCTGCACTAAGTGGTTAGATCAATCATCCCGCTTGTGTTCGATTTTGTACATTCACGGTGAATAATGTAGGAAGGTAATGTGGTCGACGATTTATATTACATAAAGTAGGAAAATTTCAAAAGGCTGTACACGCCGAAGGGAAGGTGACAGTTGACTGAGAGAAGTCCCGTAACCCATTAAGGGGTCAGATCAGCTGTTGTTTCCTTACAATATCATAGATACTTTGAATATCTCTCTCTCTCTCCCCCCCCCCCCCCTCTCTCTGTTGCTCTGTCTGTGAAACCTGGAGGGGCCTGCGGTACAGGATGTTGAAGCGCAGGACACGTCGCACAGTACACTGACGTTGATATTTACGTATAAAAGGTCGATTTAAATAGTTACACGCAAAATATGAGAATTAAACAAGAAATGGTTAAACTGTTAATATGTATAGGAAAAAGTTGTTCAGAATCATGTCCCCGACAACATATCCAAAAATGATTGAAATCGGTGAGGAAATGTTCTGCCTAATTACCGTGGCTTTTTTAACGTGATAAACAATCTATTTTCTTCCTTCCTATATTACCTTGTCACTTTCATGTAGTGCTCCAGCGACCTTGCCACACATAGCTCGTGATTCTCTTTGAATCTTAGAAGGAAAAAAAGTCGCCTAATCGACCCTACTCTAGATGTCTTAACATGATCCGTGATCTTAATTTCAACTCCCGCTGGAGTCATCGTCATATTATTAATCCTTATTAAGGATAAAGTCTGCACTCTATGCGCAGTACCTAATGCTAATAAAATCACCAATTTCTTTGTAATTTGCTCTAAAATAAGTTTTTCTATCCGTTCTAATCTAGCAGCAAACTGCAGCAATATCTTCGTATCCCAAGTCTTTGTATACTTGGGATTAGTGGGTCTTAACTTAAAGACTCCTTTGAAAAACCTACATATACCGGCATTATCAGATATATCGATCCTTGAGATCAGTGAAATTGCCGATCTTGCAGTATTTAAGGTACTATAGGAGGCACCATTATTATATTTTTCGGATAGAAATTCTAAGATTTCTTTGATTTCCGCTTTGTAGGGGTCACAACTCTTCCTTTGACAATAACTAAACCATGGCTTAAAAACCACGCTGTACTGTTTTATGGTCGCGTCTGATAATGACGCGAACGTAATCTCAATTGCTGCCAAAGGTAACCCCTTATTTATATATGACTTCCTAATAACCTCCCTGCCATCAAGGTTAGGTTCTGTGCTAGTTGATGTTGATGATTCAATCTGGAAGAACAAACAAGTAACTGCCGTGACGGTTTAAATACTATCGGTTCCGCAGTTAACATTTCCATAAACATTGGAAACCACGGTTGCGCCGGCCATACAGGTACGACTAAAATTCCACAAGCATTTTCTTGTTTTATTTTTTGTATCGTACGAAATAATACCGAGAAAGGTGGAAAAGCGTAAAAGAACCACTCTGACCACGAAATTGTAAAAGCATCTACCACAAACGCTTCTGGATATTTCTTCCAAGAACAAAAAACTTCATGTTTTTTATTAATCCTAGATGCAAACAGGTCTATTTCTCCAAAGTTTGTACAAGAGAATTAAATGCCATATTAGAAAGTTCCCATTCTGTGTCTAACATTTCTCTTCTCGACTCTCTATCTGCTTCTATGTTTTCTTTAGATGCGATGTACGAAGCGAAAACCCAAATATTCCTATTTGGGCCCTTTACACGGACGTTCTTGCGTGCCACTTTTGCACGCCACATGTCAGCGCGCTCCTTCGTGCAGGCCAGAAGGTCGTACCGGTCACTACTTAGAGACAGCGAGTTCGGGTTCCCATTTCTACGTCGATTCCACATGCTTTTTCCACGATCCAGCGCAGTCTTGTATTGTGTACTATTTGTTCCATGTATATTATCGATCTGCGAAATGATCGGCAAAACACGATCGCGATATACCTACGTTCGCGAAAAGTATACGAATTCCTCGATATACCCGGCTTATAGAGGATATCATAAATGCTGTTACTGCAGGGCACACTGAAACATCTGTTTTTACGAAGTTACATTTGATTTACCTGAAGGTGCGATAAATTATGGAAATGGTTTATTACCAGTTATAACGACTGTATTGCGATTTGCATTCTTCTTGCAGACGAAAAGTTTCCACCTCATCGAACGTTCTTGCTCGCAACTTGTGCGCGGTTAGAAGTGTGGCGCGCCGGAATTTTTTCACCCACGGTCTTGTGTGCGCGTAGAACCGTTATCAGGCGCGTCGCGTTCAAAAGTGTGGCGCGCAAGAATTCTCGCTGCAAGCAAACCTCGACTCAAGAGGCAACGCCGCCGATAAGCTGTGCCTCGATGGGTTTCGAGGACTTCGACCCTCGAGCCCAGGGGGGCCGTACAATGTTGCCCCTTAAGAAGTGACGAATCGAAAATTGTACATTTCTCATCGGATCTTGGCGAAAGTGGTGTAAATTCTTTTCTTATGTTTTCCCGATGAAAATGGTCCAAGAACGACACAAATCGGATCGTAATTTAGGAATCTTCATAATAAATTGATTTCCATAACTTCGTTAAAAATAGTTCGATTTACATGAAATTTTGTATAATTTTCATTTGAAAAACATAAGAAATGCATCGGTATCACTTCCATATCGATACGATAAAGAATAAAGAATACAGTTTTTCTGAAACAGGTATGAATCCTCGGCCGACCGCAGCGAGTCGAGGTCGGCGACCCACAGTCAGGGGTGAAATATTCATTCCAGCGTATTAAGAAATTCTTTATTCTTCATCATATCAATATGGAAGTGACATCAATGAATTCCTGGCTCACCCTGGAGTCCGACGAGAGTGTAACTTATCCAAAAGCATGATTAGATCGATGTAGACTCTGTGATCCGTACGGTGATCAAAATAATTATGAAAACTTTGTTTCATGAGGGCTGCTCGGATTCCGTGGTCCGAACGATGACCAGGTCGAGCAAAGAACCTTGCTGATTGGCCAAATTTTCCTTCGAGAGGATGGACCTTCCCTCTGTAAGCTCGACGGTGTAGGGGGGACCACCCTTCCCCTCTCGATAACGTGGAGGTGCAAAAGTAGACATCTGCTTACCAAAACTAGCCAGATTGATCGGTCAGCGTCCCGCCAGGGTCGCGGTTTATAACCGTATTGTCCCGCGGGTCTGCGGCGGAACCCGCCGATGAAGCAATATACGGATTAACTCAGACTGAAGAAAGTCTAAATCCCTGAAAAACGGCACGATGTCGATTTTCCCATTTCAACATCTGACAGACAAATGCTTCCCGACGAAACCTTCAAAAACAAGCAATTAACTACTTAGGTAATTGTAAACCAGGGTTGACTAACTGGTGAGCCTCGAGCCTCAGGAGGCCCCTCCGCCTTGCTGCCACGCTCTACGGTCCCCCTCCATAGCTGCAGGACCCTGTCGATCGCAGTCGATTCCTGCTTCTTTCCTTCTCTTTTCGACTGCGATCGTCAGAGTCTGGTAGGTATGGAGGGGGGCCGTTCAACGTGACAGCAAGGCGGAGGGGCCTCCGGTGGCTCGAGAGTCAGCAGTTAGTCAACCCTGGTTTACAACTACCTAAGTAGTTAATTGCTTGTTTTCGAAGGTTTCGTCGGGCAGCATTTGTCTGCCAGATGTCGAAATGGAAAAATCGACATCGTGCCGTTTTTCAGGGATTTAGACTTTCTTCGGTCTGAGTTAATCCGTATATTGCTTCATCGGCGGGTTCCGCCGCAGACCCGCGGGACAATACGGTTATAAACCGCGACCCTGGCGGGACGCTGACCGATCAATCTGGCTAGTTTTGGTAAGCAGATGTCTACTTTTGCACCTCCACGTTATCGAGAGGGGAAATGTGGACCCCCCTACACCGTCGAACTTACAGAGGAAAGGTCCATCCTCTCGAAGGAAAATTTGGCCAATCAGCAAGGTTCTTTGCTCGAGCTGGTGATCGTTCGGACCACGGAATCCGAGCAGCCCTCATAAAACAAAGTTTTCATAATTATTTTGATCACCGTGCGGATCACAGAGTCTGCATCGATCTAATCATGCTTTTGGATAAGTTACACTCTCGTCGGACTCCACGGTGAGCGAGGAATTCATTGACGTCACTTCCATATCGATACAATAAGAGAGTGTGTTTAAGAAATGCCTACTCCTTTTATAATTCGTATTGCTTGTGTAAAAGTAGTCGGATTTGCATGACATTTGTGATAATTTCAATTGGGAGAACGCCAGGAATCCATTAGTGCTACTTTCATATCGATACGATAATTTAATAATAATTTAATAATAATTTATTCTCGGGACAAGCCCATTAAGCACATGAACACAATAAGAAAGGATATTAACAATAAATTACAGAAAAACAAAAACAAAAACAAAAAAACAAAAAAGATAAGAGATGAGCGTAGAGTGACAAGTAGGTGGATGGGGAACCGCTATGGAATGCCTTCCGCAATAAGGGCTCTGCGAGTACTAATTTTGAAGCCAGAAAGAGTATCAGCAAAGAGATCGATGCCCTCGTGGAGTTGATTGGCGATACCGCAGATCCTATGAAAGGGGTCAGCATGACCAACCCAGGAGGAGTAGTCTGGTGACCTGAACAGAGGTGTTTGCCTAGTACAGCGAGCGGGGACGTTAAAGTTAATCAGCGCAATAACATCTGGGTTATCAATCAAGCCGTTCAGGATCCTATAAAGAAAGGATAGGTCTGAAATTCTCCTCCTGTGTTCAAGGGACCTCACTCCAAATCTGCTCATGATCGGCCCATAATCGTGGTCGAACCACGCCAGGGACTGGCCCGCTTTGAACGCCAGATAGCGTAGAAAATGATGCAGAATAAAGAATTTCTTAATATGCTGTAATGAATATTTCACCCCCGACTGTGGGTCGCCGACCTCGATTCGCTGCGGTCGGCCGAGGATTCATACCTGTTTCAGAAAAACTGTATTCTTTATTCTTTATCGTATCGATATGGAAGTGATACCGTTGCAGTTCTTATGTTTTTCAAATAAAAATTATACCACATTTCATGTAAATCGAACTATTTTTAACGAAGCTAGCGAGTATTTTGGGTATCGAACTCTTAAAACTCATGAGAAAAGACTGGTATCACGCCCATTACTAATCAATACGCCTCGCGGAAATAGGGCATGGGAAGAAAAGTGGTAATCCGCTGTCCGCGCGTGGTTCCGCCTGCATCGTCCTCCCTTAAAATTGAAGACGGCTCCTTTATCTCTCGAGTATAAACACGCGTTAGAATATAACAAAAGCTCGCTCGACATATGCGCTGCGAGGGAAGGTAACCCGTAGGAAGGAGATTATATTAGGATTAGGACCAATCGGACCTGCATTCCTTGCAGACGCGAAGTTTATACATCTTCATATTAATGTCTCCTCCGTATGGCCCATCTTTTCTTGCACCCAATACGTCCCGGGTACTTCTGTTTTGATATGCGAGCGCGTTTACATATACTCGAGCGATAAGGGATCCGCGTGTAATTTGAAGAGAGGATGGCGCCGGCGAGACCACGCGCAAACTAACCCTTCTGTCTCCGGGTGCCTCCGCGAAATGTTTTGACGCTCATCGCGAGTAATCGCGTGTGATTTTTTAGTACAACAGCGCGTGGGTGAAGCTGTATATGTAGATCAATTGTTTTTAAAAATATATTAACAGTGGATTGCTGATGAACGCGGCGGATTGATTGCAAGGTGTGCAGTGTAACCACGCGCATTTCCGCATACTTATAGTGAAACTCAATTTAGTTTATCAATGGCTGAAAAAAAGATATTCTATTTACCCTACTCCCACGACTACATATTTATCTCCTTTAACCATGACTGTTGAGATTTGGGATATTTAAGTTTATTCCCTGCGCCTGGCGAACACCTGGGTCGGCAATTCCAATTGCTATAATCCTGGGACTCTCTGCGATACCTTCACTGATGGGCTTTTTAATTTTTATTGCTGGCCTAGACCTTACGAATCCTAGGAGGATGGTCACCAGCACCTTCTGTTACACCTTGACCAATTAGATTTTGCCATATCCACCTCCACCCAGAATTTCAGCAACGGAGGGAGGAACCAATGTTTACCTTTTAACCCTTCGGTGGGCGCGCTTTTCAGACTTGCATGAGTGGGTGCGCTGCGGCTTTTACACCGTAATCGGAGTTCTTGTTGTTTTACCTCTAAATTTAGACAATTTTAGGTCTCACAGAAGAAAGTCGAAATTACATTAGTTGCTTAATAATATTTTATTGAATGAACATCAAATATTAATGGCGATGAAGATAACAAACAGATAATTAGTCCACATCCATCTGCTGCTCGCTTTCACAGTTTACACAGTTTGTAATTACGCGACTGTGCTTCGTGCACATATTTCTACAACATTTTTGACACATTCTTTTTGTTCTGTTATTTTTATGACTGCCACAAACATAACAAATCCCAGGCTTTTCTGGTACCTGGACCTGATCTTTGTCGTTCCTGTACTTAGCCAAAAATACGCGAGTTTCCTTGGGAAGTGCTTCAAGTAATGCTCGTTCCTTCAAGTGTTCTTCCATCAGGCTAAAAGCAAGATGTTTAAAAAAAATCGTCGTCTGTCGTTATTTTCAGGATTTAAATTTGTAAATAATATTTGCATTTATTCCGGCAATGTCAAGATGTCGGTAAAAAAGGGAATGGGCCATCGTCTTGTGATTCTGGAAGTGCTGTAGGATGAACACATCTGGTCTACAGTGTCTACACCTCCCTTAATAGCATTATAGTCTAGGTTGATCCTACACTTGTTAGTTTCTTGATCTATTTCAAGTGTGTCATGCATCGTTGAAAGGAAAGTCACTGCTTTGTTCATTTTCGGAACTGCTGAAACCATACAAAAGTCATCTTGAAAACCAAAAATACATGATTTGTCCTCTCTGGTCTTGCTTGCTTGAAATTCAGGAGGTATTTCTCTCTTATTCTTTTTCATGGTTCCCAGAAATGTCAATCCCTTTCCTAAGTGATACTCGGCTAGAGGGTAGCTACTGTAGTAGTTATCAGTGGTAACATTCCTGTTTGTTTTCTCAATCGGTTTGACCAATCTCTCTACAACATCATCAGGCTGGTTTGATTTTGGATAGGGTCCTGGCATCTGCTTTCCGCAATAAACTTCAAAGTTTAGAGTATAAAAAGTTTGGGCATCACAGAGTGCATATATTTTGATGCCATATTTTGCAGGCTTGTTAGGGATATATTGTACAAACCCACAGCGCCCTCTAAAAGGATGAAGCATCTCTCCAATGGTCACAAACTCAGTTACGTTGTAGTGGCGATACAGTTAGTGACAAACTTTGATGGAAATCTCGAATAGGTGCAAGTTTGTCAATTTGTTTGCGCTCATTTCGTGTATCTAAGTTGTCAAATCTAAGAGCTCGAAGCAAGAACCTGAAGCGCTTATAACTGAAGAGTCCTCGTAAAACAATCATTCCTGTGCCATCTGAATTCCACAGCTCATAGCAGTTTGTGTGACCACCCTTTTTTATACTTATCAAATACAGTGCGCCTAGAAGAGCCTTTATTTCTACATTTGTTGTATCTCTACAATCCCTGTCTCTTGAATAGTTGACTTCAGTTATTTTCTTGTAGATATATTTGTTGCTATTAGTCACAATGTCGTCAATCATTCGTTGAGTGATAAATAAGTAAAACGCGTCTACTTCTGTCTGAACATCCGTGGCAGCCATTTTTGATCTTGATAAAACTTTTATAATGTTTTTCGCCTTTGTTTTGGCAGAAGTTGGTGGTTCACTTATCCAAATCGTTTCCCCATCCTTTCCAATGTAAAAATGGTAATCAACTCGATGTTGACGCCTCTCTTCATCTCGGATTGGTATAGAAAAGCGACCTAGTTCGTCTGCTGATTGTTCAGAGGCACTGCTATGGTTTTCTACCTCAATAATCTCCTCTTCACCTTCTGTTACGTTAATATCTGATTCAGTTTCTTTTTCTGACACTTCTTGTAACGCTCTCTTAACGTCTGCAGGACTCACAATTTTACGAGACCTAAACAAAAATCCCAAAAGAACATAGAAAAACGTAACTTGGTTACGTTACAATGTTTATAAGATACTAAAAAATAAAAAATATCTAAGAAGAAATCCAGAATTCATAAAAAATATACTTACATCACAAGGCGTATAACAGCAAGCACACGACAAATATGGCACTCACTTGTTTAGACGTACAGTTCTGTCTCTCTATCTATAGTCGCGAACTTCGGGACCGGGCGCACGCAATTTGACAGATGAGTAGCCTATTCGGCTTGCTTTGATTCCTTCTCGAGCGGTCGAGTGGTATGAGACAGTGCGCAGTTGTTTTTTCGTTCGGCGTTCGGCTTTTTCGGGATTTTCTTTGATATGGGATACAGTACACAGTCGTTGGGGATAGTCGCCGGGGCTCAACGCATGGTAGAAACGGGGCTATAACGAGTGCGTACTGCACCCATTCTGCCGTGCAGTCGAAGAAAATTAATTGATTCTCGGTATATCGATGCCTCAAAGACGAAGGTGAGAACGGAAAGACACAGGAAAGCATAGACAAAGATAAATAAAAGCGTGGAAAGTAATATTATTCTCAAACACATAAGGGCCTAGTTGCCTAATGCGACAGCGACGAAAGTAATAAAATGCAATCGGAGACGAACACCTGAAAACCTTATATCTTTGAGGGGTGGGTTCACCACTAAATATGAAAACGGGCCGGTAAAAAAAACACGTATACCTTAGTTTTCTGTCCTCTAAAATGTATTCAAAAACCAGAACAATCGGAGTTAGACACCTGGAAAACTTGTGAGTGCAGGGGCGCTCGCCGGTAGGATACGCGGTATATTTTCGTTTTCATTCAATTACAGACACTTCCAAACTGAATTTGAACCTGACAAGTACGTAGCATGATGCAAAAATGTCCGCTGGAAGAATCCTTAACTGGATATGGATCCAGTTTGAACACTACATATGGTACAATACAAAATGTAAAATTTGCGGCTAACTGTCGCGGGCGCGCCCACTGAAGGGTTAAGGGAAAACATGGAACAGAGACAGAATGAAACGACAAGTCAAAGTGTTCGAACATTAGATAGTTCAGTGACTTGTGAGTGTACCGTGCCATTTTAAATATAAAAATAATTGCGTATAGGAAAATGACAGACTCCTGCGGCAAGGAATTGACGAGCGAATTTATAGATTTATACAGGCAAATGCCTTGCCTGTGGAAAATAAAAACCAAACCCTATTTCAATAGGAATTTAAGAACCGAGTGTTACGGCGAGCTCATCAACTTAGTCAAACCACACTTTTCGGAAGCCGATAAGGATTTCATTCGGAAAAAAATACAAAGCCTTCGTGGAGTTTTCCGGAAGGAGATGAACAAAGTGGCAGAGTCCAAACGTTCCGGCAAGGGGACGGAAGAGATGTACGTCCCTACCTTGTGATATTACGACCAGATGTTACTTACGGTAGATCAGGAGACACCAAGTACCAGTATGTCCAATATGGACGAAGATCCAGTAACATCTTTCCCGGAGGAATCTTCCGAGGTGGAAGGAGACGACACAGCAACATGTAATTTAGAAGACTCAGAGGCATTTATAATTGAAAAGGAACCCGCTGAAAGTGCAACCCAGCCTGATGATCGAGTAAGTTTATTTGTTTATTTTATTATTATTACTAATACGGGCAAAAAGTACAAACTACGCAGAAAAATAATTTGAATGTAGGGCTGAAAGTAAGGAAGAAACACAATTTGTAATGAATAATATTTTATTGACCATTTTGCAATGGGCACAAGAAAAGGAATGTAAACATTGATGAAATTATAGTTTATTTTCTATTGTACCGATTTCACACTCGTGGATCGACTATGTATTACAATTGTGCAGAGTTGTGCACAATTACTCTCTCTCTCTCCCTCCCTCCCTCCCTCCCTCTCTCTCTCTCTCTTTCGCTCTCCCCGCCCCCTCTCTCTCTCTTTTCGATATATATATATTGCATTGCATATAAAAATACAAGAACTCTAAAATATATACTTTCGAATACACAGCCGTTGATTTACAAAAAGTCTTCAAGTCTTTGCAAAAAAAAAACAATATTGTATTTTCAGACCTGACAGATAGGCGTGACCCCTTAATACAACAAAGACTTACGCTCTACTTGCATTCAACATATCTTCCTGCCACGGAATACTTCCTTTTCGTACAAAATATTCTTTGTAACGGCCCCTATTTTGTTTGGCAAAGTTGTTGATATTCCTGGGAATGGCGGGTTGTCAATTATGAATCTGTACTGCATCGTTCTGACAATCCCCCTCCATCTGCATACTCCCGTTGTTCGCAATGTACGCTTTACTTCGTCTTCGCAAAAAAATATGGAGAACGCATGTAGCCAACATCACATAGCATATATTTTCAACTTTCATATTTATGGGTATATGCAGCACTCGAAATCGCGAGGACAATATGCCAAATGCATTCTCTACAACATTCCTTGCTCGTGACAATCTATAATTAAATATTCTTTTGTCGTGGTCCAGTTCTCTTTCAGCATAAGGCTTTAAAAAATTGTTCGTTAAAGCAAACGCTTCATCGCCTAAGAAGGCAATGTTTAAATTCTTCACGGTCTCGTTGTTTTCTGGTAAATTCAATTGACCGTTATTTAATCGTTTCAAAAATTCTGTATGTTCGATAAGACCCCCATCCGATATTCTACCATTTTTGCCAACGTCGACAAAAGTAAATTCGCAATTTGAATCCACTAACGCCATTAATACAATACTATAATAATTCTTATATTTATAATAAAACGCTCCAGATTCCGGTGGTGGAACAATGCCAATGTGCTTTCCATCCACAGCACCTCCGCAGTTTACGAAATCCCATCTGTTTTTAAACCCTTCCGCTGTTTTCTTCCACTCGTCCTTGGTATTCGGGAACTATGACAAAAAAAATATAATACAAAAATAAAAAAAATTAAATAGGTAGCGCGCACACAAATGATGTTGACAGGGAGTCGTCTGTGGCGTGACCTGCGCACCACACAAGTTTCATGAACAACAGACAGGCATACAGACAGACAAACACGGACTTATTGTTTTTTAATTTCTTTGTTATTTCTTATTTTTATTTTTTTTTTTTTTTTTGGTTTGAAGGAAGAAGAAGTGCCTGTCGCAAACAATCACCCAGATAAGGCTACTAGGAAAGGTGGGAAGAAAAGAAAGCCGGAAAAAGATGCGAGCGAATTTTATCGAACATGCACCGAAGCTTTAAAGACGCCATCCACCAGCAAAGTGGATATCACCGAATTTGAGGCCATTGGCATAAAAGTTGGCAAACAATTACAAAGGATGGAAATGGATCTGGCCATTTATGCGAAATCATTAATAACCGCCGTCTTAAGACGAGGTCTATTTAATAGTCTGAACCCGCGCATAGACTTGTGCGAAAACAATTGCAACGTAATTGCCATGGCTAACTGCAATGGAAGCACCGCAACATCGAATTCTTCTAATGTAGAAGGAAGTTAGGGGATACCGTTAAGGAACTAGTTTCTGATATAGAGTTGTTATACTAAAATGTAAATTAATGTTTAAACTTTAAGGAAAAATTTTAAAAAGTTGAAAATATGTATAGTTTAATTATTTATAAGGTACGGAATAATAAGGTGACTAGGAACTAGTTTTTGCTCTATATATATGGCGTCTCTGTAGAGAAATTGTGCCATGCCTCGGTGCTATCGCTTTGTAATATACATATATTTTACTTATTCTTTTTCTTATGTACATAGTTTATTCTAAATTTAATTAGTGGTGGGTTATTACATTATAATAAACAGGCCTAATGTGGCCTGTTACCTGTACGGATTTATATAGTTTTCATTAATTCCACCAGAAAAAATTTGAACTAAATAATGATCACTGACTTTTAAAGTAAAATGATACATATAATACTAAAATTCTTGCGCTACATTGTAAAGGAAATTATTGTACACAAAATGTATGAAAATAACATTTAAGGGGGTAGACACGTCACGTGGTCTGGCCGATTCGGCAGGTCGGTATTACAGCAGGTTTTTTCTGCACTGAAATGGTATTACCCATAGATACGCGGCTGCCTGTGCACGCGAGAGGGAGCTGTTTGCTATTTCCATATGTTATTTTGAATGTGGAAAGAAATTCTCAGCTGTTGCGTTGTACTTTTTAAACAGAAAGTCTGCTGGTACTGCAAACGTAGAAAATTCATTGTACATTTACTTGAAATGTGCTTATGCTACAATATTCTACGTTGGCAGTAAGGAATTATAAGTGAAAAGGAAAAATAGATGAGGGCATGTCCCCAGAAAATGAAGTTTGTTAGGATAGACATTTTTTAATTAGCAAAACACTGAAACAGAACATGAAATACACATCCTATGCAGAAAGCAGTTATGAACAAACATATATAAAATTGTGTTTGATGTTGAATCCAACGCGTGATTATTATGTGGTCCCTCCTCGAAGTGACAGAAAATATAACCTATGTATATGCTATAAGACAATAAATATTTAGCGGCTATTTCGTTGCATTACGCTACATTTGTGAACTTTTCATCATCCTTCCGAAACATTATTATTACGCCGCAACTTGGAGGACCGGATTTTCTGTCCTCGAAGTGACAGAAAATATAACCTATATGCTAGACCCGATTTCCTAAAGATACTGTTGCGACGTAATAATAATGTTTCGGAAGGATGATAAAAAGTTCACAAATGTAGCGCAAAAGAACGAAATAGCCGCTCAACATTTATTGTCATATAGCGTATACATAGGTTATACTTTCTGTCACTTCGAGGAGGGGACCATAGACATATATAGACGGCGGAGCGTAAGCTGAGGGGGCTGGCAAGGTTCGCGGTAAGGGGAGCGATACGAGTAAATCGGATAACGCTGTGGTTATGCATGCCGAATGCATCCGAAGCTAACCGACGCGCCTGTATCTGAACCTATGCCTTTACCCCTCCAAGCCTTCCTTCCCCACGCCGATAGTCCCATCTTCTGATCCGTCTATGGAGGGGGCCACGTAATAATCACGCGTATCCAGCCTGCGCATTTTTTTTATGAAAAAATTATTTAAATCGGACTTTTTTTAACGAAACGGGCTTTCAATTCTGCAAACAAATTTTTCACGTAATTTCCTTAATTATGGTTTGAGTTGTATCATTTTTGGGGCCAATTTGATTGAGAAAGTATAAGGAATCGATTGACGCCACGATCGCAAAGATCCGATTAGAAATTGCAAAACTTCAGATTCATCAGTGCTTAGTGCGCAACATTGTATGGCCCCGCTGGTTTCAAGCGTCGAAGCCGACGAAACTCAGCGAGACACATTTGTAAAATAACATATTTGCAGTTTTATAATTGAAGATGTAGTGAACGTTACAGGACTGTCTTTATATATGGCTCTCACAAACAAAATCGCCTGACTTGTTAGACATGAAACCGGGCATACAAATGGTTGCGCATAACGCCGAAAGCATCAGAAAGAATATGTACAGTCCTCCAATGTTTCAATTGTTGAGAAGCCTTTGGGCTCAGTTTATCGGGAAAGACCTACCAACCCCACTGTTTTGCTTTCTCGTTGCGAGCGTGGACCTTCGGGTCCTAGTAGACCGCCCGTTGACAGCCGAGAACAATAAAACCGACGAGCTAGATAAAATACCCAGTACAGAAAAATAAAATGTTCGTGTTTTTGATAAGTATTGATGAAAGTATTACCGATGAATTTTTTAGGATTTCCCGATGAAAATGATATCAAACATGGAGCAATTCGATCAATTTTTATTGAACGTAGAGTGTGTTCTAATCATGTATTCATAAGAAAAAATAGACTGAATTGCTTCGTGTCTTGACTCACCAACAATCCATGAATGGTAACACTCTCATCAAGGTGTAATGAGAAATTTTGAACATTTCATATTCAGTACTGGATGACTCAAGTCGCCGTCGACCGAGGGTGTACCGCTGGTGCGCTATTTCACTCGCACTCGGTACACATCGTTCGTACTCGTTGTCAAGCGGTTCGACCGAGGGCTCTAATAAATGTGCATTTATTTGGGAAACCAAAGCCGCGTCACTCGTGACACCTACTCGCGAACAGATATATGTATGTACGAGAAGCAATGCAATTTCCCGATGACTTGAAGCAACATTTCAATAGGTAAATGCATGAAACTCTGGGATCAGGAATTCCCAACCAAGTGATGCATATGTAAGAACTGGCGAAATTTAACAATAGTTTGTCGTCTAAATTTTACAATTAAAGTATTTATTTGACGTGAATATACATATGTAAAGTTTGTCAGCAAAGTCTTTCTCGATTTGAGTTCTATAGAAGGCTGACTTTCCTTCGCCATGCAAAGTCCTCTCTTGTCCTTCACGCTGGCAATCATGCAACTCGCTGAGTTTCGTGGGTTTCGACGCTCGAATCCAGCGGGGCCATACAATGTTACGCACTAAGCAGTGACAAATCGTCAGTTCTGCATTTCTAATCAGATCTTTGCGAAAGTGACGTGAATCGATTCGTCATGTTTTCTCGATCAAATTGGCCCCAAAAAATGATGTTATTCGGACCATAATTAAGGAAATTACGTGAAAATTTGTTTGCAGAATTGGAAGCCCGTTTCGTTAAAAATAGTCTGATTTAAATTATTTTCTGTCAATTTAATCGGGAGAATGCCAGGAATCCATTTGTGTCACTTTCATATTGATACGATGAAAAAAAAACAAATTCTGTTTCTATATAATCGATGACACATCGCCGAGCAACGGCGATCTCGTGCGGCTCGGGCAACAAAGGTTCTCGTCGGTTATTCGAGCATCTAAGATCGTTACGGGCTCGGTTTGGTGTACACGATACAGACTTTTCGCTATCCCCACCACTTCTGTCTCACTCTTGTCCGCCGAAGGCGAGCGCGAGATGGAAAGAGAGCGAGCGAAGGCACTGAAAGCGAGCGAGGACAGTACGAGATAGACGACGCGTTGATATTTTGTCTCGCTCCGTCTTTCGGACGCCTGACACTCCGTCCTTTGTGTGCGCGACGGGCGTGCGCGATGGTCGCAAGCGCTTACGGTGAGCACGGGACCCGCTTCGCAAAATCTTGACGCAGGCCGGGCATAAGTCTTTTTTGCGCCCTAGGCGAACTTGTCAAATTGCGCCCTTTATTATATTACATTTATTTGAGATTATTTATGACTTTATTCTGTAAAATTAGGCAACTGCTAGGGCGTAAGGTTGACAAGAGGCGCAAAATGGCCTTTTCATTGTTGGCATTGTTAAAACTAAATTTTTAAATGAAATACTACAAATTATATTACAACGGTTTTAAACTACGAGTAAAAGTTTAGAGTAAGGTCATGAAGAAGCTCAATTAAATGTTTTATAATAAATGGCGGAATTTGGCAAGCTCAGTTATGGCGCAAAAAGGACTCGTGCCGTGCTTGGCTATCTGACCGTGGCGCGCATGCGTCGAACAATCATGATTCCATCTGAGCGCTCGCGCCCGTCGCGCACGCAAAGCGTTCCAACCCCTCTCCCCTTCGGCCAGAAAGAAGCGAGAAACTCAGCCTCGGAATTAGGGCTCCGTTCATGATACAGGCTCATCGCCGGTCCCAACCAGCGAGCGGCTAACGAGACTTTACATTCAGATATATTGGCCGGTGCGTTTCGTAACGCGTATTCTCCCACCATAGGTACCGCTTGCCTGCCTCGGTGCTCCTGTTTGCAACGTTTTCTGACTCGCTCTCGTTCCATCTCACTCTCGCCTTCGCAGAACAAGAGTGAGCCAGAAGTGATGGGGTTAGCGCCAAGCTTCTGGTGTGTATAGGCCAAACCGAGCTGTCAGCGTAGAAATACACACATCAGAATAGGTGTGCCTTAGCTCCGAAAAAATTCAGGAGCTTTATTGGTCTGAACATTGATTCTTTCTCGATAGCTTCATCTCCTATTGGTCATAACAGCCACACGGCTACGTTCAGACCGTTCAGACGGAGCCGAGCAGCATTCCCGTTACCCCACCATACTCCTCGATCGCTGTTCGCGATCGCTGTTCGCGAAAACGAATTGACCGGCCAATATATCTGAATACGACCTTAGGATAAAGATATAATGAAAGATGAAAAATTATTCGAAACCCAAGATGAAAGGCCTTCGAATAAACAAAGGAAACTAATAAATACCCGAAGCTAAATAGAATTTTAGATTTAGGGTACACACACCCTACCCCAAACCTCGTGTCGATCAGTCACTGGGGCCATTCGGAATTATATTCGTTTATTTAAATAATGCCCATCTCTGCATAGGACCGTAAAGAATTACAAAAAAAAATCAGGGAGTCAACTGTTGACTGATTTGGAGACTTTTCCTTGTTGTATGTTATATACAATAGTCGGAAGAATAATAATAAGAGCAATAATTGCAAATAATTGCTGTAACTTCCACATTCTGAAAATATGATATCAGTAAATCAATATTTCCAGTATTAGTAAAAAAGTTCCAATCTCTTTTTTTATTTTAAATAATGTGGCCATATAATTATAACATAAATTTGACAGCGATTTCAAGTGTATGTGTTACAATAAAAGCGTTAATTTAGTAAATGTACACAGTTCCTAGCAGTTATATGCCTAAAATGCATATAACCTAACCTACAATCGTCCGAAAATTCATACATTGACTGCAGTACGCTTTTACTGTGGCACATGTATCCAGCTAACGCTTCAGTTTTGCTATGATTCCACGTTGGCAGTCCTCCCGAGTAGGCGCCATCTCGTGTCAACTACCGGCACTAAATTTGTCACGTGACTTGCTCTGCATTATCACCAATATTGCGGAATTCGTATTTGGGAATGCAATCACGAAATTACGTTGTTTGTCCTTATATGACCAGATTTTGGGCTGGGTGAGGTCTCATTCGAAAGAGGAAGGTTCAATGCAGCGCGCTCTGGTCATCGTTTGAGTCACAAAACTCTTTTAGTGACCTAAAAATACTTGGATTCTTGCGGGTGTATTTTGTCGACTTTTGCTCTACTTTGAACACTCATATTATTAGATATCAACACAATCTCGTCGAACCATGACCAGAGCGCGCTGCACTGAACCTTCCTCTTTCGAATGAGGCCTCGCCCAGCCCAAAATCTGCTCATATAAGGACAAACAACGTAATTTCCCAAACCCATGTTTTGGGCCAGATTGTGTCGGTATACAGCGCGCTGCATTACCCGTGTCTACCCCCTTAATACTGGAGGAACCAGCAACGAAATCGACTGTGGCGTCGATGGTGGTCTCTTATTTCGAAGTTCGAACAGTAAGAGATGGCGTTCAACAGGGGCTTCCTTCAAGTGGGCTACTTTTGCACATTTATTTTCACGAAAACTAACAATACTAACTGCTTTCACAGACAACACATATATTTTTTAATTATAAATTTTTATGTTAGTAATTATTTCAAACAATTATATATTGACATAAACTTAAAAAAACGATTTATTTCATGAACTGATAAAAAATTAGTGCCTAATCAAGAACTAGTTTCTTAACGGTACTATCGTTTTCTCTGAAATTGAGAATAGGAAAAATAGAACACACGCTATGGTGCACGCCGCACAGAAACTTTTCCAACGGAGCGCCTCTAATAAAGCAGTATTGTTATTCTATGTATACATATTATTAATTTGTAACCCCTACCTTTAAGAACTCAGTCCGTAGGACCTGATACAATGCGTTGCAAGTCTCAGGAATTATCTTGGATAATGAAGGAGCTGATATCCCCGTACTAAATTTTAAATCTTCGTAAGAACGTCCAGTAGCCAAAAATATTAGCGATAAGACATTGCTCTGCATTGATGCTCCGTCTCATGACTGTGTCCTGTTTGGTGATTCTGTTTTCAACTAGTTTCAAGAGTTCATCACACGCTTGAGAATCCATCCTCAAATAATTTCTATAATCATCTCGGTAATCCTCTCTCAGCTCTCGAACAAGGGTTTGATCGTTCGAATTTGCGCGGTATTGTTTAACCCAAAGGCGCTTCCTTCTTCTGTCTCTTTTCCGCTGTGCTTCTGTTAAATATACAGCAGCAGCAGCAGCAATAGCCAAGTTCCGACGACGATTGTCGTTTATCGCCAATATCACACAGTTTTTGAAACAACTGTCTCACACAGACTTGACTGCCAACCAGAGTTCTGCAACGGGCGGATATATCACGGGTTTACCCGTCCGTTACCCGTCCGTCTTTCGATTCACCCAACCCGCCCGGACCCGCCGGCGGGTAAGCGGGTCAGCGTCGATTTCTATCCGCCCATACCCGCCTGGAGTTGACGGAACTTTTATCTGACTCGCCCGTATCCGCGCTATACCCGCTAATACCCGCGCTACGCTATACCCGCGCGTTCAAACCGAGTTAATATTTTATTTATATTATAATTATTAACAAAGGGAAAGTAACAAAAATTCCAATACTGCAAAGAAAAATAAATGCTTTTAATATAAAACATTTTTTGTGGTAGTATTCTACTGTTCCATTATGTACATTACATATTCTGAAACAAAACGTATTACAAGTATTTTTGTTGATTCATTATTTCAATTTAAATTAAATTTCTGCATGTATCCATAATTTCTTGAATTTGATACAATGCATGCCATACTGTTCATTCGTAGAATGAAATAAATCCGCGTCTTGATATAACAACTGCCGAATAAAGTGCTAGTAAAGTCGGAATTGAAGTGCAGCTAAAGGCACGGGTGCGAACGGATAACAGCGCGACTACGGGTGAGTCAAGTACGCGTCGCGACAGCTTCGGGCGGGTAGAAATCGACGCTGACCCGCTAACCCGCCAGCGGGTCCGGGCGTGTATGGCTAGCTTGATAGCGGGTACCGCCGGGTGAGTGCAGATACGGGTACGGGCGGGCGGGTGAATCGACGTCACGGCCGGGTGACGGGCGGGTCAAACCCGCCCATTGCAGAACTCTGCTGCCAACACGCCTTACAGAAATTTGAGCACTGCCGGAACCTCCACACACCACGCAGAACTGTGGGTAGTATTGTGTTTTTTTTTTGTTTTCACGCACGTCACTGATTCTTTAGGTGGTTCGGTATAACGAACACACGTAACCCAACCCAACTTATCAATTAACAATTAAAAGCAACAATTAAAAGCAACAATTAAAAGCAACAATTAAAAGTAACAATTAACAAGAACAATTAACAGTACCAATTAACGGTAACAATTAACGGTAAAAATTAATAATAACAAGTAATAGTAACACTTAACAGTAACAATTAATAGTAATAATTAACAGTAAAAATGATATAATGCGTGCGCGATACATGAAGTCTGAGAGCCGGTTCGAGAACAAGTGAGCGCTTCGTGAATTTTCGCCGGTTAAAAAGGAATGACTGGACAGAGTTAGAAATAGCGCACAAGAAAGCTAGTGACAGTCCAAAAACGGGGATGAAAGGGGCAAAACAGAGAAAAACATAGACAGGGTGAAAAGAAAGCGTGGGATAAGGAAAGTGTCCTTCGGTTCGTAAACGCCTGGTTGCCAAATGTTACTGACGATGACCAGGCCTGTGCGAACCCTTGAAACGAGGTATCTATGTACATGGAAGAAGAAACGGCAGAAAGTAATAAAGAGGTACATACAGGGTGTCCGCGGGAACAGTAAACAGTTGGATATTTCCTAACGTATTCGAGATAGAAAAACAATGTTTATATGGGATTGCATGGTTCGATGGCGCAAATTTATTAGGCCAGACGATTATTTTCGTACATTATTATTTTAAAAGATACGATGGTCAAGTTCTGTTTTTTAACTCTGCGGAAATTAATCACCCGCATAGTTGTCAGTCAAATCAGTTTTGACCCTTTCTTAATCCTCCGGCGGGCGCACTTTGTCGAATCTCACGGCGGGCGCGCTGCGGTCCTTTATGCCGCAAACATAGAGACCAATATACACTCCGCGTCAAAATTAAGGGAACACTATAATTTCCCTAAAATTTTGGTCATTTTCAAATGGCTGTATCTCTGTGAAAAATGGTCTCAAAAAATATTTAAAAAACGTATTTTAAAGCTTGAAGTTTCTAGTGTTTGAATCAAGGACTCAATTTTTATTCTTCGTCCATTATGATACTGTTTTATCAAGATGAAGCGCAGGAAACGAAGTTTCAAAAATTTTTGTCCAGTTTGGACGTATGCACGGGCCAAAAAATTTTTTTTCAGATAAATCCAATGAAGGGCTCCTATAGAACAAACATTTCTCTTTATTTTCGTTTTTTTGGTTTTGTTGTATGATTTTTATTGACCGAGTTATTCGCTATCAAAGCAAAAAAGGAACTTTTTACTTTGAACGCCTATAACTTGCGAACGGATGATCGTAGAAATTTTTTCATGAGTGTTTTGGAAAGCCAAGACAGTTTCCTTTCAGAAACTTTAGTTGCCAATTCAATGAGGTTTTTTTTTAACCGTATTAAATTCATTTTAAAATGATCCCAAAAATTGCATATTTACCATTTTCTAGAAAAAATTATGCCACTGCAAGGAAAATCATGGAATCATTCAAGTGTCCTCGTTTTTTGTGAGGTGAAACTACCCCTTAAACACTGTGCAAAAGGCCGGACCGATCAGATTTTTTTTCCGTATGTCCTCGATGGTCAAACATGCGATATGGTCTGAAAAATTGAAGGATCACCTGTTTTACGTTATGTTTCTCTGTAAAACCCTTTCTTTTGTTCTCGCGACTTTTGAACGATTGTTGCAATTTTATTTTTGTTAGTTCAACGTCATTTTAGTAAAATGAAAAGGTTTGAAGAAAAACATTTTTATCCAATCTCTTCGCAATGATAAAAACTGTACTTCAATAACTGGCATTAGCACCATCCAAAGCGCGCCACGAGTTGGCGCATGCGCGGTCGGACCAACGCATGTGCTCTCATACACACACGCATCGGAGAGTGAGTTTGGAGTCAGAAAATACTGTGGGAGTGACGAACCGCAGGGTCTCATCTCTCCATGCTGACGCACACACAATGAAGTGTAAATTCATGGCGCGCTTTGGATGGTGCTAATGCCAGTTATTGAAGTACAGTTTTCGTCATTGCGAAGAGTTGGATTAAATTTTTGTTTTTACTTTTTGACATCTTTTCTTTTTACTAAAATGACGTTGAACTAACAAAAAAAACATGCAACAAGTGTTCAAAAGCCGCGAGAACAAAAGAAAGGGTTTTACAGAGAAACATAACGTAAAACAGGTGATTCTTCAATTTTTCAGACCATATCGCATGTTTGACCATCGAAGACATACGGAAAATAAAATCTGATCGGTCCAGCCATTGCACAGTGTTTAAGGGGTAGTTTCACCTCACAAAAAACGTGGACACTTGAATGATTCCATGATTTTCCTTGCAGTGGCATAATTTTTTCTAGAAAATGGTAAATATGCAATTTTTGGGATCATTTTAAAATGAATTTAATACGGTTAAAAAAAAACCTCATTGAATTGGCAACTAAAGTTTCTGAAAGGAAACTGTCTTGGCTTTCCAAAACACTCATGAAAAAATTTCTACGATCATCCGTTCGCAAGTTATAGGCGTTCAAAGTAAAAAGTTCCTTTTTTGCTTTGATAGCGAATAACTCGGTCAATAAAAATCATACAACAAAACCAAAAAAACGAAAATAAAGAGAAATGTTTGTTCTATAGGAGCCCTTCATTGGATTTATCTGAAAAAAAATTTTTTGGCCCGTGCATACGTCCAAACTAGGCAAAAATTTTTGAAACTTCGTTTCCTGCGCTTCATCTTGATAAAACAGTATCATAATGGACGAAGAATAAAAATTGAGTCCTTGATTCAAACACTAGAAACTTCAAGCTTTAAAATACGTTTTTTAAATATTTTTTGAGACCATTTTTCACAGAGATACAGCCATTTGAAAATGACCAAAATTTTAGGGAAATTATAGTGTTCCCTTAATTTCGACGCGGAGTGTAGTTCAATAATAGTAAAATTTATTGCATAAATGACAAGAACAGTAATGTTTGAAGTAGTTCGTACAAAATAAACAAAATAAATACTAGAAAAAACAATAAAAACCAATAGTAAAAATAGTAAAATAGACAATGAGATCAGTCTTCCTCCATTGGGGGATGCAAGCAATTATTGCAATGAACTATTTTATTATATGCTTTTTGCATACAAATTGTTGACAGAGATCACAAACAACTGTTGTTCTATTATTTTTATGCGCATGCACAAAACACTTATGTTAAAAAATGTAATAATATTTCATTAAAAAGTAACACTGGACATTAGGGTGGCTCTAACTTACTCTTGGTAAAAATTTTTGTCAAGATTTTCTTCGGGGCACCCCCAGAATGGTTCCAAATAATTAAAAAAAAATCCCTGTAAAGTTTGAGCTCGATCGGATAACGGGAAAGGGTGCCCCTGGGCCCTTAAACATTTAAATCATTATTTAACAGCTCGCGAAGTCGACTTTATATAACATCTTCCAAGTTATTGATTAAATCAAAAAATATGTCAAACAAAAGTTGTAGATCTGGACAAGGAGCATCTTTTTTGTTGTATTACTTTTTCTCGTGCGACAAACGGTTTTCGAAAACATTCCAAAAAACGAAGAAAAAAACTTGTTTTTTTCTTCAAAATTTGAAAGTTCAAACCCTAGTAGCACAAAATATTGGTTAAATATTTTTTCCAAATATTAAAAAAATATTTTTTTAGCCACACTTTTTAATATGAAAAAAATGTTGATTCCAAATATTATATACACATACTGAAAATGTGAAATAAACGTTTAGAAAATATTAACTAAATATTCGTGGAATATAAAAGAAATATTTAGAAAATGTAAAGCAAATATTCTGGAAATGTGAAATTAATATTCAGGATATGTAAAATTAATAGTAAAAAAATGTAAAGTAGATATTCAGAAAGTGTGAAATAAATATTCAGACAATGTAAAATAATATTTAAAAAATATAAAGCAAATATTCAGAAAATGTGAAATAAATATTCAGAATTGTAAAATAATTATTCAGGAAATGTGAAATTAATATTTAAGAAATGTGATTTGAATATTCAGCCTATATTGAGTAAACACTTGAAAACCATTTAAATGAAAATTAATTTTATATTTATTTAAACACCAATTAATCTCTTTATACATAAATGTGTATAGAAACATATACAACACATATTACATATATACATTATATATTATTTTGCTGCTTTAGCCTCCATGTGGCTGTTGCCAAAAATAATCTCACGGGGTCCTTAATCTCCACCTCCGTAACGGATGGTTGCCTCCTTCTTGTTGCAGCTGTGAAATTAAAAATAAAATAAAATGGGATATGATGAAATACTATCATTGCGAACTTTAATTGTGAATTAACAGTTATGTAGAGCATGAAATAAATATATTGCATATGTAAATGGACTTACCTTTTCTGCGAATGACAAAACGAGTGATAATCGATCTCTTAATAATAATTATTTCTCGGTTCACCGTCTCACAGCGTGATGGCAAACTGGTGTCGAGATTGACAGGGCCACTACACGACCATATTGAATTGCTACGCAAACAGTCGATTGTCAACCGTTCAGTCGCCAACGCGGTATATTAATTTTTCCATAATATAAAATGAATATTTGAAGGCTCGGATGCAATCAGGGGACTAGCGCTCGAAAATCCGCTAGACATAATCCATGTTTTTCAACGTTCGCCGCTAAGGGGGCCGTCTCCTTTTTGTTTTGGTCCGAATCGATCGAAGCGTCCCCAGTAAACAGACGGACCCTAATGAAACTACTGCGGTCGATAAAAAGAACTTCTACAGAGGTGACATCTCCAGGTACTCTATGTAGACTAATTTTTTACGCATAGTTGCCACATTTTCTGTTCTCTCTGTCTCCGCCGCGCTGTTGCCACAGATCCTTCTACTGAGAAGTCTTGGAGGAATATGGCACGAGAGCTGCGTCTAGGCAGGGATCAACAGGCTTCAATACCGCTGATGGAGGGGGGAACACCTACAGGAGCGGTGGTTATGTGTGCGGAACTGCGAGCGTCAGTCACGCACACATAACCACCGCTCCTGTAGGTGTTTCCCTCTGCATCAGCTGTAGATGTAGCACGTCCGATTGCTGCGTCTAGCATCAGAGCC
Organism: Andrena bucephala; assembly: GCA_947577245.1. Classification (NCBI taxonomy): domain Eukaryota; kingdom Metazoa; phylum Arthropoda; class Insecta; order Hymenoptera; family Andrenidae; genus Andrena; species Andrena bucephala. The sequence goes on from OX387716.1 coordinate 73,344,217, forward strand.
TCGCTGAACGTAAAGGATAGCAATAATGAAAGATAGAGAGGTTGAGTAGTGAAGTTAGGAAACATGGCAATGAAACAATACTAATTTGCACATTGAAGGATGTAATATTTTGTATAATCAGTGTGCAAATTCAAAGCATACAGTTTCAATAAGGTACATCGCCGAAGTATAACACGCCGATCGTAATGAAATTTATGAATGCTATAATTCCTCTAAAAACATATGACGCTTTCTTTTTAAATGGACAATTACAGATAAAAAAGTGTATATTTTTCGAAGAATACAGTATTGTCTCGCTAGCGGCTTGGTTTGGTGTACACGATGTGGACTTTTCGCTATCCCCACCACTTCTGTCTCATTCTTGTCCGGCGAAGGCGAGAGCGAGCGAGAGGCACCGAAAGCGAGCGAGAACGGTACGAGACAGACGACGGGATGATGTTTTGTCTCGCTCCGTCTTTCAGACGCCTGATACTCCGTCCTTTGCGTCCGCGCCCGTCGCGCAGGCAAAGCGTTCCATCTCGCTCCCCCCTTCGGTCAGAAAGAAGCGAGAAACGAAACTGGGAATTCGGGCTCTGTTCACGATACGGGCTCAACGCCCGCGCCGGTCCCGACCAGCGATCCGCTAACGAGACAATACTGTAAAGGCTCCCCCAAACCAACGCGAATATTCGCACCGCGGAGCGAATTCGCTGCGGATCAGATAAGGCGCCCATAAGCCGACACGTATAAAAAACTCTGATCCGCGGCGGATTCGCTCCGCGCGGCAATATTTGCGTTGGTTTGGGGGAGCCTTAATATTATCTTCTCTCATTCTATGTAATTCCTCTTCTCCATTTTACATCATAATTTCATTAATTTTGCCTTATTCTGCAATCTTTCAACTTTAATTTAAAAAAAAAAATCATCGCTCTATCTCATTTCTATCAAAAGTTCTTTGATTATGAAACAAACTTCGTCACTTTGCCCCACTGTGCGGCGCGGCGTTGAGCCCGTATCGTGAACAGAGCCCTAATTCCCAGTGTTCGTTTCTCGCTTCTTTCTGGCCGAAGGGGGAGCGAGATGGAACGCTTTGCCTGCGCGACGGCCGCGAACGCAAAGGACGGAGTGTCAGGCGTCCGAAAGACGGAACGAGACAAAACATCATCCGGTCGTCTATCTCGTACCGTCCTCGCTCGCTTTCAGTGCCTCTCGCTCGCTCTCGCCTTCGCCGGACAAGAGTGAGACAGAAGTGTGGAGATAGCGAAAAGTCCACATCGTGTACATCAAATCGAGCCCGTAATGAGACAATACTGTAGTATATTTTATTTGAGTTTATCCAGATATTATCTTTGCCCATCTCTGTTCTCCAACCGCTTCGCCGTAATTCATTCAAGCCTCCCTGACGACAAAATAGTAATAGGGGAAATGCGGCAACAGCGCAATTCGACTCTCGATACATCTCGGCAATTATGTCTTTCCTACATTTATCGGCTAGATTGGACTTCCACCGGTTTTGATGGTACAATGCACGAATATACCATCAGCGCCGGTGACGGAGAAGCCTTGAAGCTTCATTCTGTCATTTTTCGGGCTGTCCTGAGTACACGATTCATAAATTCATTATTAATTCAACGTACGGTGCTTATTAGCGTTCAAACGCACCAGATCACCCTGCACGAATGTCTACTGAAGGCAACTAAACCCGCAAAAACGTCCACCGTGCCGATTCCAGGACGAAAGTTGTAATTTACGGTTTGTTTACTACATCGCGTATTCGCAGGCCCGGCGGAACCATGCGCCGCACAAGGGCGCCAGCCGAATGGGAAGCTAAAAAAACTAGATCGTACGCTTAATAATAAAGGAATCTAACAACCCACATAAACTAAATATAAATGTAATTCTTTTAAACATATTAAATAGAAAACAAGTGCAAAAATTTGGGGACACCAAAAATTTTTTTGCACAAGGGCGCTAGCTAACCTCGCGTCGGCCCTGCCTATACGTCACGCTGGTGCTACATGGCTGCAGTACACCATTAGCGCCACCAACGGAGAAGCCTTGAAGCTTCATTCTGACAGTTTTCGAGTCATAAATTCATTATTATTTCAACGTACGGTGCTTATTAGCGTTCAAACGCACCAGACCACCCTGCACAGATGTCTACTGAAGGCAACTGTACCCGCAAAAACTTCCTTCGTGCCGATTCCAGGACGAAAGTTGTAATTTATGGATTGTTTGCTACACGCGTATACGTACACGCTTAACTTAGCTGGTGTGAGCGTACGCACACATTCAAGGCCCGGTGAGACGGCCCCCTTAAGGGGGTAGACACGTCACGTGACCTGGCCGATTCGGCAGGTCGGTATTACAGCAGATTTTTTCTGCACTGAAATGGTATTACCCATAGATACGCCGCTGCCTGATGCACGCGAGAGGGAGCTGTTTGCTATTTCCGTATTCTATTCTGAATAAGGAAAGAAATTCTCAGCTGTTGCGTTGTATTTATAAAAATTTAAACGGAAAGTCGGCTGGTACTGCAAACGTGGAAAATTCATTGTACGTTACTGGAAATGTGCTTATGCTACAATATTCTACGTTGGCAGTAAGGAATTATAAGTGAAAAGGAAAAATACACGAGAGCATGTCCCCATAAAATGAAGTTTGTTAGGATAGACATTTTTTAATTAGCAAAACACTGAAACAGAACATGAAATACACATCCTATGCAGAAAGCAGTTATGAACAAACATATATAAAATTGTGTTTGACGTTGAATCCAACGCGTGATTATTATGTGGTCCCTCCTCGAAGTGACAGAAAATATAACCTAAGTATATGCTATATGACAACAAATGTTTAGTGGCTATTTCGTTCTTTTACGAAACATTTGTGAACTTTTTATCATCCTTTCAAAACATTATTATTACGCCACAACAGTATCTTTAGGAAATCGGGTATAGCATATAGGTTATATTTTCTGTCACTTCGAGGAGCCGACCACATAATAATCACGCGCATCCAGCGTGCGCATTTTCAGTAGCGGATTTCATAAACGAATTCTGAACTGGATGTATTATGAAACACAATGTTTACGGGGTTTATTACTATTTTATTTGTAAAAGATGCTTCAATTCTTTTAATGTTTCTGTCCATATAACCGTTGGCTATTAACAAATAATTTTAAAAAAAAGTATTAAAAAATATTGGGAAACACCGAAGTTATGAGATTTTTTCAAAGGATAAAATAATGATTACACGGGAGTACACACGACTGAACTATATTGTTACATAGAGCAATATCGGTTACAAAACAGTTCGGTACAAGACAGTCTTCTGGTCGTCGTCCAGATCGTCCTCTCGAAGGGGGCCGACCTTCTTCTATCTTCAGCTACGAGCACCAGCAGGTTATGCACGGGCCTATACCCGGTGCTCGCAACACTGCTCTCCCCTCTGGAAGAGCGGACGTCTTGGCCGCATTGAATCCTTTTCGGAATCTTCGTACCCCTGCCTGAAGAAGTGGTCGTGCAGCCCCGTGGCTTCTTCAGACATCCGCCTCGGCATTTGCCTTCTCGCTCAGGGGAAAACCACGGAAAAACCCTGAGCAAGGCGTGGGTACAACGGGACTTCTCGATCTGCCACGACGAAACGTTCCAACTTCTGGTCCCGCGACGTCTCTGGAACTCTGCAGCTTCCTGTCCCACGACGTCTCTGGAACCCTGCGGCTCTTGGTCCCACGACGAAATCTAGGGGGGCTCCGGGTCCAGCAGTCAGGCACGGGTACCGCGGGGCTTCTTATTCTCCCTCGACGAAACGCCCCTGGTCCTTGTCCCGCGATGTCCCTGGAACTCCACTCTGGAACGTCCCACGTCGACTCCAACGCTCCGACGCTGCATCCTCCTTCGTGCAACCTCCGGAACCCCGTGCAGACTCCAGCGCTGCCTCGTTTGCAGGCAGCCTCCTCCAGAAGGACGTCCGACGACGTCTCCACTGCTTCGGCGACGTTCCCTCCTCCTCGTCGAATCCTTGGTCGCGGTCGACCCTCTCCCCCAGGGACTCGTCCTCGATGTCCTTCCGGTGGCCGTACGAGCTTGAGACTTCAATCCCTTCGCGGCTCCGGATTCCATGCAAAAGAGACGGAGAAGCATTAACATTTACTTTCATTTGAGAGAATCCGTTGGAGCTGAAAGAACCGGGAAGATGAGACGGAAAGGCGAGACGGAACCGATAACAGGGGATCACAGCTCATGAGCATGTTATCGGCCCGTTCCCCGATCAATCTGCCCAGCACCCCAGCTCGTCTGCATTTTCTTTCTTCTGGGCTTCTTGTCCTCTTCTCCCTCTCTCAGGCCTTGGCTTTGAGATGGCCCCATTCCTCTTCGTGGCTTCTGGTGCTGACCCAGGGGACCGTCCTGTGCGTCCTGTTAACGCTCCCGTCTCCGCGACATCTCCTCCAGCCGATCCAAGCAGTCGCACCGCTTGTCCGACTGGTGGTTGGAGATGCCATTTCCCGGCTGCTGTCCACCCTGTCGACGTGGATCTCTTGGTTTGCACAAACCGGGGAGGAGCCAAGATCCACGCCAACAGGGCTAGAGAAGCGGTTCCACGTATGTCCGCGCTCCACTGCGGACTGCTACTCTGTCGTAGTACAGACGGGGAATTCGGGAACGCGTATCCAGGCCGCGGTGGCAGTCCCCCGACACCTTGTCCCTCGTCGTGGGGTTTCGTGCTCTCTGAAACACTTTAAAGAAACAGAGGGCTGGGCTACGAAGGTAGCCTCCGCAGCCCAGTCCAGTAGATTAGCTTACAAGGAGAGTATTTTAGGTGTCCGCCTCCGATCATTTCGATTTTTGGATATGTTATAGAGGACCGAAAAATAAGAAATACGTGTTTTTTTATTTTTCCCCGTTTTCATATTTGGGGGGTGAAAACTGCGTTCAAAGTTAGGGTTGAAAAATCATTTTTGTGGAATATCTCGAGAACTATTAGAGATAGGGGAATAGTGTCAATGGACGAATTTTGTGTCTTTGAATGCGAAATATGACTGACTCACCAGATTTTCAAAAAGTTTCACAAAAATGATTTTTCAACCCTAACTTTGAACGCAGTTTTCACCCCCAAATATGAAAACGGGGAAAAATAAAAAAACACGTATTTCTTATTTTTCGGTCCTCTATAACATATCCAAAAATCAAAATGATCGGAGGCGGACACCTAAAATACTCTCCTTGTTAGACTAATCTTCAGACTCTTCGGTCAGAACTTCAAACTCTCTCCTCGAGCGAGAGACTTCCTGGATCTTTGGTCAGCGAACAACCCATCCTGTCTAAACAACTCCACTCTTCTCATGGGGAATTCGGCCATTCTGCGACGATGTTCGCTCTCGAACTCCCTTCGTCGCAGCTCAGTAGCTCTGCGCACTCCAGGCGCTTCCACGTTGCTTATTCGCCAGCTCTTCATATGCGCTGGATGCACTCGCCGGTGCATTAGTGACTATGGATTGCAATTGCTTATTCTACAGCTCTTCATATGCGCTGGATGCACTCGCCGGTGCATTAGTGACTTTGGATTGCAATTGCTTATTCGACAGCTCTTCATATGCGCTGGATGCACTCGCCGGTGCTATTCCCATGTTTCATTCCATCGTTTTGTGTACTTTCTTGTGTACTCGTACCTGCTCCTCCTGTTTTTATGTACGGAGGTTCTCTAATCGGCTGTTGTCGATTGTATCTACTATCTATGATTTCGGGCAACATGCAGTCCTCATAGAACTTCCTCAGTTTTTCCTCCATCTCTGTTTTCCAGAATCGATCATCTCTTGATACTGTTATAATCTTCATTCCTTTCGGCGTCCATAAACAAAAATAAGCCCGTTGCCTTTTCGTTATGTGCAATTGTCCTTGCACTTGATAATAGTAATGATGATTTTTATTCATTTCATTACCCTTGAAAATACGCCGTATATTATCAAGTTGCTTTATTGCTTCAGCAGGCGATAAATCCTTCGCTGATTCGGGACACTTTACTTCGACGATTTTATCATGGTCCACGAGGCCGTCAGGAGTTGCACCTAAGTGAGGCACAGTGTCATCGATGAAGAGGCCACACGGTAGAATATGCATTCCTAATTCTTCTTGCATTTGTCTCAATGCGTTTGCCTCATTTTCCTTTCCGTATTGGAGAGAATGTAAATTGTAGAGTTGCGGGTACATTATACTCTTCACAGTATTTGCCCGTGGTGTAGTCTTTCGTAATCGACATACCTTGCCGAAATTCGATGCAGTTAATAATTTCTTCCTATAACCAATCCACTTTTCGCTGTTCGCCTGATCGCGAGTTTCCACTTGGATCTCGTCTCGCCTCGTTTGCCAGTGAAGGAGTAGATCCGCGTGCCTTTTACACTCGGAAGAGTATACTGCCTCTTCCATATCTGCTTTTGCCGCGTTGGGGCCGTAATCCTGGTCGCACGTTTGTTTTGTATTTCGAAAGGAGGATGCCTTCGCTTCTTTTTTATACTCCCTTGCTTTTTCTGCCGCGCGCTTCCGACGTCCTTCCAGCTTTCTTACCATGGTTGGCGGCTCTTTATTCATTGCCGTACTCAATCTGCTGAACGCCTCTTTTGTGTTATATTGGACGACTGCAGCGGAGACTCTACCCTGATACGAGCCTCCTCGTCCAAAGTTTATCCTTTTGCCTCCGATGAATTTAGCAATGATGTTATTAAAACCTTCAACAGCATTGTTGTTTAGACCGCGCAGCAAACTGTCAGCTTTAACGAAAAGTTGCTGCATCGCTTCTTCGATACTTTCATAAATACCAGCTTCTCTCAGTCGTGGAACGTAGTCTACTCTGTTGGGATCAGAGTATTTCTTACAGAAGTATGCTAACTTCTGACACTCCTTGTGTTGCCCGAAAACGTGACTCGGTACATTTTCCAAGTCTTGCTTCAAATTTTGAATTCGTTCCTCCAGTGGTATTTCTTCTCGCAACCGGTATTCCGCAGCTTTTTTTATACCAGTACGCAGGCGGAGAGCATTATTCTGTACGACAGCTCTTAGATCTTTATTGCGGCCTTTTGTTCCGATTTCGTTTATTCTCTTACTGAAATTGCGTAATAGGTGATTGGTGCATTCGATTTTTTGTACTTGCACCATATACTTTCCATAGGGATTACTGTCCAATATCTTCTTGTACACACTGCTATCGCCATCGGCAACTAATATAGAGTATATTAGGCCGTGCATATCTATGCTGCAATTGAAGCCTTCGACAATAGCAACACTCTCCATGCCAGTTGAACTCTGATAACGACCCCAGTTCTTGAAGCAACGATGCTCGCGCGGTTCTTCCTTCCTTGTACCTGCTATTTGGCAAGTCATGCAGAATTTATTCTTCACACTGATGTACAGCACTTTCTTCGTGTGGTATCCCACGATGGCTCCTACGCTCGAAAGAGAATTGTAATCTCCTCCGCGGTAGGACCTTTTCATCCAGCTGCCATCCGCGACAACTGGGATAAACGGTAGCTTGGATTCTGCATGTACGTCGCCTCTTGCTATAGCTAATGCTTTTTCTTCTTTTCCAGCATCTTCCATTTCGCGTTGTGCGGCCACTTCGAGGGCATCGATTAGGTCATTCTGACAGTTCTCGTATATCCTTTTCGTCATACAGGGCACGTTCACGGCCGTCAGTATGTCCTCCAGTTGGTTATATCCGCCGCCCGTCATCATTGTTCCGGCAACAGCAGCGCGGTTGATATCCATAGTGGCATCACTCTTCCGAAGACAGGATATACGCTCTGTGTATTTGCACATTTTGCACTCTACATGATACACATTTTCTAATCCATTCCGTTCACATCTAACTATTTCAAAATGTTGGATGCCACAGCCAGTAATCGAATGTTTACCAAGATTTTTGATTTGCTCGAAAACATGCGGAAAATCAACGAAGTCGATTCCTTTTGAATTTGGGTTTTCCGGCTGTTCTGGCTCTGCAGTCTCCACCACCCAGTAATCAGCATCACTTCCAACATCTTCGTTGATGTATGTGTCGAAATCTATTTCTTGTGCAATTTCTTCTTCGTTCGACTCGAAATGCACTTGTTCTACAATTTCCTCTTCGTCCGCATTGAAATGTATTTCTTCTTCAATATCTTCTGCGTCCGTATCGAAATGTGCTTCTTCTACAATTCCTTCCATAATTGGAAAATCTTCAAAATGTCCTACGTCTTCTTCGTGTATTTTGTCCGTAGGAAAATCACACGTAGCAGATGTGCTTGGAAGTGTTTCTTCGTACGAGGTACCTGCACGCGTACCCGCTTCCGCCACGGTGCCCTGACCTACCGTGAGGCACGCTGCTGTTTTCGATCGTTGCCTGCACGTAAAGAGTCAATAATCAGTAACACGTGGTACATACATAGAAATAAGATAAACATAAATTAGAAAAGAAAAGCAGGCATAGTAAAAGAAGATATACAGTAAAGTCTCGATGTAAGCGAAAGCCTCGGAACGAAGGAAGTTTTTAATGCCCGCTTTTCGCGGGGTACGTGTGAGACAATACTAATGCAATCAAAATTTAAAATTAAAACTTTTGTATTTTTGGTTCCATTTTCATGAATCTTTTACCAACATGTTTGTTAGAATCTCCTGATTAAAATGATACCAAATACGACATAAATCGGACAACTTTTACTTATCGTGGATACGAATCATTTATATTTATATAATTATCCAAACCATATCGTGTTTGGTGTCATTTTAATCAGAAAATCCTCACAAATATGTTGGTAAAAAAATTATAAAAATGAACCAAAAATAAAATACTTTTAATTGTGAACCTCGTTTACATCGGTGTTGTCTCTCACCGATTTTCGATTTCAGATCGGGTTACACGATCGGCGCACGAGCCATATTACACGCTTCACTGGTTCCAGGGGGTACCACCCCAACTAGGGGTGATAGAAATTAACACTATTGTTATATAGTCACAATTTTGAACTCTAATCGAGATTTTACTGTAGATCCTACATTTTTAGAAGTTTGTCGACAGTCTCGAACGTAGGAGAAGAGAGCGAGTGGAAAAAAGGACTGCCGATTGTCTCCATCTTTTTCATTCGCTATCCTTCTCTGCGGCCGAAACTTATTACTACTAAATATGTATTATCCAAATTATACCGTGTTTGGTGTAATTAATCATTAGAGAAACATCACAAATGTTACGATACTTTGTTATATAGGGTTCTCGCAAATGGTAAGTATTTGAAAAAAACTGAAACAGGAAAACTTTTACTATTTTTTATACCCAACATAATACGGTATGTCAACTTTTGGTGTTCGCGATATTTTCCGTGAACCGAAGGTGAGCATCAGTTTTGGAATGCTACATATTTGATTACCCGATATGAAAGTGACTGTCAAGACAAATTGAGGGCTCGGATGCAATAAAGGGACTAGCTCTCGAAAATGAGAAAAACATTTGTCCAAACGCTAAGAAAAATTGGAAAATTACATTTAGTTAAACTGGATTTTAAAAAATATAGTGTTGTAAAACTCATCACGGCACACATTTTTTCTCTTTGCAGTTTTTCTATCGAATCATTAGTATTCGAAATAAAAATTATAAAACAAAAAATTTCTTCGACCAAAGTCAATATCTTTTTAAACATAAATTGCGATAACTTGAGTAAAAATTAACGAATCGTTATGAGACTTGAAACATAAAACTCAGAAAACTCTAGCGAAGCCGTAAACTATATGCACAAAACCCTTATGTTAAAAAATATAATAGTATTTAATTAAAAAGTAATACTGGACATAACTCATGTTTTTCAACGTTCGCCGTTAAAAAGTATCGAGGCAATTTTGAGGTACATATAACTTGCAGCGACAAAGTTTTTTCTTAATATACAAGGAAGATTTTCACAAATTTTCACACTGATTAATAAATAATTGTAGAAGATATGACGATATATATAATTCTCGCACGGCGCCAACTGTCAACGCGAGTGCTAAAACTGCTAAATAGCGCATTATACGCGGCTGTTGACTGTTGGTGGCGCGCGAGATTTATATATATCGTCGTATCTTCTACAATTATTTATTAATCAGTGTGAAAATTTGTGAAAATCTTCCTTGTATATTAAGGAAAAACTTTGTCGCTGAAAGTTATATCTACCTCAAAATTGCCTCGATACTTTTTAACGGCGAACGTTGAAAAACATGAGTTATGTCCAGTATTACTTTTTAATTAAATATTATTATATTTTTTACCATAAGGGTTTTGTGCATACAGTTTTCGGCTTCGCTAGAGTTTTCTGAGTTTTATGTTTCAAGTCTCATAACGATCCGTTAATTTTTACTCAAGTTATCGCAATTTATGTTAAAAAAGATATTGACAATGGTCAAAGAAATTTTTTTTGTTTATAATTTTTATCTCGAATCCTAATGATTCGATAAAAAAACTGTAAATAGAAAAAATGAATGCCGTGATGAGCTCTAAACACTATATTTTTTAAAATTCAGTTTAACAAAATTTAATTTTCCAATTAATCTTAGCGTTTGGACAATAATTTATCGTATTTTCGAGCGCTAGTCCTCTTATTGCATCCGGGCCCCCATTATTCAACCATATGGTATACTATAACTTTCAAGGCCACGCAAGATTAGGAATGAAAGACATAAATACATTCCTCACATTAATTAGAGGATCACCTCTAGGAGCCCGAAAAATAGGGGCAAGTTCACATGGTCATAACCCCGGTAAAAATAGTCGTATCGATATTTTGAAAATATAGTTTGAAAGCGTGGAATCTCTACTTTCAGCTGCTTTTTGTAAATTTCGGATGCATTGCTTTTCGGCAAAGTTATAGCAATATAAAGAGCACTTGGTCAATTTGAAAAAATTTTCTTCAACTTTGCGAAGTTCCACGGCGTGCATGAAATTTTTTACACAAATTTCATTTACACCACTCGAAAGCGGTTACTTTTCTGTGTAAAAAACGAGTAATAAATTTCTTGTGCGATTTTTTTTGGCCGAGTTATTCAACTTTGAAGCAAAAACCGTTTTTTTTACTTTACTTGCTTCTAGCAAACGAAGAGATCATCGTAGAACGTTCCTGAAAAAACCATTAGAAAGATCAGACTTTTCTCTTTAAGACGCATCTTCGACTTTTTCGATTCGATTAAAATTTGGGTCTCTGATGTCCTTTCCAAAATATGCTTAAAAATTGCACAAATTCCATTTTCTCTTCAACTCGCTGTATCTTCGCGAGGGATGATCGGAACGTCATTGTCTTAAGCTCATTTTAAAGAGGAAAGTCTGCCGATTCTTTTGAGTGCCCCTGGAACCGGCTGCGATAATTTCTTACCGGTGGCCTTTCAGTTTGAAGTTACCTTTTCGGAAAACTTACGAGGTGGCTTCAGCGGCCGCGTGGCTGCCGTACCGCCGGCATCAGCATCACCGATGGCATATTGCGTGGAAGTATGTGTCATATGTGTGTGCATACACAGGAACCTTCGGTAGCGTCGGCGTAACTCGGCTCGCTTTCGGCTGCTATCGTCACTTATGTCGACGGGTGGGGATACGAACAAGAGCTTTCGCTTCCGCGGGGACGACCGACATCGCGACACATTTTGTAGCCGTGTTTTTCCGAAACGGTAACTTCAAACTGAAAGGCCACCGGTAAGAAATTATCGCAGCCGGTTCCAGGGGCACTCAAAAGAATCGGCAGACTTTCCGCTTTAAAATGAGCTTAAGACAATGACGTTCCGATCATCCCTCGCGAAGATACAGCGAGTTGAAGAGAAAATGGAATTTGTGCAATTTTTAAGCATATTTTGGAAAGGACATCAGAGACCCAAATTTTAATCGAATCGAAAAAGTCGAAGATGCGTCTTAAAGAGAAAAGTCTGATCTTTCTAATGGTTTTTTCAGGAACGTTCTACGATGATCTCTTCGTTTGCTAGAAGCAAGTAAAGTAAAAAAAACGGTTTTTGCTTCAAAGTTGAATAACTCGGCCAAAAAAAATCGCACAAGAAATTTATTACTCGTTTTTTACACAGAAAAGTAACCGCTTTCGAGTGGTGTAAATGAAATTTGTGTAAAAAATTTCATGCACGCCGTGGAACTTCGTAAAGTTGAAGAAAATTTTTTCAAACTGACCAAGTGCTCTTTATATTGCTATAACTTTGCCGAAAAGCAATGCATCCGAAATTTACAAAAAGCAGCTGAAAGTAGAGATTCCACGCTTTCAAACTATATTTTCAAAATATCGATACGACTATTTTTACCGGGGTTATGACTATGTGAACTTGCCCCTATTTTTCGGGCTCCTAGAGGTGATCCTCTAATTAATGTGAGGAGTGTAGTTTCAGATTGTAGCACGCACGGCTCAGCCAGTCGAGCCGGTGCTGGGCGACGCAAGCGTCACATTCAATTCATTTTCATGCGACCAATTTTAAAGTGTCCTTATTTTTTTCAAATGTGTAAATAGTGCCTTGCTAGTATAAAATTGCATTTGTTTAAAACAATTACAGCATAAATGGTCTAAAATTTGTTTTTTTTTAAGTGATGTAGGATTTCTCCTGTTCCAATTCTTGGACGAATGGGACGCGGAGCTAGAGGTCTTATAAAGAATTGAGGACCCGTTGATATTAAAATAAATCCGATTTAATATAAGTAGGTCAAAATGGTTGAAACAGATGTAATATACAGGGTGTTTCTCTACCTGTGGTCAATACTCTAAGGGGTGATTATACCGGCAAAAATAAGATGAAAATCAAGAGTGACGAAATTGCGGTAAACGCTTCGTTTTCGAGAAAATTGACTTTGAATTTCACCTAAATACGCGTGCATCGTAGGCGCTTGAGGGGCACGCGGAGGCGAGCGGAACGCGTCAGCTGTCCGTAGGACGTTCACCCTGTAGAATAAGAATAGGATCCGCAAGCACGCGACAGTCCTGCTGGACGACCGATACGCGCAACCCCTCGCCCCGCCTTCGTTCGTCTCACGCCACGCGACAATGCCGGCGCGCTTTTCGGTTGTTTTCCTGACGCGTCACGCGCTACGCCTCGACCAGCGCTCATCGGCATCTCACAGTGATATAATTTTTATTAGGTACTCTTACTTCCCTAGTGTAAGCACCCAAAAGCTCATTCTTATCTGTCTCTTAGTTCAACAATTATAATTTAATGAAAAAAGTCAATATTTACAATTTTGAAAAAATCCTTTGAAATACATAACATCATACATATTATATATCGCTAAAGACTACAACATATCCAAGTTTCACAAAAATCCCAAATGTTACTCCGAAAAGTGTCCGATTTCGCGTAGAATGACCCTGCTTGAAAGTTGAGAATACTGTAGAGAGAGAGAGAGAGTTGGTAATAATATAACTGAAATGGTACAACATTGTATGCGACACACAGGACCACATAGGTATCTAATAAGTTATAACCTGAAGGAATACAAATACAGTATTGTCTCCGTATGTACTCGCTGTTCGGGACCGGCGTGGAACCCGTATCGCGAACAGAGCCCTAATTCCGAGTGTTCGTTTCTCGCTTCTTTCTGGCCGAAGGGGCGAGCGAGATGGAACGCTTTGTGTGCGCGGCGGGCGGGCGTGCGCGACAGGCGCGAGCGCTCAGATGGAATCGTGACTGCTCGACGCATGCGCGCCACGGTCAGATAGTCAGGCACGGCACGAGTCTTTTTTGCGACCTAGGCGAGCTGGCCAAATTCCGCCATTTATTATAATACATTTAATTGAGCTTCTTCATATCCTTACTCTTAATTCTTACTCGTAGTTTAAAACCGTTGCAGTACAATTTGTAGTATTTCAATTAAAAATTTATTTTCAACAATGCCAACAATGAAAAGACCATTTTGCGCCTCTTGTCAACCTTACGCCCTAGCAGTTGCCTAATTTTGCAGAATAACGTCATAAATAATCTCAAATGAATGTATTATAATAAATAGCGCAATTTGCCAACTTCGCCTAGGGTGCAAAAAAGACTTGAGCCGAGCCTGCGTCAACATTTTGCGAAGCGGTTCCCGTGCTCCCCGTAAGTGCTTGCGACCATCGCGCACGCCCGTCGCGCACGCAAAGGACGGAGTGACACGGCGCCCGAAAGACGGAGCGAGACAAAACATCAACACATCGTCTGTCTCGTACCGTCCTGACTCGCTTTCAGTGGCTCTCGCTCGCTCTCGTTCCATCTCACTCTTGCCTTCGCCAGACAAGAGTGAGACAGAAGTGGTGGGGATAGCGACAAACCCGTACCGAATGCACCAAACCAACATTTTGTCCTTTTGCGCTTTCAGACATTAGTTTCCGAGATATTATAAAAAACTTTTAGTATTTCGGTAGACTTATTCCGAAATAACGCATTCCACTTTCCAACTTGTTCTGGATATTAGTATTGGACGGGGCTAGATCAACGCGGGGGGCGCGCCTCCCGCTTGCAGTCGCGTAAATTGTGGCAGCGAGCCGATGAGAGTTTGCAGATTACCAGAAACTCTATTATACAGGATAGATACCTGTGACTCTATTGATAGACAATACTTTAGGGGGTGATTCTATGGGCCAAAATAAGACGAGAATACATATAGAATTCAGTTTTTTTAATATCGCGCTTCGTTTTCGAGAAAATTAGCTTTGAATTTCAGCTAAATACGTGTGCCATTTAGCCACCTGAGGGGCACGCGGAGGTAAGGGGGGCAGGATGGATCCCCGTTCAGAGGCCTGTAGACTGTCGATATTATTGTGCAATATTGAATATTCAATATTATTGAATAATATTGAATATTCAATATTGACCGTCTACAGGCTGTTTTAGGACTACGTGTATGCAGTTCAAAAAAATAATTTGTAAAAAAGTTAACAATGGGGCCATTCGGAATTATATCCCAAATCATTATCACATTATGTCTCTTAAAATTCAACGAGGGACTGCAGGGTGGCACTTCGCTTTATGGAACGTTGTAAAACTACGTACAACGATTGAAATAATCACAACTGCATTATAAACTATAAAGGAAGCATATCTAACGAAACGCGTATATGTAGTTTGAACGTTTTATAATAACAAAACGCATATAGTTTGTATAACATATATAACGAAATTTAAAATTTCTACATTCCGTCTCATCGGCCCGAAAGTTGCAGAAACGTACTGCTGACAGTTTTGATATGAAAATGAGTTCAAACACGGTATAAATCGGATTATTAATTAATTAAACAATGATGAACGTACAAATGGGAAAAGAATGAGTGGGGCAAGAGGGGTCAAGTAATGACATGTGTTGCGGTGCGCATAGCATAGAATATGTGTACGCAAAGTGTCAAAGATATACGTATTTGAAGAATATGAATAATACTGTATTATATACAACAAAATACCGTGCTGCTGCTACTACTACATCACAAACTGTAACATCATACTAATCTGTACCATAACACGTAACTTACCTTTCACGATACTTTCTATTTTTCGACAAACGCTTTGCAAATAACTTAGGCTGCTTCCTTTTTGTACCATCCTCCAAATAGCGTTTATTTCTTGCATCTGCGGCTTCCTTCTTTGATTCCATGACAATGGAATGATCACACACACTTATCAACACTACGGTAACGAACCACGCAGGAATGGAACAATTCACAAATTATGAATATTCCATATGTATCAATATCTGCGCAGTAAATAAAACCCCGATTGCTTTCTGCGTCTTCACCGTAGTGCAAACGGCAGAAAACTGATCAGCTAGCGTTGTCGCTGCATTAGTTACAGATGCTGAGAAGCAGAACAAAAGATAGTGGGAAAAGGACGGATATATGCGTTCTATTCCTCTCTTTCCCATTAGGATTGGTGTATGCTGATACATTTACATAGAGTATGTAATAATACTTTTGGGTTGCACAAATGTACACAAGAAAGAATTTTTGATTATCCGATGCATATACTTTTGACATATCACCTTTGCGCGTTTGAACTTTTACGCGGGTCGAGATGTGTCGCTCGGTCCTTGGTGCAAGTGAAATACAAAATATTGAGTGAGTGAGAAAGACAGTTTGGGTCCTGTCCAGCGGTTTCAGGAAAGAATCGCAAGTTGTGTAATAGGATCACCTAGAGGAGTGGTGGTAATGTGTGCGTGAACCGCGCCAGCAATTGTTTTCTGACAACGCTGGCCCTTGAGGCCAACAAAGCCTTGATCGTCAGAAACACGAGTGACTGTCGAGCAGTAAAGATCGTAAGTACCTTTACGCTTCCTACCCCTGCCTTTTTCACTATAAGTGCCTGTTATTATGAAAGTGGTCTAAGTTCAAATTTTTCGTTTACATTTTACTTATTTTTTACGTATTATATCAACATGATACATAATAAACGTGAAGTTCAATTTCTTTTTTTTTCGACTGACGCCATTTTCATACTAACTGACACACTTCTACATTTTACTTCCAACCCAAGACTGTATTTAGACAAATTCCGGGTGAAGTTTCATTACCGTCATAGTATTGTTGTAATTTTTTGTGCAAAATCTATCGTGTGAACTGTGATTGTTTGAGTGTCCGCGTGTTTCTCAAGCTGTGTATCGCCATTGCGAGGCTGCCTTGCGTGGCACACCATTCGCGGAGTGGAGAGTCTGGAGACTACCTCGACCATGATTACTTTACGAGGCATCAGCCGTCGATTTTTCGACGTGCTCAAAGGTGCCTCGCACCCCCAAGATAAAAAATCGCATGGCTCCGGAGACGCAAATATCATGCTGGAGGTAGCGCGAGACTGTCGTACGAGTCTCCAGACTCTCCACTCCGCGAAGCGTGCCTCGCGCGCGGCATCCTTACAATGCCGATACGCAGCTTCACACTCAGAGATTCGCGTATTCATTCTCACGTAAAATAGAAAAGTTATGTTATAATTTACCCGCGAAATGTCTAGAAAAGGTACATTCGGGTGCAATATAGGCTTCCTTTAGTTGAAAGTGAAGACAAGTGATGAAAATTAAACAGTTTCTAAACATCAAAATTGGAAGAATTGGAAATTTTAAAATCACAAATGTTTGAAATTTAAAAATACAAATATTTTGAAACTTGATAACCTCACAATTACAAATTTTGGAAATGTTTGAATTTCAAAGCTTTCGTACTTGGAAATTCCAGCATTTAGAAATCTGAAGATTCTCGTCCGCTAAATCTTGGCTAAAGGAAGCCTATATTGTACCCAAATGTACTAACTTGATAAACGTGTACTCTTCTCAGAGTTTGGCAAAATGTAATCTAATTACAAATCATAAATTACGAAATGTAATTGTGTGATTGATTACACATTATTTTCTGTTGAAGGGTCGGATGCAATAAGGGGACTAGGGCTCGAAAATGGGAAAAATTATTGTCTAAACGCTAAGAAAGATTGGCAAATTAAATGTTGTTAAACTGAATTTTAAAAAATATAGCGTTGTAAAGCTCGTCACGACACACATTTTTCTATTTACAGTTTGTTTATCCAATCATTACTATTCGATCTGAAAAACCCTTATGTTAACAAATGTAACAATATTTAATTAAAAAGTAATATTGGACCTAACCCATGCTTTTCAACGTTCGCCGTTAAAAAGTATCGAGGTAATTTTGAGGTACGTATAACTTGCAGCGACAAAGTTTTTCCTACAAGGAAGATTTTCAGAAATTTTCACACTGATTAATAAATAATTGTAGAAGATATGACGATATATATAAATCCGACGCGGCACCAACAGTCAAAGCGAGTGCTAAGAGTGCTAAGTAGCGCATTATACGCGGCCGCTGACTGTTGGTGGCGCGCAAGATATATATATCGTCATATCTTCTACAATTATTTATTAATCCGTGTGAAAATTGGTGAAAATCTTCCTTGGGAAAAACTTTGTCGCTGCAAGTTATATGTACCTCAAAATTACCTCGACACTTTTTAACGGCGAACGTTGAAAAACATGGGTTATGTCCAGTATTACTTTTTAATTAAATATTATTACATTTGTTAACATAAGGGTTTTGTGCATACATTTTTCGACTTCGCTAGAGTTTTCTGAAGTTATGTTTTAAGTTTCATAACGATCCGTTAATATTTACTCAAGTTATCGCAATTTATGTTTACAGAAATAATGATTTTGGACGATGACGAATTTTTTGTTTGTAATTTGTAGCTCGAATAGTAATGATTGAATAAACAAACTGTAAATAGAAAAAATGTTTGTCGTGACGAGCTTTACAACACTATATTTTTTAAAATTCAGTTTAACAACATTTAATTTTTCCAATATTTCTTAGAGTTTCGACAATTATTTTTTCCATTTTCGAGCGCTAGTCCCCTTATTGCATCCAACCCTTCAATTTAGATAGTTGACAAAATTGTGGTCAACTAACGATTACAGAAAATAATGTGTAATCAATCACACAATTACATTTTAATCGTAATTTGTAATTTGTAATTAGATTACATTTTGGCCAACTCTGGCTCTTCTACTACACTTTCAAATTCATTTTAATTACGTTCAATAATTTCACTGTTTCTTCGACTCTTTTATAGATGTCTGGTAAAGAAAACATTCAGAAGGGAGATAAGTAAGGGACTCCGTCTCGAAGACGGAGTCCTAGCAGCCAGCAGACTCCGTCCCGACGACGGAGTCCCAGCAGCCGGCAGACTCCGTCCCGACGACGGAGTCCCAGCAGCCGGCAGACTCCGTCCCGACGACGGAGTCCGTCCAGAAGTTCGTCGAGCGGCCGAACTCCATCGTCGGGGCGGAGTAGCCGGAAAATGGCCAACGCCTATTGGCAACTGGCGTTGCGCTTGAAGAAGGAGGTATGTAGACACGTAGGCGATCTCACGCAAAATGATGTTTTTTTAATTTGTTACATTCTCACGAAAGTGTGAAAACGTTTAGATATTATTGCAGTAATTAACATAAGATTTATGTTTTTTTTCCATATTACAGAACAGGGACATGAAGAAAAAATTGCGGAAGTGGGAGTATGGGAGAGGAGGAAGAGGAGGAAGAGGTGGCAGAGGAGGAAGAGGAGGCAGAGGAGGAAGCGGAGGGAGAGGAGGAAATTTTTATAATTATAATTTTTATAATTAACTAAATAAATATTTTTTTATTATATTTGTAGTCAAAAGCCTTTCATCCGTCGACCATAAATAATTTTCTCGTATTTATTCGTCCATTAGTTGCGAATCATATATTTAGTCGAGAAAGTACGAATAAACACGAGAAAATTATTCATGGTCGATAATTAAATTACCCATTAAATTAATTCAACCATAGCGCTTCAAATGAGAATTGGCTCGGGATATCCTTTAGCGCCCAGTGTGATGTATACGTCACATTTAGAAAATGATATTGCCACTGGCTTTTTTGGGAAAAAGAACGATCAAGTGCATGTATTGGCACCATTTTTCAGTTAAATAATCGCAATAAATAATTTTTTCCGCCGGGAAAAGTGTCTGAGCACTAAACGGTAATGTCCATCTCTGGAATTTTGCCATATTATTGAGGCAGTGAGAGCAACAACAGACTAATCCACATTTTTTTTTCAAAAGTGAGTTAGTAGCAATAACGTATTCCAATAGGCTCTACTATCATATCGATGGCTTAGTGCACACATATTGTATGTCCACTTTTTATGAAATTTGAGTTTTTATATACAACAAATAGTGCTTGACTGTTTCTTTATGCTGCATAAAAATTACATTTTTATACTACTAATTACATAGTTTCAGTGATACCTATATTACATATATATGATAATACAATAATGCAAAATGTATTTATTTATAAAGTACCATTGAATGTTTGAACCTGTTTTTCTCATAAACGCTAAAAGTGGACATACAATATGTGTGCAAAGCCATCGATGTACAATAGGAAAAATTTATTTGCAGGTTAGCCCGTTGTTGCTCTAACTGCCTCAATTATTATAACATAAATACGACAGCGATTTCAAATGATGTATGTGTTACGGTAAAAGCTTTAGTAAATGTATACATTCCCAACAGTTCCTAGTCAATGTATGCCTAAAATGCATATAACCTAACCTACAATCGTCCGAAAATTCATACATTGACTGCATCACGCTTTTACTGTGGCTTGTGTATCATCGTGTATCCAGCTAACGCTTCAGTTTTGCTATGATTCCACGTTGGCAGTTCTCCCGAGTAGGCGCCATCTCGTATCCACTAGCTCAACTAAATTTGTCACGTGACTTGCTCTGTATTATCGCCAATATGGCGCAACTCGTATTTGGGAATGCAATCACGGGGATACGCTTTTCGTCTTTATATGAGCAGATTTTGAGCTGGGTGAGGTCTCATTCGAAAGAGGAAGGTTCGATGCAGCGCGCTCTGGTCATCGTTTGAGTCACAAAACTCTTTTAGTGACCTAAAAATACTTGGATTCACACGGGTGTATTTTGTCGACTTTTGCTCTACTTTGAACACTCATATTATTAGATATCAACACAATCTCGTCGAACCATGACCAGAGCGCGCTGCACTGAACCCTCCTCTTTCGAATAAGACCTCGCCCAGCCCAAAATTCGCTCATATAAGGACGAAAAGCGTATTCTACTAAACCCATGTTTCGGGCCAGATTGTGTCGGTATACAGCGCGCTGCATTACCCGTGTCTACCCCCTTAAGGAGTATCGAGGCAATTTTGAGGTACATAACTTGCAGCGACAAAGTTTTTCGTTAATATACAAGGAAGATTTTCACCAATTCTCATACTGATTAATAAATAATATATCGTCATGTCTTCTACAATTATTTATTAATCAGTGTGAAAGTTGGTGAAAATCTTCCTTGTAATTAAGGAAAAACGATTGTCGCTGCAAGTTATGTGAAAATTGCCTCGATACTTCTTAACGGTGAACGTTGAAAAACATGGATTATGTCCAGTATTATTTTATAATGAAATATTATTACTTCTTTTAACATAAGGGTTCAGTACATACATTCTACGGCTTCGCTAGTTTTCTGAGTTAATATTTACTCAAGATATCGCAATTTATATTTAAAAAAATATTGACATTGCTCGAAAAAAATTTTTTCGTTTATAATTTTAATCTCGAATACTACTGATTTGATAAAAAAAACTATAAATAGAAAAAATGTGTGCTGTGACTAGCTTTACAACACTAAATTTTTTAAAATACAGTTTAACAAAATTTAATTTTCAATTTTTTCTTAGCGTTTGAACAATACTTTTCCCATTTCCGAACGCTAGTCCCCTGATTACATCCGAGCCTTTATTTCCCGAACTTTCCGTGAAAAACATTTTGTTTCTACCAGTAAATAAATATTTACTTTATATTTGAAAAAAATGTTCTTTTCATAATATAAAATGAATATTTCCCGTACATTCGGAAAAAATGTTTTGTTTCAAACAGTAAATAAATATTTACTTTATATTTGAAAAAAGAATATTTTTTTCATAATATAAAATGAATATTTCCAGCATATTTGGAAAATATATTTGTTTTTTAATCTAGAATAAATATTGTACGTATGTTTAAATATCAAAAAGAGATTGAACCTCTTTTTAATATTGGATGTATGTGCATTCAATATTTTGTGCTACTAGGGAATGCTTCTAGAACACTTTTTATTTATGAAGATGAACAAAAAAAATGAAATTTTTATTTTCGAAGCCTATTTTTTAAACATTTAAGGGGGGCGGGAGCATTTACCGAAATTTGCAAAAAAGGTAAAAATGTAATTTTTATTTATTTTCAGTGTTTGATATGTGATGAATGTTTCCTGAAAATTTGGCACCGAAATTCGCAAAAATATCGGAGATATAGACGTGAGAAGTGAGGTATTCAAATGCATTTTTCCGACATCATGATTTTCTAACATGTTACCCACGATTACTCGAATACTATTCAACCGATTTACTTCAAATTTTCCGTGGCTATATGATACGCTATGACTAAGTTTTTGACACCGCAGATTTTTTATTTCATTCATATTTTTTTTTTTAATAAAAAGGACAAGATTTTGGGACCGATTTTTTTACATTTTGGAAGTTCAGGTGAAAAAAACTTAAGGAATTTCTTGAAACATCGGGAAATTACACAATTCTTGTAATTTCTCGCAGTGGAAGATGATAAATAATGTGTATTAAAACAAAAGAAGAAGACTTAATAAAAGAAACTAGTTTATTTGTTCATAACTATTTAAATTGCTGGTTTCGAACCAAAGTCTGTTTTTTATGATCAGGAAACTTTTGGCGATACGCCTTTACAAGGTGAAGAACATATTGTGTTTGCTCCTCATTTTTGGTAAATAATTTATTATATTCGTCCATTAATTGAATACTCCTCTCTGCCGTATCATTAACGACCCGCAGTTTCTTTACTAGTTCTAACGCTTTAATGAAGCTTCTATTTTCAGACCAAGTTGATGGTTCTGTTTGTAGGAATTGGTCATCTAATTCAAATCGTTTAAAAAATGCTTTAGTTTTGCTGGAAACAAATTGTTCAATACCCTTTTTAAAAATTTCAGGAAGTTTGTCGATTTGTATTTGTAGGCGTTTTACATTTTTGTTCGATGATTCTGATTTGCAGTTTAAAGCATCAATCATTTTCTGCTTTGATTCGAATGACAAACTCGAATAAAAAAATGCCAATGCTACCGCTTTCGGGCTTAAATACCATAAATGATTTTGAAGCTTTTTTAACGCAACACGGGAGATATCACAATCGACAGTTTGATATTCGAAAAGTTTAGACAGAACACAGAAATCCAAGTACGGTGCTTTAGCAGCACTAGGCGCACAAAACCATGCTTCAACGTATATGCTGACAAGAAAAATGCAAATTTCGCAAAGAGCGTTTTCCTCTTCCGGTGTTAATTGGAATTGATGACGGAACAGAAACATTTTTAAGCAATAAATAGCTTTTGCCATCCATCTCGCATACTGGATGGCTCCCGGAATGCGAAAAGATATTCCACGAGGTGGCGATTCACCAAGAAATATAGCTGTTAATTCGAGAAATTCTCTGTAATCTTCTCGAGGTTGTTTGTGCTTTAGAGTACTTTTAACAAAATCGAGGATTCGGGATATATCATCCTCTTTTAAATGCTTCTGGACATT
Source organism: Andrena bucephala (assembly GCA_947577245.1). Taxonomy (NCBI): domain Eukaryota; kingdom Metazoa; phylum Arthropoda; class Insecta; order Hymenoptera; family Andrenidae; genus Andrena; species Andrena bucephala. The sequence continues at coordinate 73,367,325 of OX387716.1, forward strand.
TTCGTTTTCAATTCCGATTTTGAAATTTGTAGTATTAATGCCAGACCAAGAGTTTTGAAATCGCTTAAAAATTGGTATATTTGGACCTGTGGATTTGCCCATTTTTTCATCGAATACGCTTCTAAGAATTATTTCATATATATGATGCCTACACGGTAAATACAAAAGTTTTTTGTTTAAAGTTTTCTCAATTAAAGTACACACACCATTCATACGCCCGGTATTTGACGCTGTCGTATCAAAAACTAATGCTTTTACATAATCGTGGAGGCCCCAATCAAAAAGAGATTCACAAACAGCAGATGCCTGCTCTTTTCCACTTCCAGATTCCAATGCGGGTACTCCGAGGAGTTGCTCAGTATCCCCACTTGAAATAATTACAGGAAGTCTCTCAACGGTCTCTTTACCTGTTAAAGCTGGAAGGAGTTTACCATCCCAGTGCACGACGACAGCTTGCAATTCCCACCCCTTAAATTGTTCTTTAAAACTAATGGCTCTTTCTTTACGTATATGTTCTCGTGCTCGGTGAATAGACGACTTGCTGATTATTAAATCTGAAACATTATGTCCCAATGCCTCGGCAACGGCAATTATGATGTGAACTGAATCTCTATCACTAAGCTTGCATCTATCTAACGCCGCGGCGAGTTTCGTAGTCATTACTTCGTGACGTCCCCGTATTCTGGTTGCCTTTGATGATGGAAGCTCCATGTCTTCTGAAACAGGATGCTCTTCTTGCGGACTATAGTCAGTCGATTTTCCAGCAACCGCTAGTGGAACTGACAAGTCTTCAAAGCTGCTGCTTGATGTTGACGACATCAGTTCGGCAGTTTGTTCTTAAAGAGAGAAGAAATTTATTCATTTCAGAATGTATTAAAAATTGAAAAAAATCAGTATTAAAAATTATTTAAATTAAAATTATCCAGTTGATGTATTTGAATGATACAAGATGAAAGTATAGAAATTGGGAAAATTTACACATTACTTACTCAGTTGTTGAAGTTCACGATTGCTACGACCTTTTCTCATCAAGACACTCTCTTTTCGCTCTTCAGTTTTTAGTTCTCTGCTATGTCCTTTGTAATCAATTCCACAGAAGTACCCTGGTCGTCCTTTTAGCCTTTGATTAATTAAAAACTGCTTATCTTCTTCAAGATTTATTCTTTCCATGGCGTCTGCATATGCTATGTCGAACAGATCGTCCAATTTTGATTGAAAAGCACTCTTTTTTTTTCATATGAGATGACGTTGTTCTTCCTGCGTGTTTTTGTATTTGCCTCCATTCATCGTACAAAGCTTCTAATTTTGAAATGCAGTGCTTCACATCCCTAGTTGGAATCCGTGATTTTTCCCAGAAAATGATGCATAGCTAATCATAGCTTCCTGCATAGCTAATGTTGCACTTTCGCGTAAATTAAGCTTTACTACGCGGAGATTAAAAAACAGTACACTTGTTTAACTGAAGGCAATTTGCTTCCAGTTATTGTACTTTCGTAATTTCCAAGTAAATAAATTGTGTCACTGTCACGTAAATAAACAGAAGACATTGCGAAATGAACTGTCTGCAGCCTGCACCCTCAAGAAGGGGTGTAAGAATGAAAGAAACAAAATTGTTTGTACCGACACACACGCGAACACTCTTTCGCTTCTTTCGGGGTTGTAAGAACCGATCAAGCTTCGTGGTACACGTGATACCGAACGACCTCGTCACTCGCCAAATTAATATTAATTTTAACTGTTTTATATTATCGCGATGAAATAGAACTTGCTGGTCCGAATGATGACCGTGACACGACCGTGTTTCCGTATGAATGTGTTCCTCACGAACGCTAGACGAGACAAAGTGCTGTAGTCCGTACGATGATTTCAGTAAGAGACCGACCCTTTGCTTGAATGATTCTTGAGTTCTGACCTTGTCCACTTTTTCGACGTCGAAGGTGGACAAGACATCAGAATTTTGGGGGGCGCCAAAATTCCTGATTGGCCAAACTTTCCGCAAAGGGGGGGAAACCTTCCCTCTGCGATTTCAGCGGTGGAGGAGGAACCCTCCCCCTCTTGGTGACGTAGAAGAGGAAAAAACAGCATTTGACTACCAAACCTAGCCGGGTGTGATCGGCCAGAGCATCTTGCCAGGGTCGCGGTTTATGGCCGTATTGTCCTGCGAGTCAGCGGTGAATGACGGTATGTACCGGTCCCAAGTCACCCTTAACTGGGCAATAAACGGATTAACTCAGAGCGAAAACAACCGAGATGTCTACAAAAACGGCACGATGTCGATTGCCCCCTATTCGACATCTGGCAGGCAAATGTTTCCCAGAACGCTTCGAAAGTATTGCCTAGTTGTAAAAGACTGAATGAATTTCGTTTCAAGAAATACGAAATTGCCCGCTGTAAACGACCAACGAATTTTCGCCTCGCTTCGAGCCCGCTTTTGTCCCGTACGACGGAACAGGATTTGAAAAAGGGAAAGATGGAAAACTGAAGAAACGCAGAAAAAAAGATAAAAGAGAAAGTTAAGGGAGAAGCGACTCTGCGTCGGCTCGTGCGGGCCTGGTCGCCACATGTGTTTGACGGTTACCAGGCCTAGGTTAAGACTCGAAGATTCAAAATAAAAAACACACATTTTCTTCACTCATAAATAAATGTTCATGACGCACTTGAACTTCCAAAATGTAAAATAATCGGTCCCAAAATCTTGCCCTTTTTATTAAAAAAAAAAAAATATGAATGAAATAAAAAATCTGCGGTGTCAAAAACTTAGTAATAGCGTATCATATAGCCATGGAAAATTTGAAGTAAATCGGTTGAATAGTATTCGAGTAATCGTGGGTAACATGTTAGAAAATCATGATGTCGGAAAAATGCATTTGAATACCTCACTTCTCACGTCTATATCTCCGATATTTTTGCGAATTTCGGTGCCAAATTTTCAGGAAACATTCATCACATATCAAACACTGAAAATAAATCAAAATTAAATTTTTACCTTTTTTACCAATTTCGGTAAATGCCCCCCCTTTAATGTTTAAAAAATAGGCTCCGAAAATAAAAATTTCATTTTTTTTGTTCATCTTCATAAATAAAAAGTGTTCTAGAAGCATTTGAACTTTCAAAATTTGAAGAAAAAAACAAGTTTTTTTTTCGTTTTTTGGATTTTTTTCGAAAACCGTTTGTCGCACGAGAAAAAGTAATAGAACAAAAAAGATGCTCCTTGTCCAGATCTACAACTTTTGTTTGACATATTTTTTGATTTAATCAATAACTTGGAAGATGTTATATAAAGTCGACTTCGCGAGCTGTTAAATAATGATTTAAATGTTTAAGGGGGTAGACACGGGTAATGCAGCGCGCTGTATACCGACACAATCTGGCCCGAAACATGGGTTTAGTAGAATACGCTTTTCGTCCTTATATGAGCGAATTTTGGGCTGGGCGAGGTCTCATTCGAAAGAGAAAGGTTCAGTGCAGCGCGCTCTGGTCATGGTTCGACGAGATTGTGTTGATATCTAATAATATGAGTGTTCAAAGTACAGCAAAAATCGACAAAATACACCCGCATGAACCAACGTATTTTTAGGTCACTAAAAGAGTCTTGTAACTCAAACGATGACCAGAGCGCGCTGCACTGAACTTTCCTCTTTCGAATGAGACCTCACCCAGCTCAAAATCTGCTCATATAAGGACGAGAAGCGTATTCCCGTAATTGCATTCCCAATTACGAGTTCCGCCATATTGGCGATAATACAGAGCAAGTCACGTGACAAATTTAGTTGAGCTAGTAGACACGAGATGGCGCCTACTCGGGAGGACTGCCAACGTGGAGTCATAGCAAAACTGAAGCGTTAGCTGGATACACAAGCCACAGTAAAAGCGTGATGCAGTCAATGTATGAATTTTCGGACGATTGTAGGTTAGGTTATATGCATTTTAGGCATATAACTGCTGGGAACTGTGTACATTTAGTAAATTAACGCTTTTATTGTAACACATACATCACTTGAAACCGCTGTCGAATTTATGTTATAATTATATGGTCACATTATTTAAAATAAAAAAAGAGATTGGAACTTTTTTACTAATACTGGAAATATTGATTTACTGATATCATATTTTCAGAATGTGGAAGTTACACCAATTATATGCAATTATTGCTCTTATTATTATTCTTCCGACTATTGCATATAACATACAACAAGGAAAAGTCTCTAAATCAGTCAACAGTTGACTCCCTGATTTTTTTTGTAATTCTTTACGGTCCTATGCAGAGATGGGCATTATTTAAATAAAAGAATATACTTCCGAATGGCCCCAGTGGCCAATCGACACGATGTTTGGGGTAGGGTGTGTGTACCCTAAATCTAAAATTTTATTTAGCTCCGGGTATTTATTAGTTTCCTTTGTTTATTCGAAAGCGTTTCATCTTGAGCTTCGAATAATTTTTCATCTTTCATTATATCTTTATCCTAAGGTCGTATTCAGATATATTGGTCGGTCGATTCGTTTTCGCGAACAGCGATCGAGGAGAAATCAGCGACCACTATCTGACGATCGTGGATTTGTCTGTTGGAGTTACGCGGCCACCCAAGGGTATGGTGGGGTAACGGGAATGCTGCGCGGCTCCGTCTGAACGTAGCCGTGTGGCTGTCATGACTAATACGAGATGAAGCTATCGAGAAAGAATCAATGTTCTGACCAATAAAGCTCCTGAATTTTTTCGGAGCTAAGGCACACCTATTCTGATGTGTGTATTTCTACGCTGCAGCTCGGTTTGGCCTATACACAACAGAAGCTTGGCGCTATCCCCTCCACTTCTGGCTCACTCTTGTTCTGCGAAGGCGAGAGTGAGATGGAACGAGAGCGAGTCAGAAAACGTTGCAAACAGGAGCACCGAGGCAGCTAAGCGGTACCTATGGTGGGAGTATACGCGACGGGCGCGAGTGCTCAGATGGAATCGTGACTGTTCGATGCATCCGCGCCACGGTCAGATAGCCAGGCACGGCACGAGTCTTTTTTGCGCCATAAGCGAGCTTGACAAATTCCGCCATTTATTATAATACATTAATTGAGCTTCTTCATGACCTTACTCTACTCGTAGTTTAAAACCGTTGTAGTATAATTTGTAGTATTTCAGTTAAAAATTTATTTTCAACAATGCCAACAATGAAAAGGCCATTTTGCATTTCTTGTCAACCTTACGCCCTAGCAGTTGCCTAATTTTGCAGAGTAAAGTCATAAATAATCGCAAATAAATGTAATATAATAAAGGGCGCAATTTGACAAGTTCGCTTAGGGCGCAAAAAAGACTTATGCCGGGCCTGCGTCAAGTTTTTGCGAAGCGGTTCCCGTGCTCACCGTAAGCACTTGCGACCATCGTGCACGCCCGTCGCGCATACAAAGGACGGAGTGTCAGGCGTCCGAAAGACGGAGCGAGACAAAATATCAACGCGTCGTCTGTCTCGTACTGTCCTCGCTCGCTTTCAGTGCCTTCGCTCGCTCTCTTTCCATCTCGCTCTCGCCTTCGCCGGACAAGAGTGAGACAGAAGTGGTGGGGATAGCGAAAAGTCCGTACCGTGTACACCAAACAGAGCCCGTAACGATCTTAGATGCTCGAATAACTGACGAGAACCTTTGTGGCCCGAGCCGCACGAGATCGCCGTTGCTCAGCGATGTGTCATCGATTATATAGAAACAGAATATGTTTTTTTTTTCATCGTATCAATATGAAAGTGACACAAATGGATTCCTGGCATTCTCCCGATTAAATTGACAGAAAATAATTTAAATCAGACTATTTTTAACGAAACGGGCTTCCAATTCTGCAAACAAATTTCACGTAATTTCCTTAATTATGGTCCGAATAATATCATTTTTGGGGCCAATTTGATCGAGAAAACACGACGAATCGATTCACGTCACTTTCGCAAAGATCTGATTAGAAATGCAGAACTGAAGATTTGTCACTGCTTAGTGCGTAACATTGTATGGCCCCGCTGGATTCGAGCGTCGAAACCCACGAAACTCAGCGAGTTGCATGATTGCTAGCGTGAAGGACAAGAGAGGACTTTGCATGGCGAAGGAAAGTCAGCCTTCTATAGAACTCAAATCGAGAAAGACTTTGCTGACAAACTTTACATATGTATATTCGCGTCAAATAAATACTTTAATTGTAAAATTTAGACGACAAACTATTGTTGAATTTCGCCAGTTCTTACATATGCATCACTTGGTTGGGAATTCCTGATCCCAGAGTTTCATGCATTTACCTATTGAAATGTTGCTTCAAGTCATCGGGAAATTGCATTACTTTTTCTCGTACATACATATATGTATCTGTTCGCGAGTAGGTGTCACGAGTGACACGGCTTTGGTTTCTCAAATAAATGCACATTTATTAGGGCCCTCGGTCGACGGCGACTTGAGTCATCCAGTACTGAATATGAAATTGTTCATATTTCTCACTACACCTTGATAAGAGTGTTACCACCGATGGATTCGTGAGTTTATGTCCACGAAAATGAGTCGAGACGCGAAGCAATTCGGTCTATTTTTTCTTATGAATACATGATTAGGACACACACACACTACGTTCACTAAAAATAGACCGAATTGCTCCATGTTTGGCATCATTTTCATCAGTAATGCAGTGCTCTGGTGAAGAACATCGTAATACGGAGCTAATATTCTAGGCCCTAGAATCTACGATATTGTCAATGTGCAGTTGAAACGCACGCCGCTTCACACTATCGTTTCTTAGCATTTATACGGGGTGATTCTGTAGCTAGAATCGTCAAACGCGATGCTCGCCAACAATCATGTGTCTCGCTGAGTTTCGTGGGCTTCGACGCTCGAAACCAGCGGGACTATACAATGTTGCACGCTAAGCAGTGACGAATCTGATGTTCTGCAATTTCTAATCAGATCTTTGCAACAGTGACGTCAATCGATTCCTTACAATTTTATATATAATGTTTGTTCATAACTGCTTCTTTCTGCATAGGACGTGTAATAAGTGTATTTCATGTTCTGTTTCGGTGCTTTGCAAGTAAAAAAATGTCTAACCTAAGAAACTTCATTTTCTGGGGACATCCCCTCATCTATTTTCCCTTTTCACTTATAATTCCTTATTGCTAACGTAGAATATTGTAGCATAAGCACATTTCAAGTAATTAAAATGTACAATGAATTTTCTATGTTTGCAGTACCAGCCGACTTCCGTTTAAATTTTTATAAGTACAACGCAACAGCTGAGAATTTCTTTCCTTATTCAGAATAAAATACGGAAATAGCAAACAGCTCCCTCTCGCGTTTACCGGGCAATCGGCGATCTATCGGTATTACCATTTCTGTGCAGAAAAAACCTGCTGTAATACCGACCTGCCGAATCGGCCAGGTCACGTGACGTGTCTACCCCCTTAAGGGGGTAGACACGGGTAATGCAGCGCGCTGTAATACCCACATAATGTGCCCGAAACATGGGTTTGGGGGGATACGTTTTTCGTCCTTATATGAGCAGATTTTGGGCTGGGTGAGGTCTCAATCGAAAGAGGAAGGTTCGATACAGCCCGCTCTGGTCATGGTTCGACGAGATTGTGTTGATATCTAATAATATGAGTGTTCAAAGTAGAGCAAAAGTCGACAAAATACACCCGCAGGAATCCAAGTATTTTTAGGTCACTAAAAGAGTTTTGTGGCTCAAACGATGACCAGAGCGGGCTGTCTCGAACCTTCCTCTTTCGAATGAGACCTCACCCAGCCTAAAATCTGTTCATATAAGGACGAAAAACGTATCCCCGTGATTGCATTCCCAAATACGAGTTCCGCCATATTGGCGATAATACAGAGCAAGTTACGTGACAAATTTAGTTGAGCTAGTGGACACGAGATGGCGCCTACTCGGGAGGACTGCCAACGTGGAATCATAGCAAAACTGAAGCGTTAGCTGGATACACAAGCCACAGTAAAACCGTGATGCAGTCAATGCATGCATTTTCGGACGACTTTAGGTTAGGTTATATGCATTTTAGGCATACATTGACTAGGAACTGCTGGGAATTGTCTACATTTACTAAATTCACGCTTTTACTGTAACACATACATCACCGCTGCCGAATATATGTTATAATTATATGGCCACATTATTTCAAATAAAAAAAGAGATTGGAATTTTTTAATAACACTGGAAGTAGTGATTTATTGATATTATATTTTCAGAATGTGGAAGTTACAGCAATTATTTGCAATTATTGCATTTATTATTATTCTTCCGACTATTGTATATAACATATAACAAGGAAAAGTCTCCAAACCGGTCAACAGTTGACTCCTTGATTTTTTTCGTAATTCTTTACGCTCCTATGCAGAGATGGGCATTATTTAATTAAAAGAATATACTTCCGAATGGTCCCAGTGGCCGATCGACACGAGGTTTGGGGGGAGGGTGTGTGTACCCTAAATCTAAAATTCTATTTAGCTTCGGGTATTTATTAGTTTCCTTTGTTTATTCGAAGGCCTTTCATCTTTGGCTTCGAATAATTTTTCATCTTTCATTATATCTTTATCCTAAGGTCGTATTCAAATATATTGGCCGGTCGATTCGTTTTCGCGAACAGCGTTCGAGGAGAAATCAGCCATCACCATCTGACGATCGTGGATTTGTCAGTTGGAGTTCCCTAGCCACCGAAGGGTATGGTGGGGTAACGGGAATGCTGCTCGGCCCCGTCTGAACGTAGACGTGTGGCTGTTATTTATTCTTATTGTCAGCGTAGTACATATGTAGTTGTGTGCGTCACGAAGTAATGCGTAGACCAATACGAGATGAAGCTATCGAGAAAGAATCAATGTTCTGACCAATAAAGCTCCTGAATTTTTTCGGAGCTAAGGCCTAAGGCACACCTATTCTGATGCGTGTATTTCTACGCTGCAGCTCGGTTTGGCCTATACATGACAGAAGCTTGGCGCTATCCCCACCACTTCTGGCTCACTCGTGTTCTGCGATGACGACAGAATACGCGTTACGAAATACGAATAGGAGTGTGCGGATCGTCCCGCGGCTCGGATTCTCGGCCCTCGGGACGGGTCGGAAAATTTCGGGCGGGATCAGGCGGGGTCCCGATACTTTCGTATTGCTCTAGATCCCGACGGTTTCAGGATCCCGAGACTCGATTCGGGCTACAAGCATGACCGCCATGAGCGGGCAATTTGATTTCAGGTCGGCTTGGCAAAACTCGGACGCGATCGGCTCGAAAGCCAGCTATTACGAGGGGACCGAGACGGAAAGAATTATGTATATCATTTATATCGATACCAGAGTGATAAGTTTTTACCTTTCTGTCTCCTGTTGAATCATAATTTGTATCTTATTATTTATTTACATATATATGTATTTTCATTGCTACCAAATAGTCTGTGAATACTGAATACGTCCATATACGTACTTAAATAAATACCATGTTCAGAACTTGGGAAGAAGACTATTTTTATATCGACAATATTTTAAAATCTGAATAAAATATACTTCATACTTAGTACTTTATGTAAAGGGAATATATAGGGTATTATCTTTTTCCGGATAGGTTCAGATTTAAAATAGAAAACGTACGAACTATAAGCATACAAAAAGGAATATTTCCTGGATGTTTCATAATAATAACAATATACAGGAGGTGAATATTTTATTATTTCATATTAACGTGTAAGAAACATAATTTTTCTATGTTCTCAGGTAATAATTTTAATCTATTACTGGTAACGATATCGTCCGATCGCGTCCGAGTTTTGCCGAGTTATGCTTGTAGCCCGAATCGAGTCTTGGGGTTCCGAAACTGTCGGGATCTCGAGCAATACGAAAGTATCGGGACCCCGTCCGATCCCGCCCGAAAGTTGCCGGCCCGTCCCGACCCCGAAAAATCGGGTAACCGCACACCCCTAGTTACGAAACTCACCGGCCAATAAATCTGAATACGATCTTAGAAGTTCGAATAACCGAAGAGAACCTTTGTGTCCCGAGCCGCGCGAGATCGTCGTGCTCGGCGATGTGTCATCGATTATAAAGAAACAGAATTTGTTTATTTTTCATCGTATCAATATGAAAGTGACACCATTGGATTTTTGGCATTCTCCCGGTTATATTGGCAGAAAATAATTTAAATCGGACTATTTTTAACAAAACGGGCTTTCACTTCTACAAACAAATTTTTCACGTAATTTCCTTAATTTTGGTCCGAATTATATCATTTTTGGGGCCAATTTGATCGAGAAAACATGAGGAATCGACTGACGTCACTTTCGCAAAGATCTGATTAGAAATGCAGAACTGCAGATTTGTCACTGCTTAGCGCGCAACATTGTATGGCCCCGCTGGTTTCGAGCGCCCAAGCCCACGAAACTCAGCGAGTCGCATGATTGCCAGCGAGAAGGCCAAGAGGGGACTTTCCATGGCGAAGGAAAATCAGCCTTCTACAGAACTCAAATCGAGAAAAACTTTGCTAACAAACTTTATATTCACGTCAAATAAATACTTGTAAAATTTAGACGACGAACTATTGTTGAATTTCGCCAGTTCTTACATATGCCCCACTGGGTTCGGAATTCCTGATCCCAGAGTTTCATGCATTTACCTATTGAAATGTTGCTTCAAGTCATCGGGCAATTGCATTGTTTCTTCTCGTACATATGTATATCTGTTCGCGAGTAGGTGTCATGAATGACGCGACTTTTGTTTCCCAAATAAATTCACCCCTATCAGGGCCCTCGCTCGAACCGCTTGACAAGGAGACCGCACGATGTGAACTGAGTGGGAGTGAAATAGCGCACCAGCGGTACACCCTCGGTCGACGGCGACTTGAGTCATCCAGTACTGAATACGAAATGTTCAAAATTTCTCATTACACCTTGATGAGAGTGTTACCATTCATGGATTGTTGGTAAGTCAAGACACGAAGCAATTCAATCTATTTTTTCTTATGAATACATGATTAGAACACACTCTACGTTCAATAAAAATTCATCGAATTGCTCCATGTTTGATATAATTTTCATTGGGAAATCCTAAAAAATTCATCGGTAATACTTTCATCAATACTTATCAAAAACACGAACATTTTATTTTTCTGTACTGGGTATTTTATCTAGCTCGTCGGTCTTATTGTTCTCGGCTGTCAACGGGCGGTCTACTAGGACCCGAAGGTCCACGCTCGCAACGAGAAAGCAAAACAGTGGGGTGGGTAGGACTTTCCCGATAAACTGAGCCCAAAGGCTTCTCAACAATTGAAACATTGGAAGACTGTACATATTCTTTCTGATGCTTTCGGCGATATGCGCTACCATTTGTATGCCCGGTTTCATGTCTAAGTCAGGCGATTTTGTTTGTGAGAGCCATATATAAAGACAGTCCTGTAACGTTCACTACATCTTCAATTATAAAACTGCAAATATGTTATTTTACACATGTGTCTCGCTGAGTTTCGTCGGCTTCGACGCTTGAAACCAGCGGGGCCATACAATGTTGCGCACTAAGCACTGATGAATCTGAAGTTTTGCAATTTCTAATCAGATCTTTGCGATCGTGGCGTCAATCGATTCCTTATACTTTCTCAATCAAATTGGCCCCAAAAATGATACAACTCAAAGTTCACAAATGTAGCGTAATACAACGAAATAGCCGCTACATATTTATTGTCTTATAGCATATACATAGGTTATATTTTCTGTCACTTCCAGGAGGGACCACATAATAATCACGCGTTGGATTCAACATCAAACACAATTTTATATATGTTTGTTCATAACTGCTTTCTGCACAGGATGTGTATTTCATGTTCTGTTTCAGTGTTTTGCTAATTAAAAAATGTCTATCCTAACAAACTTCATTTTCTGGGGACATGCCCTCATCTATTTTTCCTTTTCACTTATAATTCCTTACTGCCAACGTAGAATATTGTAGCATAAGCACATTTCAAGTAATTAAAATGTACAATGAATTTTCTACGTTTGCAGTACCAGCCGACTTTCCGTTAAAATTTTTATAAGTACAACGCAACAGCTGAGAATTTATTTCCTTATTCAGAATAGAATACGGAAATAGCAAACAGCTCCCTCTCGCGTGCACAGGCAGCCGCGTATCTATGGGTAATACCATTTCAGTGCAGAAAAAACCTGCTGTAATACCGACCTGCCGAATCGGCCAGACCACGTGACGTGTCTACCCCCTTAAGGGCCCAGGGGCACCCTTTCCCGTTATCCGATTGAGCTCAAACTTTACAGGGATTTTTTTAAAATTATTTGGAACCATTCTGGGGGTACCCCGAGGAAAATTAAAAAGTCGAAAGTTAGAGCCACCCTACTGGACATAACCCATGTTTTTCAACGTTCGCCGTTAAAAAGTATCGAGGCATTTTTGAGGTACATATAAATTGCAGCGACAAAGATTTTCCTTTATATACAAGGAAGTTTTTCACCAATTTTCACACTGATTAATAAATAATTGTAGAAGATATGACGATATATATAGGGTAAAGGCACCAGTAGTTGACCATGTAACAGTAGTTGACTACTTTTCAGAAAAACATGAAAAATAAGGTTTTTAGAAGGGACGATCTTTTGAAAAAAGTGCAGTTCTCCAAGTGCACTTGTTCAAAAGATCGTTACTTCTAAAAAACATATTTTTCATGTTTTTCTGAACAGTAGTCAACTACTGATACATGGTCAACTACTGGTGCCTTTACCCTAAATGTCGCACGCCACCAACAGTCAGCAGCTACGTACTGCGCTACTTACAACTCGCGTTACACTGCAAAGACATGACTTTCTCATTATTATATGATTATATATTACAAAAAAATATTGCGATATTATTTTCGAAATTTTATTATAGTATTTACAATATTGTTGCGTTTTCGTGTAACGCGGGTTGTTCGGTTTGCCATAGTAGCGGTTTAATATAGGAAAAGGGAATACAATGCAAACAAGTACACTGAACAGCAAGGAATATCTAATATACAGGAATAGTTCTTCTCGCTATCCTCTTGTCTCGCTCGCGAGCACCAGCGGGCTATGGATTCCTATCGATAGCGTGCTCGCAACAATATTATTGGTTCGTTAATACATGTTTCTTTTTCTCCCTTTTTCTATCTTTCTTTTTTCATTTTCCTTTTGCTTACATTTTCTTCTTTGCACACTTTACTTTTTACAGATGTCGTGCTTAAAAATTTGTTGCCGAAATCTTGTCCACTGGAGGTACAATACTGTAGTAAATGTTCGAAGTCTTTACGTTTTTCCGATGGATGCTTTAATTTTTACAGTAGTTGCTTCCCCATTATAATTATAATAAACATCTTCCTGCCCATCGGGAAAATAAATGATATGGACGATTTGACTTATTTTTATTTTCTGTAAATCTTTGTTGGGCGTCAATAAACTTTCGTAATTTTTTATTTCAATTTTTGTGGCGTCTACCATCTGGAAGGGGGGATTTTGCGCCGTTCTAATTAGTTCCACGTATTCTCGTTCAGTTTCGATTCTTACCCGCATCTTTTTTTTCTTTCCATATAATCCAAAATTTCGATTACATTGGCAATAGGAGTGACCTCTTACCGGAAAGAGATGCTGAATTTCTACTTGAAATTCAGTACATATCGTTGAAAAAAATTGTAGCATTGTATAATTACGATTTTGTCCTCCTGCCGCATCACAGTAGAAAAAAATTTTGTTGTAACAGTCCAAGTCAAATTCTTTCTTAATGGCATAATATAATAAATTACACACAGTATTTGCCAGGGAGTCGAGACCGAAGCATGTGACGGTTGTTCCTCCGGGTATAAGGATTCGTAGGGATAGACTCGGTCGGTACGCCAGGGTGTGATAGAATCCTTATGTAGTGATGAATATTGCGTTTATTGACTTGTCCTACAGATGAGGCTATATACACTATTTACATGAGTCGCTACGCGTTCTCGTCGTTTCGGTCTGACGGTACGCCGCGCGTCTCGCTATTGGAACGCGCCGGAGACCGAACACCGGCCGGGCGTCTCTTGGCGGAGCGGTAGCGAGAAAGAGACCGGGCAACGTCCAGGCGTCTCTTTATCGGAACGGTGGGAAAGAGACCGGGCAGCGTCCAGGCGTCTCTGATCGGAGCGGTAGAGAGAAAGAGACCGGGCAACTTCCAGGCGTCTCTTTATCGGAACGGTAGGGAAGAGACTGGGCAGCGTCCAGGCGTCTCTGATCGGAGCGGTAGAGAGAAAGAGACCGGGCAACTTCCAGGCGTCTCTTTATCGGAACGGTAGGGAAGAGACTGGGCAGCGTCCAGGCGTCTCTGATCGGAGCGGTAGAGAGAAAGAGACCGGGCAACTTCCAGGCGTCTCTTTATCGGAACGGTAGGGAAGAGACCGGGCAGCGTCCAGGCGTCTCTTGTCGGAGCGGTAGAGAGACAGAGACCGGGCAACTTCCAGGCGTCTCTTGTCGGAGTCGGTAGAGGAAAAGAGACCGGGCAACTTCCAGGCGTCTCTTGTCGGATTTGGTAGTAGGAAAGAGACCGGGCAACTTCCAGGCGTCTCTTGTCGGAGGCGGTAGTAGGAAAGAGACCGGGCAACTTCCAGGCGTCTCTTGTCGGAGGCGGTAGTAGGAAAGAGACCGGGCAACTTCCAGGCGTCTCGGTTCGGAACGGTAGCGGAAAGGAGAGGACAGGCGATCATATGATCGGCGGGTATGCGGAATTTCTCGCTAGTGTGCTTGCACCGGGCAGCATCCAGGCAGGCGGTCTAGGAGGGGGATCCGTAGCCCCACTCGAACTGTCTTGGCTCCGTGACGCCGGGGCTTATGTCCGAATTCTTGGAAATTCCCAGCAGCGAGAAACCGACGCGATCTAGCGGCGCAATGGGGAGTGAGCGTCATTTGACGCGTCGCGAGACCGGCGCGCCTCGGGCCGGTTCGGTCGTGTTCGGCTGTGGTCGCCCGCGCGCTCGGCCTCTCGCTCACTCCCGTTCGCACCGCCGTGTGCTCGATTCCTCGCGCTGGGACGCTACGTCACAAGCAGATACCGAAATTCAGACCGGTCTTGACCGGTCTAGCGACCAGTAACCGAAGTGAAAAGGGACCAATATTGTGACCGTAACAGTGAGAGGTTGTGAAAGGGAACCGAAACTCCAGACCGATTGCCTCTTGATCGGGAATCTCAGACCGAAGGTCTGACCGCTCTGCCGACTGGTCGGAGTGTTCGCTTGACCGGTCGAGTTAATTTATGGAGAGGTTTCTGTTCCTCTCCATAAATTACGAGTCGGAGCGGTTCGGTTTTGTTCGGATCGGTTCAACCTAGCTGAATAAGCCGGGAAGGTATGCATGCTGTTCCTGTCGCTCACACTGTTTGTCACTCTCGTCACGGGTTTGTTGATAGCAGACTTTTGCAGTTATTTGTTACTGTAACACTGTTCATTCCAAACTATGTCGATCTGCCGAGATATTATTGTATTTCAAACACTAGTTATGTATTATTTTAATAGAAGTAGTTAATATAAATAAATTCTTGTTAATATACAAATAACAAGAAAATGATTGAAAATATAATTCTTCATGTGATTATTTTAAAAGTATGTCCAAGTGTGAAAAAATAGAAGTTAGGAGTGTAATAAAATGTAAATATATTTAACAATAGCATAAATAACAAATTTCACAGCAAAATTTATTACATTGTTTCAATTTTTATCTCTCGAAATAACATATGAAAATATTATGTAACATCTTATGAATCAGTTGTATAAGCGTTAATTCTTAAATTTCTAATGTGTTATACATGTATAAGAAAAGAGAGTGGTACATCGAAAAATACGCCTGTGATGCGAGTGGTACATCTAACGTAATACAAGGATGGCCCCGTCATGATTGTACGTTGCCATTCTTTAGTAGCTGTAAAAGAATCAAAATTAGTTTCTTAGCAAAACAATTTGTGGGGAAAGTAAATTGAAGGATCGGATGCAATAAGTGGACTAGCGCTCGAAAATAGGAAAAATTATTGTCCAAACGCTAAGAAAGATTGGAAAATTAAATGTTATTAAACTGAATTTTATAAAATACTAGATTAAAGTACCCGGCGTTGCCCGGGTTTGTTATATGTGTTACGTATGTGGAATCTTCCCATACACCACTCTCAACCACTTTCGAGCTCGCTTCTGAGAAGGGAAAACGCCCTAAAATCCTTTTGCTTATCATACACCACTAAGGGGGGTCATGATCTCGACCATCTGGATCATGACCATGGGAACGGGAATGACACGACGACGACCCCGAAGAATTTCCTTATATGGAAACTCCTAATGAATCCCCACTCATTTTTGGGACTATATAAACCCTTTGGTTTCTACCCTCGTTGGTTCAAAGCAGTACAGTCACGCGTAGAGAAACGTCGTGTCACGCTCGTACAGAGTTGGTTAAAGATCAAGCTAAAGTCTCCGTCAGGATCATAGTTAACCTCGTAGAATCCGCGAGTTCGGTTTATATTCTATTTGGCACTTGTGAAATAGCCACTCGTACGTCCCCGCATCGCCAGTGCGTCAACACCGTGCAACTAGTGGTAATTAACTACACTATTTATTATTTTATCGCGACACTTACATTTGTATCATACTTGATTATTCAATATATGAATGGTGTTCACGTGTAAATCGAGTCGATTCGTTAAACCCATCTTTTACCCAGCGATCCTTATAATATTAGTAGCACTCACCCACTGATACAGCTTTACCGCTCGAGTTGTATCAAACATAAATTAAGAGTTACGAGGCATTACTAACATTTCCCGCGACTCCCTGATCAAGCATCAGGTTCGTTCGCAACCCTTCAACCAAAACAAAGCATCTTCTCCAACCCAGTGGCTCCCCGATTTCGCATCGGGTTCGTCCACGAAACCTTACCCTCCTACAGCTCCCTGATTTCGCATCAGGTTCGTCCGTATCCTACAGCTCCCTGATTTCGCATCAGGTTCGTCTGTAAATCTACCAACTTCCGAACAGCTCCCTGGTTTCGCACCAGGTTCGTCTGTGAATAATCCAACCTCCTAACAGCTCCCTGGTTTCGCACCAGGTTCGTCTGTGAACTCTATCCTAGTGACTCCCCGATTTCGCATCGGGTTCGTTCACGACTTTTCACCCTCCTGCGGCTCCCTGATTTCGCATCAGGTTCGTCCGCGTGTGACTCCATTCCTAGAGGCTCCCTGATTTCGCATCAGGTTCGTCCTCGCCGTCAACAATCCTAGCGGCTCCCTGATTTCGCATCAGGTTCGTCCGCGCACCTAACTAACAAACTCATAAACCGTATTCCTTGGGAAATACCCTTCTCGCCGGCCTCTCGCGTTGCCGCAGCCCCGGCTCGTAACATATGTATGTAAGTTCGCATGGTCTTCAATTTAATGCGATAATATATTTAGTATGTGTTCCCGGCATCCGTTGCAATGCCACTCAAAGAAAGGAAGTGTTTGTGTTTTAATTCTGTTTATTGAAGTGAACAAAACATTCGAAATACACTCATTTGTTGAAACGACTCGCGCGCCACCTATTATGAAATGGTTTTACTAATTCAGAAACCTTCGCGGGCGTGCGCACAACAACTCACCAATGTTTCATCGCAATCGGTTGAATGGTATAGGAACGCATGCGCGACAAACAAACAAACAAACAAACATTCATTTTTATATATATAGATAGATAGAGTTGTAAAGCTCGTCACGACACACGTTCGTTCACATTTGTTCATCTGTTTACAGTTTGTTTATCCAATCATTACTATTCAAGCTAAAAATTATAAACCAAAAATTTGTCATCGTCCAAAATCATTATTTCTTTAAACATAAATTGCGATAACTTAAATAAATATTAACGGATCGTTATGAGACTTAAAACATAACTTCAGAAAACTCTAGCGAAGCCGTAAAATGTGTGCACAAAACCCATATCTTGAAAAATGTAATACTATTTAATTAAATAGTATTTCTGCACAGAACCCATGTTTTTAACGTTCGCCGTTAAAAAGTATCGAGCCAATTTTGAGGTATATATAACATGCTGCGACAAAGTTTTTCCTTAATATATAAGGAAGATTTTCACCAATTCTCACACTGATTAATAAAGAATGTAGAAGATATGACGATGTACAGGGTGTCCCACCTAAGACTGGACAGCCGGTTTTCTCCTAAAGTATTGTCGATAAAAATATAAAAAAAATAGGGAATTGCATGGTTCGAGGGGGGCAATTTATTAGCGCGAACGAATTTTGTTTTCGATTATTATTTTAAAAGATACGATGGTCAAGTTCGGTTTTTCAAATGGAACTATTTTTTTTGAAGACCTGAGTTGATAGTGCGTTCCATGACAAATCCAATAAGCTATAATGTATACACTTTATTTCCACTGGTTTTTAAGATATTGCGCTTGCAAATTTACTGATTTTCACTGGAAGAAAACCCTCTGGAATAGCAAGGACCGGGGCGGTCTCACTGGCGCTACGGGTGGCACTGCCTGTTGAAATAGATACTTACCTGCCAAAGGTCTACGCCAGGAATGGCAGGCCCAAAGGCTGGACAATTCTTTTCCGTCAGAAATGCTACTTAGGTAGGTACATCTGCGGAATCGAGAAGCGCACCGTTACTTTTATTTCGCACTTGCTTCTACGCTCGGATGGCCGGTTCTTTTGGGAGGGATGCAAGTTGGATTGGTGAAATATTCATTACAGCGTATTAAGAAATTCTTTTCTTCATCGTGTCGAAAGGGAAGACGCCAATGGATTCCTTATGTTTTTCTGATGAAAATCATACCAAATATCTTGCAAATCGGACTACTTTGACACAAGCTATTTCTATTCCCTATGTAAAAGGTGTCCGATTTACACGACATTTGGTATGATTTTCATCAGAAAACCCCAAGGAATCAATCGGCGACACTTCCATATCCATACGATAAAGAATAAAGAATTATTTTATTTCCTAAACAGATACAGGGTAATTCTGGAGCTACGCCCGTCACCCCGTGGCGAGGACAACACCCCGCAGTGCCCATAGAATTTTATGGCTTTCGACCCTCGAAGGGTTTGGAATATCATTAAGAAGTGAGAAATGTTCAGGATTTCAAATGTTTGCTTCTTTTCTTCATCGTATCGAAGGGGAAAGTGATGCCAATGGATTTCTGGCGTTCCGTCGGTTAAAATTATAGCAAATATCATGTGAATCGGACTATTTTTAACCAAGTCAAGTCAGCTTGAAATGATATAAATCGATATTCCATGGAATTTCCTTCATTATGGTCCGAATTACGTCGTTCTTGGTGTCAGCTTCATCGGCGAAACATAAGGAATCGATAGGTGTCGTTTTTGCAAAGATCTGATGAGAAATGCGCAAGTCGAAGGTTTCTCACTTCTTATTACGCACTCGAACCCCTTCGCGGGTCGAAAGCCATAAAATTCGGTCAGGCACTGCGAGGGGTTGTCCTCGCCACGGGGTACCAGGCCGCATCTCCTTAACGGGCGTTGCTCCAGAATTACCCTGTATCTGTTTAGGAAATAAAATAATTCTTTATTCTTTATCGTATGGATATGGAAGTGTCGCCGATGGATTCCTTGGGGTTTTCTGATGAAAATCATACCAAATGTCGTGTAAATAGGACAACTTTTACATAGGGTATAGAAATAGTGTTTGAGAATTAAGGTGGGTGAGCACACTGGTGGAAAGTGAGGTTGGGACGACAGTGAGAAGGGTGAAATACAGTCACAGTGATCTGAGCTGATTTCTTGGTCAGTTTATTTAAAAGACTCGATGAGCCGGTGAGAATCGAACACTTGGTGAGTGTGAGAATGATGAGCTTTGAGCTCCCGGTTACTCGTTGAGCACACAAATCTATGGGCACGTGGTGAGCACAGAAGAACGCAGTTCTCCGCGAGCAACCACTCACAAAATTACCCCGTAACCGCAATCAAACAGAATAATCGCCTGTGAGCACAAAGGAGATCTTAGCGAGCACTTGAAAGCACGTAGCACCGAGAAATTCACGTGATGTGAAGACGGAACGAGAATAACCGCGAACACGTCTTGTGTTCCATACAGCGTGAACAAGAGTGAGAACTTCGGACAATCAGACTTCCGGTGCGGGTCGTCTCGAACATTCTCGACGCTCGACCGACGTGGGGAAATCTGATTGGCCGAGTCACAGTACTGGTGAGCTGTGATTTGCTACGCGCTTTCTACAACCGGCCGAAACCGTTTCACGCGGTGCGCTGATTGGATGATCGGTGGCCGAGGAGCGCAGATGATTGGTGATCGACTGGCGCTCAGCGTCTACGATTGGCGGATCGACCGCCGATCCGCGACTCTGTGCTGAGTCCGTGAGGTGCTGCGCCGAGAGTGAGAGTGGCGGCTTTGGGAACTAATGCATTCCCAAACAAATAGCTTGCGTCAAAGTAGTCCGATTTGCATGATATTTGGTATGATTTTCATCAGAAAAACATAAGGAATCCATTGGCGTCACTTCCCTTTCGACACGATGAAGAAAAGAATTTCTTAATACGCTGTAATGGATATTTCACCAATCCAGCTTGCATCCCTCCCAAAAGAACCGGCCATCCGAGCGTAGAAGCAAGTGCGAAATAAAAGTAACGGTGCGCTTCTCGATTCCGCAGATGTACCTACCTACGTAGCATTTCTGACGGAAAAGAATTGTCCAGTCTTTGGGCCTGCCATTCCTGGCGTAGACCTTTGGCAGGTAAGTATCTATTTCAACAGGCAGTGCTACCCGTAGCGCCAGTGAGACCGCCCCGGTCCTTGCTATTCCAGAGGGTTTTCTTCCAGTGAAAATCAGTAAATTTGTAAGCGCAATATCTTAAAAACCAGTGGAAATAAAGTGTATACATTTTAGCTTATTGGATTTGTCTTGGAACGCACTATCAACTCAGGTATTCAAAAAAAATAGTTCCATTTGAAAAAGCGAACTTGACCATCGTATCGTTTAAAATAATAATCGAAAACAAAATTCGTTCGCGCTAATAAATTGCCCCCCTCGAACCATGCAATTCCCTATTTTTTTTATATTTTTATCGACAATACTTTAAGAGAAAACCGGCTGTCCAGTCTTAGGTGGGACACCCTGTATATAAATTCCGCGCGGTACCAACAGTCAACGCGAGTGCTAAAACTGCTAAGTAGCGCATTATATACGCGGCTGCTGACTGTTGGTGGCGCGCGAGATTTATATATATCGTCATATCTGTAGGGAATAGAAAATTTATATGTATTTTTGTGTTGCGATACGCATCTTGCGCCATCTATGGCTACCGAGCGTGCCCATGCGGACGCCTCTCTGCGTTGTACTCTATGGTGTCTTCTTGCGCACACCATGGCGCTTCCGCCGTTATGTTCTTACGTTTACTATTAAATCTTCATTGTCACTTTCTGTAGTCCACGATTTCTTTCCACCTATTCCCTTGACCTCGTAACAATATCTTCTACAATTATTTATTAATCATTGTGAAAATTGGTGGAAATCTTCCTTGTATATTAAGGCTGCCGTCTCAAGTTTGTTTTGGTCCGAATCGATCGAAGCGTCCCCAGTAAACAAACGGACCCTAATGAAATTACTCCGATTGATAAAAAGAATTTGTACAGCAATGACATCTTCAGGTACTCTGGGTAGACGAATTTTTTACGCATAGTTGCCACATGTTCTGTACTCTCTGTCTCTGCCGCGCTGTTGCCCCAGAGTTCTCTTCATCGAGAAGTCTTGAAGGAATACAGCACGAGAGCTGCGTCTAGCGTTAGAGCCTCCCTGAATGTAGCAATAATGAAAGATAGAGAGGTCCGGGAGTGTAAGAAGGAAAGATAGAAAGATAACCTGACACAATTTGAACTATCATTATTAACGAATAACGATATTACACATAAAATTTATTTGCAGAATTGAAAGCCGGTTTCGTTCAAAGTACTTAGTCCGATTCAAATTATTTCCTGTCAATTTAATCGGCAGAATCACTTTCATATTGATACGATGAAAAATAAAGAAATTCTGTTTCTGCATAATCAATGATATGTACATCGCCGAGCAACTCCAGGCAACAGATAAGACGGGTGAGCGATACAATGTCGCTCGGCTCGAGCTTCGGAGGACCTCAAGAATAGAGGCCCTCGATTAAAAAAATTATTTGTGGCCGACGGATGAATTCCCGTCGAATAAACTGATTCGTCCGTGGCATTTCAAATAAAACTAACTCTGGGTTATTTTTATTCGACGACAAATAAATATAAAGTCTCTTTAATTTGATAGTTTATTTCAATAATTTATGAAAGAATACTAATTTGGGTATCAATATCCCTTCTAAACT
The DNA here is from genome assembly GCA_947577245.1 of Andrena bucephala. Lineage (NCBI taxonomy): Eukaryota > Metazoa > Arthropoda > Insecta > Hymenoptera > Andrenidae > Andrena > Andrena bucephala. The sequence goes on from OX387716.1 coordinate 73,389,666, forward strand.
TCACAATTCTTATTATCTTCTCTCATTCGGTGCAATATTTATGTTTACTTGTGAAAAAATATAATGATATGATTGTTCAATGATTTGTATATTTTGTGTGTTTTAATAGAATGTAAAACTTTCTATCGTATCAGCATGAATGTTTCAGTAACATACTGCTGTGATTTCCCAAATGAAAATGAATTTAAACACGGTATAAATCAGATTATTTTTAAATGATTTTATTCAGCTTCGACCCTCGGTTTGTTTGTATATTTTTTGTATGTTTGATATATGCATGGTAGAAATCTGGCAACTGAAATTTAACCAACTTCCAACTGTCGAGTTGTCTTGAAACTTTGCAGGCGTGCGTAGTTTGGAGGACAATACAATATTTAAAAAAAAATTAACCCCGAAGGGGTGGAAAAATTACCCACTCATCAATAAATATAAGCCATAACCACAAAACGACTTGAAATCAGCCACTTGCGTTCTTTGCGAAAACGACGAAAAACCGCTTCTTTCTGAACGCTAGTGGAATCGCGATTTCCGTAGTAAATACACAAATCGAGAAGTGATTCGTTACGTTCGAATAGGAAAAAATTGTAGTACAGAGACTCGAACTGGGATCAGAAGCCACCGCCGAACAGCCCAAGTCCTCGCTGGTCGGGACCGACGCACAGTGGGGCAAAGTGGCGAAGTTTGTTTCAAAATCAAAGAACTTTTGATAGAAATAAGATAGAGTGATGATTTTTTTTAAAATTAAAGCTGAAAGATTGCAGAATAAGGGAAAATTAATGAAATTTTGGTACGAACGTTTTTTACCATTGAAAATCTGTGTTAAACTTGAAATTTTACAACAAAAATATGTTTTGTCCAATACCATGTTCGGTTAGAATTTTTTCTTGACATGTTGTACATCATTTCCTATAGATTTTGTCGCGCTGATTTCAAATCCGTTCGCAAAATTTGTCTACTACCTCAGGATTTTGAAAAAAAAACGATTTAAATTTAACACAGATTTTCAAATGTAAAAAACGTTCGTATCATAATTTCATTAATTTTCCCTTATTCTGCAATCTTTCAACTTTAATGCAATCTTTTAACTTAATTTTAAAAAAAAAATCATCACTATCTCATTTCCATCAAAAGTTCTTTGATTATGAAACAAACTTCGTCACTTTGCCCCACTGTGCGGCGCGGCGTCGAGCCCGTATCGCGAACAGAGCCCTAATTCCCAGTGTTCGTTTCTCGCTTCTTTCTGGCCGAAGGGGGGAGCGAGATGGAACGCTTTGCCTGCGCGACGGCCGCGAACGCAAAGGACGGAGTTGTCAGGCGTCCGAAAGACGGAGCGAGACAAAACATCATCCCGTCGTCTATCTCGTACCGCCCTCGCTCGCTTTCAGTGCCTCTCGCTCGCTCTCGCCTTCGCGGGACAAGAGTGAGACAGAAGTGGTGGGAATAGCGAAAAGTCCACATCGTTTACACCAAACCGAGCCGGTAACGAGACAGTACTGTAGTATCTTTTATTTGAGTTTATCCAGATAATATCTTTGCCCATTTCTGTTCTCCAGCCGCTTCGCCGTGATTCATTCAAGCCTCCCTTACGACAAAATAGTAATAGGGGAAATGCGGCAACAGCGCGATTCGACTCTCGATACATCTCGGCAACTATGTCTTTCCTACATTTATCGGCTAGATTGGACTTCCACCGGTTTTGATGGTACAATGCCCGAATATACCATCAACGCCGGTGACGGAGAATCCTTGAAGCTTCATTCTGTCATTTCTCGAGTCTGTCTCAGTACACGAGTCCTAAATTCATTATTATTTCAACGTACGCTGCTTATTAGCGTTCAAACGCACCGTACCCGTTTGCACGAATGTCTACTGGAGGCAACTATACCCGCAAAAACTTCCTTCTTGCCGATTCCAGGGCGAAAGATGAAAACTACGGTTTGTTTACTACACGCGTATGCGTACACGCTTAACTTAGCTTGTGTGAGCGTACGCACACATTCAAGGCCCGCGGAGACGGCAGCCTTAAGGAAAAATTTTGTCGCTACATGTTATATGTACCTCAAAGTTGCCTCGATACTTTTTAACGGCGAACGTTGAAAAACATGGGTTATGTCCAGTATTACTTTTTAATGAAATATTATTACATTTTTTAACACAAGGGTTTTGTGCATACATTTTACGGCTTCGCTAGAGTTTTCTAAAGTTATGTTTTAAATCTCATAACGATCCGTTAATATTTATTCAAATTATTGCAATTTATGTTTAATGAAATAATGATTTTGGACGATGAAAAATTTTTGGTTCATAATTTTTAGCTCGAATAGCAATGATTGGATAAACTAACTGTAAATAGAAAAAATGTGTGTCGTGACGAGCTTTACAACACTATATTTTTAAAAATACAATTTAACAACATTTAATTTTCCAATCTTTCTTAGGGATTGGACATTAATTATTCCCATTTTCGAGCGCTAGTCCTTTAATTGCACCCGAGACTTCAATTGTGCTTATAAAAATGGAACTTATCCTTTGATGAGTGGTGAAGAAGCCATAATGCCCATATCACGGTCGTTGCTTGAAATCCTTCACGTGCTGTGCCGCTGTTCCTCTTCCGTTTTGATCCAATGGGGAGGTGATTGCAGTTGTCCGTAGTCGATACCCGCCCTCGAAGTGCCTCGATGACGATGTTGTTCCTTGTTGTTGTGATTGCAGTTATATACACTACACTACAATGCACTGCACTGCACTGCACTACACTACAGTACACTACACTACACTACACTACACTACACTACACTACACGGCACTACACTGCACTGCACTGCACTGCACTACACAGTTACTCACGCTTACACTAATTAATAATATTACGACTTAAATAATGTATTACATCTAATAACCATTATGTCATGAAGGCTGTACTTCCGAATGGCCCCAGTGGCCGATCGACACGAGGTTTGGGGGGAAGGGTGGGGAGGGGTTGTGGACCCTAAATCTAAAATTGTTTCTTCGGGTATTTATTAGTTTCCGAAATATTAATAAAAAATTGTTAATTTTTTGGAAATTTTTTTTGGACGTTGGTGCAGGCCTCTTTATCCTGGAGCGCTTCCGTCCCCCTATTTTTAGTTTTTGAAATTTTGTAACCACTGCTTCGTTTTTGGCATCGCCGAACTCACATCGGTTCGCTGTCATGCTTTCCGCGCCTCACTCACTGGTCTAGCCCCAACCGGGGCCGATCGAGATGAAACTTAGTGGGTAATACGAGGGGTGTGGACCGACCCCAAATATAAAATTTTACCTTCAGCAATTAATGCGTTCAAAAGGTACAGAAGTAATTGCGCATAAAAGGGTACACCTTACCAATTTTTTTTAATCACTTTACCACGGTCCCCCTTCTTAACAATATTTCTGTTGACTTATACCGACATAACACATTCCACTTTCCAACTTGTTCCGGGTTTTAGTATTGGTTTCGGTTAGATTGGCGCGGGGGGCGCGGGGGGGCGCGCGCCCGCTCGCGGGCGCGTAAAGCATGGTAGCGAACCGATGTGAGTTTGGCGATGCTAAAAATGAGACAGTGGTGACACAATTTCAAAAGTTGAAAATGGGGGACGGAAGGGCTCCCGGGTAGGGAGGCCTGCACCAACGTCAAAAAAAAATTCCAAAATAAATTAACAACTTTTATTAATATTTCGGAAACTAATAAATACCCGAAGCTACAATTTTAGATTTAGGGTTCACACCCCCTCCCCACCCCTCCCCCCAAACCTCATCTCGATCGGCCACTGGGGCCATTCGAAAGAATATCCGTCATGAATGACATGCATTTGTAAATTGTATCGCAGATTTGAAACTACATGCTTTACACCTGAAAACAATCTCTCCACGCTGACTTGCGTAGCAGGCGCACTCTGAACTAAACACGCTAATTTATAGAGTTCTGGTTCCACGGTTTTCATGGATTCCCAATATAACAACAAATCGGTATCTTTGGAAACACGCTTCCACGAAAGATACGAATATAAAATATTCTTTCTATTTATTGCGGTTTGGGCGGGGGGTGAATTTATTTCAGTTTCTGATTTTAAGGCTGCCGTCTCAAGTTTGTTTTGGTCCGAATCGATCGAAGCGTCCCCAGTAAACAAACGGACCCTAATGAAATTTCTTCGATCGATATAAAGAATTTGTACAGCAATGACATCTTCAGGTACTGTGGGTAGACGAATTTTTTACGCATAGTTGCCACATGTTCTGTACTCTCTGTCTCTGCCGCGCTGTTGCCACAGAGTTCTCTCTTTTCATCGAGAAGTCTTGAAGGAATACAGCACGAGAGCTGCGTCTAGCGTTAGAGCCTCCCTGAATGTAGCAATAATGAAAGATAGAGAGGTCCGGGAGTGTAAGAAGGAAAGATAGAAAGATAACCTGACACAATTTGAACTATCATTATCTCATAGTTGCCACATGTTCTGTACTCTCTGTCTTTGCCGCGCTGTTGCCAAAGCTCTTTCTATCGAGAAGTCTTGACAGAATACGGCACGAGAGCTGCGTCTAGCGTCAGAGCCTCGCTGAACGTAAAGGAGGATAGCAATAATGAAAGATAGAGAGGTTGGGTAGTGAAGTTATTAAACATGTCAATGAAACAATACTAATTTGCGTATTAATATTTTTTATTTATACGTATATAGAAGGATGTAATATTTTGTATAATCATTGTGCAATTGAAGGGTCGGGTGCAATAAGGGGATTAGCGCTCGAAAATGGGAAAAATTATTGTCCAAACGCTAAGAAAGATTGGAAAATTAAATGTTATTAAACTGAATTTTAAAAAATATAGTGTTATAAAGCTCGTCAGAACACATATTTTTTTCTATTTACAGTTTGTTTATCCAATCATTACTATTCGAGCTAAAAATTCTAAACAAAAAATTTTCATCGTCCAAAATCATTATTTCTTTAAACATAAATTGCGATAACTTGAGTAAATATTAAGGGATCGTTATGAAACTTAAATCATAACTTCAGAAAACTCAAGCGAAACCGTAAAATGTATGCACAAAACCCTCATGTTAAAAAATGTAATAATATTTCATTAAAAAGTAATATTGGACATAATCTATGTTTTTCAACGTTCGCCGTTAAAAAGTATCGAGGCAATTTTAAGATACGTATAACTTGCAGCAACAAAGTTTTTCCTTAATATACAAGCAAGATTTTCACAAATTTTCACACTGATTAATAAATAATTGTAGAAGATATGGCGATATATATAAATTCCGCGCGGCACCAACAGTCAACGCGAGTGCTAAAACTGCTAAGTAGCGCATTATACGCGGCTGCTGACTGTTGGTGACGCGCGAGATTTATATATATCATCATATCTTTTACAATTATTTATTAATTAGTGTGAAAATTGGTGAAAATCTTCCTTGTATACTATGGAAAAACTTTGTCGCTGCAAGTTATACGTACCTAAAAATTGCCTCGATACTTTTTAACGGCGAACGTTGAAAAACATGGGTTATGTCCAGTATTACTTTTTAATGAAATATTATTACATTTTTCATCATAAGGGTTTTATGCATACATTTTACGGCTTCGCTAGAATCTTCTGAAGTTATATTTCAAGTCTCATAACGATCCGTTAATATTTACTCACGTTATCGCAATTTATGTTTAAAGAAATAATGATTTTGGACGATGAAAATTTTTTGTTTAGAATTTTTAGCTCGAATAGTAATGATTGGATAAACAAACTGTAAATAGAAAAAATTATGTGTCCTGACGAGCTTTACAACACTATATTTTTTAAAAGCGGAGCGGATCCCGTGCTCACCGTATGTGCTTGCGACCATCGCGCACGCCCGTCGAGCACGCAAAGGACGGAGTGTCACGGCGCCCGAAAGACGGAGCGAGACAAAACATCAACGCGTCGTCTGTCTCGTACCGTCCTCGCTCGCTGTCAGTGGCTCTCGCTCGCTCTCGTTCCATCTCGCTCTCGCCTTTGCCAGACAAGAGTGAGACAGAAGTGGTGGAGATAGCGAGGAACCCGTATCGTGTGCATCAAACCGAGCACATACGGAGACAATACTCCTCGTTACTTACGAGGCCTTCCAATTTTTTTATTTCTATCTCGCAATTTTGAAAATTATATATCGTAGGACAATTCTAAAGACACCTTATTTGTCCAAATCGGTGTGTCCGTACAGGTTCTAGAGCGTAACATCTGGACATACAAACATAGCCTGATAAACACAATACCCTCCTGTACGTGCCGCAGTCGGGTAAAAACATTACGTTTTACATTTTATTAATACAAAATTCACCGCAAGCAACACTATATGCCTCTCGAACCGAGATTAGAAACGGCCGAATAGCCCAAATCCTCAGCTCGAATAGAGATAACGGATAAACATAAAGAATCTTTTATTCTAATTTATCCAGAAATTATCTTTGCCCATCTTTGTTCTCCAGCCGCTTCGCCGTGATTCATTCAAGCCTTCCTGATGATAAAATAGTAATAGGGGAAATGCGGCAACAACGCGATATGACTCTCTATACATATCGGCAACTATGTCTTTCCTACATTTATCGGCTAGCATGGACTTCCACCGGTTCTGACGGTACATGGCGCGAATGTACCATCAACGCCGGTGACGGAGAATCCTTGAAGCATAATTCTGTCATTTCTCGAGTCTGTGCCTCATTCTGTCTCAATACACGAGTCATAAATTCATCATTATTTCATCGTACGGTGCTTATTAGCGTCCAAACGCACCAGACCCGCCTGCATGGATGTCTACAGGAGGCAACTATACCCGCAAAAATTTCCTTCTTGCCGATTCCAGGACGAAAAACGGTTGAGACGGTTTGTTTACAACAGCGCGTATACGTACACGCGTTTCCTAGCTTGTGTGAGCGTACGCACACATTCAAAGCCCGAGGAGACGGCAGCCTTAAGGGGGTAGACACGGGTAATGCAGCGCGCTGTATACCGACACAATCTGGCCCGAAACATGGGTTTAGTAGAATACGCTTTTCGTCCTTATATGAGCGAATTTTGGGCTGGGCGAGGTCTCATTCGAAAGAGAAAGGTTCAGTGCAGCGCGCTCTGGTCATGGTTCGAGGAGATTGTGTTGATATCTAATAATATGAGTGTTCAAAGTAGAGCAAAAATCGAAAAAATACACCCGCATGAACCAACGTATTTTTAGGTCGCTAAAAGAGTCTTGTGACTCAAACGATGACCAGAGCGCGCTGCACTGAACTTTCCTCTTTCGAATGAGACCTCACCCAGCTCAAAATCTGCTCATATAAGGACGAAAAGCGTATTCTCGTAATTGCATTCCCAATTACGAGTTCCGCCATATTGGCGATAATACAGAGCAAGTCACGTGACAAATTTAGTTGAGCTAGTGGACACGAGATGGCGCCTAATCGGGAGGACTGCCAACGTGGAGTCATAGCAAAACTGAAGCGTTAGCTGGATACACAAGCCACAGTAAAAGCGTGATGCAGTCAATGTATGAATTTTCGGACGATTGTAGGTTAGGTTATATGCATTTTAGGCATATAACTGCTGGGAACTGTGTACATTTACTAAATTAACGCTTTTATTGTAACACATACATCACTTGAAACCGCTGTCGAATTTATGTTATAATTATATGGCCACATTATTTAAAATAAAAAAAAAGATTGGAACTTTTTTACTAATACTGGAAATATTGATTTACTTATATCATATTTTCGGAATGTGGAAGTTACACCAATTATTTGCAATTATTGCTCTTATTATTATTCTTCCAACTATTGTATATAACATACAACAAGGAAAAGTCTCTAAATCAGTCAACAGTTGACTCCCTGATTTTTTTTGTAATTCTTTACGGTCCTATGCAGAGATGGGCATTATTTAAATAAAAGAATATACTTCCGAATGGCCCCAGTGGCCAATCGACACGATGTTTGGGGTAGGGCGTGTGTACCCTAAATCTAAAATTTTATTTAGCTCCGGGTATTTATTAGTTTCCTTTGTTTATTCGAAGGCGTTTTATCTTGGGCTTCGAATAATTTTTCATCTTTCATTATATCTTTATCCTAAGGTCGTATTCAGATATATTGGCCGGTCGATTCGTTTTCGCGAACAGCGATCGAGGAGAAATCAGCCACCACAATCTGACGATCGTGGATTTGTCTGTTGGAGTTACTTGGCCACCCAAGGGTATGGTGGGGTAACGGGAATGCTGCGCGGCTCCGTCTGAACGTAGCCGTGTGGCTGTTATGACCAATACGAGATGAAGCTATCGAGAAAGAATCAATGTTCTGACCAATAAAGCTCCTGAATTTTTTCGGAGCTAAGGCACACCTATTCTGATGTGTGTATTTCTACGCTGCAGCTCGGTTGGCCTATACACAACAGAAGCTTGGCGCTATCCCCACCACTTCTGGCTCACTCTTGTTCTGCGAAGGCGAGAGTGAGATGGAACGAGAGCGAGTCAGAAAACGTTGCGAACAGGAGCACCGAGGCAGCTAAGCGGTACCTATGGTGGGAGTATACGCGTTACGAAACTCACCGGCCAATATATCTGAATGTAAAGTCTCGTTAGCCGCTCGCTCAGGGTTGCCAGATCTTCGGCATTCAGCCGGAGTCTCGGGTTTTGAACCGTTGTCTCCGGCCTCAGGCAGGCACAATAAAAATCTCCAGCAGAATAGAGAGTATGTTGCAGCGTGCCATAAACAAAATAGAAATCTATTAAAATCTGTAACAAATTCTAATAACTATTCATAATACTTTTATTATTATTATTATTATTATTATTATTATTATTACTCGTTTATAAGAAGTCATTATTATAATGAATTTTAGATGCCTGTTTTTTTCTTCGCCCTTTTTTTCTCACTTTCCCCACTCCAATCCTCCACGAAATTGAAATCTCCGGCAAAAGATCAGGCTTGATCTGGCAACCCTGCACTCGCTGGTCCGGACCGGCGTGAGCCCGTATCATGAACGAAGCCCTAATTCCGAGGCTGAGTTTCTCGCTTCTTTCTGGCCGAAGGGGGGAGCAGGATGGAACGCTTTGCGTGCGCGGCGGGCGTGCGCGACGGGCGCGAGTGCTCAGATAGAATCGTGGCTGTTCGATGCATCCGCGCCACGGTCAGATAGCCAGGCACGGCACGAGTCTTTTTTGCACCATAAGCGAGCTTGCCAAATTCCGCCATTTATTATAATACATTTAATTGAGCTTCTTCATGACCTTACTCTACTCGTAGTTTAAAACCGTTGTAGTATAATTTGTAGTATTTCATTTAAAAATTTATTTTCAACAATGCCAACAATGAAAAGGCCATTTTGCACTTCTTGTCAACCTTACGCCCTAGCAGTTGCCTAATTTGGCAGAGTATAGTCATAAATAATCTCAAATAAATGTAATATAATAAAGGGCGCAATTTGACAAGTTCGCTTAGGGCGCAAAAATGACTTATGCCGGGCCTGCGTCAAGTTTTTACGAAGCGGTTCCCGTGCTCACCGTAAGCACTTGCGACCATCGCGCACGCCCGTCGCGCACACAAAGGACGGAGTGTCAGGCGTCCGAAAGACGGAGCGAGACAAAATATCAACGCGTCGTCTGTCTCGTACTGTCCTCGCTCGCTTTCAGTGCCTTCGCTCGCTCTCTTTCCATCTCGCTCTCGCCTTCGCCGGACAAGAGTGAGACAGAAGTAGTGGGGATAGCGAAAAGTCCGTATTGTGTACACCAAACAGAGCCCGTAACGATCTTAGATGCTCGAATAACTGACGAGAACCTTTGTGGCCCGAGCCGCACGAGATCGCCGTTGCTCGACGATGTGTCATCGATTATATAGAAACAGAATTTGTTTTTTTTTTCATCGTATCAATATGAAAGTGACACAAATGGATTCCTGGCATTCTCCCGATTAAATTGACAGAAAATAATTTAAATCAGACTATTTTTAACGAAACGGGCTTCCAATTCTGCAAACAAATTTTCACGTAATTTCCTTAATTATGGTCCGAATAATATCATTTTTGGGGCCAATTTGATCGAGAAAACATGACGAATCGATTCACGTCACTTTCGCAAAGATCTGATTAGAAATGCAGAACTGAAGATTTGTCACTGCTTAGTGCGTAACATTGTATGGCCCCGCTGGATTCGAGCGTCGAAACCCACGAAACTCAGCGAGTTGCATGATTGCTAGCGTGAAGGACAAGAGAGGACTTTGCATGGCGAAGGAAAGTCAGCCTTCTATAGAACTCAAATCGAGAAAGACTTTGCTGACAAACTTTACATATGTATATTCGCGTCAAATAAATACTTTAATTGTAAAATTTAGACGACAAACTATTGTTGAATTTCGCCAGTTCTTACATATGCATCACTTGGTTGGGAATTCCTGATCCCAGAGTTTCATGCATTTACCTATTGAAATGTTGCTTCAAGTCATCGGGAAATTGCATTGCTTCTTCTCGTACATACATATATGTATCTGTTCGCGAGTAGGTGTCACGAGTGACACGGCTTTGGTTTCTCAAATAAATGCACATTTATTAGGGCCCTCGGTCGACGGCGACTTGAGTCATCCAGTACTGAATATGAAATTGTTCATATTTCTCACTACACCTTGATAAGAGTGTCACCACCGATGGATTCGTGAGTTTATGTCCACGATAATGAGTCGAGACGCGAAGCAATTCGGTCTATTTTTTCTTATGAATACATGATTAGGACACACACACTACGTTCACTAAAAATAGACCGAATTGCTCCATGTTTGGCATCATTTTCATCAGTAATGCAGTGCTCTGGTGAAGAACATCGTAATACGGAGCTAATATTCTAGGCCCTAGAATCTACGATATTGTCAATTTGCAGTTGAAACGCACGCCGCTTCACACTATCGCTTCTTAGCATTTATACGGGGTGATTGTGTAGCTAGAATCGTCAAACGCGATGCTCGCCAACAATCATGTGTCTCGCTGAGTTTCGTGGGCTTCGACGCTCGAAACCAGCGGGACTATACAATGTTGCACGCTAAGCAGTGACGAATCTGAAGTTCTGCAATTTGTAATCAGATCATTGCAAAAGTGACGTCAATCGATTCCTTACAATTTTATATATAATGTTTGTTCATAACTGCTTTCTGCATAGGACGTGTAATAAGTGTATTTCATGTTCTGTTTCGGTGCTTTGCTAGTAAAAAAATGTCTAACCTAACAAACTTCATTTTCTGGGGTCATCCCCTCATCTATTTTCCCTTTTCACTTATAATTCCTTACTGCTAACGTAGAATATTGTAGCATAAGCACATTTCAAGTAATTAAAATGTACAATCAATTTTCTACGTTTGCAGTACCAGCCGTCTTTCCGTTTAAATTTTTATAAGTACAACGCAACAGCTGAGAATTTATTTCCTTATTCAGAATAGAATACGGAAATAGCAAACAGCTCCCTCTCGCGTTTACCGGGCAATCGTCGATCTATCGGTATTACCATTTCTGTGCAGAAAAAACCTGCTGTAATACCGACCTGCCGAATCGGCCAGGTCACGTGACGTGTCTACCCCCTTAACAACAATTGCTCGATATCGTCACATTCATTCTCGCACTCATTGACACTGCTCGCTGCCACATTCTCGCCATTCTCTCCTGTAAGATCATGCAATCTTTTCCATAATGAAACTAATTGTTCTTTCGCCGCTGTTTTATCAGACTCGCTCAATAGTACATTGTATCGTGGATCCATAAAAATCGCCGCACGAAACACATCATTCTGAAATAAGTCACGCTCGCAGTTTTCCATACTCACTGCCAATGCTTTTGACGCGACCGTATCGAGCTTCTTAACACTAATTTTACATGTGAGCTATGCTCGGAAAAAATGGCCTATTAAGAGTTGCTCCTCTTGCAACTGTTTCGTCGCAATTTTCGCGGGTCCTAACGCATCTACAATTTCTTCTATTTCTTTCTAGGTCGCTTCGGTGAATTCGCCGAAATTGAAAGCAATTTCGCGGCACACATCTCGCTTATCATACACATACTTAAACATGTCGTAAGTCGAATTCCAACGCGTTGGGCAGTCAATCGGCGGTTTTAGTAGACTTTATAGTCACCGACATTGAGGGAAGGCGCAATTGTTTGCAATGTTCCATAACCTTTTCGATGATCTCTACGTATCGATCCTTCTTAATTACAGCACACACTGCGAGTTGCAGAGTGTGCGCAGCGCATCTCACACCTTTAATTTCTAAATCCCATAACGACAAGTTCTCCGTGGTATCCTCTTCGTCGCAGTCCTCTTCCAATTCACTAGGTTGCTCCTCTTGAATTTCCTCGGCCATAAGTTGCACGCACTTAACCATGTTATTCGCATTGTCTGTTGTAACCGAATACACACTACGCAAAGTTAGTCCATACATCGATAATGCGCGCTTAATTTCTACTTTCAAATTTGCCGCTGTGTGAGGCCCGATTACCTGTTTCCCGCATAATGTACGCAATACTACTTAACCGTCCTTAATGTACTGCATATTTAATCCGAGGAAGGATCGTCCAAGACGCGACGCGGTGTCAACTTTTAAACATACCAACCGGCCTATAATTTCGTTCTGAATATCGCGCCGAATACACTGTGCCCGCACCGTTATTTCCGACCTAATGTTCTCCGCGTTTATAACAATTTAATTTTCCAACCCAGCGAGGATTGGATTTAATAATTTTCTAAAACCACTGTCTTCCATCAAGGTAAATGGACGAGCTTTGACAGTTACTAATTCTACACACGCGTCCATTACATCACTGTCACTTAACCGCACTGCACACACATTTTGTTTTTTATTTTTTTTTTTGCGCCGCAGTCCACAGTGTCACTGTTGCTCCTTCTTCTTTTCTCACACACTTTTAAACTACTTATTTCACAGTATCCATTTGGATGCTTCAGTGAAATATGCCGCTCCAAGTTTGTGGCATGGTCAAATCTGACTACCGACTTTAATAATACATTCTGATGTATTATATTCCTCGACATACGAAAAATACGCGCGAACCGGATGACATTGCTTTCTACCACGAAATGTCACATTGCAATCTCAATTAAAAAACTTACGAAACTTAAGAAATATAACGAAATTACTTTAAACTTGGAGCTCTAAAATAATTAAAATTAAGTTGGGCTTGAAAAAGTCCGATTGAATATTCAAACATGACACGATCGTATCCAAGAGATTTTGGGTGTTCACTTTAGCGTTGCCAAAGTGACTCTGCCCTTGTCGCACGAATTTCCGTAATATATAGGTAAACTCAGAACGATTTCTATTGGTTATTGAAAAGTTGTGGAGGACAAGTAAGGGTATCCCACCCTTTTGAAGAAGGAAGTAAGGTGGGTGATAGTTTTATGACATGTACGGCTCCATGGTCCGCGGTTAATTAGCCCGCCGGTAGACGCCCCACTTAGGATCATATAACTGGTCATCGTTTGAACATCGACAGGGAAAACCATAGCGAGAGAAAAGTTAATTCTAAAGTGCACTTTCTTTCCTCGTTTTGGTAGGGGGAATTCCACGCCAACTCGATCACTTTTTGCACTCGATGTCAGGGATTTTGTTTAAGGGGTCACATACACCGAGAGCCGTGAAAAGAGAGGACATTTTAGGAATTTTTTTACGAGTTTACCAATTTCATCAGTTTTTCAGTTATTAAAACCAAACTGTGGCTATTGCAAAAAAATCCATATGATAAGGACTAGATATTGATGTGAGAAATAATCATGCTAAGTTTCATTCCAATCGGTTGAGTATTTTTTGAGATATCATTGCCACCGATTTGAAGAACGTAGTTTCGAGAAAATAGCATTTTTTCAACATCTACATGAAAATGGGTGTTTTTTTACACCTGCCACGCGGGAGCAAAATGGCCAGTTTCAGACGTTTCGCATTTTCTACTTTTCTCGCAAGGGAAAAAGACTTTAAACGCATGCGTATACGCATTTTTTACTTTACTCCCAAGGAAACTTGGGTTTGCGAGCTGAATGAACATGCGTTACCCTGTGGTATGAAGTAGCAATTGGTCGACTAATCGATATCGATCATGTGTGTTTATGTTTACATTATAACTGTCACAGCACATCTTTTCATTAAAAGATAAAATTAGTGATAATCAGAGTGATAGTGATACATGATATCACACGCCCCCCGATACACAGTGGTCCGAGTCGCCGAAAACGTGATAAAAAATCGTTACGTTCACATTTCACCATTTATCATTAAGAAGATGGCCATTCCGGGGGTTTTGGGGTCGCAGACTCTGATTCCGAGGTCAAAATTGTTAGTAGATTAAAAGTAAGCACTGTAGGGGTGTGGTGGTTAATAACGATAAAATTATGTTATGTTTTGTTTAACAGTACTGTCTGATTTGATTACGTTATTTCGACGTGCGTTAAGAAAAGTAGCACGTTTCAATCTTCTTACGAAAAGTAGCACGTTTGCGTTCGTTCTCATGAAAACTATCACGTTTTGGTTTTCGCTGCGAAAACTAGCACGTTTGAGCGGTTTGCCACGTGATTAAAATTTTTTCATATGTGTTGGCTTTTGGAGATTAGAGGGAATTATTATTTATTAAACAATATTTTCAACAGTTGAATTCTTTTAAACTGACCGCGCGCTGAAACGTGATAGTTTCTGCAGTCTGCTGTATAATCCAAAACGTGCTATTCTTCGTGGCCAAACCGGATAATATGTTAGTGTTCTCCGCAAATTCCTAAATGGGCAATTTTTCGTGGCGAAACAGTATAACGTGCTAGTTTTCGCCGCAACAGAACGAAATGTGCTATTCTTCGTGGCGAAGCAGTCAAATGTATTAGTCTTCGCGGCGGAAGACCAAACGTGCTAATATTCGTCAGAAACGATGGAACGTGCTTCTTTTCGTGGCAAACCGAAACGTGCTACTTTTCGTAAGAAAATTGAAACGTGCTACTTTTCGTAACGCACATCGAAAATTTGATGTTAATTACGGCATCAAATTTCAAAAATTAACAGAGACAGCGTTTTTATGAGCCCTCCTGCAGGGCTTAGTTTTAATCTAATAAAAACGTTGGCTTCAGAATCAGATTCTGCGACCCTAAAAAAAACCAGAATGACCATCTTCGTAATGATAAATGGTGAAATGTGAACGTACGGATTTTTTATCACGCTTTCGACTACTCGGACCACTGTGCGATATAGCAAAAGCTGCAAAGGCGATTGAGGAAAATAAGCTGCCGTCGAAATCGAATCAAAAGTAGACTATGTGCAACAAATTTATGGAGAGTTGAGATAACCAAAAACTGGAGTCTTTATCGCAAGCAGTGCTTTTAGTTTCTTGCTCAGCAGGCTTTCTAAAACACACCGAATTGACCTTCCTCTGATGTTGCAGCTTCTGCGACTACTTCATAAAAAAATTTATTGTTTCAACCATCCTAGGTGTATATAACCTCTTCAAATAAAAAATTATGCAGTCCACACGAAATCATGGGAGGAGGGCGAGTTTAATTCGCCATTTTGCTGTTTTCGAATTTATTTAAAGAATATGGGCGTCAAAGTTTACAATTTTTATATATTTTCGTGAAACCGAGCTGTGCTTAAGAATTTTTATCTTCGAAACTGATTTATCGTATTGAGTTCATTCTCTTATTGTCATCTAGAAGGTTTGGCCCATTTGATTAATATTTTTTCAAACTGAAAAAAATATTTTTGTACCATAGTAAATTACAAAACAAATTTTTATTTTGCACAATTCTCTTCGAAGGTTGGGAATCTAAAACTTGGAAAAACTATTACCAAATACCTTGAAATTCTACCTACAAAATAAGCAACTTCTAAAGAATGATTTTTTTAAATTAACGTCGTAATCAGCCATCGAAGGCAGCGGTGCCCCCCGTTTCAGCTAAGCGAGCCGCGCGGTGCACTATTGCGGACGGTTTACAATACCAATCGGACCCTGTATTACTTCAATCAGGACGAAACATAAAATCGACTGGTCCCGTATCCACCTTAATGGTGTCATTTATGCCAGCGAAAGAGTTTCTTTAAATGCTTTTGTTTGAATTTCAATAGGAATTATACTCAAAAATCCCTGTTCCATATAATGCCATGGTTCAACGCAAATACAGGGTGTTTTGTCCTCGTCTTAGAGAAACTTAAGCCTTGAAATAATCCATGGACAAAATCTCGCGATGCGTCCTTTCGTTACCGAATGAGGGTCTATAGGTATATCAATAAAGTGCAGTTTACGAGTGGCTAAATCACGACCATGAAGCCCTGAGTAAAATAGCAATTCAGTTCTCGGTTAGACACCGAAGAGTATAGACGTGTTCTCGCCTTCGTACTGTGCTAATGTAAACAACGGTCACGTGTTAGCCAGTAAGCAGAGGACAGTGCTAGAGTCTGTGAATAAGTGAAATCATACGACCAGCCTTGATCAAATCCAAGTTGAATAAACTACACACATAGCTTATAACCCCAATATGGGAATTGCTGACCACAGCAATTCCCATATAAGTACGTCACAAGAAATGAACACCATGGATAGCAAAAATGATTTGAGTAACAACACCCAGAAGACCTATGCAAATACTACAGCAAATGACACCTTCCCCAAAAAGGAACAAGCGATTATTGTGGAATCTAAAGAAGGTATTTCCATCAAAGAATTTTTACGTCCTGAAGGGACTTTTCCGTAGATCACCCTGAGCGGTTAGAACGATCTACTGGGTTCTTGCTCTTGTTCAAGTGCTGAAGCACACCTTGACTATACTTACCAGGGAATGGGAGGATTGAAAGGGTTGAATATATAAGTACAGGGAATTTAGAGGAAAATCAAAGATGCAAAGTATATTGTTACATAAAATGAGATCGAACTCACATACCTAGAGACGGCGCTCCGTCTTGGCTGTCGCTCGCTGGTTTTTGCCAATTTCGCACGGCACGCTTGCCGTCTGTTTTCTCGCTCGCTCGAGGTGTCGGTTGACCGAGCGTAGGTCGTGGTCGCTCGCAGTGCTCTCGGGTAGCACACGGAAGTAGGTGAACGCGGGAACCGTCGTTTC
The DNA here is from genome assembly GCA_947577245.1 of Andrena bucephala. Classification (NCBI taxonomy): domain Eukaryota; kingdom Metazoa; phylum Arthropoda; class Insecta; order Hymenoptera; family Andrenidae; genus Andrena; species Andrena bucephala. The sequence continues at coordinate 73,406,759 of OX387716.1, forward strand.
GCTGACTAGCTCGTACTAACACACGTCCTCGCGGTATTCGGCGGTCCGACTCGGCGCGTAAGGGCTCTCCCGGCTATGCCGTTCTCGGTGTGTCGGATGGAGTTACTCGTAGGCTGAACCTGATCGGCCAGGCCTGTTTCGCGGTAAATACGTGGAGATGAGGTCGCGATCTCTAGACGGCCCGCTGGCTCGTCGCCACTACCTAGCGTGAGCTCCCGAAATTGAATGAATCTCCGAGGTCTCGCGATCGAGGTTCGAGCCACGCACTCCCTATCTCGAGAAATGGGGAAATCGCCCCGTCAGTCTTTATCCTGTTGCAATTTCCATTGCTCCATGCTCCGGAATCTAGGGCCCGGACCATCGGTGGTCACGTTGTGCCCACGCCGACAGATTCCGCGTTCGCCGATCTACTAATCCGCGCGTTGCGATTCCGCTGAATCGCTGATGGCGAAACGGAAGGCGACGCGGGGACAGCAAGCACGGAATGGACCTGAAGGGCCCATGTAACAGAATACGTAAGGGCATTGGCAAAACTGGTAGACTCGAATTCAATTCGATTCATATCAAGAATTTTCAACGGAAGAGTGTGTATATTTCTCGCCAACAAATCCCTAGCCGAAAATATTTGTACTAAAAGCTTAAAATAAAAGAATATGACCTCGAAATACGGCCACTCATCAGAAGTCATAAAATCTAATGTGTGCCCAATTATCCCTCACGAAGTGATTAAGGAAACCTTAAGTAAAAAAGGAGTAGATATAACTTCGAACATAACCTTTATACGAGCAGGAATAACAGAACCCAGTTACGGACTGTTACATGGGCCCTTCAGGCCCATTCCGTGCTTGCTGTCCCCGCGTCGCCTTCCATTTCGTCATCAGCGATTCAGCGGAATCGCAACGCGCGGGTTAGTAGGTCGGCGAACGCGGAATCCGTCGGCGTGGGCATAACGTGACCACCGATGGTCCGGGCCTTAGATTTCAGAGCATGGAGCAATGGAAATTGCAAAAGGATAAAGACTGACGGGGCGATTTCCCCCGTTCTCGAGATAGGGAGTGCGTGGCTCGGACCTCGATCGCGGGACCTCGGAGATTCATTCAATTTCGGGAGCTCGACATAGGAAGTTGCGACGAGCCAGCGGGCCGTCTAGAAATCGCGACCTCACCTCCACGTATTTTACCGCGAAGCAGGCCTGGCCGATGAGATTCAGCCTAAGGGTAACTCCATCCGACGCACCGAGAACGGCATAGCCGGGAGAGCCCTTACGCGCCGAGTCGGACCGCCGAATACCGCGAGGACGTGTGCTGGAACGAGCGAGTCAGCGAAACGACGGTTCCCGCGTTCACCTACTTCCGTGTGCTACCATAGAGCACAGCGAGCAACACGACCTACGCTCGGTCAACCGACACCTCGACCGTGTGAAATAACCGACGGCAAGCGTGTCGTGCAAAATATGCGAAAACCAACGAGCGACAGCCAAGACGGAGCGCCGTCTCTAGGTATGTGATTTCTATCTCATATTATGTAACAATATACTTTGCATCTTTGATTTTCCCCTAAATTCCATGTACTTATATATTCAACTCTTTCAATCCTCCCATTCCCTGGTAAGTAAAGTCAAGGTGTGCGTCAGCACTTTAATAAGAGCAAGAACCCAGTAGATCATTCTAACCGCTCAGGGTGATCTACGGAAAAGTCCCTTCAAGACGTAACAAACTGGTGTCAGAAGTGGGATCTGATTTTCTAATCATTTCCTATTAAAATAAAAGAAGAGAGCGCGACGTCGCCTCATATTGTGACCTGCCGCAATCTTATCTGCTCGTAACTTGACTACACTTCCTACTACATTGCAATGACGGGTGGAATTTTGAGATCACCACCCCCGCCACATTCTTCCAATTCCCATACCACAGATAATGTTCCCCCTGTTATTCCTCCTCCCTTACCGCCAGTCCTGAACAGTCGACCATCCTTCGGTTCTCGGACGAACGACCTAGAAATGTCTGCAATAGACGTGTGGCGTTCCTGAGAAGATGAAGAGAGAGTATATCGGGCACTCGACAGCATTCCCCGTTTCGACCATGATTTTGTAACATTAGATGGACTTCGCTGCCTCGATCCAGCGGGCTATACAGCGAATTCCACCTGGTCAGGAAGAACGATTTCTGACCGAGCTCATATACAAACTTAAGGATCCTATTAGATACTACGTCGCGGGGAAAGGTTGTCAAAGCGTGACCGATCTACTCTCCTTTCTGAGGGTCCGATATTCCCCATGCCGCGGTTATGAGGAGCTCAGATTGGAACTAGAACGTATAAGCATGTTTCCCCGGGAGCGTTTAATAGACTTTATTCACCGCGTGGGCCGCCTGTACCGACAGGTGACCGTGAGAGCGAGAGAATTAATCGGAGAAAATGTCGAAAGGACCATTAGGGACGTGGAGCGATTGGCTCGGACCTCGTTTATCACGGCATTACCTCAAAGAATTTCGACTAAAGTAGCTTTGTCAAATCCCGAATCTTTGGACGATGCGTTCGATTTGGCGTTACACGCCCAGAGGCGAGAACAAGAAATGTCCGGCTTGCCACGCGATGAGACGTATGGGTACACTAGAGGCGCGCGTCCCCCGTCACCGTACGACCCCCAACGTAGTTGGACCGAATGGAGACAACCGCGCGAGGAGGACTCGTATCGCGAACCCCCTTCCCCGTACTCCGCTTATAGCTCCCCTCGCTATCGAGACGAATATTATCGGGAGCCGTATTATCGCGATCCGACGCCGGAGCGCCGTCCGACGGCCTTGCTGACGAGGCAAGGCGAACGCCCGTTGGATTATGAACGTAGACTGTACGATCCCGGTGAAAGACACTCACGCGGTGGATTTTTGAATAATAGGTAGTCGCGACCACGCGGGGCTAGATCGTATCAACCTCGCGAATCTCCCAGATATGAGCTCCGCGAACCAGGAAGGTAAGCACCCCGCGAGTCCCGAAGATATGACTGCCGGAGATACGAGCCTCGTGAACCCGAAAGATATAATCCACGCGAATCTGAAAGATTTCAATCTCGCGAATCGTTGGAACCAAGGAGAAACGAAACTCGAGAGTCGCCAAGAACGGCGGAATGCGAGTCTTTCCCAGAAAATCGCAATCATTTAAACTCCCAGCGCGCCCGCCCGTTCAACCGGAACGAGGCGGGCGGGTCCTCTTCGCAGGCCCAAAGATCGCCTCCGCCAAGATCGCCTCGAAATCAGAGCCAACAACGGGACTCATACGCGCGGAGTCCCCCCGCATCCGGGTCAAGGCCGAACAATTGGAGAACGGTGAGGGAGAATTCATAGTAGACACGGGTTCTGCATTGAACCTGTTAGAAATCGGGTCTGCAAGCTCAAGGGCCTTGGTTATAAGCACGACACCCCTCGAAATTAACGGATTGAACGGGAAGGTCATGACATTAGGAACGACTGCATTAAAGGTAAACGGCAGCTGGGCGTTATTCCATGTATTGAGCATGCCTAATTTACCCGAAGGGATTGCCGGTCTAGTCGGGAGTCCGTATCTGCTTCAGGAGGAAGCCATCGTCTCGTACCACCTACGCACGATGGTAACAGCGAAACACTCAATCCGCCCCGTAGTTTTCTCCAATTCTGAAGAATTAGAAGATACATTGGCGGCATGCAAACCGAGTCAGGAGGACTTTCTAACACGCTTAAGCGAACCATTAGCATTAGAGTCAAACCGCGATCAAATAAACCTCTGCTGCCCTGAAGACCACGAGCGAGATTGCCCCTCCCCCTTTTCTGAAGAAGAGTTTGACGCCAACGAAGATCAGGATTTGCGGAATTACCGCGTTGAACAAAAACCTCCCGAGGAGCGATTACGACACATAGTTGGAACGCTGAAATTGGAGGAATTAGACCCGGAACCGCGTCGGACAATCGAAGACTTGGTTATAAGGTATTCGGACAGGTTTTTCGTACCCGGAGACTCGTTGGGCGAAGCAACGTCTATAGAGCACATCATCCCGTTAACCGATTCAACGCCCGTGTTCACTCGCCAATACCCGCATTCGCCGTTAATGGACGAGGAAATCGCCAAACAAACGCATAATCTGGAAGAGTTGGGAATAATCGCTCCTTCGTCGTCGCCACATAACTCACCCCTGCACATAGTCCCGACAAAGGAGGACGATGAAGGAAACAAACGATGGAGGGTGGTGGCCGATTTTAGAAACTTGAACGCGATAACGATCGACGACCGTTTCCCCTTGCCGCGAATTACGGATATTCTCGATCGATTAGGTGGAGCCCAATATTTCTCAGTTTTCAACTTAGCAAACGGCTTCCATCAAATCCCTATGGCTCCTGAGGACCGTGCAAAAACCGCGTTTACTACCCCCGACGGACACTACGAATACCTCCGCATACCTTTCGGATTAAAGAACGCTCCGGCTACTTTACAGCGTTTAATGAACCACGTTTTGAGAGGGCTTATCGGGAAAGAGCTATTCGTGTATTTAGACGACGTGGTTGTATACTCGTGCACACTAGCGGAACACGAGCACCGACTCGAGAGATTCTTCGAACGCTTACGCGAGGATAACTTGACTCTACAGACAGAGAAGGCCAAGTTCTTGAAAGACAAGGTCATATATCTGGGCCATATAATAGCAGCTGACGGAGTACGACCTAATCCAGAAAAGATCAAGGCCGTCGCAGAGTTCCCCGTGCCAAAAACTCGGAAAAATTTTAAGCAATTCTTAGGCCTCGTAAATTATTATCGCCGTTTTATTCCAGATATGGCAAAACGCGCTAAACCTCTTACAAGTTTGACTAGCCCGAGAATTCCATTCTTTTGGACTGAAAAACAGCAGGAAAGTTTCGAAGATCTACGCGAGGTACTCTGTAAAGAGCCGGTCTTACGTTATCCAAACTTCGACGAACGATTTATCATTACAACTGACGCTTCCGACATAGCCGTCGGCGCGATTTTAAGTCAAGGCAAAATAGGCGAGGACCCGCCAATAGCGTACGCCTCGCAGGTACTCAACCCCGCACAAGAAAACTACTCAACCACGGAAAAGGAATGCTTTGCGATAATCTACGCCGTAAAACAATTTCGAACATACATTTACGGGCGAAAATTTTCCTTGGTAACCGATCACCGGCCACTTCAATGGCTATTCTGAGTAAAAGATCCGGTGTCGCGACTCGCCCGTTGGAGGATTACCCTCGCGGATTACGACTATGAAATCATTTATAAGCCCGGCCGGGTAAACGCAAACGCAGACGCGCTATCTCGAAATCCGGTCTCGCGCGCTTTTCCGACTACCACAGAGGAAGCATTACCAACGAGTGATAATGAGGGTATAGCAACGCGTGATAATGAGGGTATAGCAACGCGTGATAATGAGGGTATAGCAACGCGTGCAGGAGCGCGTCATCAAGGTAGGCCAAGACCAAATTATGAAGAACCACCGTCGTTTGACTTCAGAGATGATTCCACACTAGAAGGACAGGAACTTGGCCTGGAGCTGCCATCAACAAAAGGGGATAACACCGACGATCTGGAGAGTAGGGCGAACTCAACTGCCCTGGATACAAGCGAAGGAAAGACGGGAATGCCCGAATTCCGAGAGACAGGGGACGAAGGCTCCACCATGTTAACAGAAGGCAAGTATACAGGGCTAACGCAGGACCAACTCACCTTCTTGAGGAGTCTTGACGAACCACCCCGCTACGAGCACATCGAGGAAGACAACATGGACTCCACTTTTGGAAGTAACGATTCCAGGATAGGCCCATTCTCCCAGGCGGAAATCACCATCTTGAAGAGTCTTAACGAGGAGTCCCTCCTAGAGGAAAAGGGAGAGACATCGAATCCCCATGAAAAGGTCAGTCCGCAGGGGACAAAACCAAAATCGGGCCCGAAGAAACGAGTATCATGGGGTATACCCCTACATGAAGAAGCCCTGGACATCCCGCAATCAACCATGATTTGTCCGGAGGGCGAAACATTGGAGGAACTGAAGGACCAACTGCCCCCTATAAAAAATTCCAGCATGAGTCCAAGGCCCGATGTGATCGAAATGCCTGACTCGACAGAACTATACGATGCGAACATCGGGCCATTCACCGTCCCACCAAATTTTCCTAGAACGAACACCTCGGAGTATGAATTGCAGACAATGCAATGCGAAGTGAAAATCGCAAAGACCACACTTACATCCTCTCGCGACAATTATGCTCATTTTATATCATCGGACAGAATATTAACTAGCCCAATTTGTAAAACTCTGAAGCCTATAGGACTACTCGACGAAACAAAATTATTATCCGAGGAGTTAATCAAGAATCGCGTGATAGTCACCCGTAACGAAGAAGGAAAGGTTTTTAGCGTCGTTGGAACGAACAGCTTTTATCACGAAATGGGAGAAAGCGAGTTGGCACCGGCATTAGCAGCGCTTAGAAGCGCCGCGGAATGTGATCGCGTCCGCTCGTTTCGGATAGCGGCGCATGGCGAAACATTACACCGATTCGATGCCGAAACGCTCGAAAGATATTTCAAAATTATTTTCAAACATACGCCCATGGCAATTACAATTTGTACGGGAGAATTCCAATTACCGCCGGAAAACGAACGGGAAAATATTATCCGCCACTATCATGAAAGTTTGATCGGAGGGCATAAGGGCGTAACAAAAACATACCGACGCATTCGCAGTCTATTTGACTGGCCGCATTTACGCCGAGACGTAGAGGATTTCGTGCGAAGTTGCCAGAGCTGCCAAGAACAAAAGCTCGTACGCATTAAAACGCGGGAACCAATGCTAATCACAGATACGCCTGCACGGCCCTTTGATAAAGTAGCCTTGGACACCGTAGGACCGCTTCCCCCTACCCCTAGCGGAAACCGTCACGTACTTACAATGCAATGTCAATTATCTAAATTCTGTATGGCCGTGCCATTACCCGACATACGAGCCGTCACCGTGGCCGACGCGTTATCTCGTTACTTTATCGCGATCTTCGGCGCACCGCGTGCAATACTAACAGACCGCGGAACGAGTTTTATTAATAACACAATACAGGGAATAGCCCAAACTTTTAAAATTAAACATGTAACGACGTCGGGATATCGACCACAGACTAACGGTTCCCTGGAAAGAAGTCATATCGTCTTAACCGAATATTTGAAACACTACCTGGAAAGCTACGAAGACTGGGACTTGCTACTCCCATTCGCTATGTACTCATACAACACCTCGGTGCACGAGGCAACAAAGTTCACTCCATACGAGGTGGTTTTCGGACAATTAGCTCGGGATCCATTTACGCCTATGGCCCGTGAAGAACTACTAACTTATCCGACATACGTACAAAATTTGGTAGAACGATTAGAAGAAATTCGAAACTCCACGCGATCAAACTTGGACACGAGCAAATCGCGTCCCAAAAATATTTATGACCGAAAGAGTAACCAAGTTATATTCGCCGAAGACGACCTTGTTTACGTACTAAAGGAACCTCGGCTCCATAAATTCGATCCCCATTACATAGGCCCTTATAAAATAAAAGCAATTACAGACCAAAATAATGCAATATTGATTTCGGATGAGGGCCGACAGATAATTAAACATTTCGATAAACTGAAACATGCTTATACTAAGGAAAATCCACCTTGACGCTAAAGAAGCGTATTCAATTGGTTTCAGCTTACAACGGACCAGCGGAAGGGCTCATTTAGCCGTCCCTCATAACCAAGGTCCCACATCCCATATATATAATTACCCTATTCCTTAATCTCACTTGTTTTTCGTATTTGCAGTAGACATTTACTTAAAATAATAGAATTCCTCGCGAAAGTCATGGATAGACGTGGCCTGCTATTATTCACGTTCTTATGGACGAGTGCCACCACTAAGGTCATCGACAGGGACTACCAACTAACTCTGTTAAGCCCCAACCCGGGATTGTACTACGAGAAAATCCGACCTCTCCGAGTTTTCCACACCCAATGGAGACTGGTGACCGGCATCGAAGTCGCGGAAGTATTAACCTCGCGACCACAAACCCAACCACAAATCAACAGGATGAAAGCATTATGTACAACTTATAACTGGACGTCTTGCCCGGCCGACGACCTTAACGCGGCCCTGCAACGAAAACTCCTCGACGGTAAAAGATACGAGGAACTGCTGTTAAGCATATTGGGGAAACCACAGCTCCAACGTACTAAGCGATCGGTACCTCTGGGATTCATCGGATCGCTGAGTAAGGCCCTCTTCGGAACACTGGACAGCGACGACGCGCAATACTATAATAAGGAAATAGATAAACTTTATAAAGATCAAAATCATCTCGCCGAATTGTTAGGAAACCAAACACATATTATAAAATCAGAATTTCAGGATATACATAACTGGATAAAATCTGTATCGGGCGCCATACGAAACATGGACGATAGGATTAGGGAAATAGCGGCGGGCACCCGTCAATTAGACGAGCGCGAAACAAAAGTAGAATTAGAATCAGCTTTTTCGTCATGGACGTTCCTAATGACCAGGCACGTGGACGAATATGTAACCGCATTAATTGTAATTAACTTGGTATCTTACATCCGGCCGTTCTGTCCCCTAGTCAGCTAGCGCAGACTTGCGAACGAATTCGAGGAACCACTCCTTACGAATTCCCGCTGACTCCGGAAGAATTGAATTCCGAACAGCTACAAGGGGTGACCAAATTAAACGTAGTTTATTCACAGGGCCGAATCATCTTGTCACTGGACATCCCTCTATTAGACCAAATTCCTTTCGATCTTTATTACATTCAACCCTGCCCTTCATTCCAAACTATATCGACCAACGTCTCTACCCCAATATTCATAAAACCAAGAACAGCATATTTAGCAATCAGCAGAGTCAACTCTCAATACTTCATGCCAGACGAAAACTACATCACAGGATGCCGGAAACACCATCGAATGTATATGTGCGAACTCAGCGTACCACTCCAGGACTTGGAAAAAGCACCAAGCTGTGAGACGGATGCCTTACTACAACCACAAAACATCAAGTGGCCTAGCTGCAACATTCAAGCCCTTCCCGGAAGCCGAACTTTCCTCAAGAAAATGATCACACCCAACACCTGGTTATATTCTGTCAAGAACACCCTGGCACTGCAGATACGGTGCAATAAGCATTCGGCCGGATATGAAGTGCTCCAGGGGGCAGGAATATTACAATTGAGGAGAGATTGTGAGGCCAAACTCGGGACTGACCAGATTTGGGCATCCGGAGTCGACACTGAGACATTAACAACGATATACAAACCATCCATAGGCATAAATATTTTCGAAATCTTACCTACTCTTACGGAACATCACGTGAAAATATTGGCTGACCATCAAGAAAAGGAACCACAGGGAACCCTTCAAGACGCTCATGCAAAGGCAACCGCAATCGCATTGGACGACATAGAAAGACAGGGAAGGGAGCTAGCCACCCACCACCGAACCGAAAATCTATCTACATACGTCACCTTTGGACTGCCAGGATTGGGAGGAACCTTAATAATCATTATTATTGCTTGGATTGGATACCGTTTTTTGAGGGCACGCCGGATTCAATATCGCGAGCCATTAAGGAAGGAGACAAGGGTTGATATAGAAATGGCACCACCCCGTCCTCCTCCCCAAATAATTTCCAGACCCCGACCTCTTGCTACTACATCTTTTCCTCCCGACCTACCCGTTATACCGTCCACGAGGACAGGATATCGAGCCCACGTGGAACGATCAAGAAGTTTCGCGGGCACCGAGCCGTACTTCGAAATATTTTAGACCTTAGTTTGCTGATCGCAGCAAAAACCCCCGCGCGTTAGGCTAAGTACCGATCCCCACGAAGCGCTCTGCTGCGAAAATTAGGTAGTAGGGACAATAGCATATAAGACATCGATCAGGAGAGCGAGTCACAGTCTTTCCAAAAAATTTTACAAGTGCAAAAAAAAAAGAGAAGAGACAAATATGGAGTGTCCCACATTCAACGACACGCGAGTCAGTAGAAGGAGCCTGGCAGACGCAGTCCTGCCACGGCAACTCCACGCGCCCTTCGCAAGAAGACTGTGCGTGAAGAACATCGGAGACGAACGCCCTTTCCACAACGAAAAGACGAAGCAGGTGATCTGTTTCCCCTGCGCTTGGTTAAGACAGCCGGAGAACTTTGCCGAATACCGCAGAATGCCGGTGCACCTATTCACCAGAGAAAACAAGGTGTTGTACCTGATCCGGTGCGCTCAATGCATGGAAAGGGTTCTGCGATATCAGGAGGCCCGCAACTGCGTAGGCTGCATAAGGACAATGTTGGACACCCCGCCACAGTACCTGCCGGCCCTGTCCATCATACGGGCCCCAGGCACGAGGGACGACGTCAAGAGTCCGAAGGAGGTACCATGGCCCTCAGCCTAGGGGTACATTCTGCCCACGCTATAGGTATTTACACAGCCAACTGTCATCAACTCTAGACAATGAGGACTATTACTAAAAGCCTCATTCTTTTTTTGTATTCGCAGCAGAGAGACCTAGGCCCCAACCAGATTTTCCGATTATTCATTTAAATTACGAATTATCGATAATCATATCAATATGTAACAATATATAGTGTCTCATTCCCTAAATTCCGAATCATTTATTAGAATCCCTTTGCGTCTCCTTCAATTTAATTAAGCGCTAATTGTTAAACATAGCTTTAAGTCATCGAGTAAAGCATACGCGACGACAGCTTCGCACGTGTTCATGAAATGGCCTCTCGAGACCATTTCATGTCTAAGTGGGGAGGTGTTACATGCCCCTATCGGTTCATCGGCGATTCAGCGGAATCGCCTCGCACGCGGCAGGCAGGTCGCCGAACCGCGGAATGTATGGTCGTAGGCACAACTTGACCATCGACAGCCCGGGCCTCAGTATTTCCTAATAAGGAGCGATCGACAGGTGCCGACGGGGCGATTTCCCCTTATGGATTTCGAGAACGCGAGGTAGGGACGGTAGCAGCGGGACTTGAGAACAGGCATTCAATTTCTGGAGCTCGAGACAGGAAGTCACGACGGGCCAGAGAGCCGTCTAGATACCGCGACCGCGTCTCCGCGTCAAGTCCGCGAAATACGAACGGCCGATAGTAATTCGTGAAAGGGTAACTCCATCCGACGCACCGAGAACGGCCTAGCCGGGAGAGCCCTTGCGCGTTAATCGTGATCGACGTAGGACCGCGTAGAAACCGACGTTTAGAGACCGCGAGCGACGACGTGACCGATTTCCGAGTGCTATTCGAGAGCACAGCGAGTGACCACGACCTACCCTTGGGTCAGCGACTCTACGAGCGAGCGAAACGCAAGACGGCAAGCGTGCCGTGCGATATTCGAGCGACACAGCGAGCGACAGCTGAGACGGAGCGCCGTCTCAAGGTATGATTATTTTATGTAACAATATATTTGGCATTATCGTTTCTCCCTTATATCCCTTGTATACTCTTATTCAACCCCTTATTACCTTCCCGATCCCCGATAAGTATAGTCAAGGCGTGCATTAGCACCTTAAAAGAGCAAGAACCCTGCGAATTATCTCAACCGCTCGGGGTGATTTGCAACAAGTCCCTTCAGGACGTAACACGTGCAAGAGCTATGCGAAAGAAAGCCTTGTAAACACTATAAGAACTCTCGCGGTCGCGAACCGAGATCAGCTGTTGCAGCGGTCTGTTATGATTTGGAATCTTCGTAACCGAAGGAGAGATACAATAATTCGAAGCGTGATTGAAAGTAAGAATGTTTATTAAATTTGAAGCTTTAAATATCACCGTCGCGCTGCGGCCGAGTAGCGCCGAGCGAGCCCGAGCGAGATTGGGAGTTGGGTGGCCTCACGTGCGATTTTAGTACGTTATACGTTGCGAGCCTATTGCGATGTGTAGGGGAAAGGTGGGATAGTTGATCATCAGGGATACATGATCACGTCAGTTGTTTAATTAATATATAGGTAATTTGTGCCTGCTGTCGCGTTATCGTGGTAATGTTTCCATTATTGCAACACTTCATGTTGCAGTTTTCTTTCGGGAGCATAGAATAATGTAGTTAGTAGCTTCGATCTTATTTGCAGCCGAAAAGTAAATATTTCGGTCATCTTGATCTTCCTCCTTTTCGGCTGAATGTTGCATTTTCAACGATTTAAAATATATTAAGTAAAAACAGCCATTTCTGGTCTATTAATGCTATTTATTGATTCAACTAAATATTCAAGGTAAGTTTAGTTTTTCACCTTTTTCAAATCGAGTGCATTGAGGGATACTTGATCAGTATGTGAGGTGGGATACTTGAACAGGTGAAAAGCCCCAGAAAAAACCATAGAACGGCTAACGAAACAGAAAAATACGGCAAAGAAAGTGAGAAGGGAAATCTTTTCTTCATCATCATCTGAATTAAATGATATCTAACAATAAGTGAAATGCCTTTTAAGAATGCATTTATGTTGTTTTATGTCATAGAGTTTTATATCATTCTTCGGTTTTATTTTTTCAGTAATTCTTTCAAGTTAGTGATAGTTTACTTTCCATTTATGATATTCCCTTTATGTCATGTTATGGAGTAAGATAATAAATATTTTTTAGAAAATTAACGTGTTTTTTACTCTTAAAGTTCACTGATCAAGTCTCCCCTTTAGTGGGGGATACTTGTGCATAACGTCACTGCCGGAAAATGTTTAAATTCATTCATTAAAATTAGTTTTCACCTCTCAAATTTGTACAAGTATATTGAGAATACTCTCAGAATCGCAACTTAAGTAATTAAATAGAAACAAAGCAAAGCATTATTATTATTTTAATAAAATAGCAAAACTGTGATCAACTATCCCACCTTTCCCCTATGGTATTGTAATAATGTTATCTTAGTTACCAAATATAATAATATATATATAATGCCAAAACGCGTGTTATTTAAAATATAACAACTAACGACGAGGATGCGTTCGACGAAGTAGCAGCGATGGACTATTAAAGAAATTAGCCATCGAAAAACGCACGTGTTCGCAAGCAGGTGCTTGTCCGGACATTCAGTAGTGAGTGCCACGAGACGTAAATTACTGTAGAAAGGTGCAGTGAAATTAAAGTTATATGAGTCAGTCAGGAACGTCGTGGATACAAAAACTGCATAAAAAAGAGGTTACAGCCGAATTAAAAAAAAGAAATATTGAATACAGTGACATTGATAAGTACGACAAATTGCGAGAAATATTGAGAAAAGCAGTAAAACAAGAAGAAGCGGGGAAAGCCGACAGCGACTCAGAAGAACAAGACAACATGGCGGGCTACGGCATGAGATTGGAATTTCTTTTGCATAAGGACGACTGGAAGAATTTCGTAGAGCGACTAGAACTGTACTTTACAGCAAAAGATATCAAAGATGATACCAAGCAAACTGCACAGTTACTGACACGCCTAGATGAGGAAGCATTCAGTTTGATAAAACAATTAGTCGCTCCAAAAAAACTGTCTACACAGAAATTTAAGGATTTGGCGGAAATAATGTCCAGCCATTTGAATCCGAAACCATCCGAAATCATGGAAAGGTGCAAGGTCAATGTGGCTAAACAAGGGCCAAATGAATCCGTTGCTGAATTTGCAGTTAAATTGAAAAAGTTAGCAATGCATTGCAATTTTGAAAACATAAAAGTCGCACTTAGGGATCTGTTAGTGAGTGGGTTGAGAGACCACAACACTAAAGCAGCGTTGTTCCGCATTGAAAATTTAGACTATGAAACAGCATATACGGAAGCCATGGCTCGCGAAGCAGCCGAAAAAGATGCAACAAATGCACAGCAAGTATTAGAAAATAAAACGGCCAAGAGCGAAGTATTCGTTTTTCAATCCCCGAAACAGCAAGAAAGGTGGAGCGGACATGAACAAAAGCAGCACGGGCAGCAGAGTCCAACAGCTAGCGGACATCAACAACAACGTAAACAGCAGCCAAGTGGCAAGAGGCATGTAACATGCTACTATTGTGGGAAGCCGAACCACACAAGTGACGAATGCCGTTATCAAGAGTACACATGCCATAACTGCGGTAAGAAAGGGCACCTACAGGCAACATGCCGGAAGGGGTCGACACGACAACAAGTCAAGCAGATGCAGGACAACACCGAAGCAGACCAGGGTCCAGAGCCGAATTCACATCGCAATGACTTCAATAAAATTAATTTCGACGATAAGTATGTAAAGTATGTTAGTGATAACGATCAGGCTGAACCTATGTTTCTTGAATTAATCGTAAACGGGATTAAACTAAAAATGGAATTAGATACGGGAACGTATGCAACGGTAATTTCAGAGAAATATTTCAATAAACTTTTAAAAGGTAACATTAGCGAAAACTGAAAGAAATTTCAAAGTATATGGCGGAAGTATTTTGTAGCCGATAGGCAAGTTAACAAAATTAACCGTTGAATTCGAAAATGAAAAGAGAGAATTGGAATGTTTTATTTTGCCTGGTGCGGGACCATCTCTAATCGGACGACAATGGCTAAACGTATTTGGATTATGGCCAATAAAACTGATACATAAAAATAAAAATAGATTGGTTAAAATAGATGTTGAAAATGTAACTAACCATCTTTATAAACAATATAACGAATTATTTAGTGATACACCAGGGATGTATAATAAAAATAAAACCAAGATTCATCTAAAAAGCGATGCGCGGCTAGTAGCCATGAAATGTAGGCATGTTGCGCATGCGTTGAGACCACTGATTGAAAAGGAGTTAGATCGGTTAGTTGAATGGACCACGCCTATAGTACCAGTATTCAAAAGTAATGGCAACATTAGAATATGTGGTGATTTCAAACTCACGTGGAATCCTTTTGTAATTATCGATAAATATCCATTGCACACAATAGCTGGCCATACACGGAGAGATTTCCCGGCGGTCTTCATCCATCACGGACAAACCCGCGATCAAAGTCTGCGGTGGATCAAAACTGCAAATACCCACTAACATACAACGAAAGTTGACAGACAAATCACGTTGGATAAATCGGTCACAGATAAAACTGCGTGTTAATGGATGAAAACTGCTAGTTTATCCGCGGATTTGATCGAAACTGTGGACTTTCGTCTTGTTGAAAGTTTTCTCAGTTGTCCTGCAGACTTGAATGGAGTTGCACAAAACGAAATATGTTTAAACGTCATAATAAAATACGTAATTTGTGTTGTGCTATGATTGGTATACACATAATTGCCCAAAATAATACACGTAGAAATCGCAAAAAGTGGGCCAAAAATTATTTAATTGCAAAGGACCGTCTGAGTAATATACAATTATTGAAAGAATTAAGGGATAATGAACCTGATGATTTCAAAAATTATTTAAGAATGGACACGAAAACATATGATGAACTATTAACTTTGATAAAAACTAATCTGACAAAGCAAAACACTGTAATGAGGGAAGCTATTTCGCCAGAGCAACGTTTAAATGCTACACTGCGTTTCTTGGCAACAGGAAGGGCTTATGAAGATTTAAAATATTCAGTGGGAATCGCAGCCCAAACGTTGGGATACCTAATTCCAGAAACGTGTGAAGCGATATTTAATGTATTGAAAGAAGACTAAATGAGGGTATGTGAATAACGATTTTATTATAACTTATTATTACTATTTAAACAAATTACGAAACTATAATGACACAACACATGAAACTATGTAACTGTAAATTATAACGAACTATCCATGAAAAGTGTATTTATGTTGTATCTCTCGCAACATCATCATGCTGCACGGGAGATACAGTCAAAGTAGTAGCACAATTTTGTTCAAGCCCGGTTTGGTACCATGAAGGATGGTATATGTTAGTTTCAATAACATCTGTGGATTTTGTAATTTCATTGAATATGCCTTTTACTAAAATTTTATTGATTAACGCTTCAGCCAAAATTTGTTGCATTGGATTCATTTTTTTCATCTTGGCTGCCACATTTATACCTAGGGCATCGTATTCTTCTATAGGGTCCTTCTGTTTTAAAGCATCAGCGCAAACTGTCATGAATTCTTGTTGTTGTTGTTGAAATACTAGTTTTCTTTTTTTAGCTGAAGTCACATTTTTTTGTCGAGCTTGCAATACTGGTGTTTTAGAACCATTCTGCAAAATTATAATATTAGACTTTAAAAATTGAATTTTATATACAGTTTCCAAAATCTGAAGAAGAATGGAAAGCAATAGCTGCAGATTTCGAAAATCGTTGGAACTTTCCGAATTGTGGAGGTGCTCTTGATGGGAAGCACGTTAGAATTGTTCCCCCTCCCGGCACAGGCGCCCTTTATTACAATTATAAAAATTTTTACAGCGTAGTTCTATTAGCTTTGGTAAATGCCAATTACGAATTTATATATGTTGATGTTGGAAAACAAGGAAGAATGTCTGATAGCAGTGTTTTCGAATGGACATCTCTTCATAAGAATTTACAGGAAAAGAAATTGAATATTCCAACTAATGATGAAACCAGACACAATTTGAATTTCGTACTGTTAGGTGACGCAGCGTTTCCTTTACACGAACATGTTTTAAAGCCATATCCACAAAATAATTTAACACACCACAAAAGAATTTTTAACTATAGATTATCTAGAGCAAGGAACGTGGTAGAAAATGCATTTGGTTTATTGGCTGCACGTTTTAGAGTATTTCATACTAGTTTAGCTGTTCATCCGGAGAAGATAAATACGATAGTACTCGCTGCTTGCGTTTTACATAATTTTTTGAGGAGACACAGTTCAACATATATTACACTTGCAACTGATGCTGGAGAATGGCGGAACTGTAATGATAGTGGACTACATTCTTTAGCATCACAAATACAACGAAACGCAACAACACAATCGAAAACGAACAGGAATAATTACTGTAATTATTTTAACGAGGAAGGAAAATTACCATGGCAAGATACAATGATTAATGCTGGAAGAGCTTAGAGAATTTGTAAAAGAAATTATAAAATATATTACATTATAATACTGTTATCCTGCATTTGTTATTAAACTTATTATAGTTCAATTTTTACAGTTCATTTCACAGTTAATAATAACTTACTTGTGAATTGCTTTCTTCTTCTTCTTTTTCTTCTTGCAATTCATGAGTCTCGTTTATATCGAGTGGGTCTACATTTTGGCTTAAACAATCAAGTATTTCGGAAAATTCTTCGCTTTCACTGCTCTGTACTGGCATTTCTAGATTCTTTGTAAATAATAATAAATCGAAATACCATAACTGTGGTACGTAAATATCGTCGGTACCACTACCCGAGCGTTTGGAATTTTCAACTTTTTTGAGTTCCTTCCGGAAACAGCCCCTCAGGTTCTGTATTTTTTTCTTTGCAAATTGTTTGTCGGCTTCCGGATATGTAATTTTGCAAAATGCAACCAGAGCGTCGTAACCTCTATCTTTTAAATTTTTATTTAAATAAACCTTTTTGTCCGTTGTTTTCCACAACGCAGGATGTTGTTCAAAAATTTCTATAAATTTCGTAATGAATGCTCTACTCATGAAACGTGTGTCGATATCGTTAGAAGACATTTTAGTTTTTTTGAATGTCGACCTGTCGGTTTTATCTGCACACAAAAACTGCACGTTAATGTTTAACAACTGTTTTGTCACGCGGTTGAAGTTTGTCACGAGAACTGTGCGATATAAATCGTTCATAGACATGCACCACTAACATGCAGTTAAATCCGCAAACTTGAAACGCGACGGATGAAGACCGCGGGGAAACCTCCCCGTGTGTGGATAATAGTAAGATTTTTCAGTTTTTTCAATTTCGACCTGTCGGTTTTATCTGCAGACAAAAACTGCACGTTAATGTTGAACAACTGTTTTGTCACACGGTTGAAGTTTGTTACGAGAACTGTGACGGTATAAATCGTTCATAGACATTCACCACTAACATACAGTTATGTCCGCCGATTTGAAACGCGACGGATGAAAACCGCCGGGAAATCTCTCCGTGTATGGCCAGCTAATCGATGAAGTATTCGCAAGTCTGCAAGGAGGCACAATTTTTTCTGAGTTGGATTTCACGCATGCGCATATGCAGTTTCCAGTAGACGATGAATGTACAAATCTACTCACGATCGTAACACATAAGGGTCTATTTAAATATAAATGAATTCCGAAAGGTGTCTCGCCAGCTCCAGCTGACGTACAGAGAAAAATGGATGAATGCTTAAGGGGGTAGACACGGATAATGCAGCGCTCTGTATACCGACATAATTTGGCCCGAAACATAGGTTTGCGGGCTGACGCTTTTCGTCCTTATATGAGCAAATTTTTGGCTACGCGAGGTCTCATTCGAAAGAGGAAGGTTCAGTGCAGGGCGCTCTGGTCATGGTTCGACGAGATTGTGTTGATATCTAATAATATGAGTGTTCAAAGTAGAGCAAAAGTCGACAAAATACACCCGCAGGAATCCAAGTATTTTTAGGTCACTAAAAGAGTTTTGTGGCTCAAACGATGACCAGAGCGGGCTGTCTCGAACCTTCCTCTTTCGAATGAGACCTCACCCAGCCTAAAATCTGTTCATATAAGGACGAAAAACGTATCCCCGTGATTGCATTCCCAAATACGAGTTCCGCCATATTGGCGATAATACAGAGCAAGTCACGTGACAAATTTAATTGAGCTAGTGGACACGAGATGGCGCCTACTCGGGAGGACTGCCAACGTGGAATCATAGCAAAACTGAAGCGTTAGCTGGATACACAAGCCACAGTAAAAGCGTGATGCAGTCAATGCATGCATTTTCGGACGACTTTAGGTTAGGTTATATGCATTTTAGGCATACATTGACTAGGAACTGCTGGGAATTGTCTACATTTACTAAATTCACGCTTTTACTGTAACACATACATCACCGCTGCCGAATATATGTTATAATTATATGGCCACATTATTTCAAATAAAAAAAGAGATTGGAATTTTTTAATAACACTGGAAGTAGTGATTTACTGATATTATATTTTCAGAATGTGGAAGTTACAGCAATTATTTGCAATTATTGCATTTATTATTATTCTTCCGACTATTGTATATAACATATAACAAGGAAAAGTCTCCAAACCGGTCAACAGTTGACTCCTTGATTTTTTTCGTAATTCTTTACGCTCCTATGCAGAGATGGGCATTATTTAATTAAAAGAATATACTTCCGAATGGTCCCAGTGGCCGATCGACACGAGGTTTGGGGGGAGGGTGTGTGTACCCTAAATCTAAAATTCTATTTAGCTTCGGGTATTTATTAGTTTCCTTTGTTTATTCGAAGGCCTTTCATCTTTGGCTTCGAATAATTTTTCATCTTTCATTATATCTTTATCCTAAGGTCGTATTCAAATATATTGGCCGGTCGATTCGTTTTCGCGAACAGCGATCGAGGAGAAATCAGCCATCACCATCTGACGATCGTGGATTTGTCAGTTGGAGTTCCCTAGCCACCGAAGGGTATGGTGGGGAAACGGGAATGCTGCTCGGCCCCGTCTGAACGTAGCCGTGTGGCTGTTAATTATTCTTATTGTCAGCGTAGTATATATGTAGTTGTGTGCGTCACGAAGTTATGCGTAGACCAATACGAGATGAAGCTATCAAGAAAGAATCAATGTTCTGACCAATAAAGCTCCTGAATTTTTTCGGAGCTAAGGCCTAAGGCACACCTATTCTGATGCGTGTATTTCTACGCTGCAGCTCGGTTTGGCCTATACATGACAGAAGCTTGGCGCTATCCCCACCACTTCTGGCTCACTCGTGTTCTGCGATGACGACAGAATACGCGTTACGAAATACGAATAGCAGTGTGCGGATCGTCCCGCGGCTCGGATTCTCGGCCCTCGGGACGGGTCGGAAAATTTCGGGCGGGATCGGGCGGGGTCCCGATACTTTCGTATTGCTCGAGATCCCGACGGTTTCGGGATCCCGAGACTCGATTCGGGCTACAAGCATGACCGTCATGAGCTGGCAATTTGATTTCAGGTCGGTTTGGCAAAACTCGGACGCGATCGGCTCGAAAGCCAGCTATTACGAGCGGACCTAGACGGAAAGAATTATGTATATCATTTATATCGATACCAGAGTGATAAGTTTTTACCTTTCTGTCTCCTGTTGAATCATAATTTGTATCTTATTATTTATTTACATATATATGTATTTTTATTGCTACCAAATAGTCTGTGAATACTGAATACGTCCATATACGTACTTAAATAAATACCATGTTCAGAACTTGGGAAGAAGACTATTTTTATATCGACAATATTTTAAAATCTGAATAAAATATACTTCATACTTAGTACTTAATGTAAAGGGAATATATAGGGTATTATCTTTTTCCGGATAGGTTCAGATTTAAAATAGAAAACGTACGAACTATAAGCATACAAAAAGGAATATTTCCTGGATATTTCCCGGCCCGTCCCGAGCTCGAAAAATCGGGTAACCGCACAGCCCTAGTTACGAAACTCACCGGCCAATAAATCTGAATACGATCTTAGAAGTTCGAGTAACCGACGAGAACCTTTGTGTCCCGAGCCGCGCGAGATCGCCGTGCTCGGCGATGTGTCATCGATTATAAAGAAACAGAATTTGTTTATTTTTCATCGTATCAATATGAAAGTGACACCATTGGATTCTTGGCATTCTCCCGGTTATATTGGCAGAAAATAATTTAAATCGGACTATTTTTAACAAAACGGGCTTTCACTTCTACAAACAAATTTTTCACGTAATTTCCTTAATTTTGGTCCGAATTATATCATTTTTGGGGCCAATTTGATTGAGAAAACATGAGGAATCGATTGACGTCACTTTCGCAAAAATCTGATTAGAAATGCAGAACTGCAGATTTGTCACTGCTTAGCGCGCAACATTGTATGGCCCCGCTGGTTTCGAGCGCCGAAGCCCACGAAACTGAACGAGTCGCATGATTGCCAGCGAGAAGGACAAGAGGGGACTTTCCATGGCGAAGGAAAATCAGCCTTCTACAGAACTCAAATCGAGAAAGACTTTGCTAACAAACTTTATATTCACGTCAAATAAATACTTTAATTGTAAAATTTAGACGACGAACTATTGTTGAATATCGCCAGTTCTTACATATGCCCCACTGGGTTCGGAATTCCTGATCCCAGAGTTTCATGCATTTACCTATTGAAATGTTGCTTCAAGTCATCGGGCAATTGCATTGTTTCTTCTCGTACATATGTATATCTGTTCGCGAGTAGGTGTCATGAATGACGCGACTTTTGTTTCCCAAATAAATTCACCCCTAACAGGGTCCTCGCTCGAACCGCTTGACAACGAGACCGAACGATGTGAACCGAGTGCGAGTGAAATAGCGCACCAGCGGTACACCCTCGGTCGACGGCGACTTGAGTCATCCAGTACTGAATACGAAATGTTCAAAATTTCTCATTACACCTTGATGAGAGTGTTACCATTCATGGATTGTTGGTGAGTCAAGACACGAAGCAATTCAGTCTATTTTTTCTTATGAATACATGATTAGAACACACTCTACGTTCAATAAAAATTGATCGAATTGCTCCATGTTTGATATCATTTTCATCGGGAAATCCTAAAAAATTCATCGGTAATACTTTCATCAATACTTATCAAAAACACGAACATTTTATTTTTCTGTACTGGGTATTTTATCTAGCTCGTCGGTTTTATTGTTCTCGGCTGTCAACGGGCGGTCTACTAGGACCCGAAGGTCCACGCTCGCAACGAGAAAGCAAAACAGTGGGGTGGGGTCTTTCCCGATAAACTGAGCCCAAAGGCTTCTCAACAATTGAAACATTGGAAGACTGTACATATTCTTTCTGATGCTTTCGGCGTTATGCGCAACCATTTGTATGCCCGGTTTCATGTCTAACAAGTCAGGCGATTTTGTTTGTGAGAGCCATATATAAAGACAGTCCTGTAACGTTCACTACATCTTCAATTATAAAACTGCAAATATGTTATTTTACAAATGTGTCTCGCTGAGTTTCGTCGGCTTCGACGCTTGAAACCAGCGGGCCATACAATGTTGCGCACTAAGCACTGATGAATCTGAAGTTTTGCAATTTCTAATCGGATCTTTGCGATCGTGGCGTCAATCGATTCCTTATACTTTCTCAATCAAATTGGCCCCAAAAATGATACAACTCAAACCATAATTAAGGAAATTACGTGAAAAATTTGTTTGCAGAATTGAAAGCCCGTTTCGTTAAAAAAAGTCCGATTTAAATAATTTTTTCATAAAAAAAATGCGCAGGCTGGATACGCGTGATTATTACGTGGCCCCCTCCATAGACGGATCAGAAGATGGGACTATCGGCGTGGGGAAGGAAGGCTTGGAGGGGTAAAGGCATAGGTTCAGATACAGGCGCGTCGGTTAGCTTCGGATGCATTCGGCATGCATAACCACAGCGTTATCCGATTTACTCGTATCGCTCCCCTTACCGCGAACCTTGCCACCCCCCTCAGCTTACGCTCCGCCGTCTATATATGTCTATGGTCCCCTCCTCGAAGTGACAGAAAGTATAACCTATGTATACGCTATATGACAATAAATGTTGAGCGGCTATTTCGTTCTTTTGCGCTACATTTGTGAACTTTTTATCATCCTTCCGAAACATTATTATTACGTCGCAACAGTATCTTTAGGAAATCGGGTCTAGCATATAGGTTATATTTTCTGTCACTTCGAGGACAGAAAATCCGGTCCTCCAAGTTGCGGCGTAATAATAATGTTTCGGAAGGATGATGAAAAGTTCACAAATGTAGCGTAATGCAACGAAATAGCCGCTAAATATTTATTGTCTTATAGCATATACATAGGTTATATTTTCTGTCACTTCGAGGAGGGACCACATAATAATCACGCGTTGGATTCAACGTCAAACACAATTTTATATATGTTTATTCATAACTGCTTTCTGCATAGGATGTGTATTTCATGTTCTGTTTCAGTGTTTTGCTAATTAAAAAATGTCTATCCTAACAAACTTCATTTTCTGGGGACATGCCCTCATCTATTTTTCCTTTTAACTTATAATTCCTTACTGCCAACGTAGAATATTGTAGCATAAGCACATTTCAAGTAAATGTACAATGAATTTTCTACGTTTGCAGTACCAGCAGACTTTCTGTTTAAAAAGTACAACGCAACAGCTAAGAATTTCTTTCCACATTCAAAATAACATATGGAAATAGCAAACAGCTCCCTTTCGCGTGCGCAGGCAGCCGCGTATCTATGGGTAATACCATTTCAGTGCAGAAAAAACCTGCTGTAATACCGACCTGCCGAATCGGCCAGACCACGTGACGTGTCTACCCCCTTAAGAGGAATTAATGGCGCGATCGCGTATCTTGACAATATTTATGTAACAGGTCGAGATGAAATAGAGCATAAGGCAAATTTGGAAAAGGTTTGTGCAAGACTGCAAGAATGCGGGTTAAGAATTAATAAAGAAAAGAGCAAATTTATGCAAACTAAAATTCAAGTACTCGGGTTTGTGATAGACAAAGATGGATTGCATAAGGCAAAGTCTAAAGTCTTAGCGATGATAAACGCCCCACAACCAAGAAACCATAAAGAATTAGCTTCATATTTGGGACTGGTAACATTCTACTCAAGGTTTTTAGAGAACAGAGCAGCAAGATTGACCCCACTGTATGAATTGCTAGATAAAAAGGTATTTGAATGGAATATAGAATGTACGAAAGCATTTGAATGGGTGAAAAATGAATTGATTTCACCATGAATATTAGCACATTATGATCCGAAAGAGCAAATAGTATTAGCATGTGATGCATCGGATTACGGAATTTCTGCAATACTATCCCACAGATATAACGATGACACCGAAAAACCAATTACTTACGCATAAAAAAAAAATAGGGAAAAAAGAATTAAGTCGTGCAATACTCGATAAAGAAGCTATGGCAATAGGTTACGGGTTTAAAAGATTCTATGAATTTATTTTCAGGAAGGTAATTATTTTGAAAACAGACAATAAGGTTGTTACGTGCCGCGGCCTTTAGTGTTCGAGCGGCACGATTCGTATACGCAAATTAAGATTAGGGGTATCCCACAGTCTTTTGGACTATCAGAAATTGCGCTACTGGGTTTATTTTGGAGAAGAGCAAGGAAGCTCGCCGCAGTCGTAACAGTCAATTATTTTAAATTTTAAATATCTATGTACCTTATCTGAAGGATAAGGGGTAGATTTTGGGATCGTTGGCGCTCTAGTCCCATACGGGTCTTTTCAACGGAATCAGATAGGTAATGAATGAGTATAATTAAATGAATAATAAAGCTTTAATGTTGACTATTTGAAGGAAGCAAATGACATGACATAAATTAAATATGGAAATTGTCAATCGATCATTTTACAAGTATAAGGTACTCGTGTTTTTAGACATACTCCTGACTAGGGAAATCCCACAATCGATTGACTGTCAGAAATTGTCAGCAAACACGCAGTAATATTAACAGAGACAAACGAAATGTACAGAAAAGGTAAGGGGTGCGACTCACCAGACAGTCACAATAATGTAAATGACAGTATAATTTGAATTCCGTTTCCTTTTGGAGTTTGGATAATTCTGATCGCCAGTATACCTGTATCAGAAAGAGGAATAAGACGCGAACACGCACACACTTGATTATAGATAAAATACACGCAAATTGCACTATGACATGGAACCGAAATGACAGTAAATGTAACTGAGCAAGTACAATTAGAAGTTTCAAGAAATCGTTTACAAGAATAAATTATTTCACAAAGTTAATATAATTAATGTTTCAAAGTTATTATAATGAATTGAAGAAGATTTTAAGAATTTGTTTCGCAAAGTTGAGTCTTTCACGCGGTTACACAGTAGACCGGAGAACTCTAGCTCCAAAACACTTGCGGGCCCCAATGACACGCACCTCACGATTTACCGTCACAGAGTGTCGCAGCTTCACGCTCTCGGCAACGACCAGAGTGGGTCCGTACCGAAAATGCTTACGCTGCATTTTATCGCTCGGCCGCGCCACCGTGGGTCCGTCTACTTAACGAGGCGGTGTGTGTGCGTTCTCACGTCCATCCATCAGATTCCCGATTCATACATTTGATCTATTTTTACGGAACATTCGTACGCACAGGAAAACATGACATCCCACATCCCGAAAAACATACAATTTCGCACAGCTGAGGGCTCTCCCTCAGTGTTCATAATTTCACATACACAATTTCTGATTAGGGGAATCCCACAGTCGTTGGACTATCAGAAATTGTATTGGGCATTTAATTTTTAATTAATTAACAATTTGCACGTGCTCCAAAACCGTGGGAAGGCGCGGTTCCCTACACCGGATGTAGGGTATACCAGTCTTCTAAGAAATGATCCAGTCTGTGCATTCCTGCTGTAGCCGTTACTGATGTTACAATGTTTAACGCGACGGTCAGAGGTGTTCTCAACGAGGGTTCTCCCACAATGCTGCAAGGCATTGTTGAAACGCCCCCTCTGCCGCTCACACAGAACGGAATCGGCACAACAGGAGAACCACTGGTCCTTTCGAATGCGACTATCTGGTGAGAACGCCGCTGCGTCAGCACCGCCTTATCTGTATCGCGGGATGGCAATGCGTTGAGGCGACGATGCTCCAAGAAAGGGGTTTATATTCTATCAAGAATATTATTAGTTAATTAATAGGCAGGAGTAAAGAAAAATCTTACGTTCCGAACGTAACAAAGGCATTGCAATTGATTTTAGGGCCACGTAAGGGAATACCGATTACAGCCGACAATCGTTTTCAAAGATGGGCTTACTTTTTATCAGGATTCCGGTATACTATAGAACAGATAGAATCCGAAGCCAACGCAAACTGTGATGCATTGTCTAGATTGCTAATCGATGATAAAGACAGTGATATACTATTATTGGAGGTAGAGACAGATTTTTTACACATAAATTTCTTCGAAGAAGGGGTACAAAGTTTCAATCATAAAACGTTGGCAGCCGAAAGTAAAAAAGATAATACTATTAGAAAAATAATAAATGATGTGCTGGGTGAATGGCCAAACGCGAAGGAATTATCGGACGACGAAAAGCATTACTATCCTAAACGATTAGAATTAACGGTCGAAAAAGAATGTTTATTTTGGGGTTTACGGGCCGTCATTGCAAGAGAAATGAGATTGTTAATATTAAATGAACTACACACTACCCATCTAGGAATTGTAAAAATCAAAATGTTTGCTCGCTCGCATGTTTGGTGGCCAAAAATAGACACCGATATAGAGAATTTAGTGAAAGGATGTAAAATTTGTCTAATTCAACATAAAAAGCCGCCACACTCGCCATTAACCACATGGCCCTGGCCAACGAAAACATGGAGCCGCATACATTGTGATTTTGCGGGACCATTTTATGGAAATATGTACTTAATCATTGTAGATGCACACTCCAAATGGCCTGAGGTAATTAATTTTAAGAAAAACACAAAAGCTTATAGGTTAATAGAAGAGTTTAAGAATCTATTCGCACGCTTCGGGTTGCCTTTACATTGCGTTGCGGACGGAGGACCGCAATTCAGAAGTGCAGAATTTCACACATTTTTAGAGAAAAACGGTGTAAGGCACACGTACGCGCCTCCATACCATCCGGTAACAAACGGAGCCGCAGAAAACTTTGTACAGACTTTTAAAGATAAAGTAACGAAAATTGTTCAGGGGGAGAGACGCTGGACACAGCGGTAAACATGTTCTTGTACGATTATCGCAGTATCGAGCACTGCACTACGTGTAGAAGTCCAGCGAAATTAATGTTTGGTCGCGAATTGCGAACCCGATTTGACCTCCTAAAGCCGAATGTAGCGGAAACGGTTCATGAAAAGCAACGCGCTCAAATTGTAAACAGAGCAGGCAGACGCGTGGTTGAAGTATCAGTAGGCGACGCTGTTATGATTGATGATTATAGTAAGGTAAAAGTACCAATAACTGGACACGTCCCAATACCTGGACACCAATGACATTTATATTTTTACTAAGCATCATAGAAACTTTAGAACAATATTGTTGGGAACATGTTATTTTGTAACTTGATCTCTTATATAAAAAATTAAGAAAGCCCTAGATGTAAAGTTTAATATATAAAACAGTCTTTAAATATCGGAGGTGCATGCACTTGAATTCTGCGTAGATTTCTTAAGTAATTCTTAAGATAAATACAGTTAGTTGTTAAGGTGATAATAATCGTTATATAACGTTTTTCTGAGAAAAAAACGTATGTACAGAATCTTAAGAAGTTTCTTGTTACATACAAAACAAAACATTGATCAGTTAATGTTGATTTTAATTAAAAATATACGTGTTCATGTACCGGTACATAATAATCTTGTCCTCTGCACGCTGTCCCAATAACTGACCAGCCGTCCAGTTGGTCGGCCTGTCAGCATTTTGAACGCTTAGGTGAAGTCTCAATACCTGACCGCATTGTCGAACCCGTAAAGTGTCTGTGTTTTCTCAAATTTTTGTATATCAAAAGTGTAAGTACAAGTACACTGTACATAAATTAACAGTTTTTTATTTTCAATTCATATTTTTAGTCAATTGCATGCTACATTTTCAACATAACCTAAAATTGAAAAATGAAAAATTCGCGCGCAAACCATTCACACAAACACTAGTGGCGCCCTCTGCGCCAAGCATTGCGTTATCTTCCCCATTTGCGGCCTTTACACGGACGTTCTTGCGTGGCACTTTTGCGCGCCACACGCCAGCGCGGCACGCATTTGGCGTGGCGTGCCGGAACGTCGGAAGGAGCGCGCTCCTTCTCGCAGGCCAGAAGATCGTACCCGTCACTACTTAGAGACAGCGAGTTCGGGCTTCCATTTCTACGTCGACTCCACATGCTTTTTCCAGGAACCAGCGCAGTCTTGTGTTGTGTACTACCTGTTCCATGTATATTATCGATCTGCGAAACGATCGGCAAGACACGATCGCGATATACGTAGGTTTGCGAAAAGTATACGAATTCCTCGATATACCTGGCTTATAGAGGATATCATAAATGCTGTTACTGTAGGGCACACTGAAACATCTGTTTTTACGAAGCTACATTTGGTTTACCTGAAGGTGCTATAAATTATGGAAATGGTTTATTACTCAGTTATAACGACTGTATTGCGATCTGCATTCTCCTTGCGGACGAAAAGTTTCCACCTCATCGGACGTTCTTGCTAGCATCTTGTGCGTGGTTAGAAGTGTGGCGCGCCGGAATTCCACGTTCTTGCGTGCGAGTAGAACCGTTGTCAGGCGTGTCGCGTCCAAAAGTGGGGCGCGCAAGAATTTTTGCCACAAGCAAACCTCGACTCAAGAGGCAACGCTACCGATAAGCCGTGCCTCGATGGGTTTCAAGGACTTCGACCCTCGAGCCCAGGGGGGCCTTACAATGTTGCCCCTTAAGAAGTGACGAATCAAAAATTCTACATTTTTCATCAGATCTTGGCGAAAGTGGTGTGAATCGTTTCCTTATGTGTTCCCGATGAAAATGGTCCAAAAACGACACAAATCGAATCGTAATTAAGGAATCTTCATAATAAATTGATTTCCAAAACTTCGTTAAAAATAGTTTGATTGACAAGAAATTTGGTATAATTTTCATTTGAAGAACATAAGAAATGCATCGGTATCACTTCCATATCGATACAATAAAGAATAAAGAATACAGTTTTTCTGAAACAGGTATGTATCCTCGGCGAATCGAGGTCGGCGACCCACAGTCGAGGGTGAAATATTCATTACAGCGTGTTAAGAGATTCATTATTCGTCATCGTACCGATATGAAAATAACACTAATGGATTCCTGGCGTTCTCCCAATTAAAATTATCACAAATATCATGGAAATCGGACTACTTTTACACAAGCAATACAAATTATAAAAGGAGTAGGCATTTCTTAAACGCACTCTCTTATCGTATCGATATGGAAGTGACATCAATGGATTCCTGGCTCATCCTGGAGTCCAACGAGAGTGTAACTTATCCAAAAGCATGATTAGATCGATGTAGATTCTGTGATCCATAGGGTGATCAAAATAATTGTGAAAACTTTGTTTTATGAGGGCTGCTCGGATTTCGGTGGTCCGAACGATGACCAGAACGAGCAAAGAACATTGCTCATTGGCCAAATTTTCCTAGAAGAGGAGGGACCTTCCCTCTGCAAGTTCGACGGCGTTGGAGGCACACCCCCCCCCCCCCCCCCTCTTGATAACGTAGAGGTGTAAAAGTAGACATCTGCTTACCAAAACTAGACAGATTGATCGGTCAGAATCTCGCCCCGGGGTCGTGGTTTATAACCGCATTGTCCCGCAGGTCTGCGGGGGAACCCGCCCATGGAGCAATATACGGATTAACTCAGACCGAAGAAATTCGAAATCGCTGAAAAACGGCACAATGTCGATTTTCCCTTTTCGACATCTGGCACACAAATGCTTCCCGACGAAACCTTCGAAAACAAGCAATTAACTACTTAGGTAGTTGTAAACCAGGGTTGACTAACTGGTGGCTCGCGAGTCACCGGAGGCCCCTACGCCTTGCTGCCACGGTCCCCTCCATACCTACCAGACTCTGACAGACATAATTTACTAGGTTGCAGATGAAAATAAATAACATCATGATTTTGGTTAATAAAGTTTAATCTATTAATCGTATATTAATCTATTTCAGACAACTACAACAACTGATTTTATGCTAACAGTGTGCATATGAGTTTTGTACGGCGCTCTATTTGAAGCACTATAACTCCGGATATAACCACTATTTTTGCATACAATTTTTTTTCATATTCCCTAAAGATTGACAAATGAAGCCACAAAGCTGCAAGTAAATATGTTTAATTTTTTGGTTTGAAAAAATTCTCGTTTACTTCCTACCGCTTGTAGCGGCTCGCAGAGTCTTGACTGCCAGGCGCGCCGCGCGCCTCAGAATTTTCCGCACTGTCGGAAAGTCCACGCGCCACGCCAAACCCTTGTCTTCAAGTGCCGCTTTCCTTTTCTAACTACCTTTTCTGTCTCTTATGTAAACTTTTCTGAAGTCGAGGTTTGGGCGCCACATTTTTGGACGCGACACGCCTGACAACGGTTCTACTCGCACGCAAGAACGTGGAATTCCGGCGCGCCACACTTCTAACCACGCACAAGATGCTAGCAAGAACGTCCGATAAGGTGGAAACTTTTCGTCCGCAAGGAAAATACAGATCGCAATACAGTCGTTATAACTGAGTAATAAACCATTTCCATAATTTATAGCACCTTCAGGTAAACCAAATGTAGCTTCGTAAAAACAGATGTTTCAGTGTGCCCTACAGTAACAGCATTTATGATATCCTCTATAAGCCAGGTATATCGAGAAATTCGTATACTTTTCGCAAACCTACGTATATCGCGATCGTGTCTTGCCGATCGTTTCGCAGATCGATAATATACATGGAACAGGTAGTACACAATACAAGACTGCGCTGGTTCCTGGAAAAAGCATGTGGAGTCGACGTAGAAATGGGAGCCCGAACTCGCTGTCTCTAAGTAGTGACGGGTGCGATCTTCTGGCCTGCGAGAAGGAGCGCGCTCCTTCCGACGTTCCGGCACGCCACGCCAAATGCGTGCCGCGCTGGCGTGTGGCGCGCAAAAGTGCCACGCAAGAACGTCCGTGTAAAGGCCGCAATTGGCCAGGTATTGGGACATCAAAAGTGGGACGCTGGGACAAATCAGAATTCTATTGTCCATGTACTGGTACACATAACTACTTGCGTTTTTACTCAATTTAATTAAAATAACGCACTGAAAACCAGTTTTTAGTAGCTCATTTGATAGAAAGAAGTAACATTTATCTGAATATTGACACTTTTGTTAAAAAGGACATTTATTTCTAGTCCATTTTTAAGATATACAACTTTGATATCCTTAAGTGTCCAGTTATTGGTACTTTTACCTTATATGAACTGACAAGCGAACGGCGGGGAAAATCGTGAAACAGACCTCGCCATCAACGTACGTTGTAGAGACAGGTACGGGTATAAATCAAAAGCGTCATGTTGACCAAATAATCAAGGGCAAAGCTAATGAACCGATACCACGACGCTCTCCACGTCTCCAGAAGGGTTAAGTAAAAGAGGGAAGAGTTGTGATGTATGCGTACGGGCATATAATAGTCGTCGGATACACCGTCACGCTGCGGCCGAGTAGCGCCGAGCGAGCCCGAGAGAGATCGGGAGTTGGGTGGCCTACGTTATACGTTGCGAGCCTATTGCGATGTGTATGGTATTGTAGTAATGTTATCTTAGTTACGAAATATAATAATATATATATATATATAATGCCAAAACGCGTGTTATTTAAAATATAACAAAATATGCCATGCACTGTTAATGCGATAGCGGTTAGTTAATATAATAATGCGTTGGACGTTAAGCATTAGCACGTAAACATTTATATAAATGGTTATCAATAGGAATATATATGTATGAACATGAAATACATGAGTATAAGACACAGATAGTAGTATGAAAAACAATAAGAGTTAGCAAAGATAACAATATAAATCAATGAGCGGTAGTAAGAAATAATAATATAAATCAATAAACGTTAGCAAAGATAACAATGTGATGTCCCACTATTTTTCGCGCGGTATTATTTCAAGTCTCCCTCATAAATCACTCCACAACTCAATAACACCCCTCTTCTCCAACCATCAGAGCATCAAGACGATATACCTTAGCGGTCCCCATCTCGAGATGGTCAAGTATAAAATCCCCTTCCCCTCTTCGGCCTACGAGGCACAAATTCCTCTCTCATATTCAAATTCAAACAAGTCCCTCGTCCCAAAAACACGCTAACTCGAGACCACGTCTCACCCCCTCTCTGCGACACACTAAATCAAAACCATTCTCACCCCTTTTCCAATTAAAACACTCCAAATCCATCCACTGGGTTGAGTATTCCATTTCGAACGCCCCAAACAAAAACCCCGAAAGTCCTATTGCGACGCATATTTTGGGCGTGAATCATAAACACGGCTAATTATAGAACACATATTTCGCACATGAGTCAGGGTGCATACCGCGCATACCCCTCACACCTGACATTCCTAAGAATCATATAAATATAAGGGCCCCTGAGGCCGGAGCATCCATTCCTTTTACGGAAACTCTCGATTATCTAAAGCAGGCCTGCACAGCAAGGCTGTGGCGGGCAAGAGCGCTCTCGATTGCTCGTGAGCAAAGCGAAGAGCGACGCCGTGAGCAGTTCCCCCACCCTGTGGCCAATAGCTGTCGTAGTATGCGTGTAAACTGTAAGGTGTGTTGCTGACGTTCAGCGGCACACTTCACTCACGAACACTCCCCACCACGGCATACACGGCACTGTTGCTCATGAAGTTGCTTTACGATGCTCTTTCCACACGCACCCGAAAATTTTTGCCCGGCGGGCATTCAGCTGTGCACGCCTGATCTAAAGTATATATTGAAAGTGCTAAAATCAAATCAGTGTAAAATCAGTGCCTGCACATCGACCGTAAGCGATTATAATTACTTATTGTACGATTGCATTTCACCCTCATTCATATTATTTTGTATTGCTTATGCTTAACGCATATTTATAATATCTATTGCTTATTGTGTTTATCATTATTTAGTATTGCTTATGCTTAACGCATATTTATAATATCTATTGCTTATTGTATTTATCATTATAATTATCATTATTAATTGCTTATTGCATTTCATTATAATTCACCATTGTTAATAACCATATGTTTCATGTTCATATATATATATATATATATATATTGATTACCATTTATATAAATGTCCGTGTGCCAATGCTTAACCCTCGGACTACGGATGCTCGCAGTGTCCGTTTTTAAAGTTTTCGTACGAAATTTGTTATTATTTTTTGGAAATTCTGTGGTAAATATTACATAATAAAGGAAGGGAAGAAATATGCAATAAACATACATACGTATATGTACATACAACGTTTATTATGGAATATTGCAGTTTTTACATGTAACAGTTGTATTTCTCATGTGGGTTTTAGAAACATGTCTGTTGCAAATTTGACATTTGGAATTGTATTTATTGTCATTTCCAATGCAGATGTAGCACCGTGAGCGTTTTCGTGTTGAATCTGGAGTTGTCTCCGGTTGGTTTCCCTTTCGATCTATTTTACGGCCAGTTGCCTCTATTGCATTTACAGCATGTTTATGTATTATTGTTGTACTTCTACTTTCAATTTCGACTGCACGCCTATCTATATTTTCGGATACTAATTGAACTGCTAAAGTTTCCAGAAATATTTTCCTTTTACATTGCATTGAAGTTTGCTTTTCCCAATCTGGATGTTTTGTTTGCCAAATTACTAGTGCATTATTTGCCGCAATGTCAACGTAGTTAAGAAATAATGACAATGGCCAACGTCTGGTAGAACGTCGACAAGTATACTCCCGAAGTAATTTATCAAGCACGTCGACACCACTTTTTGTTGAATTATAGTAATTGATATCGTCCGGTTAATACTTATTATCTGGACCATCTATTTTGTGTTCATGGTGCAAACTAGATAGTAATACGACGCACTTCCGTGGTTGTGGCACATATGAAACTAAAGTAAAATTACGCGTGAATAAAAATTGTGACGAATACTGAACTCTTGCATGTGTTTGTGTAAGACATTTGGGTAAAAATTTTCTATTTTCACGAACTGTACCCACAAGGAAAATATTTTCTTTCAATAAATCTTCGGCTAATGTAATGTCTATAAAAAAGTTATCGGTTGTTATTATGCGACCGGATTGATTCCAGATATTGCTCAGTTGCTTCACCACACGTTGTCCCTGATTTTTTTCAGCAACATTACCAATTTTTCCCAGGTAAATATCAAAATTACAGCAGTAATAGGATTTAGCATCACACAGTCCATATTTTTATGCCATACTTTCCTGGTTTTCCTGGCATGTAGACTTTGAATGGGCAGCGTCCCCGAAAAGTCACTAATTGCTCATCTATGGTTCCTTGACTGGATGCTGTCTAACAGTCTCTACAATTTTTTGCAAACATGTTGCTTACTTCACGAAGTGCCGCCAATTTATCACTGCGTTTCCTTTCTTCTCTTGATGTGAAATCATCGAATCTTATAAATCTAAGAATATTCGTGAATCTGTCGCGGGACATGATAGCTGTATAAATTTGCCTTGAGAATGCTGGTCTTTGTCTCCATATATCGGTTTTTTTCTCTCGTGATTCTCGAAATCTTCCCAACATTATAAGCATGCCGAAAAATGCATTTAGTTCACACTGACCAATCGGTCTCCATTTGTTGTTAGGTTCACCGCTATAGAATGCATCAGCCTTTTGGTTTGTATATTTTCTTGTATATTTTCTTCTTCTGAATCTTGTAGTTCTGGTTCCTCGTTGCTACAAAAACTGCCAGTCTCGTCACCGGATGATACTTGATTGTCATCATCTATATTTTCAATAGATTCACTAAATGCAAATCTTTCCATGAAAGTAATTGTATTTTTTGCGAAAAATATAAAATTGTATAATTTTCCAGAGACTCAACAGAAACACTTCTTCCTTCTTAGCTGTTGCAGTCAACACTGTTGCACATATCCATCCGTAACATATTCTATTCCGGCTACAACTGAGGCGATACGTTATTGTTTACCGTAGCAACCGTAGCAACAGTCAGGTCACGATGACCCGGCAATCGTTGAGCGAGGGTTAATGTCCAACGCATTATTATATTAATCAACCAGTGCTTTAAAATAAATAACGCTCTTATCTCTGAATAACGTTTCGAGTTACTGTAACGATCTTCCGGCTTCGAAAACCCCAGAATCATAACAAACAACTGCAACAGCTGATCTCGGTTCGCGAACGCAGGGACTTCTTATAGTGTTTACAAGGCTGTAACGTACCGCTACGACCGCCATAAATTTTTCTTTTGTTTTCATACAAATTGTTAATTACGTTTACCTTATATCTAAGATAGTATATCACATATGCGAGAGCGCGTTCGAACAGCGCGCGAGTGAATCCAGTGACGCGCAACGCACGCGCATAACCGTCCTTTCAAATAAGTGAACTCAGTGCCGCGAGTGAATAGAGCGCGCGTGCGTAGACGGCACGATCAACCGGACGCCGAATAAACCGAGCGTAGTACGCGAATGGCGCGAACCGGACA
The DNA here is from genome assembly GCA_947577245.1 of Andrena bucephala. Classification (NCBI taxonomy): domain Eukaryota; kingdom Metazoa; phylum Arthropoda; class Insecta; order Hymenoptera; family Andrenidae; genus Andrena; species Andrena bucephala. The sequence goes on from OX387716.1 coordinate 73,442,051, forward strand.
GGCTCGCCAGCAGCAGAGACTCAGACTTGTTTCTGCCACCGAACCACGAAGAACAGACGACGACGAGGTTCTGCCACCGAGCCAGCACACAAGAAGTTATCTTTAAAACCCAAACTCTAAAAGACTCGAGGTAGCTTTAATTAGTTCCTCAATCTCAAAAAACCGAGGTAGCTTTAATTAGCTCCTCAATTACACACCCAGGGCATACTTACCGTTCCCTACACCACATACTCCAAAGCGTGGGCCAGCTAATAGGCACCAGAAGTCATTACCAAATCCGAAGGAAGGAAGCCAAATTCAACTTCCATCTGGGGACGCCTTTACCGGCTACCTGGCTACCATCTGAGATCGCTTACACTAGCTACCATCCTAGAAAGCATGGGCAAGCTGATAGGCAACTGGAAGCCACAACAATACAGAGAGAAGGAATCCTCTCGATATCTCAACTCAACATTACTAAATTGACCTAGCGTCAATTCTTGTATTACACATTATACAGACTACGTGTCTAAGACTTTATGTTCAATTACGATTTAGAATCGTATCTTTAGAATAATTAACGCGATATTCCTTATAACCGACTTAGCGTCTAAAAAACCTATATAATACTCCTAATTACCGACTAAGCGTCGAAAACCCAAAACCGAGCGATATTCTTTAATACCGACCGATACGTCGTTACGCGATTACCTTATAAAAGAATCTTATTGTTTTATCGACCGAGCGACTAAAGGTCAATAACCATTTATTTTTTAATAAACATTTGTTATTTATTGCTAAAGAAGGACTCTCGTATCTTGAAATTCATTTCTTAATCGCACGCCACCCGAACCAATCCCACAAATTCACAGGTAAACCCTCTACTCGTGAATCTCCTGTAAGAACGGCAACGTCTCGTTCGAGAACGTTACAAGGCTTACTTTCGGTCAAGCATTGCATGTCCCATATAAATACGCCTATTGTAAAGAAATCTAACGCGTGGTTTCTTATCTCAATGGAACACTAAATCCAATTATCACGTCATTAATACTAAACGCTCAGTGCTCTAACTAGTGTCACTTTGGTACATGAATTCTGCCAAACCTCCCATCCAATTTTGTGCCGCGAAACTGGTTTTCGTGCCAAAACCTCCCGTCCAAATCTTTGTGCCGCGAAACTGGTTTTCGTACCAATACCTCCCGTCCAAATCTTTGTGCCGCAAAACTGGTTTTCGTGCCAAAACCTCCCATCCAATCTTGTGCCGCGAAACTGGTTTTCGTGACAAAAACCTCCCTTCTTGAATTGTGCCGCGAAACTGGTTTTCGTGCCGAAACATCCCTTCTTGCCTTGTGCCGCGAAACTGGTTTTCGTGCCAAGCCTCTCCCAAACTACCCCAACAATGTCATTTCCCCTAAAGACCTCCACCCGGGACGTGACAACAATATAAATCAATGAACGTTAGCAAAATAATAATATGAATCAATAAGCGTTAGCAATACAAATGACATATAAATGGAGATGATACACCGTTGAACAACAGTTAATAGTAATTGCTCACAGTAGTTGCCGTAGATAGATAGTCCGTGGGACACTGAATTTAGGTTTATAAGTAACAATAATTATGCGAACGTAAGTACTTCGCGGGAGTGTTTCCGTAGAAGAGAGATTCCGGTCTCTCGGGCCCTTGTATTTATATGGTTCGCAGGAATGTCAGGTATGAGGGGTATGCGCGGTATGCACCATGACTCATCTGCGAAATATGCATCTATAATTAGAACGTGTTGGTGACTCATGCACGAAATATGCGTTGCAATAGGACTTCCGGGGTTTTTATTTGAGCTTCTGAAAAGGGGGTACTCAACCCATTGGTTTGATTTTAGGTGTTTCGAAAGGAAAGGGGTGAAAGTGGCTTTGACTTGGAGGGTCGTAGAGAGGGGTTGAGACGTAGTCTCGACTTAAGAGGGTTTTTGGGACGAGGGACTTGTTTAAATTTAAATATGAGGGAAGAGATCATGCCTCGTAGGGCGAAGAGGGAAAAGGGATTTCGTAGTTGACCATCTCGAGATGGGGACCGCTAAGGTACATCGTCTAAATGGCCCGATGATTGGGGAATAGGGGTAAGAGTTGAGTTTTAAGGAGTTTTGGCGGAGATGTGGAGTGATTTATGAGGGAGACTTTAAATAATATCGCGCGAAAAATAGTGGGACGTCACATATGTGTAAAAACCATAGTTTTCTTTCTTTTATGCCCCATCTGGTAATTACATCTATTATTCCGCCCATACTTAAAATATTCCATCTTTCGGGGGTTAGCTCAAAGTACCCTTCAATGCATTCCCTGCATCTACAAGCAGGTTTTATGGTTGTCAAAGACACCCCGCATCGATAACAGGAGGGGGCTATCATGGTTGCAGTATATCTGCACATGTTGTGCTGATATGGTGCTCCATCTACAAACACCTCCCTTTCCAATTCAGTAATATTTCCATAGTAGTTGATGCATAGTCTCAACGTTTCCCATGTATAGACCCTTACTATTGATTTGATCACAATCTGCATCAAGGACCTATATGTGTGAGGATACTGGCTAGGGAAGACCCCATCTATTGGTCCATAATTTTCCAAATCCTTAGATTCTTCTACGGGGAGCTTCATATCTGTAATACAGGGGCAACGTTGTATCCTGCAACCCGCGCTCGTGCGAACAGGTACAATGGCAACAGCGCTTCACGGACGCATTCCATTACAACCATGTACCGACCCAGCGGAGAGCTGCCAGCGACCGCTGGACAGCAGTGATGCCCGGGCTTCGAAAATTTTAGGATGGTCTCTTTCAAATTAACGGCGCAAAGAGCTACGTATTGGGAAGTTCCCGGCCCAGGTAACCCAGCCGCGCGCTCCGCTTTTATGATTGGTTTACCACTCGCACCCCAGATTACTGTAATGAGGTTCGAAAATAATGTCGACTGATCTCGTACCCGTCTCAATTTAAAAATTTTTAGTTACGACAGGGTTGACCGCGACGCTATAACCTTGTACGGAGAGGTTTTTCGCCACCCGCGTGTAAAAGTCACAATAATGGCGCATCGTTCCAAAAAATGGCATTAATGGAAGGCGGTATAGGCGTGACGTTGAGTAGCTAAAACATTCGGACACAAAAATTCTAGAAAAAAAATTCAAACACCGCTACAATCAAAGACACGTCCCATTAGTTACCCCTTACGTCTGATCTAGGCATGCGCTGCATTAAGGATAAAATCATAAAAAAGAAAACCAGAACAATGTATTCTGAGATCTGCAGAACTAACACATAATTGAATAAAAATTTAATTTCTCAATTTATGAAAGCAATGATACAGAAACAACTAGCCTATTGTTTATCAACACCACGAATTTTAAAAACAGCATTAAATACAGTATCAAATAAACGGTTTGTAAAAGCTTTTTACAACAATTATGGTTAAAAAATTGATACAAGAAAAATGAAGTAAACGGAAAATATGTTAAATTATCTATCATTAAGTGGGAATAATTTTTTCTCATTTTTCGACGCAAATTGCATTCCGATATCTTATATAGTTCAAAAGTTAAGGTCGGTTTATACAGCCACCGAGCCGAGCCTTCCGAGCCGTCCGTGCCGGGCGGAATCTCTATATAAAGCTTATGGACAGCTCGGAGCCTCTGAGTCATCCGGGGAGCTCTGTGAAGTTGGCACCCCCAAATTTGAAATTTAAAAAAAACTCTATGGCATTCGTTTGTCCATTGTTTGTCCACGTTTGTCCAACAAAAATTTTCGTTTGTCCACCCTCAAAAAAATGTTATGAACAAAACAAAATTTTTCACCAGCACCCCCATGAAAACTTTTTAATAATTTGACGGGGGCAAATGATTGTCCATCGTTTGTCCACGTTTGTCCACCCAAAAATTTCGTTTGTCCACCCTTCAAAAAAAAGTTATGAACAAATTAAGAAAATTTGTCATCAACACCCTCCATGAACACTTTCCAACTTTTTAAAAGAGGGATACGATTGTCCATGATCTAGCATCGTTTGTCCACCCCAAGATTTCGTTTGTCCACCCTCCAGAATCGAATTATTTATAAAAATCGCGAAAAAGAAGGGTATTGATCAAGCGATCGGGTATAAGTTCGATTTTTTATTAATTAAACGACGAAATCGTTTGTCCAACGATGCAGTTCGATAGTCTAGATGTAGAAGACGTTTGTCCACCCCAAGATTTCGTTTGTCCACCCTCCAGAATCGAATTATTAATTAAAATAACCAAGAAGTACGATACGGTTGAAGCGACCGCGTATAAGTTCGATTTTTTATTAATTAAACTATGGAATCGTTTGTCCAACGATGCAGTTCGATAGTCTAGATGTAGAAGACGTTTGTCCACCCCATTATTTCGTTTGTCGAATGGAAACGTCTGACCGAAAATACGTTACATACAATGTTGGAAAACAGAAAACAGTCGCTGATACAATGTTGGAAAACAGAAAACAGTCTCTGTAACTGTAACGTATTTTCGTTTCCATTCGTTCAGATCGAACAGACGGCGAAACAGATCAAGATATTTACAGAGCAAAGGTATTATCAAAAGTACAGCAGTATTTTAATTAAAGACAAACGCATTTTTATCTCACAAACTGTGGTGTAGTGCATTGTGTACCGAACATAACCTCACCTACCTACCAGCGCTCAAAACTTTCAGACTATTTTACAGCTGTAGTATTTCCGAATTCGTCTAAAGTAGTTAAATCGGAATCGCCTATCGCAATTAAAGCATGTCACAAAAGTTGGCGGCGCAAGAAGCACTGCGAAGCAAATGGTCGCCTGTTTTTTTGGAAAAAATGGTCATGTAGCTACAGTGCCACTAGAGGATCGTAGAACGGTCAATTCTGAATGGTACTCAACCATTTGTTTGCGAGAAGTCTTTGGAGAAATAAGAAAAAAACAACCAGCGACGCAGAATCATTCTTCACCATGACATTGCGAGCTCTCACACATCGGCCTAAACAACTCAATATTTAACCGGTCAAATTGATGGGTCATCCGCCATACAGCCCTGATTTGGCACCCAATGATTTCTTTTCGTTCCCGTACGTGAAGAATAATCTACGCGGTCAACGATTTTCGACCCCAGAAGAAGCGGCTGATGCGTTCAAAATGCATGTTTTAGAGATACTGCAATCGGAATGGAAAAAGTGCTATGAAAATTGGTTCAAACGTATGCAAACGTGTATCGATCATCACGGAGAATATTTTGAAAAACAATAAAACCATTTTCACTGATAAATATTTGTTTTTTTTTTGTTTTTCCGCATACATAAATAGCAACCCACGTACTAGATAGTTTTCTACTACTAGTGAGTCCACTTCTTTGTCGCTACTACAGCGGAAGCTTGCTTCTCGCTGGACCATCCAGCTACGGTGACCACCCAGCAGTCAATGATAGCAGGTCCACCGCACTATAGACCTTCCGGGTAACCTGCGCAGAGTCGAGAGTTAGTTTGCCTGGCAGGATACTGCACTCCCGCGACTTTTCATCCCGAGCCGTCCTTGACCGCCGAAGCCACCGATCCCAGCGGGGATCCGCCGACCGCCGCATCCGCCGATTCCGATGGGAATCCGCCGCCTGCTAACGAGTACACACTCATTCGGCAATCCCCTGGACTACCCGACTTAGTCGGCAAAGAATCCCTCCTGTAGGTCACCCGAGGCCCGGCATAAGCGGGTCACAAGTTATAAGGAAAAGTTATTTATTGCCATGTCCTTGACAACATATGTCAAGGCCAAGGTCACCGGAGCTGCGTCCTCTATACTGCATAACTACCTAAATGTCAATGTCAGGGTATTACAAATAAAATATTTTTTTAACTTGTCTGTGTATTACTTTGTATTGTTTGCTTCTTTTTATTTAAAATGTAATTTTACAATTGCTTTTAGGTACAGAGAGACACTATGGGTCGTTATACAGGAAAGAAGTGCCGCCTCATGACAATGTTATGGCTCACTGCTCTATTTTTCTTGGTAGAAATAGTAGTGGGTTATGTAACTAACTCTATGGCTTTAATAGCTGACAGTTTTCACATGTTGTCTGATGTCGCAGCATTGGTTGTTGCATTCCTGTCTGTAAAGGTAAGGCCCTACATAAATCTTTTGTATATTAAATGCTAATTATACGATCAAATATTTGGATGGTTTATAAGTAATATTCGTTTTTTTTTTAACTTGATATGCTCATAAAAATAGCAACACACTTTAATGTATGGTGTACTTATAATTACTGTCAATAACTTGTCATGAACCTAATAGCTTATAAATGCCCCTGCCATAAAATTCGGGGAATTTTGAATTGAAAAAGTTTGAAATAAATTTATGGATCTGACCATTATTTCCACGAACACCGTTCAGTAGGTACATTTTGTGGGAAGTGCGTTCGTATCAAGTCTGATGAGTTTGGTGGAAGGGAAATACATATACACACATACGACTTGTGCACGTCAATCAACGCAATACTACGTCACCGCGTCACCAGCTCAAATACCTTTATCACTGTAGGTGTTCCCCTTTCACCACGCGTATCGAATTTCCTGGCAACGCTGGGTGGATGTGACAAAATGAAGCAGCTGAGTTTCAATATGTTTACTAGGTTATACACGTCAGAAATAGCATGGCGTTATCATGTAATAAGATGACATTTTTCCTATTGACAAATAAGGCTTATCGTTCACTATCGATTTTCTACTAATTAACAGTTTGGTCGATTAGTTTGTAGCGTTCATATGTACTGATTGCTTATTGGTTGGATAATAGGTCTTACGACCGTCTTCGCTAAAAACATCTGCTTGCCAGATTCTCAAGAAGGTAATCAACACCGTGCTGTTTTTTAGGATTTAGGCATTCTTTGCTCTGAGTGAGTTTGTATATTGGTCGGTCGGCGAATGGTACACACGAGGATTTCGGACCCACGCGTACCGGTTGGCTACCACCGCACCGCGTATTATAGATCAGGCATGGAACTAAAGTGAACGCAGCGGCCGTTTTTCGGAGGCAACGCCTCCTTTCTCCCGCCGAGCGTCTTGGCCCCCGCGGCGGGCCTAAGAGGTTCGAGCGCCTCAGACCCGTACCATATGAACCGCGCGTGGCGCATTTGGGCGACACCCGTATCAATAGATTTCCGCATTACCCATGGGGTACTATTATCGATGGGTTTTTTTTTGTCAGTGGTATCCCCTGTAGGCCTATTCCACTGTGTCACGCGATAAAAATGGATAGGAAAAACGCGTTTTACTATCAAAATTTTAAATACGTTTGGGAGAACTTAATTTTCGCGCACGTTTAGACGTGCTGGGCATATCTAAAATATCAACGGGGAGGCTGGTCGACGTTGTACGTATTAAAGTTGAAAGCGAGGAATCGCTTAGCCGTGTGCGCTGTTCTGTCTTAATGGCACGTATTTTTGAGAACGAACATTCGCACAAATATGTTGACCCGAACATGGAAAAAATTCGGAGCGCGAAATTTCTAAGTTTAGGGTATGTCGATTCTTCCAGCGTTTTAAAGAATTCGGCTCCTTTTTCTTCCCTCGTTTTCAAAGAAATGTCGTGCTGAAGATCGCACAGTTCTTCTTGATACTCGAAGGCCTGTTCTTCAATTTTTACGGTGAGGGGATTCTCAAAGAGAATTAGATCATTTCTGAGCGAATCGAAGTCAGTGAATCGCTCATCGAACTGATCTATCACCGATTGAAGAACGTGTAAATGATTATCAAAATCACACTCATTGCCGAATTCCTCGAAAATTACTCTACACGAGGGAAAAAAGAAAAAAATTTTTTCTTCCAACAGGAGATGATTTTGATACACTACCAGCCTCCTACGAAAAGAATCGACGTGGCTGCACAACTGCGAAATAGTTTGACCGGGTTTCTGCAGTTTTAAATTTAATGTATTTAAATGATTAGTCAGATCTACTATAAGTGAGAGTTCACAAAGGAAACTCGCATCTGTTAATAAGGGGAAATATTCTGCTCCCTTTTTTTCTTGATATTCTTGCAAGAAATGGAAGATCTCATTTCTTATAGCAAAGAATTGACTTAGACATTTCGCTGCACTGAGCCAGCGTACTTCGCAATGCAAAGCGACATCAGTGTAAGCAGCGTGATGCGTTTCAAGAAATTCTATGAATTTCCTGTGAGATAGAAATTTATTTCCGCCCTTGATAGAATTGATTAGTTGCGTAACCTTCTTCATGGCGGAAGATAATTTTATATCTCTCCCACATAACGCTTCCTGATGAATGATGCAGTGCATCATTGGGAATGTAAACCCGCGTTTTTAAACTGCCCGTTCAGTCCTATTTTGGCACCTGTCATGGCTTTTGCACCATCGGTTACCACTACAGAGCATTTAGAAAAGTCAACCTGGAATTTTTTAACAGTGTTCTCTACTGCGTTAAAAATATCCAGTCCTGTCGTTGTGTTGTGCAAAGGCACGAAGTCCAAAAGCTCCTCGACATACGAAAAATCATTTTGTACAATGCGAGCGAAAATGCTCAATTGACTCGTATGCCGGTTATCGGTGCTTTCATCCAAACACAAAGAGAAATAACGACAGTTAGTTAAAAGTTCAATTAACTTTTGCTCTGTGGATGCGCCTATATCAAAAATTCGGGAGCTCACAGTTTTTCTACCCAATGCGATGCTCTCAGCTTCTTCAAGAGTGATACACGTCCCGAAGGATTTAACTGCTTGAATAAGACATTTCTTTACGAAATCGCCCTCAGTGAACGGTTTACCCTGCTTTGCTATTAAATGAGAAATAGCGTATGAAGCTATGCGAGCTTTTTCCACCGAAGAAGCTTCTTCAGGAATATACGTACGACCTTCTTGATATACTATTTGAGCCCCTCTATTAAATCAAATTTTTCGCGGCCTTCATACGATGTATACTTTTGCGCATGATAACTTGAAAAGTGCCGTTCAATAGCATTTTTCTTTATTAGGGCAGGCTCGTATTTATGTGATTCTTAAGATTGTTAGGGGTGAAGGGTGCGCGGTGTGCACCATGACTTGTGTATTAAAATGTGTCGCAGTACATTGTTGTTAACAGAATTAGTCTTCCAGGGTTCTTATGTGGCCTTGTACGAAATATTCGCCGCAAGGGCTTCCGGGGTTTTTATGTGGGGTTTTGAAAAGGGAATACTCAGCTGATTTGGTGGATTTTGGGTGGTTTGATTGGAAAGGGGTGAGTGTGGTTTTGACTTGGAGGGTCTTAGGGAGGGAGTGAGACGTGGTCTCGAATTAAGAATGTTTTGGGACGAGGGACTTGTTTAGATTTAATGTGAGGGAGGAACTTGTGCCTCGTAGGGCGAATGGCGATGGAGGTTTCGTACTGACCATCTTGAGATGGGGACCGCTAAGGTATATCGTCAAGGTGATCAGCGATTGGGGAAAGGGGATTGAGTTTGAGGGACTTTGGTGGAGTGATTTTGAGATTATTGGTAGAGACTTGAATTTATACCGCGCGAAAAATAGTGGGACGTCACACTATCTGCGCACAAACCGCTTTGTTTGAGAAATGGATAGCGGTTGAGCACGTTGGATGAAAGGAGAGGTTATGTTCGACGGTGAGAAATTTGAGCCGAACACAGCACTTCACTATGAGCGCACGTCATTTTATTTGTAAAACACTAGTTGAGTGAGATTGAGAACCATGAGAATTGACTGATTATAGTTTTTCACAATATCACACTAATTGAGACACGTGGTCACGCTGCAGGCGATCCACAATTGATTCGTGTGAGTGTCAGAGAATGATACAATTTGAGAATGAGCGTGAGCGGAGATTTCAGTCTTTACAGGCACAGAAATACTCAAACTAGAGCTAAAGGTTTGAGAGTTCACTAGTTGCCGTTAAAGGAGGGAGTCGCAAAAGATCCTTCCGTACAGGCACGCTACGTGAACAAGATTGATTTCAAGAAGATGATCATTTCCGTTACGCGTCGTCTCGAACAGTCTCGAGAATCGATCAACGTGGTGAGAGATGATTGGTTAGCCGTTTTGTCGCTGACTTTTGATTGGCCGATCGATTGTAGTTCAGCCGTGAGTTCCGCTGCCCGGAAGGTGCTGCGGTGAGCTAGGGTGTGGGGGTTTTGGGAATTACTGCATTCCCAAACACGCTTCTTGATGAATGACGCAATGGTAAGCAATTATCCCGTGATTAATATTTTCTTTCAAAATAGCAACAAACCCTTTTTTACGCCGGTCATACCTTTTGCTTTGAAATTGACACAACTTTATCGAGTGGAATATGATGTCTTTACATAAGTGATGGGCAAAAAATTATCTAAAAGTTTTAAGGAAAGATAACTTTCGGTTATCTTTTATTTGTACTTGTTTTTCTGAAGAATATATTCAACCTAGTTTATCTGTGAGATTTTATATCAGGAAATACATTCGTCAAGTATAGTTTATTCGATGCTCGATGTAACGTGTATCTGTGTTCGACGCCCCAATAGCGGCGAAAAGTTATTCGAGAGGCATTATCCGCAACAGTGTAGCCGAGTGGTTTCAGCTTATCTTTAACCATTATTCGACAGTCGAAGGCAGCGCCATCATGTATCTTACAGTTGTATCCGTCAGGATTTGTCTACGGAAGTTTATCTGTGAGATTTCAATAGAACGAGTTTCTTCTTAACCCTTATACGTTATTCGAAGCTCGATGTAGCAAGATAATTTATTCAACGCTTTTATTCGTAACGAGTTTACTCGGAAAGGATAAAATCACATGTTATCTCTATTCGTAATTTTTATTCGTTGGCTTCGAATAACTGGAAATTGTGATCCGACGCTGCCAGATCGTAATACATATGTATAAATGAACGGTTTAAAAACTATGAAGCTCGAGAATGTTGTAGCTGCTAGAAAGGACAATGGTAGAAATTGGCCATTTTTGGATCTGACTGGCAACAAAACATTTTTACAGCATGGGTACAGATCGCGCGATATAACTTTGCCTCCGAGTGGCCACTGAGTAGGTCGTGAGTTTGCCGTGCGTGCGAGAGAGTCCGACCGTCGCGACGGCGTTCTTTTAATTCGTTTCTGCTTTCGACTCTGCTGTAAAAAAAACTGTATTCGTCTCTTTACGTTTGACATGATTTTTCTTGATTTAGGTATCCTTTCACATTCCCTATCCAAAAATTTGTAAATTGGCGTTGTCAAAATTCGAATCATGTTAATATCGAAAATATTCAAAATATCAACCATTTCAAAATGTCTGAATTCAGAAGTTTCATATCTGCTACGTTTAAATGTCGATACAATTCTAAACTCAGATCAGTAAGCTATCGTGTGACTTACATTATTGTTAATCATTCATAAAAATTAGAATTAGATTATAATTGTACTACCTTATCGCTTATTTACCACGCTTACATACGAAATATTCAATGTTCAATTGTACCTCATAGATGCATTTAATTAAGTATGTGGGAAGGAATTGGTAAAATGAGGGAATAATTTTATTAATAAAGTAATTCAGTTTACTTGTCAATAATGTTTAAAACAGTATTTGCTCGTGAAATTACATGATAATTTTAGTTTGTAATATAATTTGTACTTATTCGTATAAATAATTTGTACTTTTTTGTATAAATAATTTGTACTTGTATGTATGTATTTCTTTATTGAATTCCCCTTAGGGTTACAAGTTTTCTTCTCCTTTCTCCTCTCTCTTCGCTCTTACATACTCTCTTAGCCTATACTTAAAACTATCTCTTAGCCTACTTCTCCGCCCGTCGCCTCTCCTTCTCGCACGCCACGCTCGCTCTATTCTTATCCTATATCCTTACCCTATCGCTCTTATTTCCTACTTCTTAACTCTACGCCTCTCACGCCCCTAACTTCGCTCTCTCCCTCCGCCTTCGACTTCCATTTCCTCTCTTTCACTCCATTCTTTCTTTCTCTCCTTCCCTCCTCCCTCTGTCCCTCCCTCCCCCTTCTCCCCCGAGCCTCCTTCTCTCTCCCTTCTCCTTCCCTCTAACCTCTGCATCCATTCCTCTCCTTTGCCTCCTTCGTCCAAAATCTTCCTTATCTTTTCCTCTACACCCCCTTCCTCCCCTTCCTCCCGTGTGCACCTCTCCAGCACGTGCTCCCACGTCTCTACCTCTCCTCCGCATACTCTACATCTCCTCTCCTCCTCCCTCTCCCAATATCTGCCTCCCCTCATTTCGTTCCCCAACCTAAATCTCGCGATCCTCCTGTATGTTTCCTCACTCCATCCTGCTTCTAGGTATTTTGGCAGTCCTTTCGTTCTCACCTCCCTATACCAGCAATTATACCTCGATTCCTTTATTTTCCCGCTCCTCTCTTCTTCCTGCTTCCTCCAATCTTCCTTCTCTATCTCTTCGTACCCTCTTTCCCTTTCTTCCCTCCCCTCCCACTCCCTTCTAAACTCCTTCCTCTCTCTTTCCCACGCAGACAACCCCGTCCCCGCTTCCTTTTCCCTTTGCCTCACATCTTCCAGACACAACCTGGCCAGTTCCCCTCTCTCTCCTCTGCCCAACTTCTCTTCATATCTCCACGCCCTCCCTCCCGCCCACGTCCTCAGCTTCTTCCTCTTCGTTTCCTCCCTCACCATGTATCCCGGCGTCCGCCAGTCCACTCCTAGCAACCACCGTAAGAATCTTTCCTGGATCCTCTCCACCTCATCTCTCTCCCTCCACCCCCATACCTCCGCACCATATCCCACCACCGTCCATATCAGCATATCGAATAACCACGTTCTCCTTCCCCAGTCCTTCCCGAATTTCCTTTTGCCTATTCCCCACACCTGTCTCATTACCACCCCCGCCTTTCTTACCCTTTCTCTAATGTGCGCTTCTTGGCCTCCGTTCTTCCTAAACGTGTACCCGTAAATAATTTGTACTTATTTGTATAAATAACTTGTACATGGTGTATAAAATGTAATGGTTAGTGTTTTTAGGGGTGAATCTACACCTCTGGATCGGAGGATATTTATAGAAAAAACTAACCACAAAATTATTTCTATACATTGGAAATTAATGTTAAAGTTTTTTCACGTTAACGCACTCTGTTCAATGAAATGAAAAGAAGTTTAAAAAACCATATGTCGCAAATGCATCGTTAAGGCACCAAAAGTTGTTAAGGTTTAACACAAAAATTAGAATGTATAGTTATCGTTCCCTCTCACTCACGCTCATATCCTTTTTTTCTCGCCTTTAAAAGAACAAAGGCATCATGATCAATTATGATCAATATATCTATTCACGAAAACACAGCTGGACTTCGGTACGAGTGTGAGTGAGAGGAAGAGAAGCAAATAGGAAAACTATATGAAGCTCCCGAAAGAGTAAAACATCTACATGCTACTGCTTGTGTGAGTGGCTCTACACACTCTAATTTTAGCCTAAGCTTTAACAATTTCTTGCGTCGAAATGGTGCGTTTGCGGCACATGGTATCTTTTGAACACTTTTTCTTCTCATGGAGCAGAACACATTGATGTAACAAAAAATGTTAAACATTAATTTTCAATAGTTTTAAATAAACTAAATTTCGACCGTAAAACTTAACTACAATGGTATCGGCGCACTGGATCGGTCAGATTAATCTGACCGATCCAGTGCGCCGATACCATTGTAATTAATTTTCAATGTTATAAACAATTTTGCGGCTAGTTTTTTTACAAATGTCCACCAATCCAGAGGTGTAATTCCCCCCTGAAAGCGGTGTCTATCACTTTTTATACAACCTGTACATACACGATTCATGCCCGGTTGTAGCATCCGCCTTGCTGCCTCATTGCACCACCCTCCTGGCCGCTTGCAGCACCCGCCGCGGCCGCAGCTGTGTCGTCCCGTCCAGATCCACCATCGGCCACCCCATCCTTGTGCCTGGACGTATTAACCTCCTGTCTGTGTGAATTTCAATCTGTTATATACTATATATTATTTATGTAATATATTTTCATAAGTTCCATTTATTTGTTACTCACTTATGCATTTTCAATTATGATTTTCATATCTCCATATACTGATGATTCCCTTTCAAATCTACTCTTCTTTCGACGAGTTGGTCCGAGGTTCTATTCCTCTTCGGTGAATTTGCCATTGTGGCGTAAGAAAATAATCTTTCCACGGGTGCGGAAGACGGAACTGGAGTATTGTATTTGTAGAAGATAGTTTTCAAATGAGGATATTTTTCCAACACTGGAAAATTCTTTCGACAATCTTCGAAAAACTGTAGAATCTGGATATAAAATTTGAAAAAGAAAAATTAGAATTTCACATTATCCATGGGTATCTTTATCCTTTCAAACTATTAATTTATTAAGGTAAAAGAAATTAACCAACCTCTAATGAAGCTTTCGCGGAATAATCTGTCCTTTCTGCCGTCCCAGTTTCCTCCCCGAAATAAAAAAAATCGTCGGACGACGTTGATGCTGATGGCACTGCTTGTGTTGCTATAGGAACGTTGTCCTTCATTTCCTGGATTACTGCAGTCTCTAAATTATTCTTTAGAATAGTTGTGTAGACATTTTCTACACACGCAAACCATCGATTTTTAAATTTTGGATGGCTCATGGCAGCTATTGCGGCACATTTCGATTCTTCTGTAGAAAACGTGAATATATTATTGAACCGTTTATTAATACTTGCTAGTAGCGAGGCACTTATTGTAGTACAAAATTTCCAGTCATTTAATTCTAATATAATTAATTTCCTTCGCAATGAGAATAAACATGGGGCAAGTGTTCCATAAAAAATATCTTTCTCTCCTTAGAAGATGTCAATTGCTTGGGCTATTGGTGTTGTGCATTGTATATGTTCCTCTATGTATATTATGTTATTATCTTTTAATATATTCTTTGTCCCTAAAGCTTTACCAATTTCTACAAGTTTTGGCTTCAGTTGTACTATTTGTTTTAATGAATCATACAACGAGTTCCAACGGGTGTCCCCCGGCCTTTTCAAAATCTGACCCGTTATATTTTTAAATATTTCGGATGATTTCGGTCTATTGCACGCTTTCCATAACACGTTGCACTTTTCCATGACATCCTTATGCGTTGAATGTAATGCTGGTGTACTCTTCATGGCTTGCATCAGGTCGCTTGTGACGCACAAATGCAATGTATGTACAGCGCATCGAATATGTCGGGGTAATACATTCTCTGGAACTTCCCGTATGGTTACTGCTACTTCTTCTTCTTCTCCTTCTTCTTCTTCTTCTTCTTCTTCTTCTTCTTCTCCTTCTTCTTCTTCTTCACCGTTGACCGGGTTGACTGTCTCATTGTCCTCTATGATGATACAACGTAGTTTGTGTTTTGCGCGTTTTCTTAATGAGACCCGACTGAGCTGAAGACGGGTCAACGGGAGTTGTAAATTCTCGCTACAGTAATTCCGACACTAAGAAAGACACGCGATACCCTAAACGACGTGTTACCGTGGTAAGGGTGAATAAACTTGACACTGTGTGTAATGTTAAACAGTTAACTAAATATATTTAAACACAAGTAACGTATAACAACAAAGATAATGACTGCCGACAATATGACTGAGTCCGTACAGTGTATTGTCGATTCCGTCCTCACTCCGGAGGAGACCGTGGCTTGGCCGTATTGCAATCGTGTCTGACTCCCCGACGGAGTCTCTCCTTCGTCCAAGTCAAAATCCTCCTTCCCAGGCTGATTCCTTGGTGAGCCATACAATTAGCGTACTTCGTATTGGTCGCAGTATCGCCCAAGGAACGGCCCACCCAGCACCATAGAGAGGGAAAAACTCCGGAAACCGTGCATTTACATAGAATAATTTATGGCTAACAGCCTGTCTCCAAGACATCGTCCGAGGCGTCCAAAAGACAAAACAGGACGCCTGGCCAATCTCACCGAACCCCGGGACCGTCGGAGTCGACTCACAGAGGGTCATTGTGGCTCCACGTCACTCGCCACCCTCCAACGGTCCCTAGTGTCAGGCCAGTACAGGCGACAGAGCCAACGTCTGCCAGGCAGTGTCATAAATCGAAGGATTACTTTCCTTCGGGTCCTTTTCCAAGCTAATTGCGAGAGACCCAGTCTTCGCGTATATGATTCTTGCCTGTTTATAGGACTGGTTAGAACTAAGCCTAATAAAAATATATTACAGGTACACTTAAAATAGATGTAACGCGTGACAGTTTGACACCATATTCCTTGAAAGACTTCACGAAATTGCTGGCATTATCGGTGACAGTCGCCACAATTTTCCTGGTGTCCAAATCAAACTGACTGCGTATGCAATGCAGTAAATTTTCAATCCAGATGTAAGAATGCGTCCCGCAAAATCGTCGACAGCCTAAGGCTGCAGATTTTCTTTCGTAATTTTGGGTTATCCAGTGGGCAGTTACACTCAGAAAACTGCGGTTTTTGCTACTCCAAATATCCGCTGTGGTGCAAATAAATGAAATATCTGACAATTCTAATTTTATTGTTTGCGTTGTTTCCACATATAGCCTGCCAATACACCGGCCTATTGTCCGTCGGCTAATATTTTTAACTTTATTGGCCAATCCTAAATTGTGAAACATCCTTCTAAATTCCACATTCTCGACAACTTGTAAAGGAAGCATGGCACTAATGATGAATTTCGCCATATCCATCTGAAATCTGTTTTGAGACCCTGCACCTTGATGGACAGCATTCCTCCGTTTCATTGGTTCCACTTGATCTACATATTCCACAAATTCCGTATGGTGTTGGAGGTTGAAGACCATTGTCCTCTGATTTCATGCTCCGGGCGGCACAAATTACATCGCGCAATCGCGTTGGTTTGATTACATTTTTCATGTAACACGGTGTAGTACCTTCCCCTTAAAATGGCAGGGAGTACTGCACGTGTCCCTAAACTCCCTGACGAATGCGATGAGTTGCTTCGCACGTCCAAAACACTTCCTTCACTTGTGCTCATAATTCACTATACTATAGCACTACACTTATTGCTAACACTAAATGTAATTAACACAAAACGTATCTTAACAATAAATGTATTAGGTGTACTTACAGTATTCTATCTATCCTACACTGTATCACTATATTAATTTAAAATACACTTCTAAATTAATACTATACTGTATTAATACTATTTATTATTACCCTATATACTATTTATTATTTTCTAGGTAGATATACTGTGAAATTATTAAAATGATCTTTGATACTCTCTGCGTGAATGCTTGCTAGAAACTGATTCGAATTTTCTTCTTGCTGCACTCTCCGACTGCGAAACATAAACATTAGTCCCATATCTTATCTCCTTCTGCACCCTGCCTGAAGGAGAAGTGGAAGGACCCGCGAGGTCCGCGCATTGGAATATAACCAAATACTCTCCGGCGGAATAGAATATTTAATGAATAAAAATATTAATTGTAATATGCATTACTACTCGACCCTGTATTATTAATATATATTTGTATTAATATTTTTATTACACAAATTTGTTCCGTTCTTGGGTATAATGCTACTATCGTACAATGAAAGAGAAAGAAAAGAGAAAAACAAATATATGTTTATAATCAACAATAAATAACAATTTTAATTAAATATTATTACATTTTTTACCAGAAGGGTTTTGTGCATAAATTTTACGGCTTCGCTAGAGTTTTCTGAAGTTATGTTTTAAGTCTCATAACGATCCGTTGATATTTCCTCAAGTTATTGCAATTTACGGTTAAAGAAATAATGACTTTAGACGATGAAATTTGTTTTGCTTATAATTTTTAACTCAAATAGTAATGATTGGATAAACAAACTGTAAATAGAAAAAATGTGTGTAGTAACGAGCTTTACAACACTATATTTTTTAAAATACAGTTTAACAACATTTAATTTTCCAATCTTTCTTAGCGTTTGGACAATAATTTTTCCCATTTTCCAGAGCTAGTCCCCTTATTGCATCCGACCCCTCAAATAATGGTACAAAGAAACGAAAATTTATGCATATGCAGCATGCGCCTGTTTTCCATTGACAATGAGCCCTTCAATTATACAGGCTGGCCGCGGGACCACTGAAGAGCTGGATATCTCCTAACTTATTGGAGATAAAAACAAAAATTTATATGGAATTGCATGGTTCGAGGAGGCAAATTTATTAGCGCAGACGAATTTTTTCGTCGATTATTTTTTTAAAAGATACGATGGTCAAGTTTGGTTTTTTACATGGAACTATTTATTTTTAGAGATCACTTGATAGTGCGTTCCAAGACAAATTCAATAACCCATAATGTATACATCTTATTTCCACTGGTTTTCGAGATATTGCGCTTGCAAATTTACTGATTTTCACTGGAAGAAAACTAGCTGGAATAGCAAGCACCAGGGGTAGTCTTGTTCGCGCCACGGGTGGCACGCGTTGGGCAATGCTTGTTGAAACAGATACCTAAGGTCGGTATCAAATATATTGGCCGGTGAATTCGTTTTCGGGAACAGCGATCGAGGAGAAATCAGCCACCACCATCTGACGATCGTGGATTTGTCAGTTGGAGTTGCGTGGTCCTCGCAGGGTATGGTGGGGTAACGGGAACGCTGCTCGGCTCCGCCTGAACCTAGCTGTTTGGCTGTTATTTATTCTTAGCGTAATAGTTGTGTGCGTTACGAAGCTATGCGTAGACCAATACGAGATGAAGCTATCGAGAAAGTATCAATGTTCTAACCAATAAAGCTACTGAATTTTTTCGTAGCTAACACCTATTCTGATGTGTGTATTTCTACGCTGACAGCTTGGTTTGGTCTACACCCCAGAAGCTTGGCACTATCCCCACCATTTCTGGCTCACTCTTGTTCAGCAAAGGCGAGAGCGAGATGGAACGAGAGCGAGTCAGAAAACGTTGAGAAAAGGAGCACCGAGGCAGGCAAACTGTGTGGTGGGAGAATACCCTTCATGAAACTCACCGGCCATTATATATGATACCGACCTTAGTAGGTTATTGAATTTGTCTTGGAACGCACTATCAAGTGATCTCTAAAAAAGAATAGTTCCATTTAAAAAACCGAAGTTGACCATCGTATCTTTTAAAATTATAATCGATGAAAAAATTCGTCTGCGCTAATAAATTTGCCCCCTCGAACCACGCAATTCCATATAAATTTTTTTTTATTTCCAATACGTTAGTAGATATCCAGCTGTTCAGTGTTCCCACGGACCCCCTTATGAAAGATAAGAATGGTAAATTGCAGGTAAATCAGTTTATTAATTCCCGAAATATTCTTGGTATCTATTATACAACTTTCATAATGAAAGTACTGTTGGAAGAAAAACGTATTTACATTTCATGCGAGACGTGACTTTTCCAATGAAGCAAATGTTTGAGTGAAGGCGATAGGCCTAATCCTTCGAAGGATGAAGATTGCGGAGAGTTTTGAATAAGAGAGAATGTATATAGAAGTGTTACAAACAGAACATGAACCTTGCATCATTCAGGCCATCCTTTCTGATTTCGTAGCCGTAACCAGGAGCGGAGTGGGACTTAAGTTTTGACTGGGAGATTGTTGATATGACCGGCCCTCTTGTAGCGAATAAATTTAATTAATAAGAAAAACATTCTTTGCGGCAATTAAAAAGAATCTACAACTGTAATTTTATGCACATTGTTTTTGGTACAAAAATTTAATTCTACGTAGAGCGGCCCCAATTCCTAACCGACCCACCGAGAATTTTCACAAACTCCCCGATGGCCAGTCCGCCCCTGGCCGTGACTATCCAAGAAGGAAAACCGATAGACACTTCAACACGATGTCATAAATTAGGCCCTTGCAGAAACTGCGTCCCTGAATTCCGGGTACCATGCCTTCCAAGTGTTTTCCGACTGCGACGTAGGGATTGTCCATCCTTTAAATAATGGATATCGGCACTATCGAAGGTTTACAACCGCAGATCAACTCATTCAATTAACTATGTTTATACTTGGCTTTCGACCATAGCGAAGGCGAGGGGGGCGCTTCGGGGCCTGTACTACAGGCCCTGTAGTGACAAAATCATTATCAATTATTTAAATATATATTTTGTTATATAATTACATATAATTACAATATTACAAATTAAAATTATCATGTTATTTGACGAGCAAATATTGTTTTAATCATTGTTGACAAGTAAACTGAATTACTTTATTAATAATATTATTCCTTTATTTTATCAATTCCTTCCTAAGGAAACTTAACTATAAATAGTCAAATGCATCTATATGCTACGAGGTACAATTAAACAGTGACTATTTCGTAATTCGTATACAAGTATGGTAAATAAGCGATAAGGCTGTAACAATTATATAGGTACGATGTTCAATAATTCACTGATCGTTAAAATTTAACTTTCTTTTCGGACTTGTATAATTTAATAGCCCTTTCCTATAGATTTTTGTGCGCCGCAAACGAATCCACAAATCGTTGATTGCCATCACCCTCAGTTTCGAGAAAGTCTATTTTGAAAATAAATGCAAATTTTCAACTTTGAACATCTTTTGTGTTCAAAAAGTAATAGTTCTTCGGTTGCTCGTTCTGTCAAATTATTGTACGAACTCTCGCGAACACAACGATATAAGTTATTATTGAATTATAAACATTTAAATATGTTTCAACAACAATCATATGAATTGAATGTAACAGATCAAAATGGCTGTTGGACACTGTTATTTACCCTGGAGGCGATGGGAAAGTTATAAATATTAAGCGTAAACTGATTGAATCGTATCAAATTAGGTTCTCTTATGAACACATACTTCCCAGCCAGGAAACGAATGAAACGAATGCTATCTTAAGGTCGTCGCCCACTAGGCCGAAGCGCCGCGAAGCGAAGCACGGCGACCACGCATCGCTCATATGTCAGAACAGCAGCGACCACGCATCGCCAATATGACAGAACAGCGCCGATGAACATTTCGCTTTGGTCGCCGCGCTTGGCACCATATCAAAACTACACAGTACAAAACTACACAAGCAATTTAGGACACATCAGAATAGTGCACAGAAAGTAGTGCACATACAATTTACTACACATTCGTTTTTATAGTGCACATACAATTTAGGACACATGAGATTTAGGACACATATTGTTGAAGATAACCGTTTTGCTTGTATTTAAAACTCGATATTCTTGTAAGTAGTAAGACTAAGCGGGTTCCAACGCAGGTCCTCTGAGGGGAGCGCGGGGGCGGGGGGAAGTGAGGGCGCGCGGGGGAGCGCGGCGGAGGGAAACATGGGCGCGGGGCCTGCGGGGAGAGGAAGACAGGTTGCGCGCGCACGAGCCGCGGAGTGGGGGAAGCCGCGATGATGGAGGGGATCAGTCCGGGCCGAGCCGCCGCGGAGACCTCTCCAGACCGGACTCACTGTCGGAAATTTTTTCAGACCTGACCTAGGGAGGGGACAGCCCCTGAAAAAATTTCTGGGGGCGGGTCCTGTCTGAAAAATCTTTTTTCAGACTCGATCTGCTCCCTGAAATTTTTTTTGACAGCATGAAAAAAAGGTTGAATAAAATAAACGCTGAATCTTAGAATTATGTGGTAAGGAGGATGATGGGTAAATAAACTGACACAATGAAATACGTTTAAGAATATATTACAAAAATAGAATAACTAATAATGATAATGATAATGATAATAAAAAAAGAAAATATAATAAAATAATAAAAAAGTAAATGAAAAAGAAATGAAAACAGGAAAATATCACTCGGGAGGCGGCGATGGTGGTGACGATGGCGGTGTATAAAGCCCCTCAGGCCATTCGGGAGGTGGAGATGGTGGCGATGGTGGTGGCGACGCCGACGAAGATGGTGGTGTTGACGGCGTCGACGGCGGCCACCAGGGTGCCGCATCGCCAGATGATGATGATGGCGACGATGGAGGCAGCGACGGGGACCCCGGAGGCACCATCACCCACCCTGGATGTGATGGCGGGCGGCTGCGGCCTACTAACATCTATCCAGGGGGGTGATTCTGGTGATGGGAGCCGCGGCTGCCGCAGGGGCCCCATTTGCCGATATGGCACCCACGGGCGCCGCAGCCTTTCCACCAGCCCTGACTGCCGGCGCATCCGCGGCTCCTGGAGAGGCACCATCGGAGGTGCGTCCTGGACCTCCACTAGGACCCGCGCCAATATCGCCAGCTGCACCAACAGTTCATAATTCTAGAACACATACACAAACATCGTTATAATTAAGCACAAACATAGTTATAATTAAGCACATAAATAAACATAATAAACATGAAACACACGTACCACTGGAGGCTGAGGCGAATGCGGCGATGAAGGTGGTGATGATGGTGATGATGGTGGTGATGATGGTGGTGAGTCCTAGAAGATAGAAATCCGCGATATAATATTAACACAGCCACCTGATTCGATCTCACTCGATTTCAACTGTTAAACGTGATAAATGTAAAAATATTGCAAAGTACATACCTCAGGATTGTCCCGACATAGATCGGGGCTCCCCTCCAGTGCAATGCGGGATACTCCCATTATTTCACACAAGAACTAACTTAGTTTTATAGTATAAGACACTTTCGGTCAATAAGACACTTTCAGTCATTCACAGTTTGACAGGTAACTGGTCTCGCTGTATGTCCTGGCTCTCGTATATGAACTCCTATCATGAAATCGAGAAGTGCGTAGCTTTGCAAAGTAAGATAGTATTGTTTTCCACATTCATTTTCGCTGATCGTCCACTCCTTCTTCGCATGTATCTTCTTTCCATTCTTCGAACGGCTTGGAACGTGTATCGAACGGGTATTGAACGGCTTTGAACATGAATCGAACGTGAGTCGTACCACTCTGAACGTAAATCGAACGTGAATCGTACCACTCTGAACGTAAATCGAACGTGAATCGAACATGAATCGAACGTGTACTGAACGGCTTTGATCGGGTGTCAAACGGGTATTGAACGTGAATCGAACGTGAATCGTACTACTCTGAACGTGAATCGTACCACTCTGAACGTGAATCGAACCGCTTCTACATAATTATAACTATCGTCTTAATCTAGCATATAGGAGGTTGGGAAGGGTGAAGAAAAAACATTTATGCATTAAAAATTGATCATATTTTATTTATGAATTTCTCTTTGATGTTTAGACCACCAGTTGAATATTTTAAATACATTTTGCATGGCACAATGCTTTGCGTGTCTGCCACATCGCAGAGTATTAACTACATTTAGCTTATTTAGAGATTTAATATCCTCGTAGTCAATGTCCAGCGTCTCGATGATCACGTCAGCTCTCGTATTTTCATCGAGGAATTCCGCAAGCCAGTCGCGTTTCTGCAACCCTTTAACGTATACGATATGGGATGTGTCATCTTCTTCGTCGATTGCATCAGCTACAGCTTTCGAAATTAGCTGTTTAGCCATACTGTACGGAACGTCTCCATCGTCCCACCGTAGTCCATGATGTTTTGCCACCAACCATCGGATGCTTGATTTGTCGGATTTCACAAGAAGATATTGCGGCATTGAACTCCCAAAAATATAGTGCGAGAGAATTGTTCCCTTTCGTAGGATAGCCACTTCCTTCACAACAAATCTTCCATCAACGATGAACCCTTGCAGGTCAACAAATGTTGGTACAGCCATTATCGGGACAATTTAGAGGTTCGTTCGCTTCCAAGACAGACGGGAGAATACAGTCTTTCTCGTAAAGCATCTTGATTTTCACGATGAAATTTTTATATGATTTTTTACACATGAGAGGGCATGCAAGTAGCGTGGCAATTTAATTGATTTTGCGCACCACGTTTGTCAGTGGATTGTATTCAACCACCCGATCATGCAGAATCAGACAGTAGGCCGTAGTATTTGCAGGCACATTCTCTTTACACTCGAATTCTATGCGCACGTCCACGGTGCCATTCTTGATCGACTCATTTTGTCGCGAGCAATCAATTACCACGAGGGGACCAAATTGTAAAAATTCAGCCACGGTGAATAATGCCTCGTTGCACCTATGTCCATAATACGATTTATGGAATTGTGTATACATGTGAAACAAGATGGCATGCTTATTCTTGTCAAAGTCCAAGTTCATGTCATCATATGGATAAAATTCCGAGTTGAGAAAAAGTTTTACATTGGTCAATTTACAGTTGTTGAACTTAGTAATATTTTCAGGCATCACATTCTTTCGATTAGTCTGTAAAGCAAGGATGATGCATCGCGGCTTCTCCAGCTGTGCAGATGCCTTCACGGCCCACGAATGCATGGTCGTGCTCTGTAAGAGAGGATACTCGTACAGATCCCACGAGTGAAAACAAATGTTCAGGTTTTGTCCACTTTCCAAAGTACGTAGCAACGATAGCTTATTAACGTCGTTCAGCGTCACATGAGGCATCCGCCATTGTAGTTTAAGTAATTCAATTTCTGGTTCCAACATCTGTGATCCTATCAGAGCATTGTTGTCGTTGCGCGATCGTATTAAAATCAATTCGTGACGCGCATTACTAATCATGCGTTTGTAGTTTTCGCAAAATCCCAGCAAATATTTGAGTGGGACGCAAAAATTGAAATGATTTTTCACTATTAGCCCATCGCGTCGTTTCAAGCCCCATCCGGCATTCTCCATATTTCTGTCTTCATCAGATGTCAGCGATACATAGTTTTTAAGCGTGCTAGTTATTCCAACGTTTCTGTTGCGGTCAATCTCCACACCGTTCAGCTCGTATCGAATCTCATCGAATAAGAACGCTACACAATTATTTCCCAACATCACAGTTAACGCATCGTTTGGTTTATTTATCTTCAATTTCCCCTCCACATAGAGGAAACTTTCACACGGTAATGTGTATAAATCCTGCTGCTGTATCGGTATTCTTATCTCATCGCTGTATCCAAACGTTGTGTTGACATATGGGTTGTATGTGTGAGTCTCGACCTTCACGATACGATCATCAAACGTCGGCTTCCCTCCAATGCTTAGAATGTCAACCATTTTTCAACTTATATGCGCACAATGAATCCCAATGATTTCTAAAATGCAATGTTCGCAGCACTGAGCCTCTTCTTTTTAGCGTGATCAGAGCTGTTGCAGTTGTAAACAATTTCACTTGGAAGAAACAGGATTCTGGAGTCGTTCAACACAAGCATCTCTTTCACACCACACGTATTATCGCCGTCGTCGCACGTGCAGTCTGATGGTAATCTCTTCACCTCGAAAATCTAGCAACCGTCCGTCTTGATCCACATCGCGTATCGTTAGATCCGTAACGACCCGTGTGGTGATTGGAAGGTAAATGATCTGTGCAGGCGTTTCCGATATCTTATATCCTGGCGGAACTCTGGGAGAAAATTCATGTATCGTATGTACACGTCTCCCATTGTTGTACGCGCCAGTGGTCACGCTACATTCTACGCGGATAATGTTCACATTCATGATATTAATTGGATCGTCTGATTCCTGCCACCGCCCTGGTTCTAATACCCGATTCGTCGAGAAGCCTAGTAGTGATCCAATGTTATTGCGCTTTGTAAAATCTACGATGAACGAGCAGTACAGCTCGCTTTTCATGGTGTTGTTGTTGGGACGCAACACTATAGGATACGCATCGTTGTCACCATTGCTGGTGTCATCGAGATTTTTAGGATACCGCTCGAGTAATCGCTGCCTCAAATACTTGACAATGGCGTCTAGTTCGTAGGAACCGTGTGGAATCCTAATAATGGTTTTTGATGCCATAGTTTGAGGCGAAGTAGAAGTTATCGTTGCTCCAGTCGATATTCGGTATTGTATGATAAGTTTCAAAGGTTGTTAGACCAAGCTCGTAATCATCATCGCTCAAATCTATGGGTGGAAAGTAGCTCACCGCGAGGGTGCTACTCTTGCCGGTTAGAGTGAATGTTAATGACATTTTCCGAGCTGCACAGCTCGACTAGTACTGAATCATAGTGGTGGGAAGTCAATCCTTAAATTTGGTGTCGATCGTTTGTAGAAAGCGTAGACATAGTTGTCCACAATTGCTCTGATTGTACTTCTGATAAGACGTTCGATTGTATTCGATTTTCACAGCATCTTTATCCAGATATTGTACCAATTCCTTAGGCGGTCGAAGATTCCCAAAGCTGTCGAAATATATAGCTCGGCACCCTCTCTTCGCATATGCCACCCAATGAGTCCCCGGCCCCTCGGCATTGTCCAAATTTACGATACCACTCTCGTTTCGACGTACTCCTCCGACTGGTAGTGCATTGCGCATAAAAACACCTCTAAAGAATGGAATACGCATACGTTTTGCAAACTCCTCCAATTGTGCATCGGTAGTTAGACCCGCGGGCATTTTTATTTTCTTTTCGACGTTTTTTTTTTTTCGTTTCGAAAATCCCTGTCCGCGCTTGTATGGCGCGAGATAAAGTCCACGACCTTCCATGGAAAGATTATGACGTTGCATTTCCTGCAACTGATGCTGCGCCACCTTATTATCATTTACCGCCTTGGCGATCCCCGCCGCTCCACCAGCTAACGATCCGAGAACACCTAGCAGCGGGAGAAGTGGTAATATACCACCCCGTTTTGCCACCGGAAGAATCCGCTTATGCGATGCTCTCTTTGGAGTCCTTTTACGGGTTTTTGTTTTTGTTTTCATCACCATTCCGATTTTCGTCTTGGCCTTCATAGTTGCCCAAATAGCTGTAGCAGCACCTCTTTCACCCAGAGTCGAGCCTTGCGCAACGATGCGTTTTCGCGCTTTGTCAGCGAGAACTTTATCTGCCGCGTGCCTTTCACCGAGGTCGTTGCTACGCGAATACGCAATATCGTGTTCGAGACACGCTGCGTCCAACGGATTGATGCCTTGGTCACCTCTAGCCAATCGTTTTATCAGATGAGTTCCTGGACCGCAAAACTGATATCCCGGAATATGTAATTCGTTAGGTAGCGCGTTTATCGCCCGATTTAACAGACCACAGACTTTCTTTACTCTCGTCGGTGACATTCGCTACAGATTTTAATCAATGGTGCTGGACCGTCGATATGCGTTCGCTGCCAAGGGCGATTATAATGTTCCAAGCACCGACGATGCTGCCGAACCTCAGAATCGGCTTTTATATGCTCGGGGAGCCTGTCCCACAACTGGTCAATGTGTCTGCCAAACTCGTGCAGTAGAATAATCTTTGGTATGTATTTCAACTGCTCAGAGGTTAGGTCTCGAATATCACAATTATCCGACACGATCAGAAGCATTTTGAATACTGAGCAGTCGTGTTTCGGCGCGGACCTATAAATAGAGTGCGTCGCCGCTTCGATGTAGCAAAATCATTTTTCACAGTTCACGGAGAGGATGCGATTCGTGCGACAACCTGTAACGATACGCGTGATAAATTTTGACGATAAATCGCAAATGATGTCCCCGAAAACAAGACGCAGACATGGTAGCATGCTACCAAACACTATCCGCTGCCTAATTTGCGGTCCATCAAATTGTGGAAAGACCAACGTGCTGGTGAGCTTGTTGGAAAGTCCACACGGCGTCCGCTTTGAGAACGTGTACGTGTATTCCAAGTCGTTGCAACAGCCGAAATATCAGAATTTGGAGAATTTATTGACTCCGATAGATGAAATTGGCTACTTTACGTTTTCGAATAACAGTGACGTCATCCCATCGAGCGAATCGCTTCCGAATTCTATTTTTATCTTTGATGACGTGGCATGCGACAAGCAAGATACGATAAGGGAGTACTTTGTAATGGGGCGCCACTCGAACGTTGACTGTTTCTATCTCTGTCAGACGTATGCAAAGATTCCTAAACATCTTATACGCGACAATGCAAATCTGCTGATTCTGTTTAAGCAGGATGGTACCAACTTGAAACATGTGTACAACGATCACGTAAACACTGACATGTCTTACGAGGATTGCTACGCTTTGTGTCGTAATTGTTGGCAACGGGAGTATGGTTTCGCGGTGATAGATAAGGATAGCGCGATGTCCAATGGACGTTATAGAAAGGGATTTAACGAGTTTGCCACACCGTGAGATGATCAATTGTCATCAACACGTCGGTGGGAAAGCAACATCTGCGATACAATGATTGATATCGATGCTCTGGAGATTAAGGATCGCGAGAGAATAGCGAAGGAAATTGCAAAAACCAGCGAAGCCATTCGCAAGAAACATCAGGCTTTGAAGACTGGCAAGATGGAGGAAGATATCGCGTTGGAGAGATACTTCAAACCTATCGTAGAACCCTTAAAACATATTATGGAAAATACCGCAGCGGCAGAAGTTGACAAATCATCGTTGATGAGCATAGACGTTGAAGAGAATGAAACATTAACGCCTAAAACAAAAATTCATCCGAAAGGGAACACACCATGCATGGCAAAGAGGAAACCACACACGTCATCGGAATATTCACCCGTAACCTCCACACTAGTTCAATCGAAGCGGAAACGACGGAATGCCACGTCAAACGATTCTCCGGTTCCACCAACGCCAATAAATACAATTCCTCATGTACAATCGCTCTCAACCATTGATGATGACGTTTTCGAAACTGGTCCCAACGAGCCGTTGGCAACATCTGTTAGGCAACAACTCCAAACACCCGAGGGACAAGAAACGTTTCGCAGCCATTTCGGACCGCTGGGGCAAAAATACATGAGCGCAATCCTAAGTGGTGATAAGAATACAACAATTGACTATGTGTACGGCGTATACTTTGACGATAGTAGACCCATGCTTGGGGATAAGGCTTTCGATATAGACAAGGATGACAATATAATCATAGATGGTGTAAAATACAGAGGAACAGTCGGCCTTTACGAATTGATTTTCAAGAGAATTCCTGACGATACTGTATGCACCGATGCCGATAAACAAAAATACAAAAGTATACTGCTGGCGACAAACGCCCACAGACGCGATCATGTCGCTAAAAAGCCCCCATTGAGCAACAAGGGATACAAGTACAAACATGTATTTGCACCACTACTCCCTAGCGCATCGGCTAGTAAAGCAGGGAAAGGTCTAAGGACACCGCGAGCCATGGTGGTAAACGATAACAAGATTGATTACGTGCACTGGGACGATCCCAACGAACTGGTGGATCGGTTGCGTTTGCTGGAAGCGTCGCGTCAGGCGGGTAACAACTCTCACGATCCTGAAATTCTATCTATTCACGAGGAACTCCACGAGATAGGCCTCATTATATAAGTTAAACCGCACCCCGATGATGTGCATAGTATGCATCGAGATGCCGATCAACAAGTTTGGGGTATCGCTCGAGAAGAGTGGAGCAGCTAGAATGGACTATTACAAATGGAACGGTGTGCTTCGAAATTATATGCGAGATAACGCTCTTTGCGTGGTTGGTGCCGATTTTGATGCAAAATCACGCAAGATACGACGCGTAGCTCAGTCGGTGGCTGACACCGATGCCGTCAATAAACTATACGTGGAAAAGAGCATTAAATTTTTGAGAGAGCAGCAGGAAGAATTAGAGAGGAAGCTGGTCGTGTTTCAGAAAGGTATGCTGACGTTGCAAAACTGTGTTCAAAATATATCGCAGGCGTTGAATTCTATCCCACAGCCGGACAATGAAATTCGTAAAGTTAAAGAGGCTATAACCGCTTTTGCTACGGAGCAGCAACTTGTTCAGAATTTCCTGGAACCGACGGGAAGCACATAATGCATGTACATGATAATTATCGCATCATTCGTGTCCAAGACACCTCTGCGATCAAACATGCAACCATTATCGAAATCCAAGAGTAAAGAAAACCATAGCCACAAAAAACGACAACTCGTTGAGGAATTGCACGCTCCAGCTCGAAGACATTTCCCACGAAGGCGCGTCATAGTGCATGGATACGATGATCTGTGGCAAGCTGACATTGTAGAAATGCGTCCATACTCGCGATTCAACCAGGGTCACCACTACATACTCACCGTCATCGATGTGCTGAGCAAGTATGGGTGGGCGTTACCGCTCAAGACTAAAAGTGGTGCTGAGGTGACTAAAGCGTTTGCAAAGATATTTAGAGATCGATATCCGAAAAATTTGCAAACCGATCAAGGAAAAGAATTTTACAACGCCGATGTGCAGAAACTCTTTACAAAGCATGACATTAATCATTATTCGACGTATTCGGTTATGAAGGCCTCCGTCGTGGAACGTTTCAATCGAACTTTGAAGAACAATATGTGGAAAATGTTTACGCTCAATGGAACCTACAGATGGACCGATGCGCTACCGCGTCTACTTGCAGAGTATAACGCACGAAAACATAGAACCATCGGAATGCGTCCTTGCGATGTTACCCCTGCGATCGCCGATAAGCTGCTAGCCGCCGTGTACAGCAACATAAATATCGCTGCTCCAGCGAGATTGAAGTTGGGCGAGTTTGTGCGCGTAAGCAAATTTAAAACCATCTTCGATAAAGGCTATACACCGAATTGGACAACGGAGGTGTTCAAGATAGCCAAAGTACAGGCAACTAATCCTGCGACGTATCTGCTGGTCGATTCTTGTGGAAAACCTGTTGCCGGAGGATTCTATGAACACGAGCTGCAACGCGTCACCGATCCTGATGTGTATCTAGTGGAAAAAGTGTTGCGTAGAAAGGGGGATAAGGTGTACGTCAAGTGGCTGGGCTTTGATAAATCACACAATTCTTGGATAAATAAAAATAATGTATTGTAAAATAATACATGGTTCAATAAATACAATGATACATATGTGTATGTGTGAACAATTTATTTAACATTTTGCTGCAAGCGACGTCGATAATATCATTCAAAGGCACATGCCAGCAGTTCGCAATCAACAAGAGATTTATCATCGAAATATTCACTATCACGTATAGCTTTAACAGCGCAGCATGAGTCTAAAGCAGGCGTGCACAGCTGAATGCTCGCCGGGCAAAAATTTTCGGACGCGTGCGGAAAGAGCATCGTAAAGCACTAGGCCACGCCTTTATGAGCGACAGTGCCGTGAGGGCCGTGGTGGGGAGTGTTCGTGAGTGAAGTGTGCCGCGGAACATCAGCAACACACATTACAGTTTACACGCATACTACGACAGCTATTGGCCACAGGGTGGGGGAACTGCTCACGGCGTCGCTCTTCGCTTTGCTCACGAGCAATCGAGAGCGCTCTTGCCCGCCACAGCCTTGCTGTGCAGGCCTGGTCTAAAGTTTCAGCGATGATATTGCACCGCTGTAACACGCTCACAAAATTTTGATGAAAACTTCATATTGAAATGATGTGTAGTTTCATAAAGAGCGAGGGAGAAAACCAGACAATCAAAATAGGATTCTGGAATATCCATATCTCTGTTAGCCCAATGATATCCAGTTGTTCTATGAATTCCTCGAATTTAGTGAAAAATTATGTATCTTTATTTATTAGCCCATGGATAGTAAAGAAAGATATATAATTTTTCACTAAATTCGGGGAATTCATAGAACAACTGGATATCATTGGGCTAATAGAGATATGGATATTCCAGAATCCTATTTTTATTGTCTGCTTTTCTCCCTCGCTCTTTATGAAACTACACATCATTTCGATATGAAGTTTTCAAATTTCTTTTTTATATTATACAATAAATACAATAATTTCTATTTTACAATGGAATTTGGTAATGTCCCCAGGGCAGAGTGTCGGTCGAATCGGGTACGATATACCGCTTGTCGTCGTATGGACTTAGAGCGATTTTGGATTCCGAAATGGTGTACACTTTATGCAATTTAGACCGTATGCATGATTGTCTGCGAACCATTTCGATCTCCCTATGCAAACACTGCGCGTAGTCGTCGAAAGTTATCGTTCTGGCTATGATGTTGGTCTTGACGCCTTTCGCCTTTTTCGTATCTTTTTTGCCGTCTACGCGAAGTGCATACATTTTCGCTCTAAGACCTACGAATTCGGTCATTATCGCACCGTTATTTTCATCCTTCATCAGCCCTGGAACCTTCTTATTTACACGCGGCATATTATATGCATTGTTGATGGGATAATCGCTTGTGTCGAATCTATCGGTATTATGTTTCATGGACTCATAGATATCGTCGCATCGAATGTGATAAATGAGGCTGTCAGTGTCGGTGTATAGAATTTTACAATTTTGAGCGTGCAGGGGAGACATGTACTCGTGGTGAAATTCATACAAACAAATTTTTGATATGTCCAGAATGCACATACCCACGTATATCGGTTTGTTGAATTTCACCTCGAGTTTTCGCAATTCAACAGCTATTAAATTTTCCGAAAAAACACTTCTGCTGTGGAAATTCGGTTTCGCGATCATTGCCTCCGCACCATATCGCCCATCCCAATGTGTTAAAAGTTTTACATCCACATGGTTTCGCACATTTTCCATAGTCTTACCGAATACCGCGTTGTTCATCAATTTATACAAATTTTTTTCAAAATCGTTTGTCGCGGCTGTTCTAAACCGTGTATTTAGTTCGATGTAATCGCGGAGCCAGGGAGATTGAGCGAATTGGAGCACGCGGTGTATCTTTGTAATACGAAGACCGTGACGCGTGCACTGCTGCAGATTGCGATAATGAATAACGTAACGCTGCTTATCATATACCGTCGCGAGTAATTTGTCCTGCCTGCTGCCAGGTGGTTTGGCACGCGTCGGACAGAACGGTAGATCGGCATGAATGTTGTGCAGACGTTGCGGATATTCCAGATCTACCTCGAGAATGTATCCCGTGGGCGAATCGGAAGCGATTGAAGATATGTCAAAATTTACAACATCTTCGACCCATTGAAATTTAGCGTATGGCAGAGGCTGACACATTGCCCATCCATACAAATTGTTTACGTCAAAGTACATCAAGTACGATGACTCTTCCGATGTGTCGTAAGATGACATGTACTTGTTATTGGCATGTACGTATCTTCCGGAACATTGACTTAAGCCCCCGCGTATACCACGTTCGATAAACATGACCATATCAACGTCTGTGAGCAATTCAAATGTAATTTTGGTGTGTTTTAGCATTGCATCCCATGTGAAACCAGGTAGTGTATAATAATGTGCTGAATCTAATCCGTAGCTCTTGATGCAACTTTCGCGAAAATTTTCAAAAATATCTGCCAATAACAAGACATCAGTTTTCAAATACAAGTCGCTGTATTCGCCCAAGGTTCTAATCCCGAAACGCTGCCAGACAGTCTCAGCATGTGTGTAATCGGTCTCGGATACAGTTTCACCCGTTAACGAACTGTAGAATGATTCGCGCGGCGGTAAGCATGGATCCTGCAGCTTGTTCGCGCAATCAAGGTATTCATAAGGAAAGACACCCTTTCGCGTCAATAAATTGAAATCTTCGGCGGATAATGTTTCAAATTTGGATCGTAAAATTTTTAATTGATCTGTGCTCAGGAAAGATGCTAATTTGTCGAGACTGGTATTGAGAAATTTGTACGAATCGATGAATCGTAATTTAATATAATTTCGCGAGTCTGATTCAGCCGCATCTTCGACATTTTTTGTGAATGAAATATACTTTTCTTTCGTTATAGGCAATACGTCAACGTGACCTTCAAAAGCGGTAGCTATTTCCTCGATAATGAAATGTGAATCGTAGCCGGATAAATTATGGAAAACTATGGGGATGTAAAACGCGTTTTTATAATTTAAATTGCACTCCGAATGTGCTGGACCTCTGAATCGTCCGGATAGATGGCAATGATCATGAACTCGTATATCACTAGCCTCAAATGGTTCTTCGCAAATATGACAGTGTGTTGCATCGCGAAATGCCATCCACTGTTCAGGAGTTAAATCAAGCATGGGAACATTACTAGACAAGATGGGTTTGGCGAAGTTTGCAAAATTTTTTAGTTCGTCTATGAACCATGAAACACAATCCGCGTCGCGGCGACATCGATACGTCGATAGCGATGTATCATACGAGCAATGCATATAATATGCAATGCTATGAACTTTATGGTGTTGATACGTGTGTAATTTATTGTCTTCAATTTGGCGGCTGTCCTCTGTTTTCTCGATGATGCATTCGAGATCTGCATACACCACGAAGGGGAGCCGCTCCTTCATATCGTGGTTGTTGAAACTCAGCAAGTTGTTTCCTTCACTAGGCAGCAGGATGGCGCAATCGTTCATCTTGCCGCAGTCCACTGTATGAAGCTTCAACTTCTGGGAAGATCCGAAGTAGTGCATACATCTGTAAAAACACAAAATTTTTTTTCTTTTTTTCCGCGAGACATTTTAACATTTCACAAGTTTTCTATACGTAACGATCACAGATGAATTTCTTTGCTTTGTTTTTGCTCAGCTGCGCACTCACCAGCCTGGACAAGTTCTTGATCCACACAAAATGCCCTACATCACCGTGCTCTTGATTCGGCGTGTAGAGCAAGTTTACATGTCGATCCCTCTTTTGGCTGGTGAGACGCAGGGGGAAGACTGTCGATCCCTTCGGCTTCTCCATCTCCATCTCCATCTCGAAGCTGTACACATTGATGGAGATGCCATTCAACCGTTCAAACTTCCCGATATGTCCCAGAGACATCGGGAACTCAATGCCATGGAGATTTAATACGGACGCATAGTCGGGGTATGAACTTGGGCGCGCGGTGTCTCGTTCGGCAGGATGGAGAGCGGCGACCACTGCCCACGCGAAGCACGCATTGTCCGGGGATTGTACGTTAATTGTTGCATTCTTCAACAATAAATTCTGCGGCAACTTGAAGCGGCACCCCGCGCGCAGCGGATTGTACTTGTTGACATTGACGGTTAGGTTGAGGATTCTCGTCAATGCCCATCCGCTGTCGCGTTCCTGGAACTCTTCCAACGATGCCAGGGTGGGTTCGACGACGCATCGCTGATACCACTCCTGTAGATCGGATGTGCGGAAGAGTTCGCAGTTTTGGGTGTTGATGCTTTTGCAAGCATGCTTGTCACCCGCCACAAATTCGCCGTTGAACACCGTGTTTACTTTGAGATTTCGATGTTTCCTCAAAGCGCCCCACACATGCTCCAGCACAATGGTCCCCGCATCTTGAAGGAAGTTGCGCGGTTCGATATACAGGGTATCCCACCTAAGACTGGACAACCGGTTTTCTCCTAACCTATTGGAGATAAAAATATAAAAAAAATAGGGAATTGCATGGTTCGAGGGGGCCAATTAATTAGCGCGAACGAATTTTTTTATCGATTATTATTTTAAAAGATACGATGGTCAAGTTCGGTTTTTCAAATGGAACTATTTTTTTTCAACACCTGAGTTGATAGTGCGTTCCAAGACAAATTCAATAAGTTTTAATGTATACACTTTATTTTCACTGGTTTTTAAGATATTGCGCTTGCAAATTTACTGATTTTCACTGGAAGAAAACTGTCTGGTATAGCACGGACCGGGGACGGTCTTACTGGCTCCACGGGTGGCACTGCCTTTTGAAATAGATACCTACCTGCCAAAGGTCTACGCCAGGCCCAAAGGCTGGACAATTTTTTTCCGTCAGATATGCTACTTAGGTAGGTACATCTGCGGTATCGAGAAGCGCACCGTTACTTATATTTCGCACTTGCTTCTACGCTCGGATGGCCGGTTCTTTTGGGAGGGATGCAAGTTCGATTGGTTAG
This sequence comes from Andrena bucephala, assembly GCA_947577245.1. Classification (NCBI taxonomy): domain Eukaryota; kingdom Metazoa; phylum Arthropoda; class Insecta; order Hymenoptera; family Andrenidae; genus Andrena; species Andrena bucephala. The sequence continues at coordinate 73,477,637 of OX387716.1, forward strand.
GTTAGGAGGAGTGAAAGTTGCTAGACAAAATTTCAATCATAGGGAGCAGATTGTATCAGAACCATTCGGATTTGCATTCCTCACAAACGGCTGCTCTCTTGAAGAGGCCCTCTTCACAGCAATACCCACCTTCTCTCGCACGGAATACGTTAACGCTTGCTTTTGTTCTGATATTGAAGCTCGTGTTTACACTCGAGAGGACCACGCGTCGACAGCGGGCTACCCCTTTTCTTCCTGTGTCTCTCCACGAGCCGTGTTGACGGTGGATTGTAGGAGCGTCGATATCCGGATGCCAGTTATTGAATTCAGGAGACGATAGAAACATTTTATTACAAAACACACATGTACTATAATTAAAGTAAATCGTATTCCTCTCGGGCAGGAGTACTGATAATGATCGAACTTGCGCCCCACTTCGCGCAGACCAATTACACGGAGGGTAGTCGGGTCACACACTGCCCAAATGATACAGGGTAATTCTGGAGCAACGCCCGTCAAGGAGATGCGCTGGTACCCCGTGGCGAGGACAGACCTTCGCACTGCCTCACCCGATTTTTATGGTTTTTTTTTCCGGAAAAAGGTACGAATCCTGGGCCGAACGTAGCGAATTGAAGTCGACCCTCCGCAGTCGAGGGTGAATTATCCATTACAGCGTATTAAGAAACCCTTTTCTTCATCGTATCGAAAGGGAAGTGACGCCAATGGATTCCTTATGTTTTTCTGACGAAAATCATACCAAATATCATACAAATCGCACTACTTTGACACAAGCAATTTGTATTCCTTATGTAAGAGTTGTCCGATTTCCACGACACTTGGCATGATTTTCATCGGAAAACCCCAAGGAATCCATCGGCGACACTTCCATATCCATACGATAAAGAATAAAGAATTATTTTATTTCCTAACCAGATACAGGGTAATTAGGGAGCAACGCCCGTCAAGGAGATGCGGCGGCCTGGTACCCCGTGGCGAGGACAACCCCTCGCAGTGGCTGACCGAATTTTATGGCTTTCCACCCGCGTAGGGGTTCGAATGCCTAATAAGAAGTGAGAAACCTTCGACTTGCGCATTTCTCATCAGATCTTTGCAAAAACGACACCTATCGATTCCTTATGTTTCGCCGATGAAGCTGACACTAAGAACGACGTAATTCGGACCATAATGAAGGAAATTCCATGGAATATCGATTTATATCATTTCAAGCTGACTTGACTTGGTTAAAAATAGTCCGATTTACATGAAATTTGGTATGATTTTAATCGACGGAACGCCAGGAATCCATTGGCGCCACTTCCCCTTCGATACGATGAAGAAAAGAAGCAAACATTTGAAATCCTGAACATTTCTCACTTCTTAATGGTATTCCAAACCCTTCGAGGGTCGAAAGCCATAAAATTCGATGGGCACTGCGGGGTGTTGTCCTTGCCACGGGGTGACGGGCGTACCTCCAGAATTACACTGATGAAATAGAGGTGGAGGATGCCACATCTGGTTACCAAAAACTAACCGGACTGATCGGCCGCGGTGTCTTGCCAGAGTCGCGGTTTATGAGCGGATTTTCCGCGCGTCGGCGGTAGGCAACGGTACATAGTACGGGTCCGAAGTCATCGTACGCACTACCCACCGACAGAGCAATATACGGATTAACTCAGACTGGACAATGTCACCACGTTTTTTATTGGCCTTTACAAATTTGGCAAACAGATATTGTCGAAACGTTCTTGGAGAAATAATAAATTATCGATCGTAAAGAGCGAATGAATTTTCGTCTGGCTCTGAGTTCGCTTTTGTCCCGACGCACGCGAGAAAGATGCCACAAATATAGGAATTGGAAAGTATTATCCACCGTCAATACGCCTCGTGGAGAGACACAGTAAGAAAAGGGGTACACCGTTGAGTGCGCGTGGTTCCGCCTGCATCGTCCTCCTTTCAAATTAAAGACAGATTCCTTATCTCTCGAGTATAAATCCTTATCTCTCAAGTATAAACAGGCGTTGAAATTTCAAATCTGGTTAGGAAATAAAATAATTCTTTATTCTTTATCGTATGGATATGGAAGTGTCGCGGATGGATTCCTTAGGGATTTCCGATGAAAATCATGGCAAATGTCGTGTAAATCGGACAAACTTTACATAGGGAATACAAATAGCTTGTGTCAAAGTAGTCCAATTTGCATGACATTTGGTATGATTTTCATCAGAAAAACATAAGGAATCCATTGGCACCACTTCCCTTTCGATACGACGAAGAAAAGAATTTCTTAATACGCTCAAATGGATATTTCACCCTCGACTGCGGGGGCTCGACCTCAATTCGCTGCGTCCGACCCCGGATTCGTACCTTTTTCCGAGAAAAGCCATAAAATTCTATGGTCACTGCGGGTTGTTGTCCTCGCCACGGGGTGACGGGCGCAGCACCAGAATCAGCCTGTACCTACCTTTTTAAGAAATAAAACAATTCGTTATTCCCTATCGTATGGATATGGAAGTGTCGCCGATGGATTCCTTGGGGTTTTCCGATGAAAATCATTACAAATGTCGTGTAAATCGGACAACTTTTACATAGGGAGTACAAATAGCTTGTGTCAAAGTAGTCCGATTTGCATGATATTTGGTATGATTTTCGTCAGAAAAACATAAGGAATCCATTGGCGTCACTTCCCTTTCGATACGATGAAGAAAAGGGTTTCTTAATACGCTGTAATGGATAATTCACCCTCGACTGCGGAGGGTCGACTTCAATTCGCTACGTTCGGCCTAGAATTCGTACCTTTTTCCGGAAAAAAAAACCATAAAAATCGGGTGAGGCAATGCGAAGGTCTGTCCTCGCCACGGGGTACCAGCGCATCTCCTTGACGGGCGTTGCTCCAGAATTACCCTGTATCATTTGGGCAGTGTGTGACCCGACTACCCTCCGTGTAATTGGTCTGCGCGAAGTGGGGCGCAAGTTCGATCATTATCCGTACTCCTGCCCGAGAGGAATACGCTTTACTTTAATTATAGTACATGTGTGTTTTGTAATAAAATGTTTCTATCGTCTCCTGAATTCAATAACTGGCATCCAGATATCTACGCTCCTACAATCCACCGTCAACACGGCTCGTGGAGAGACACAGGAAGAAAAGGGGTAGCCCGCTGTCGACGCGTGGTCCTCTCGAGTATAAACACGAGCTTCAATATCAGAACAAAAGCAAGCGTTAACGTATTCCGTGCGTGAGAAGGTGGGCATTGCTGTGAAGAGGGCCTCTTCAAGAGAGGAGCCGTTTGTGAGGAATGCAAATCCGAATGGTTCTGATACAATCTGCTCCCTATGATTGAAATTTAGTCTAGCAACTTTCACTCCTGCTAACCTAACCAATCGAACTTGCATCCCTCCCAAAAGAACCGGCCATCCGAGCGTAGAAGCATGTGCGAAATAAAAGTAACGGTGCGCTTCTCGATACCGCAGATGTACCTACCTAAGTAGCATATCTGACGGAAAAAAATTGTCCAGCCTTTGGGCCTGGCGTAGACCTTTGGCAGGTAGGTATCTATTTCAAAAGGCAGTGCCACCCGTGGAGCCAGTAAGACCGTCCCCGGTCCGTGCTATACCAGACAGTTTTCTTCCAGTGAAAATCAGTAAATTTGCAAGCGCAATATCTTAAAAACCAGTGAAAATAAAGTGTATACATTAAAGCTTATTGAATTTGTCTTGGAACGCACTATCAACTCAGGTGTTCAAAAAAAAATAGTTCCATTTGAAAAACCGAACTTGACCATCGTATCTTTGAAAAGTAATAATCGATAAAAAAATTCGTTCGCGCTAGTTAATTGGCCCCCTCGAACCATGCAATTCCCTATTTTTTTTATATTTTTATCTCCAATAGTTTAGGAGAAAACCGGCTGTCCAGTCTTAGGTGGGACACCCTGTAGTTCGAATTTAGCACGGCACCAGTTAATACGCGGCTATCGAAAGCAGTGTCTATTTCGCGCCACAAAAGTCCTGTGCTCGAATGTCCGGCACTTTCGCGCACGAAACGTCCGCGCAACGAATGTTTCAATCCTTCGAGCCGCGCGATTCGAGCAACCAACGATTGTTGAACACCGATCGATAATCGCGGGCGTTTTACGCGGCTGTGTTCTTCCAACGATTCGATGCACTCGTTGCACCGTTCTTCCCACGCGAGGTACTCTTCCCGGGAAATCAACCGTGCAGATTGATCCAACAATTGGCGTTCTACTTGCGCGAATTCTTCCATGATCGCAAATGCGGTGTGTCTTTTCCTCGCAACACGTTGCAATGATCTCCCTCGAATGCAAAAAACGATGATCCATCCTAATATGGTTCTTTGCAGTTTCTGCTGATACAGCATAATTCTTTCCATGATTCACGCGTATGACGAATTGGTGTGCAAGATCATTCGACACAATTTCTGCTGATTCCGCATAATTCTAAGATTCGACGTTCCCAAAAGTATTATATTACGTTCAACACATGTCGAGACTTTTATCCTTGAGGGTGGGACTCAAATCACATGCGATCATGTGATATGACCTTATATGGTGTGCAAACTCCAAATCATTCGATACAGTTTCTGTCAACACAGCATAATTCTATGATTCATGCATATGACGTTTCTCAAAGTATTATATTGTATTCACATCATAAAAAATATAGCTGAGAAATAAGAGGAGGGGTAGATGGTAGAGGTGGTGCATAGCACCACTATTTAAGCCAGCTCCTCGCACGCTATTACATTAATGCTCTGGAACCTCTCAGTGACTTTCGACATATATATACAGTGCTTCGAAAAATATGCAGTACCAGTGCCGAAGCAAACGTTGAACGCATGAATTATTACGTTCCGATCATGCAGGATGATGTATCGCCATGTAGGAAGAACACATCTAACATGTAAGATTTAATTTTTTCATACCATATCATCGTTATTTATTTATTTATGTGTTTTCCTGATAAACGGTAATTGTCATGATCGGACTCTTAGATCGCTTCAAACATCACGTATCATGGTTAGAAGATACGCGCTAACGCCTACATCGTATAAATATCTGGAAATTGGCATCAGCGTGCAATCTATACCACTGGTGGAAATTGTTCTTGGCGACAATCGTGGGAATCAATTGTTGTTGCATCTTCCAACATGGAAAACGCTAATGGAAAAACGCACAGACATCGAAAAACATGCACAATTAATTGGATCAGCACCACTACGGATTGACGAATTCTTTATATTTCAAATTAGAAACTATGAAGTTTTTATTTAATCTCGAGCGTTGTATCGACCACATGTATTCGCAGCTTTCCGAAAATACGCATCTTGTTCATATGAAATTTTCAAATTTTGTCACCGTGTTACAACGGCATGATGCCGCTGGTGAAACTTTAGATTCGTGTCACATCGCTAAAACTATATGCGACAGCGAATATTTCGATGGTGAATCTCTTATCGATTGCGAACTGCTGGCATGTGCTATGAATGATATTGTCGACGCCGCTCGCAGCAAATGTTAAATTGTACAATTAGTACATTTTTTTGTAACAATATATATCATAAACATATATAATGTCTCACTTTTATTTACCCGTGTTCCTTCTCTCCTCTCTTTCCATGATTCATGTGTATGACGAATTAACGCACAAAATCATTCGATACAGCTTCTGCTGATACAGCATAATTATATGTATCCGCGACTGTATCAAACTGTAGAAGATGTGAGGATAAAATAAAATTTCTTAAACACATATTATTTCACCATTTCATTTATCTGTCATCCTCCTCGTCACCTAATTTTAAGATTCAACGTTTCTGGTATGATAGATGTTTGATAGACGTTTGATACGCGATCAAAGAGGTATGGTATAGTGCAATGATGCAAACGAAGAAGGGAAAGAAGATGCGTGTGAATAAGGAGAGGTTTGTCAGCGAAAAATAAGGTGGAGAACAATAACATCTTACTTTGCAAAGCTACGCACTTCTCGGTTTCATGATATGGATTTACATGCGAGAGCTTGGAGATGCAGTGAGACCAGTTGTCTTCAGATCTTCGCAAGCAACTGAGCCTCTTGTGATATAAAATGGGATTAGTGCGGATCGCCCCCGAGTGTGACCCCGAGGTATGTACTTTACAATATTTTGACATTTATCGCGTTTAACCGTTGATACCGAGTGAAATTAAATCAGGTGATATTATATCGTGGGTTTCTATCTTTTAGGGCTCGCCACCGCCATCGCCTACATGGTCGGCGGATTGGGGCTCACCTCCATCGCTCCCATCGCCGCCCCACTTCTACAGGTATGTAGTGCATTGTTTTTGTGTGCTTCGTGTTTAATATGTTTAATGTATCAGTGTTATATCAACGTTTGTGTTTATGATCTAGAACCGCAACGAGTTATGGTGGCGGCGCCCAGGGTGGCGGGCCGAACTACTGGCTGAAGTCAATCCGAATTCCGTCGCCACCGTCCCCTCATTCATCACCACCATCACCACCGTCACCACCGTCACCACCGCCTCCCGAGTGATTTTTTTATTTATTTTTTATTTCTCCAATGCTTTTCATTTTGTATTTTGTATTTTATTATTTTATTATATTTTCTTTATATACTTTCTTTCTTTATATATATATTCTCTTTTTTTCTTTTATATATTCTTTTCATCATCATTATTATTATTATTATTAGTTATTCTATTTTGTAACAATATATTCTTAAACGTATTTCATTGTGCCACTTTATTTACCCATCATCCTCCTTACCACATAATTCTAAGATGCAGCGTTTATTTTATTCATAGTTAAAAACTTTAAAATGCTTGCTGCATATTGGTTCGCTGGATCATTGATTAAAAAAATTATTATTTCTCTGCATTGGAAAGAAATGTCTGTATGTCGCATAATGATTTGGAAAAAAATTTTGGGAAAAATTTCAGGGAGCGGATCGAGTCTGAAAAAAGATTTTTCAGACAGGACCCGCCCCCAGAAATTTTTTCAGGGGCTGTCCCCTCCCTAGGTCAGGTCTGAAAAAATTTCCGACGGTGAATCCGGTCTGGAGAGGTCTCCGCGGCGGCTCGGCCCGGACTGATCCCCTCCATCATCGCGGCTTCCCCCACTCCGCGGCTCGTGCGCGCGCAACCTGTCTTCCTCTCCCCGCAGGCCCCGCGCCCATGTTTCCCTCCGCCGCGCTCCCCCGCGCGCCCTCACTTCCCCCCGCCCCCGCGCTCCCCTCAGAGGACCTGCGTTGGAACCCGCTTAGTCTTACTACTCTTGTATAATGGTGTTGAGCTAATGAGAGTGGGGAGATTGTTTTTGTTTGTCTCCGAGGTGAGGTCGAGGACTCTCGCCTCGAAGAGAGTCGTACGATTAGTCGTCAGGATAACGGCACCGCCTGTAAAGCTCTGCTAGAGTTCACCGTGTTTCCTAAGTTCTTCGTTCATTCAAATATATACTTTTTCATATTATTCAATAAAAGAAAATCTTAACAGGTTATGGGCCCAGTTGTAACGACTGCTGTGTGAATAAAAGTGAATTGTATAAGCTATATTAAAATGAAAGTGACGAATTTGAAAATTGAGAAGCTGCGTGATAGGGACAATTGGCACCAGTGGCGTTTTGTTATGCGCACTATGCTAGAAGAGGACGAAGACTTGTTGGATGTTTGCGAGGGTAGACTAGACCGACCAGCAGCAACCAGTGAAAGTGGGTATACTGAAAAGTTAAAAAGGTTCCAAAAGGCAGACAAAGCTGCAAGGAAGTTGATTGTCACAACAGTTGAAAGGAAACCGTTGGATCTTCTTTTGAGTTGTACGACTGCGAAGGAAATGTGGGCCAAACTAAACGCGGTTTATGACATGAAGTCGGATGAGAATCTATCGTTGATTCAGAAACAATTCTTTGACTTCAAGTGGGAAGGCAGTGAGAGTGTTGCGCATAACTTGTCGAAGCTTGAGCAGCTGGCGACGAAAATGAAGAATCTCGGCAGCGAAATTCATGATTCGTTGCTATTGACGCGCGTACTCTCCACTCTACCTAGGAAATTTAATCATTTTCATAGCGCGTGGGATTCGGTAGACGATAAAAGGAAAAATCTAGAAAATCTCACCATGAGGCTGATGGCTGAAGAAATGAGAGTTCAAGAACAAAAGGATCCCGACGAAACGACGGTTGCGCTGTTTACAAACACAGAGTCGCGAGACTCTGTTTCGAGGAACAGAACCGAGCAGAGAACGGGCCAGAACGAGAATATGAAGAAAAGGAAGATTGTTAAATGTTATACTTGTGAAAAGAAAGGTCATAAGAAGAAAGACTGCGCAAGGTGTTACACCTGTGGTTTGAAGGGTCATCTCAGCAGAAATTGTCCGAAACGGAGTGGGGGATCAGAGGTGCAAGACGGTACGACGTCCGCTCAGAAGGTTGCAGGGGTCAGACAGGCGTTCCTGGGAGTCAGCGGCACTGTTGATGACGACATTGATGACTTCTGGGTGATTGATTCGGGTGCATCTGATCACATGACTCATCGGAGAGATTGGTTCTACGAATTTGAAGAGTTCAAAATCCCAATGACAATTAGAGTTGGAAATGGTAACGAAATTCCTGCATACGGCAAAGGTAATATAGAAATTGAGACTTTCGTAAATGGTAACTGGATTGCGGGTACTATGTATGATGTTCTGTTTGTACCGCGCGTGAAGCGAAATTTGTTTTCTGTGAAAGTCGTTGCTAGAAAAGGTGTAAATTTTTCAATTAACGACTACGGCAGGCGATGTTTATATACGCGGGATAAGAATATAATAGCAACGGGCTCTGATAGCGGCAATTTATATAAGGTAGACTTACGCGTAGTAATACCGAAAGAATGTCAAGTTGCTAATAAGGTTGACACCCTACAGTTGTGGCATGAACGACTCTGTCATCAAGACAAACGACATGTTAAACGTTTCTTAGAGAACTTAGGAATAGATGTGTTAATAATCAATGATTTCTGTGATGGCTGTGTATATGGTAAGCATCATAGACTAAGTTTTCATGAGAGGGCCGAGCGCGCTACAAAAATTCGTGAGGTTATACATACTGATGTGTGCGGGCCTATGCAACAAGAGTCTCTTGGCAAGAAACGATATTCTCTGATTTTTAAGGATGATTTTTCGGGATTTAGGCAAATATACTTTATGCGGGAAAAGTCGGAAGTATATGAGAAGTTAATGATTTTTTGCACTGAAATTGAAAACCAAAGCGGTGAAAATGTAAAAGAGATTCATTGTGATGGTGGCAAAGAGTACGAAAATAAAAATGTTAAAAATTTTCTAAAAGTTAAAGGTATAAAACACACAGTAAGTGTTCCTTATACACCACAGCAAAACGGGGTTGCAGAACGCGATAACCGCATTATAGTCGAGGCCGCGCGATCTGTGATTTATTCGAAACCAGGTTTTCCTTTGTTCTTATGGGCAGGAGCAATGAATACAGCGGTTTATGTCATTAATAGAACGGGTCCCACTAAACAGCCGGGTAAAACCCCTTATGACTTGTGGTATGGAAAAGCAGCTAGTATAGACAATCTAAAAGTTTTTGGGACGGAATGCTTTGTCCATATACCAGACCAAAAGAGGAGGAAACTAGATAAAAAGGCTGTGAAGGGCTGTTTAGTTGGATACCTTGAAAATTGCAAAGGATATCGCGTTTACGTGCCAAGTCTGAGAGATGTGATTCTGAGTCGTCATGTTCTGTTTAAGCCAGAAAAACCAGTCACAAACGATGTAAGTGTAAAAATTCAGCCAGAGGGCAAAGAAGATCACGACTCATCTGTCAGGAGTGAAGGAAGCGTGTTAAAAAAAGAGACAGATGACGAAGAGACTAATGAATTGGAGGAACCTTTGCAATCTTCAAATCAAAATGATTCCAATACGAGACAACTGAGGGATAGGGCGATGATTAGACCGACAGATTTTTACGGATGTCCGATATCATTTCTAGCAGAAACTGTGCCTTCAGATTATAATGATGCTATTAATTCTAAAGAAAAACGGTCCTGGAGAGCAGCTATGCAAGATGAAATCGAGTCGCTACATGAAAACAAAACGTGGGTACTTGTCGAAAAACCAGAGGGGCAGAAAGTAATTAGCAATCGTTGGGTCTATACAACAAAGGTAAATCCTGATGGTACCATTCGCTATAAGGCGCGTTTGGTTATAAAAGGTTACTCACAGATAAAAGGGATTGATTATGAGGAAACGTTCAGCCCAGTTGTTCGTTTTGATACGGTAAGAACGCTACTGAGTGTTGCGGCTTTAGATGGGTTATATCTTGGACAATTTGACATTAAAACTGCTTTTTTTTATATGGAACGTTGAAAGAAAATATATATATATGAAGCAACCCGAGGGTTTTTGTGACGGAACAACGCGAGTTTGTAAGCTACTGAAAAGCTTGTACGGGTTAAAGCAGGCTCCGAGGTGCTGGACTGAGCATTTCATGAGTTTTGTTGAAAAATTCGGTTTTCAAAAAAGTACAGCTGATCCTTGTTTTTATGTGTTTAAAGAAGGTAATAAAAGAATATTATTAGCGATCTATGTAGACGATGGACTCTTAGCTGCCACGCATGAATATCTTATAGATAGGTTCCTGGATGCATTGAATAAGCAATTTAAGACGACAAACACGAAAAATGTAACTAGTTTTCTTGGATTAGAAATCCTTAAGTTGAATAACGGATCTATCTTTATCAGTCAACGAAAGTATGCGGAAAAGATTTCAGGAAAATTTAAATTGAGTAATGTCTATTGTGTTTCCACTCCAATGAACACTGACTGGAATTTGGCTAACTTTGAGGCGGGAAAATGTACAGCACCGTATAGAGAAGCGGTTGGAAATCTTATGTTTTTGCAAGTGGTCAGTAGACCTGACATTGGTTTCGCTGTTAACATTGCCTCTAGAGCATTAGAGAACCCGAGTGAAGCTCATTGGTTGCTAGTAGAACGAATCCTAAGATACGTCAAGGGTACTTTAGATGTAGGATTGCTTTATTGTAAAACGGGTGGTTTCGAAGCGTATAGCGATGCTGATTTTGCCGGAGACAAAAAGGATCGGAAATCCACGTCCGGTATCGTTTGTAAATATGCGAGCGCAGCGATTACATGGCAAAGTAAGCGACAGCGGTGTGTGGCCGTATCTACGACGGAGGCTGAGTACGTGAGCGCAGCCTCAGCTGCTAAGGAAATAGTGTGGTTAAAGAGATTGATAACCGAATGTACTACTGATGCTATAAACTATTCCTTGTATGTGAACAATACGAGTGTGATAAAACTGATTAAGACTCCAGAATTCCATGAGCGAAGTAAGCACATAGACGTTATGTATCACTTTGTGCGTGATCTGTATGGAAAGCGTGAGTTTGACGTAATGTACGTTAACACTAGTGAGCAAATAGCTGACGTGCTCACGAAAGCTTTAGCGAAGCCGAGATTTTCTTATTTAAGGTCAAAGTTAGGTCTCGTACGAAAAAGCGAGATTAACCATATGATAATATAATGCGTTTTTTGATAAGTTAAATTAGAATACGTTGTTTTTAAAGAATGTTGAGTTTTAGGGAGAGTGTTGAAGATAACCGTTTTGCTTGTATTTAAAACTCGATATTCTTGTATAATGGTGTTGAGCTAATGAGCGTGGGGAGATTGTTTTTGTTTGTCTCCGTGGTGAGGTCGAGGACTCTCGCCTCGAAGAGAGTCGTACGATTAGTCGTCAGGATAACGGCACCGCCTGTAAAGCTCTGCTAGTGTTCACCGTGTTTCCTAAGTTCTTCGTTCATTCAAATATATACTGTTTCATATTATTCAATAAAAGAAAATCTCAACACATACAATTTAGGACACATGCGATTTAGGACACATACAATTTAGGACACATGCGATTTAGGACACATACAATTTAGGACACATGCGATTTAGGACACATACAATTTAGGACACATGCGATTTAAAGCACATGCGTTTTATAGTGCACATTCAATTTAGGACACATGCGATTTAGGACACATACAATTTAGGACACATGCGATTTAAAACACATGCGTTTTATAGTGTACATACAATTTAGGACACATGCGATTTAGGACACATACAATTTAGGACACATGCGATTTAGGACACAAACAATTTAGGACACAAACACTTTAGGACACATGCAGTTTGACGCACATTTTATTTAGTGCACAACAGGATAGCACGGTAAACTTGCCGGTGAACTGGGCCTTCGCCGATTTCAATGATCTTCACATATGTTGTCAAGGTCGTCATTCTGAATAACATTTTCCTTTAAACTTTTTGGCGGTCAGCCTTAGATTCGGAGATATTAATAAAAAACTTTTACGGTATTAGTATTGGTTGGGGCTAGATTAGGGGGAGGGGGGCGCGCCCGCTCGCGGGCGCGTAAAGCATGGTAGCGAACCGATGTGAGTATGTGCTAAACTCGGTAATTCTATTAAGTTTTTTGCGCATATCTCGTAAACCAAAGCCGACCACCAAAAAGTTTAATGGGAAATGTTCAGAATGATTACCTTGTTAACAATAGCGATATTGACCCCATCGCGCGTTACTTGTAACCGCAGTCTCATTTTGAGCATCCCCAAAGTCACATCGGTTCGCTACCATGCTTTACGCGCCCGCGAGTGGGCGCGCGCTCCCTGCCCTGATCTAGTCCTAACCAATACTAATACCATCGGCTGTGAAACAGTCGACGGCGACGAGTAGATGGTTGTGTGCGAAATCTTGGTGTGCGCTATCCTGCTGTGCACTAAAAAAATGTGCGTTAAATTGCATGTGTTGTAAATTGTATGTGTCGTAAATTGTATGTGTCCTAAATCGCATGTGTCCTAAATTGTATGTGTCCTAAATCACATGTGTCCTAAATTGTATGTGTCCTAAATCGCATGTGTCCTAAATTGTATGTGCACTACAAATTCGATTGTGTTTTAAATCGCATGTGTCCTAAATTGTATGTGTCCTAAATCGCATGTGTCGTAAATTGTATGTGTCCTAAATCTCGTGTGTCCTAAATTGTATGTGCACTATAAAAACGAATGTGTAGTAAATTGTATGTGCACTACTTTCTGTGCACTATTCTGATGTGTCCTAGATTGATTGTGTAGTTTTGTACTGTGTAGTTTTGATATGGAGCCCCGCGCTTCGCTTCGGCGAAATGGGCGACGGCCTTTACGATAATAAACGCTAGACTCTAGGGCACACACAAGGGAAGATCGGTGAGTGACACGCCGATTTACGAAAATGAAAAAAAAAATTTTTCGAAAATTGTTTTCGACAGATATATAGACCTTCAGAAACGGTATAACATTTATTTGCAGGTTTTTTTATATCTGTCGTAATTTACGAGTTATAAGCGCATAAGTAAACAGGCCACTTGGATACAAGGGGTAAATTTCTCCTTTGAAGTTTCTTCTTAGTTTAGTCCTACAAACAATCGAGAAAATTTGCATGAAAATCGTCGTGTATTGGACTGGAGGGTCACATTTTCCCGTAAGAGATTAACGAAAAAGAAGTTGTGTTAATGAGAAACAAAACCCTGCGAGTTAAAGAATTATGCATTTTGGATTTCCTAACACCTGTAGAAACATAAACATCGCGAAATATAACTTTGCCTCCGAGCGGCCGCTGAGAAGACCGTGCGTGCGACAGAGTCTGACCGTCGGCGTTCTTTTAATTCGTTTGGAAAAACGTGCGATCGCACATGAACGAGTACCATACAAAGTAACAGGTAGCGTGATACTCGTGCGTGTACGATCGTATGTTTTCCGAAACGAATTAAGGCCGATTTATATTATCCGTTCAGACACGGAACGTTACGGAACGTTTCGGTTCAGACAACAACGATGAAGTGTGTTTGGGAATGCATTAATTCCCAAAGCCGCCACTCTCACTCTCAGCGCAGCACCTCTCGGACTCAGCTCAGCGTCACAGATCTACGGTCGATCCGCCAATCGAAGACGCTGAGCGACAGACAATCACCAATTATCGACGCTCCGCGACCGTCGATCATCCAATTAGCGCAACGCTTGACGCTGTTCCAGTCGGTTCAAGAATACGTATCAACTAATCACTTCTCATCACATTTATCGATCACCAATCAGATTTTCCCACGTCCGTCGATCTTCGAGACTGTTCGAGACGACGCCGGTAACGGAAATTATCATCTATCTCAGAATCTATCTTGTTCTCCGTGCGTGCATAGAAGGACGTGTTGCGTGCAGTTTACTTTTCTGTGCTACACTTTGTGCTTTTCTCACCTTCGAGTATCGGTAAACTCACTCTCATTTCAGTGGAACATTCACGCCCTTGCAATTAAGCTAATTGCAAGGCAGCCACGTGGTGCATCCACGTGGTGGCATTACGTTGCTTAAGTACATTTCTCATTCTCACATTACTCAGTGTATACTCATACTCATCGGCTCATCGAGTCTTTTAAATAAAGTGACTTGTGATTTTCTCATAAACTGTGCCTTTTCACCGTCGGTCCTAACCTCACTCTCAACCGGCGTGCTCACCGCAGACAATCTCAATCAAAGTGTTTATACCTTCAGTTCAGATTCGGCAACGACAGGCAACGGCAGGCGTTTGAAAATGTTTTCACATTTATCTTTAAAAGATTTATGTTGCGTGGCATTATTATTAGATGACGAGGAAGAGAATAGAAACAGAAAACGTCGTTTTGCTGTTCATAAAACGTTAAGGAAGAGAAAATTTTTAGGAGAATATTGGACATTATTCAGACAATTAATGGACGATGAAGAAAAGTTCTTTCAATATTTCAGGATGTCTATGCACGATTTTAATGTTCTTTTGGGGAAAATAGAAAAGTCCATAAAAAAACAGAATACCACTTTCAAGGAGGCTATAAGTCCAAGAGAAAAACTTGCAGTATGTTTAAGGTATCTATATTATTTTAATACTGAGAAAACATATAAAAATATACAAAGTGAATTATGTATATATATGCATCGAAACTTATTTACGAAGTTGTATAATAATTTGGCACAGTATATGAAGTAGTTGGTTGTTGTGGATTAGTTGTTTGCGGTGGTTCTGGTGTGTATGGCGATGGTGTGGGCGTTGAAGCGACTGATGTATTTATTGAATCGGATGAAAAATATTGACGATTTATGTTAGAAAGTTCTTGCATTTGTAAATCGGATATCAAAGTGGACACGCGGGCTTTGGCTAGTATTTGATTGTATGGTGATAGTTTTTTAACAGTTAACGCTATACTTTTGAAAAATAGATCGATATCGTCCAGAGATTGGTATTCGGTATTTACAGTCTTATTAGTATTACTTAAAATATAATCCATTATTACTCCTGATGCTGTTCCTGTTTTTTTTTTTTAGTCTTTTTGCGAAATGTTTCTGTTGGTGCGTCGCTAACTTTAGGGGATTGTGATCTTTGTATTAAATTGCTATTGTCTTCTGTGGTATTGCCGTCGTCATCCAATTCGTTACTGGATTCTTCACTGTCGTGTACCTCTACGGAAGTAATATTTTCCCTTTCCTTTATATAGGGCGTTAAAAATGACATTTCGTCGTCGTATTTCCATTTTTTAATTTTCGTTGCCGCTTGTCCACTTTTCGTATCTTTTTTTTTCTTTAGAGATCGGCGAAAGCCATCTCGCAAGCTGTTCCACTTGCTCTTGCAATCTTTAGCTGAACAGATTAAATGAAATTAATAATTATCATAAGTGTATTATAGTAATTAGAGCTAATATATATGCGGTTTTTCAGATTTTTAGCAACCGGTGACTCATACAGAACCATAGCATTTAGTTACCGACTAGGGCATACTACTGTTTCACTTATTGTAATTGAGGTTTCTACTGCAATAATTAAACACCTCTTGTCACGGTACATAGGAATTTTGGAGAACTTGGAATTTTCCGAACTGTATTGGTGCTTTGGACGGAAAGCATGTGATTATTACTGCACCACCTAACAGTGGTTCACTTTATTTTAACTATAAAAAAACATTTTCTATTGTCTTATTGGCTTTAGTAGATGCCACTTATAAATTTATAGCAGTTGATATCGGATCGTACGGAAAGAATAGTGACGGAGGTATATTTAGTAATTCAAAATTAGGAAAATGCCTAGCACGTAACAAGCTTAATGTACCGGAAGACAGAAAATTACCCCATACGGATATTTTGATGCCTCATGTGATTGTTGGCGACGAAGCCTTTCCATTGAAGACATACTTATTAAGACCGTATCCGAAACCACAACTCGATGATCCCGCTAAGCAACATTATAACTATCGGCATTCACGAGCCAGAAGGGTATCAGAAAATGCTTTTGGAATTTTAACACAAAAATTCAGAATATATCAAAGAAAAATTCAGTTACATCCGGAACATGCAGATAAAATTATCTTAACGACCTGCATTTTACACAACTACATCATATCCTCTCAAAATTTTCAATCGTCAGCTATGGCACCTTTAGGAAGAACTGTGCAAAATCTTCCATTACACGGTGGTAGTAGTACTTCTACAGCGTTTCATGTCAGAGATACATTTAAAGACTTCGTTAACAGTGAATTTGGAAATATTGAATGGTTGCATACAAGAGACTAATTATAAGAGCACGTGGATAATATTCACTCCACTAAGGAAAATAAAATATGTTACTTACCTAGTTCATTTAAAAATTTTCCAATTTCCTTCCATGCAGCGTCCTTTTTATCATTATCACTATAATTTTTGTCTTCCTGATTATATAAAAAAATTGTAGTTTCTGACTGCTTCTACTAATTGTTCGTTGCGCATTTTACGTATTGATTATAGGCACAAATCCGTACGCTAGCAAGATTCTGTCTGAACTGAATGCATATCATCCGAGAGTCTCCGTTCAAGCACGTTCCGACACCTTCAGTCGCGTATCGTTTCAGTCAAAACATTCTTTTCGAGAATGTCGATCGTCGTCTGCCTGAAGCCGGAACGTGTCGGAACTGATCGCGACGGCGCATATAAACAGTCGTATCCAATAACCCACAACAATGTTTGTCTGAACCGAAACGTTCCGTAACGTTCCGTGTCTGAACGGATAATATAAATCGGCCTTTAAAAGAACGCCGACGCGACGGTCGGACTCTCTCGCACGCACGGCAAACTCACGGCGTACTCAGTGGCCACTCGGAGGCGAAGTTATATCGCGCGATCTGTACCCATGCTGTAAAAATGTTTCGTTGCCAGACAGATCCAAAAATGGCCAGTTTCTACCATTGTCCTTTCTAGCAGCTACAACATTCTCGAGCTTCATAGTTTTTAAACCGTTCATTTATACATATGTATTACGATCTGGCAACGTCGGATCACAATTTCCAGTTATTCGAAGCCAACGAATAAAAATTACGAATAAAGATAACATGTGATTTTATCCCTTCTGAAAATCTGGTCACGAATAAAAGCGTCGCATAGATCATATCGCTAGATCGAGCTTCGAATAACGGATAAATGATAACGGATAAACCTTGCGCGACATCTGGACGTTCGAATAATTCACAAGTGTAAGATTCGGGCCGGCAGATGTCGCGGTGAAGGCGTAAGTACGCGAGGCGGAAGGAGCCGCAAGATCGCGGTAGTCTTTGTTAGAGGATAGTACGAGTTGAGGTATGTCACGAGCGTGTATGGTCAAGAGCGAGAGAGCGTTTCATAAGTATCGGCGTTTATGTATGGCGAAAGGGCCAACGTGCGAAAATACAGTTTTTCGGCAGTAGACCGATCCGTGTCAGATATCGGGTGCATAAGATTTTGCACTCAGTGCGAGTGCTGCATCGGTTTGTATTTCCGAAACGCGAGAACGCGGACGGACCGTTTCTTACCGTTCCTCGTGGCAACCGACGGCGTGTCTTGTTCACGAGCCTATTTAAATCTTATAACATTACATTTATAAATAAAACCCACAAAAGCCCGTTTGTGAGCTACCTCTTCCTGACAAATTATTCTATAAACCCTACACAAGGTTACGCATGAACTTCTTCCAGTAAAATCTGACGGATAAACTATGCGACCAAGTTCCGACAGATACGGGCGTTGGATACATTGTAGCGCTGTATTCGACTGTCGAATAACAGTTGGAGATAACGAGAAACCTCTCGGATAGACAGAACGAATAAACTGTCTAAACCAAGCTCTGACGGATAAAAGTTACAGATAAAAGTTACAGATAAAATCTGTAACTTTTATCTAAAATGTATTTTAATAATTTTTTATTTAGATAATGCCCATCTCTGCTTTCCATGCACTCAATTTCAGCATTTTCAGTATCCTCTCCACGTGTTTGACCTTTGAGTGGCAATAATCCTAAAAGTTCTTCTTTTGGACTTGTAGATGAAATAAATCGTACAAAAAGTGAAACTTACGCTGTATCATTTATGTCACAAGACTCGTCAACTGCTGCTATTGATGAAGCTGAAACCAATTTAAGATCGTGCTGGTTGGTTATATTCGAAGACATTTTGACTATTCTATCTGTCACTGTTTTAGCAGAATATCTGCTTTATTCTTAAAATCCCGAAATAGCTCTTCGAATGCATTTATAAAACAACTTCTTATGTAGGGGAGACCGGGGCAAAGTGAGACGAAACAAGTTTGAAGTCGAATAAAATTTTTCCCTTTCAATAAAAATGTGTGGAAATAGATTTATAATATAATTTCAATATTACTATTGATAAATGATGAATAGCAATGCTTAAAATAAATTAAAAGTATGCTAAAATTCAACTTGAAAAGAAAAGGCCAAAACTGACCACTTTACCCCATTTATGGGCTAAAGTGAACTACTATCCAAGGTAAAGTGGGGTGCAACAATATAAGGACTTTAATTAAGGATATAGGTAAATATTAACCTCTTGCGTTGGAACGACGTGTGTAACACGGCAGCTTCTGGCTTTTTTGCACCGTAGTTGTCAAAAACACATGACATATCAGATTTTTTATTTTTTTGAGGTTAGATTCTGTTCCATCACGTCGCGTGTTTTTCTAGTCAGCTGACAGCTTAGGATAATGCGCACATCACTTGCGCATTGGTTCTTAACAGTCATTTGCAGCTCAGTTTACCCCGGTCACTTTACTCCGAATGTGTACTCAGTGGAAAATTAATTATTTAATAATGTTAGGATTAATGTTTTCTGAAACGCGTGTACATGTATGTTTATAAGCTTGTTATACACGCACAGAAAAAATTGGAGTTAAAATAACACATTTAAGACACATTTATCAAAAAATCTAAATTGAAAAGAAAACCAATTGGAAGTTTCTAAAACTTCATTTTTAATTTTTTAAATGAATTTCCATTTTTCGTTATCTGACAAGGGAAGGACCCCAAGTGGTCGGCTTGGATTTTAACGAGCTTTTGTAAGATGATAGCATGCAGGTCCCTAATGATATATATGGAATATTAGCCGTAGTTACTTGGCGGTTTTAAAGATATTAACAATTAAAGTTACGTACCTGTTTACATACTGTGGATATTAAGCTTTTTACAGAAGCTGCGACGGCGAAGTGGGTTGGTGCGTGGATTGCGAATCCGACGGTCCTGCGATCGACGAAGTTTTTGCGATTAGACGAAGTTTTTTTTGCATTTTTATGTGCTAGCATCGTGCACGATGCAGGGTGATAATTATCATACATGCAGGAAAAGCATAAAAGCATAACTAAACTCTGTTGTACGGCTAGCTATGCATCTTGGACTGTCTTCGAGAATATCGATGCATAAACATCGTGCATGCGACGTTTGTTGGTGTATGCGTGAAAGATAAACATCAATCCTGCATTTCGACGGAATTTATTTTGGACCGTAGCGAATAGAAAATACTATAAGGGAATACTGTATCGAAATTGTTATTAATTGAAAGAAAATTCAATACTATATTAATAGTATCTTTTTCAAACCATAATGTAAAAAAATGAGAAGAATTTTTATTGTTATTGGTTATTATTTTTATTTGTGCTTTTCCTGCATGTATGATAATTATCACCCTGCATCGTGCACGATGCTAGCACCATAAAAATGCAATAAAAAAAAACTTCGTCTAATGGGGGAATAGATCGCAGGACTGTCGGATTTGTAATCCACGCACCAACCCACTTCACCGCCGCAGCTTTTGTAAAAATCTTTATATCCATAGTATGTAAACAGGTACAGTAAAGTCTCTCTATGGGCTCGGTTTTGTGCACACGATGAGGGCTTGTCACCTATCCCCACCACTTCTGTCTCACTCTTGTCCGGCGAAGGCGAGAGCGAGATGGAACGAGAGCGAGCGAAAGGCGCTGAAAGCGAGCGAGGACGGTACGAGACAGACGACGCGTTGATGTTTTGTCTCGCTCCGTCTTTCGGAGGCCTGATACTCCGTCCTTTGCATGCGCGGCGGGCGTGCGCGATGGTCGCTAAATCTTGACGCAGGCCCGGCTCAAGTCTTTTTTGGCCCTGGGCGGAAAGTCGACAATAGGTGCAAAATGGTATTTTCATTGCTGCAATTGTTCAAAATAAACTTTAAAATTAAATATTACAAGTTGTACTATAAGTGGTTTAATACTACGAATAAAAATTCAGAGTAAGGTCATCAATAAACTCAAATAAATATATTATAATAAATGGCGGAATTTGGCAAGTTCGCCTAGGGCCCAAAAAAGACTCGTGCCGTGCCTGGCTATCTGACCGTCGCCCGCATGCGTCGAGCAGTCACGATTCCATCTGAGCGCTCGCACCCGTCGCGCACGCCTGCCGCGCACGCAAAGCATTCCATCTCGCTCCCCCTTCGACCAGAAAGAAGCGAGAAACGAACACTCGGAATTAGGACTCGGGTCTCCATGAGGACTCATCGCCGGTCCCGACCAGCGAGCCCATAGGGAGACTTTACTGTACGTAACTTTAATTGTTAATATCTTTAAAACCGCCAAATAACAACGGCTAATATTCCATATATATCATTAGGGACCTGCATGCTATCATCTTACAAAAGCTCGTTAAAATCCAAGCCGACCACTTGGGGTCCTTCCCTTGTGAATGTGCATAATTATCATTGTGGTATTACACACATTTATTACGTCACCAAAATTTGTAAATATATTCTAGTGTTAAAGAATAAATTAAGAAAGCTCATTTTACCCCGATGTTCACTTTGCCCTGGTCCTCCCTATTTGCCGTCTGTGCATGGTTTTCTTCTCTTAGCAATCTCTTGACTAACCACAAAACTTGCAATATTAACATTGTTGGAAGATTGCATCCAGTAATTAAATACAGAACTTAATTTTTTTGACTCTTCTGAAGTTCCTCAACTGCTTACTTCCTTGCATCATCGACAGTATATTTAGTACTAAATGACGCGTGTTTAGTTATAAAGTGTCTCTCCAAATTTGACTTCCTGTTATGCGCCAATTGTTCCTGACAAATAAGACAGGTCAGAAGGTCATCTATGTTTTGAATAAACGCGAAAGTCTCGGTCCATTCAACTTTAAATTCACGGTTTTCTTCTTCCGTTTTTCTTTGGTTCTTCTTTGTAGCCATGTCAAATAGGTAGCACCTAAAAAGTATTTCATTTTATAATAATAAAGCCACCAACACAAAATAATTACAATTTTTAAATTGATGACAAAAATACCTGTCGGATTTGCAGCTGGTTGGAAAAATACAGGTAACTTTATTCTTCGAGTAGGTACTTTTGTCACCCGCGAATGATTTGCGGACTAGACGAGCACTGACCACTGTTGTAACAAGACTGCTTCCAAGCAGATACGGCAGCAACCACGTTGTTCCGTCCCGATTATCGCGGTTCCACCTCACGAGGTCGTAAATCCCGTGTTGTTGATTACCGGGAACGAATATTCTATCGGAAACTATTCTAATAAAGCTTGTTATGGGATGAATAACTGAGTCGTGGGATACACTCAACACAAATATATTTTAAAACAACTGACTTAATTGACTAAAAATGAATGTTACGAGTGGTCGGAGGTGTTGTCGTTGTGGTGGTTCTTAGTTAACTGCCAGTTAATTCCCAAAAAGTCTTCGGGTCGCAAAGGCACGGATGAACTCGTGGGAAGAAACGAGGATGTACGTTGGTGACCTCGTGAGTGATGACGTAAAGCCTAAGTCAAGAACAGCTACGGTAAGGCTCGGTACTCGAAAACGCAGAAACCGAACGACTGGCAACCGACCGGATGATAGCAAGAAAACCGTAAACCGCGCGACGCTGCTACGTGGCTATAAGTATTTTCGCCTAATTAGAGGAAGCCTCGGTAGGTGGTAAAACTCCTCGCGAGGAATCGGTTTGACGTGAACCACACAATCTAAGACCGAAAATACGCTATATGAGGTTGAGGGACTCAGGCACACCAGTTGAAGTACACCAGTAAAGTATAAACTTAGTTTTAATGATACGTATAAAAGAAAGTGATTACAGCGAAGCTCACAGTCTGGCGTTCGTCGTGTGACGAAAGAACGCGTGGCATGAAGAACGCAATACGGCGTTGGCGCTCGAAAAGAAATAAAAGAGTATAGCAGAGCGTCGCACGCTCCTCGCGACAATGCGCGAAAATGAATATCTAGAGCAGGTCACACGATTAACCGCGAATTGCTCTTCGCTCTTGAAGGCACCGAGTCAGACCCTTCGCACCTCGCAAGAGCGAAAGGTTCCCATGGCCGGGCACAACCGTCGCTCTTGCCTTCGCTCGCAACCACCCGCGGTTGCTCTTCTAAGGCAAGAGCAAAAGTTGGACGGGCTTGATCTAGAGTCTACATAGATGCAACAACCACTGTACACAATGCGACTGCTGACTGACTGACTCACTCAACACGTGCATGAGTCGCGCGTGCGTCCCCGCGCCTCGTATCCCGCGGCCCGCCTATGCCAGCCACGTCTCCCGTCACCCGACCGAGCGACATCGCCGCGTGTGTCTGCGCGCCCGCATGTGGTCATCTGTGGCAGAGCCGCATTCAAGGGGCCAAAGAGGTGGTTTTCCGACGACTGCCCCGCCATCAGTAATATCAGCTACGTAGCAGCGAAAGCTCCGTGTGGCTATATAGAGTGGTGGAGTCAAATAGGTATGGAGGGGGTCATTTTGCCACGGCTCAGCAGAGCAGGCAAGTTGGGAACGGGGCCGCGGGTTGTTCAGCCCTGGTCTAGACCGATCCTAAAGAGGAAACCTAACCTCTACGGCAGCAACTACACTCGCAGCAGAGGTGAAACGTACTACAGCATTTAAAACATAGCTAATCTTAAAACCTATATATACATATGTATACATATCCACACACATATAAAGCAATTATACTTAAATATACATAATATGAGTTAAGATTTATTGAATGAACTATCGTTAAGGTACAAGCCAGTAGATTTCAATCATTAACCGCAAGCCACACGAATCGCTACCATCCTAATTCGATGAGAAACTGCTCTTCCCTCCGCAACCGGTAACCTCCATTTGCCTCGTGTACAAATGAATTCAAAACAATTTTTTTTGGGGTGGTAATTAGAAATTATGAGTAAAACTAATTTTATGTTGTCGGTAATATATATTAATTAAGGCTCAATCCAATAACTTGAGTATTTGTGACTACTGGTCGATACTATTGTAATATTTTTGCATATCTGGAGTGTGAATAACTTGACAATAGGTGGGAATAAATTTATAGGCTTCTACATCACAAAACAAATCGAAAATTAAGAACAGCGAAACTGCCATTGGGGCTTCGTGTTTCAGTTATAAACGTTGTAAAATTTCAGCGAACGCAGCCTAAAGTACAGCAATGTCCCGATCACTAGCGTGCGTAGGGTAAGACAGTAAGTACGCGCATGTATAGAATAAAACTATGTAATTGTCTCCGGTGGCAAGATGGTTACCGTTGGGACGGAGAAGGGATTGTATTGCCGACTCAGTCGGTATGGCCAGGTTCGGCGAATGAGTAAAGGCTTGTTAATCGATAGCAGTATTTATTGTTGTGCTAGGTACAAGATTGTGCTTGTATTTCTTTCCGCCACGGCAGCGGAGCTACGGGGTTTACTGTTTCGGCGGACGCGTCGTTTCGCGACGGCGGCGAGTTGGCGGCGAGTCGGTAAGGAGCTAGGATTCGGAGTTTATGGAACGTTCTGCCCTGAACGGCCGTAGAGGCGCGTCCGTATGGGAGTCGTACAACGGAGTTTCAGCGTGCAATAGGGTTCCGGCCTAATGGACGCGGAGACACCTCTCTGACGTAGGCGAGGCGCAAGATAAAGGTCCGTTTATACAGCCACCGAGCCGAGCCTTGTGCAGCGAAAGATGGTCTTCTCGTTAGCTTTCAGAGGAAGAGTTAATATGACCAAATATTTTGGCTGCATTGGCCCACAAAATCTCTACTATCTTGTTATCCCAAACATTAAACAGAAATAAACTTAGAAGTATATTTTAAATACGATTCTGTACACCACTGGTTGAGAAAAGAGGTTAAATGTAACCTCAATTTATCTTTTATAGCCTATAAATAAAAAAACACACAGAAGGAAGCGAAATGACGCTATTCATTCAACTGTTTGGCTTCTGGAGAAGTAATTCGTCTGCACTTTAACGTGTTTTTCCGTATAGAGTCTGAAATATGGCGACTCGACCAACTCTCCGGCACGACCGCGTCTCCGGGATTTACCCTAGAGGAGTCACACCTGACAAGCGAAGGTCCCGAGGTGTAGCTTCATGACTTTATTGCCTACGCCTTTTTAGCTGGTCGAAAGCGAGTGACTGATCAGTTCTGAACAAATCGTCGACCAGTGAAGACCTTTGAGTTCTGTCATTCGTAATGCCTTATTCATTTCCTATGGAGCACTTAGCTATAATGGCAATTATATTGGAAGAACCTCAAAACAGAAGAAGGCAGAGAAGGTGGAGTGTCCACCCTCTGTGGAAAAATAGAAGCCAGCAAGGAGAATATCAAATTTACAATACGCTAATTGACCATGAGGACAAATTTTACAATTGAAGGGTTGGATGCAATAAGGGGACTAGCGCTCGAAACTGTGAAAAAGAATTGTCCAATCGCTAAGAAAAATTGGAAAATTAAATGTTGTTAAACTGTATTTTAAAAAATATAGTCTTGTAAAGCTCGTCAGGACACATAATTTTTTCTATGTACATTTTTTTTATCGAATCGTTAGTATTCGAGATAAAAATTATAAACTAAAAAAATTTCTTCGACCAAAATCATTTTTTCGTTAAACATAAATTGCGATAATTGAGTATATATTAACGGATCGTTATGAAAGTTGAAACATAAAATTCAGAAAACTCTAGCGAAGCCGTAAAATGTATGCACAAAACCCTTATGTTAAAAAATGTAGTAATATCTAATTAAAAAGTAACACTGGACATAACCCATGTTTTTCAACGTTCGCCGTTAAAAAGTATCGAGGCAATTTTGACGCACAGATAACTTGCAGTGACAAAGTTTTTCCTTAATATACAAGGAAGTTTTTCACCAATTTTCACACTGATTAATAAATAATTGTAGAAGATATGACGATATATATAAATGTCGCGCGCCACCAACAGTCAGCAGCTACGTACTGCGCTACTTACCATTCGCATTACACTGCAAAGACATGACTTTCTGATTATTATATGATTATATATTACAAAAAAATATTGCGATATTATTTTCGAAATATTTATTAACATTTTTATTATAGTATTCACACCCAATATTATTGGTTCTTTTATAAATGTTTCTTTTTCTCCTTTTTTCTATATTTCCTTTTTCATTTTCTTTTTGCTTATCTTGTCTTCTTTGCACACTTTATTTTTTACAGATGTTGTGCTTAAAAATTTGTTGCCGAAATCTTGTCCACTGGACGTACAATACTCTAGTAAATGTTCTAAGTCTTTACGTTTTTCAGGACTCACTCCTACTCCGCCAGCCAATGACGCTTTTTCCAAATCTTCCACTCCAATAGATGTGTTCATTTTTATAGTAGTTGGTTCCCCATTATAACTATAATATACATCTACATGCCCATTGGGAAAATAAATAATATGGACGATTTGACTTATTTTAATTTTTTTTAAATCCTTGTTGGGCGTCAATAAACTTTCGTAATTTTTTATTTTAATTTTTGTGAAGTCTACCATCTGGAAGGGGGGATTTCGCGCCGTTCTAATTAATTCCACGTATTCTTCTTCGGTTTCTATTCTTTCCCGCATCTTTTTTTTCTTTCCATATAATCCAAAATTCCGGTCACATTGGCAATAGGAAGGACCTCTCACCGGAAAGAGATGCTGAATTTCTACTTGAAATTCCGTAGATATCAATGAAAAAAATTGTAGCATCGTATAATTTCGATTTTGTCCTCCTGCCGCATCAGAGTACAAAAAAATGTTGTTGTAACAGTCCAAGTCTAATTCTTTCTTAATTGCATAATATAATAAAATACACACAGTATTTGCTCCTTTCTTTAAACTACCTTCCATGAAATGGAACATGTAGCTACGACTACTTTTATGTACGTGCACATCAAGAGACACGGTACTGTCTCGCGCCAAGTATATATATATATATGCGCAGCGCGAGACACAGAGTGGCTCTATTACGCCACGACTCGCTATCAAGAACCCTGAGATTTCCGAATCTCAATAACGGCTGATCCGATTAGATTTTGAATGGTCTTAATGGATAGCCTGGGTTTGATTTACATAAGAAAAGTGTCTTCGTTTTGTTCCTACGGACCTTATGAGCTGAGATATTTCGATGTAAAGTGGCAATTTGCCGATTTTCATGTTCGTAAATTTCTTCATTGTCATCGTCCTACACTTCTAGGCAAGAGGGGTGTATGAAAGGGTGAGGAAATGTCTCTCAGGCACGTCGCTCATTGGATGTGGGTTTCGGCCAATCGCGTAACAAGTTGTTGTAACCTGACAGCTAGACACAGATATTATAAATAACCTACCAAGTGCTAAGTGTCAACAAATGTTTTGAAGATATTAATGCATCGATATGAAAATGGAATGCGCAATTTAAATACATATAGGGTAAAGGACCCAATTACTGCCACCTACCCAATTACTGTCACCCTAAGCTGTTTTACGTAAAATAACGAATAAATCTTATAAAATTATGCATAAAAAAAATTTAGCATACAATTCAAACTGTTATTTTTATGATACAAAAAACAGTACTTAATTTTTTCTTCGTTAATTTGAATAAAACGATACAAAATTTTAAGCGAATATTAGTAGAATGGAAACGATGACTTCCTTACTAGCGAAAGAGAAAACAGGTCGTTAAAGAAAATGCTGTAATTGTAATATTTAAGCTATTAACATAACAAAATATAATGTTTTAAATAATATAAGCATCATAGAAAGTAATAAAGATCCGAATTCACCGATTCATTAAGTCTTTTTATTTATTAATTGGGTGACAGTGATTGGTACAAGCGTTTCCAGCATTTTGGTATTACTGTCATAGCAGTAGTTGCTCATGTACACTCAGCTCAAACGATTGTGGCCGTTCGAGATTCGATTGCATTCGAGCTTACTAGGGCTGGCTTTTTTGCTTCGCTAACATTCTACAGAATTTCATGAATATGGTGCGGGCACTGCCAAGCCACAGGTTCCCGTCTAGAACACTTCTATTTCGTGAGGAAACATCACTGTGACGCCATCTAATATAAGACACGTTCGCGCAGTCCCGTCACAAAAGTTAATTTACATTGCTTCGGTTATGTTTATTTTCCCGTTGTTAACATAAAATAACGGATAGTAGATTTTGAAGTGAATGCGTATTTCTTTGATCTACACATTTCCACTAATAATGAGCGTCTTAGATTTTAATCTATGAGGACTGCTAGGAATAAAATACCACAAACTTTATACATCTCAGTATTGTGGTTTCCTAACCCTTGCCATCTCTACGAAATATATAACATTCGTTTCCATTCTATTCTTTATTACCCCACCATCCCGCTCTATTTATTTGTGTCTTCCATTATAAATCCATTGATTTATTTATTTTGGACATTACAAATTTATCGTTTACAGTCTCAAAATTATTATGATTTTTTTTTAGGTTCATTGTAATAAAAGTCATTTGACATTTATTTTTGGCGTCATTTGCGCTACAGCATCGTGAACAGAGCCGATCGCGCAGATTTATATAATTATGACAATCATAGGCAGATGCCGCCACAGTGGTGTTTCATCATGAATTAGAAGTGTTCTAGACGGGAACCTGTGGCTTGGCAGTGCCCTCACCATATTCATGAAATTCTGTAGAATGTTAGCGAAGGAGAAAAGCCAGCCCTAGTAAGCTCGAATGCAATCGAATCTCGAACGGCCACAATCGTTTGAGCTGAGTGTACATGACACGACGTAACCTTAAAATGACATAAACAGTATTAGGTTAGCTGGTAGTAATTGGGGCACGGTGTAATAGACAGGTGTACCGACTCTATACCTTTAACCCCAACGATTTTGTGTGCCGATTTCTGCTTAGTTCCCCTGGCCGTCGCGAGAGGCGTCGTGACTTAAAAGGCATATACATATGTATTAATGAGACTGTAGTAGTAGAGATTTTAGTGGTATTACTGGGCTTGCCAGAAACAACAGGCCATGCTGTAAATGCCTTTACGAGATCGACGAAATCTGCTGGCCGGCAGAAGAACTAGGACGAAAAAGTCACACATTCTGACACAGTCGTAACACCTGTCTATTACACCTTGAATTGGGGTGTCAGTAAATCAGTCAAATACATTTGAAGGGTGTCAGTAATGGATCCCCATATAAATTTTAGAAATTGATGAATTTATACATCAAAATCGAAGTTTTAAGATCCACCAAAAGTTTTTCATCAAGTAAACATATTAAACAATAATAAATAAAAGAACAACATATACTTTTAGTCTATAAGTACATAATTATAAAATAATGTCGGCGTCAACGCTTAATGTGTCAGTAATTGGGTCATTTACCCTACAGTACGGCAAAGGTTAGGAGAACATTTTTCAATAAACGTAAAACGAGATGTATTCGAATTTCTTATAACCCTGTGCACAGAATATGATTGTATAAGACAATTGGTAGAGCATCAAGTAACTTCTACAACTCGATGTAAATCTTGTGATTATACAAAAAGCATTACTTCTGATAATTTAGTTGTTTCAATACCTATTAACAATTTGAAGAAAAAAAAGCTATAATCTTAACGATTTATTAAAAGTTTCATTTTCTCATTGGTATGAATCAGATAACGGATCATGTGAACAGTGTACAGGAAAAGATATTATGTTTAAGAATGAATTAATATTGACGAAAGATATAGTTGTTATTCGTTTACTATTATTTTCATTACAAGATGATAAAATAGTCAAAGCAATACGTAAATTTAATATATGTACTATTCCCTCAACCACAGTAGTAATAGTTGGACAATCATATAAAGTTATGAATGCTATATTTCATAGTGGTTCATGTATTGAGGATGGCCATTACACCAGTATATGTAAAGAAGAAGGAATGACTAGTAGTTGGATTGAAGCTGATGACGTGCAAATTAAAAAAAGGCAATGGCCCAAAGGCGCTAAAGATCTTTATATTTTGTTCTTACAAAAAAATGATAATAAATAAATAAGCCAACAAAAATTACCACGCTATGGAATAGCTGAAAGAAGAATGCTGCCATTTGGGCTCCATATCAATCATCAATCAAAACGACACAGTACAATATTGTCGTAAATTAATATCAGAAAACACTACAAAATGTGTGAAATCCCCACAAAATTACCTTTTCACAAAAAGGTACAAAAAGAGCGCCAAGTATATAATCTCATCATAAGGAATCCCATTTAAAAACATTTCTTAAAGTGCTATATTTAACTTCACGAAAGTAACGATATACAACAATTGCGCCAATTATCATAATGGCAAAGAAAAAATGTATTAAATAATATTAAGCAGATATATTTTTATACAAATAAATACTTTAATACGAATAAATATTTTATTCAAAATACTTGGCGCTGCGATCTTAGTATTAATTAATTAAAATTTACAATAACTCCCTTACAATCAAAAATACATAAACATATACATATACATATTAAAAATGCAGTCAGATTTATTCTACATATATGTAATTCTATTATCATACGTAGCATATGCACACGCACACATTCACGAACGCACGCACAAGAAGGAAAGAAAGAAAAAAAGATTAATGCAATTTATACACATTTATTCAGTTTAGCAATACCAATTCGGGGCGCAGCGCTAAGTATTTTGAATAAAATATTTATTCGTATTAAAGTATTTATTTGTATAAAAATATATCTGCTTAATATTATTTAATACATTTTTTCTTTGCCATTATGATAATTGGCGCAATTGTTGTATATCGTTACTTTCGTGAAGTTAAATATAGCACTTTAAGAAATGTTTTTAAATGGGATTCTTTATGATGAGATTATATACTTGGCGCTCTTTTTGTACCTTTTTGTGAAAAGGTTAAATATATACAACCAGAACAATCGACGAAAAAACTGCGCATTCACAGGAAGTTTCGGTAGCGGAAGATTTTGGCCAAAATCAAATTCACAGTGCAGCACATTTGCGGTCGATAATTTTAATTTTTTTAATTTATTATACTCTTCTACTTCAAGCTTATGTTCGTCGTACTTATCTCTTCGTTGTCCATTT
The DNA here is from genome assembly GCA_947577245.1 of Andrena bucephala. Taxonomy (NCBI): domain Eukaryota; kingdom Metazoa; phylum Arthropoda; class Insecta; order Hymenoptera; family Andrenidae; genus Andrena; species Andrena bucephala. The sequence goes on from OX387716.1 coordinate 73,508,345, forward strand.
GTTTCGTACGCGTAGCAAAGATCACAAACATCGGATCGTGGCGAACTAAACGAAAAATTTACGTGACGGTTAAAATATTTCATGTACGCCGACTCATCGATTGGAATATAATTCTTTTTTGTCACGGACTTGTAGTACTATAAAAAGGAATAATAAAGACCGCGCAAAGTTAGTGTCTTATCATTAAAGTAATTTAATTTTGTATCTTTCCGTGAATAATGCGACTCGGAATGTGGAATACTGTTGCAATGTTCTTGTATTAAAATCTTTACTTCCTCAGTTAATTTTACGATCTGATTTCCATGTTTGAAAAACAATTTCATCTCGAACAAGAAACACTCGAAAATATAGCTTAGCGAACATTACCACCGCTCCCTGTAGGTGTTTCCTTCTGACCAATAGCAGCGGTGGGCTCCAGCTGCCCTTGAGATCAACACCGGTTAGAGCCCGCCGAAGCTGACTTTCAGGAAGACGAGGAGCCCACCGTAGTGACGTGAGCATGTGACGTCACATTTGCTTCGCGTTGTCACCACTTGGCTTGGCTTCGCGCTGGCGTCAATTCACGCACACATTACCACCGATCCTGTAGGTGTTCCCCCTCCATCAACACCGGCCGGAGCCGTCCAATCTGTGGTGGGAGAGGTGTACGTGTTGTACGGTCGCTGTAGGCGGTCTCTGCCAAATAGGCCTATGCCCCCAGCCTATATGTCATCGTCCGCGCATTTTCGGCAACGAGAGAGTCACTCGTGCGGGCGAATAGTGGAGGGTAAGATCGTCGTCCCACCGGCGTAACTAGTTACACATTGTTACATTCATTGGAAAAAGAATAATAGAAGTATAAGAAGAAACAGTATGACAATAGAGTATAAGTAGTCTCTCTCTCTCTCTCTCTCACTCTCTCTCTCGCTCGCTCGCTCCCTCCCTCCCTCTCCCCCTCTTCCTCTTCCCCCCCCCCTCTCTCTCTCTCTCTCTCTCAATTTCCTTTGGTGCATGCCGCCTTGCTTGTTCGTAGTCGCAGCGCGGCCCGGCGCGCGGCCACGCTAGCGCGGGAGCTCCAGCGGAAGGCTTGCGCTCTGATTGGTCGGTGCTTTTTGTTATTATCTCGTTAACGAAACCTCGGAGAGAATTTTCGCAAAGGAAAAAGTTGTTTGCAATCACCCCCTGAATCACCCCCTTCAAGGAACTCCGACATTTTTGGGACACCCTGTATATATATATACAGGGTGTCCCACCTAAGACTGGACAGCCGGTTTTCTCCTAAACTATAGGAGATAAAAATATAAAAAAAAAATAGGGAATTGCATGGTTCGAGGGGGCCAATTAATTAGCGCGAACGAATTTTTTTATCGATTATTATTTTAAAAGATACGATGGGCAAGTTCGGTTTTTCAAATGGAACTATTTTTTTTGAATACCTGAGTTGATAGTGCGTTCCAAGACAAATTCAATAAGCTTTAATGTATACACTTTATTTTCACTGGTTTTTAAGATATTGCGCTTGCAAATTTACTGATTTTCACTGGAAGAAAACTGTCTGGTATAGCACGGACCGGGGACGGTTTTACTGGCTCCACGGGTGGCACTGCCTTTTGAAATAGATACCTACCTGCCAAAGGTCTACGCCAGGCCCAAAGGCTGGACAATTTTTTTCCGTCAGAAATGCTATCGAGTACTGCGGTATCGAGAAGCGCACCGTTACTTTTATTTCGCACTTGCTTCTACGCTCGGATGGCCGGTTCTTTTGGGAGGGATGCAAGTTCGATTGGTTAGGTTAGGAGGAGTGAAAGTTGCTAGACTAAATTTCAATCATAGGGAGCAGATTGTATCAGAACCATTCGGATTTGCATTCCTTACAAACGGCTGCTCTCTTGAAGCATTGCTCTTCACAGCAATGCCCACCTTCTCTCGCACGGAATACGTTAACGCTTGCTTTTGTTCTGATATTGAAGCTCGTGTTTATACTCGAGAGGACCACGCGTCGACAGCGGGCTACCCCTTTTCTTCCTGTGTCTCTCCACGAGCCGTGTTGACGGTGGATTGTAGGAGCGTAGATATCTGGATGCCAGTTATTGAATTCAGGAGACGATAGAAACATTTTATTACAAAACACACATGTACTATAATTAAAGTAAATCGTATTCCTCTCGGGCAGGAGTACTGATAATGATCGAACTTGCGCCCCACTTCGCGCAGACCAATTACACGGAGGGTAGTCGGGTCACACACTGCCCAAATGATACAGGGTAATTCTGGAGCAACGCCCGTCAAGGAGATGCGCTGGTACCCCGTGGCGAGGACAGACCTTCGCATTGCCTCACCCGATTTTTATGGTTTTTTTCCGGAAAAAGGTACGAATCCTGGGCCGGACGTAGCGAATTGAGGTCGAGCCCCCGCAGTCGAGGGTGAAATATCCATTTGAGCGTATTAAGAAATTCTTTTCTTCGTCGTATCGAAAGGGAAGTGGTGCCAATGGATTCCTTATGTTTTTCTGATGAAAATCATACCAAATGTCATGCAAATGGGACTACTTTGACACAAGCTATTTGTATTCCCTATGTAAAAGTTGTCCGATTTACACGACATTTGGCATGATTTTCATCGGAAATCCCCAAGGAATCCATCCGCGACACTTCCATATCCATACGATAAAGAATAAAGAATTATTTTATTTCCTAACCAGATACAGGGTAATTAAGGAGCAGCGCCCGTCAAGGAGATGCGGCGGCCTGGTACCCCGTGGCGAGGACAACCCCTCGCAGTGGCTGACCGAATTTATTGGCTTTCCACCCGCGAAGGGGTTCGAGTGACTAATAAGAAGTGAGAAATCTTCGACTTGCGCATTTCTCATCAGATCTTTGCAAAACCGACACATATCGATTCCTTATGTTTCGCCGATGAAGCTGACACTAAGAACGACGTAATTCGGACCATAACGAAGGAAGTTCCATGGAATATCGATTTATATCATATCAAGCTGACTTGACTTGGTTAAAAATAGTCCGATTTACATGAAATTTGGTATGATTTTAATCTACGGAACGCCAGGAATCCATTGGCGCCACTTCCCCTTCGATACGATGAAGAAAAGAAGCAAACATTTGAAATCCTGAACATTTCTCACTTCTTAATGGTATTCCAAACCCTTCGAGGGTCGAAAGCCATAAAATTCGATGGGCACTGCGGGGTGTTGTCCTCGCCAAGGGGTACCAGGCCGCCGCATCTCCTTGACGGGCGCTGCTCCTTAATTACCCTGTATCTGGTTAGGAAATAAAATAATTCTTTATTCTTTATCGTATGGATATGGAAGTGTCGCCGATGGATTCCTTGGGGTTTTCCGATGAAAATCATTACAAATGTCGTATAAATCGGACAACTTTTAGATAGGGAGTACAAATAGCTTGTGTCAAAGTAGTCCGATTTGCATGATATTTGGTATGATTTTCGTTAGAAAAACATAAGGAATCCATTGGCGTCACTTCCCTTTCGATACGATGAAGAAAAGGGTTTCTTAATACGCTGTAATGGATAATTCACCCTCGACTGCGGAGGGTCGACTTCAATTCGCTACGTTCGGCCCAGGATTCGTACCTTTTTCCGGAAAAAAAACCATAAAAATCGGGTGAGGCAGTGCGAAGGTCTGTCCTCGCCACGGGGTACCAGCGCATCTCCTTGACGGGCGTTGCTCCAGAATTACCCTGTATCATTTGGACAGTGTATGACCCGACTACCCTCCGTGTAATTGGTCTGCGCGAAGTGGGGCGCAAGTTCGATCATTATCAGTACTCCTGCCCGAGAGGAATACGATTTACTTTAATTATAGTACATGTGTGTTTTGTAATAAAATGTTTCTATCGTCTCCTGAATTCAATAACTGGCATCCAGATATCTACGCTCCTACAATCCACCGTCAACACGGCTCGTGGAGAGACACAGGAAGAAAAGGGGTAGCCCGCTGTCGACGCGTGGTCCTCTCGAGTATAAACACGAGCTTCAATATCAGAACAAAAGCAAGCGTTAACGTATTCCGTGCGTGAGAAGGTGGGCATTGCTGTGAAGAGGGCCTCTTCAAGAGAGGAGCCGTTTGTGAGGAATGCAAATCCGAATGGTTCTGATACAATCTGCTCCCTATGATTGAAATTTAGTCTAGCAACTTTCACTCCTCCTAACCTAACCAATCGAACTTGCATCCCTCCCAAAAGAACCGGCCATCCGAGCGTAGAAGCATGTGCGAAATAAAAGTAACGGTGCGCTTCTCGATACCGCAGATGTACCTACCTAAGTAGCATTTCTGACGGAAAAAAATTGTCCAGCCTTTGGGCCTGGCGTAGACCTTTGGCAGGTAGGTATCTATTTCAAAAGGCAGTGCCACCTGTGGAGCCAGTAAAACCGTCCCCGGTCCGTGCTATACCAGACAGTTTTCTTCCAGTGAAAATCAGTAAATTTGCAAGCGCAATATCTTAAAAACCAGTGAAAATAAAGTGTATACATTAAAGCTTATTGAATTTGTCTTGGAACGCACTATCAACTCAGGTGTTCAAAAAAAAAATAGTTACATTTGAAAAACCGAACTTGCCCATCGTATCTTTTAAAATAATAATCGATAAAAAAATTCGTTCGCGCTAATTAATTGGCCCCCTCGAACAATGCAATTCCCTATTTTTTTTATATTTTTATCTCCTATAGTTTAGGAGAAAACCGGCTGTCCAGTCTTAGGTGGGACACCCTGTATATATATATATATTTCTGCTGAGTATTTTGTATGTAATTAATGTAAGATCATAAGATTAGTATATTATAATGAGAATGGGAAATATTTACAGAAGCGTGTATGAAATTATGGAAGATAGAAAAATATATTCAAGTGATATTTACATTGTTCGCTAAATACATCCTATATACATCCTATACACATATACACTATGTACATTATCGTCGCAAATTAGCGGATAAAAAGCAAATTTGTTCAACTTTGTCTACTAATATTGATGTTCTCTTTGCACTAATAATATTGCCTGCCATTGAAAATAATCTTTCGCTGAATGCTTGGGAACCAGGTATTCCCAAGTAATTTGTTGCCACGGGAGCCAATTTCGGGAAACGGGACGCATTTTTCCTCCACCAATTTAAAGGTATTCCGTGGTGCAACATTCTCTCCTTTGTATGTTGTGATCTCCTGCGTTGGGGATACATAAACATTTTGGTTGGATTTTTGTTCATCCTTTGCAATATTATCGTAAAACTCAGATAGAGTACCCGATGACGGTGACTCTGTGATAAAGAAGAAATATATAACATACAACAATTAGCAGAATCTCGCATAATCTTCTTATTGTTTTATACTCACCTGACGTTTGGTTTCATGGTGGAGTTGTCTCATGCATGTCGCTTGCGTCGTGTTACTCGGTCGCAACTGAATGCAATAAACATTGAGCCGACGTTTTCCTTTCTGCGGACAACACCCTATCTTTGACGCGAGGGTCCATGATCATTGAAATTAATCCTTTTGTTTAATTCGGCCAATAAGGTGTTTTTAAGGTTTAATGTGTGACACTTATTATCTTTTCTTATAAAATCCATCAGGGTGTGTCTTAAGCCATATATCGTGGGTATGTAGTTGGGTAAGGTTGGTATTTTGTCCATGGTCATGATTACAGTCTCTTCCTTAAATATTTTTAACGATTTGGAATATTCTTCGATCATGGACCACTCACCAATGTTTATAGTGTCCGGCATACGTGGCTTGCCGAGAATTACATTTAACGATCGTCGTACCTCGAACAAGCGACTTAGCATGTCATATCGCGGGTTCCATCTAGTCTCGACATCGTTAATGAGCTTTAGTGTTTCGGATTTGGGTGAATCTTTTTTTGTTGCATCCTCAATTTTTGGTTCGCAGATGTAGAGCGGTGAAAGACAGTGACAATGGTTCTGTATTTTTCTAAAACTGCGAGCAATTCCTCGCAACTTTTAATCGAATTTTTGATAACTTTTTTTTTTTAGGAGGGGGATAATGCTTTATGCATACCTCAACATTGCTGCTGGGGTTATGTGGGACTCCCTGCCAAATAGGCGGACTACCCACTAAAAACCCCTTCCGATTGTGCCTCCTTACCCGTGCCCTTGGGGGACGGGTGTACGGCTGGGTAATACTTACTCCCTCCCCCACCAAAAACTGGGGGCAGCAGATGCAAGACCGCTGATCCCCCCGGCACACACTAGCCATTAGGCCAAGCCACCTAACGCCCCTAAAGGGCCTCAATCTAAACGATTAAAAACCGAAATAAATTACGCGGGTATCACCATACACATAACAATTAACACACATATAGCGGTCAAATACGCGGGGGACACCACATACACTACACAAGAACCACAACACGTATCACACATAAGCGGTTAAATACGCGGTGGGGACTACACACATAAAAAACGGTTAAATACGCGGAGACATAACGAACATGAAAATAGATATGGCTTAGTCATTTTATCAAATTTAGACCTGCCATCCCGCTTTCATTGTGGCAGAGATTAATCAGCCCTCATTTCCCCTAACCGGGGTCAGGTTGCCGGGTGGGAGGAAGTATTCTCCTCCTCTTCCTCCGGAGTTGAGTCTTGGTGGGAGGAGGGTTAGCACCCCTCCTCTTACCCTTCCTCCTAGTCTGCAGGACCTTCCTAGCTGCTTCAGCTCTAAGCGCGTCACGTCTAGCCGCCCTAGCCTCCCGTTCCTTCACCTGTTCTTTCGCTGCCCTGTCACTCATTGTTTTTATTATTATTATTATTATTAAACGTCTTTATTGCACAACATAAGCAGATATAACGTTCTCGAACGAGACGTTGCCGTTCTTACAGGAGACTCACGAGTAGAGCGGTTTACCTGTGAATTTGTGGGATTAGTTCGGGTGGCGTGCGATTAAGAAATGAATTTCAAGATACGAGAGTCCTTCTTTAGCAATAAATAACAAATGTTTATTCAAAATAAATGGTTATTGACCTTTGGTCGCTCAGTCGATAAAACAATGTGATTCTTTTATAAGGTAATCGCGTAACGACGTATCGGTCGGTATTAAAGAATATCGCTCGGTTTGGGTTTTCCACGCTTAGTCGGTAATTAGGAGTATTATATATGTTTTAGACGCTAAGTCGGTTATAAGGAATATCGCGTTAATTATTCTAAAGATACGATTCTAAATCGTAATTGAACATAAAGTCTTAGACACGTAGTCTGTATAATGTGTAATACAAGAATTGACGCTAGGTCGATTTAGTAATGTTGAGTTGAGATATCGAGAGGATTCCTTCTGTCTGTATTGTTGTGGCTTCCAGTTGCCTATCAGCTTGCCCACGCTTTCTAGGATGGTAGCTGAGTGCTAGTGTAAGCGATCTCAGATGGTAGCCAGGTAGCCGGTAAAGGCGTCCCCAGATGGAAGTTGAATTTGGCTTCCTTCCTTCGGATTTGGTAATGACTTCTGGTGCCTATTAGCTGGCCCACGCTTTGGAGTATGTGGTGTAGGGAACGGTAAGTATGCCCTGGATGTGTAATTGAGGAGCTAATTAAAGCTACCTCGGTTTTGAGATTGAGGAGCTAATTAAAGCTACTTCGGTAGGAAGTTGAGGAGCTAACTAAAGCTACCTCGATAGGAAGTTGAGGAGCTAACTAAAGCTACCTCGATAGGAAGTTGAGGAGCTAACTAAAGCTACCTCGGTTTTGAGATTGAGGAGCTAATTAAAGCTACCTCGAGAGGAAGTTGAGGAGCTAACTAAAGCTACCTCGGTTTTGAGATTGAGGAGCTAATTAAAGCTACCTCGAGAGGAAGTCTTTTAGAGTTTGGGTTTTAAAGATAACTTCTTGTGTGCTGGTTCGCTGGCAGAACCTCGTCGTCGTCTGTTCTTCGTGGTTCGGTGGCAGAACCAAGTCTGATTCTCTGCTGCTGGCGAGCCTGTATTTATACTCGTTGTTGGTGCTTGGCCCGCGCCAATCACTAGCTGCGCGATCTCGCGCACCAATTATAATTAACGTCCGGTTCGCGCCATTCGCGTACTACGCTCGGTTTATTCGGCGTCCGGTTGATCGTGCTGTCTACACACGCGCGCTCTATTCACTCGCGGCACTGAGTTCACTTGTTTGAAAGGACGGTTATGCGCGTGCGTTGCGCGTCACTGGATTCACTCGCGCGCTGTTCGAACGCGCTCTCTTAGATATAAGGTAAACATAATTAACAATTTGTGTAAAAACAAAGGAAAAATTTATGGCGGTCGTAGCGGTACGTTACACAGAGGACAACAAAGAGAAAGTAAACAACGACCAAAGCAAAGGCGAAGTTCAGTCCGAGACTGTTTTTCAACTTAACCTAAGACGGTAACTTAACCTAGTTTTGTATAATGCAGAGAAAGTTAATATAAGAAAGGAGGACAAAACATACTAACCTAGGCTTAATATAAAATAATAACATAACATAACCAAGGCTTAGAATAAATCAGGAGACTGGTTTATAGAAGCGAACACAGTTTTCTGGGCGAACACCTTGAGGGCAGTCCAATTTTCCGGGGACTTAGTGCCGAGAGCAATTATAGAGTGGGCCTCTATCGAGGCCCCCAAAATCACTGCTAAATCCCTACGTTCATCATCATACGCTGGACATGCCGTAAGGACGTGTTCCGCGTCATCCACGGTATCCACGCCGCAGACCTCACATGAGTGGACCCTCGATTTTCCGATTTTTGCCTTAAAGGCATTGAACGCCCCATGTGCTGTCAATAACTGGGATAACCAGTAGTCCGGCTAGAAAATTTTCCCATCTGAACCAAGGAAAGTCCGGACAGATGGGACCAGCCTCCTTGTCCAATTTTCATGTTTATACGCGTCCCACATCTCCTGCCACTCCTGGGTTGCGTCTTCGAGGGCCAGTCTTCTGTGGGCCACCGCCCTTGTTGCTAAACGGGCAGAGTCCCCCCTAAACTCGGGATTGACCCTATCCTCCGCCTTCCCCACGTGGACCCTTTCCCACATTCTGACCTTTATTTCTATCCGCATCCTGCCAGCCAGGACACAGAGGGCCTGGTGCGACACCGAGCGGTATGCCGTCGTGGATCTAGTTAATGCCGATCTTTGTGCCCTCCTGAGGGCTTTCGGTTTGCCTCCAAGTGCAGCGCAGGGGCCCATACCGGCGCCGCGTACAGCACGACCGACTCCCATACTGAATAATATAGTCGTCGTGCGTGCACTGACGGGCCGCCGATATTGGGGAGCAATGCTGCCAATGCCCCCATAATCCTATCCCCCTTAGCCGCTGCGACCTAGGTATCGAACTGTCTCCGCAGAGGTGACTGTATTATCCAGCACCTCGAAGTCGGTTATTTTACCTCTTTGTCCGGTAAGCAAAATAATCTCCGTCTTTGCGGGAGCGATACAATACAACCAACCTTCTCTCCTTCCTGGTTACCTGCCTATTTATTAGGTAATTCAAAACATATACGTTGTCCACGCATCCCACCCCTTTCCTAAAACCGGCCTGACTCGGCGGCAACAACCTCTTAACCTCCACCTCCTCTCTCAATTTCTCTGCCAACACCGACGCGTATACTTTGTATGCCGTCTGTGTCAGCGTAACCCCCCGGTATTCCTCCACCCTTTTTCCGTTCCCTTTCTTAATCACCGGCACCACTATTCCTTCCCTCCACTCTTCCAGCCATCCCTCCCCCTTCCAAACCCTGTTACAAATTTCCCATAGACAGTCCTCCACCTCTATCCCCCCATATTTCCACACCTCATTCATTATGCCATCCCCCTCTCTCGTCTTACCCTCTTTCAGATTTCTCACTACCCTTCTAATCTCCTCCTTACATAACTCCCCCTCTTCGTCCTCCCCCTCCTTCTTTCCCCTCCCTTTCTCACCCTCCACTCTACTCCTCCTAACAATCCCTTAAAGTATTCCTCCCACTCCATTTTTATCCCCTCCTCTATCCTCCTCCTCCTCCTCCTCTCTCTATTTACCACTTTCCACACTTGCTCCTCCGTTTTTACCCCTTCCACCTCCTTCTCCCACTTTTCTACCTCCTCCCTCTTCTTCTCCTCACACATTATCCTATACTCCTTCCTCCCCTCCTTATACTCCTTCCCATCTCCGCCTTCCCTCCTCCAACGTCTCAACGCCCTTCTTACCTTACCTTTCTCCTCCCAACACTCCTTATCCCACCACCCTCCCTTTCCTACCCGCCTTCCTCCTTGCCCCACCTTCCCTATCGCTCCTTTTACCCTATCCCTCAGCTCCCTCCACTCTTCCTGTATTCCTCTGTCCCCTCTTTCTCTTTTACCAAAATTCCTTACAAACTCCTCCCTCCCCTCTACCGTCCAATTCCCCCTCCCTGCCCCTCTTCCCTCCCCCTTCTCCTTCCTATCCCCTCTCTGCATTCCCCCCTCAGCCACACTACCACCGGATGATGGTCTGACTCTACCCTATCACACACTTCCATCCTCTCCACTCTCTCCCTTGTATCCTCATTCCCCAAAACATAATCAATGACCGAATTCCCTCTCCCTCCTGTGTATGTCCACTCCCCCTCTTCGTCCCCTTCCACATTTCCGTTTATTATCCCCCACCCCTTTCCCCCAAATATTTGCATAACCTCCTCCCTTCCCCATTCACCTCTCTGTCCTTCGATCTCCTACTTTCCCTTCCCCTCTCCTCTTCCTCACCCCCCTCCCACACCTCTCCCCCTTCCCCTCCTGTCCTCGCGTTAGAATCTCTCCTTATCACCACCCTTACTCCCTCCTCTCTCCCTTCCACCCACTCCTTCAACTCCTCCAACTTCCTCTGCAAATCCTTATTCACGTACACCCCAACCACTCTCCACCACTCCCCCCCCCCATCTTCACCTTCCTCATCATTATCCCCTCCTTCTCCCCCTCCTCCCCTTCTCTTGTTTCCATCCCCTTTCTCACTCCCATTATCATACCCCCTTACTGCCCTTCCTTTCTTACTCTCCCTCTTCGCCCCTTGCTTCCACCCTTTGGCAGCTTATTCCTCACCCTATCCCCCAGCCTCTTTCCTCTACCCACGTTTCACACAACACCACCACATGCCATTCCTCCAACCCCTTCCAGAAACCTCCATCTTTATTATTTAAACCCGCCACATTCCAGAACGCCACCTTATATCTTCCTTCCTCTGCACCCCCTCTCCCCCCTCTATCCGCTCTCCCCTCCATCCTTCCCCGCCTTTTCGTTTTCCTGCTCCTCCAACCATATCTCCCCTACCTCGTCCCACCTCCTCAACCTCCCATTCACCCACATTTTCATGTACCCTACCTGCACATTTTTCCCCCTCTCCATTTCTCTCTCTGCCTCTCTATCTATCTTCCACCTCCCTCTTCTCTCCTCCCCCGTGAGGTCATCCTCAATCCTCACCTTTCCCTCCCTCAACTTTCTCCTCGCCTCCATTACCTTCCTTTTTTCCTCCCTTCCCGCCAATTTCACCAGAGCCATTCCTCGTCCCTCCCCTCCCGCTTTACCTATCTTTTTCATCTCTTTTATACCTCCCCACTCCAATCCCATCTGCCCCCAGAGCCTCTTCACCCCCTCCTCCACTTCTCCTCCTTCCACCCCCAATCCCCTTATCACCACGTTGCACCTTCTACCCTCCCTCTCCTTTTTGTCCTGCATTACCTCCAGCCTTCTCAGCCTCATTCTCCACCTGTCCCTCCTTCACTACTTTCTTTCCATTTCTTCCTTCCTTTTCCCAACTCTCTACCTTCTCCATGACCTCCTCCATCCCTTTCTTCCAGTCTCTCCAACTTTTCTTCTATTCCCTCCCTCCTTGCCTTCTCCTCCTTCACCCACTCCTCCCACCTCCTTCTTTCACCTCTCCATTCCTCCCCAACTTTCTTCTTTCTTCCCTTTCACTCCTCATCTCCTTCTTCATTTCCATTATCTCCCTTATCAGCTCCTTCAACATTCCTTCCATCCCTACCATTCCCCCTCCCCCCTGTTCGCCTCCCTTTTTGCCCCCTTTTTCTGGCGACCTCGCCGTTTTTCCACTCTTAAATCCTCCCCTTCCCTCCTCCCCTTCAATCCTCCCCAGTCTCCTCTGCCTCCTCCTCTTCCCTCTCTCTCTTTTTCCCCCAGTAATTTTCCAGGCTACCCACACTGCTCCCCACGCTACTACCACTGTCCTTCCTATACCTTTCCTTTATATTTGCGCTCCCCTTCCCTTTCCCCCCCATTTGCCTTTCTCCCCCACTCCCCCCCCCCCCCCCCCGCTTCTACCAAATCACCCTTCTCTTTATCCATGCTCCTAATTTCTTTTCCCCGTTCAAAATTTCCCGCCTTCCTGCCTTCCTGTCGGCACCTCTACCTCTTCCACTACTCGACAGGTGTCTCTTCGCTCCGCTCTCTAGCCGTTATTCCCGCCAAGACCTCGCCTACCTCTCTCACCTAACCTCCGAGCCTTCCCTTAACACTCCTATTTCCCTGCCACCCACACTCCTATCCCTTTCCCCCTTATATCTCTCCTTTCCCCACTTCTTCTCAACCCTTCACACTCACACTTTATCCTCCCTTTCACCGCTTCACCACACTTTCCCTCACACTCTAACACCGCTCACTTTCGCACACCGCGACCGGAAACGGAAGTCTCCAATATCCTTAGTGATGCTTTCCTTAACTTTTTCCCTTTCATTGTGGAACATTTCGGGTATTATTTCGTCAGAAAAGAGTGCTCGATTCGGGATGTCGTACCTCGCTTCAGCTATCTGCATGAGATTTTTAAATCCTGGGTTGCTTACCAGTGAAAACGGCTGACAATCGGATATTATCATGCTCACAATTGCGGCTGTCAATGCTTTTGCTCTTGGAGAATTTTTATGAAACGTGACGACTTTCTTGCTACTGTCTGTGTTGGTCACAATATTTATATTTCCTAAACCTACACTGATCTCAGGCGTCTCCAGAGTTTTATATATATCAGCATGTTGGATTTGCATATGCCTCCTCAGGGATGACGTACAGGGATCCCGCCTTTGTCTTAAATCTCTTTTTGCAGTGGTTACACATCCCTTTCTCGCGATTTAATTTAGAAAACCACCTCCACACGGAACTGTGATTTTTCCGCTGTCTCTCAGGAATGGAATAATGTTCCTGATCAATATCGGAGCTACTTTCAAGAATTTCCATATTCTCAGTATGTTGCAGCTGTATCCCACTATTATCACAAAACTGGGCCATTCTTTCTACGCACGTCCGTTCACTTTGGGTTTCCAGACAAGACTGCTTTTACAAATGCAACCGCTTTAACATCTTTTGTTAAATACAAAATGTCTTTAAAATATTTATAAGCTAAATTCCTATTGGTCAATCCATTTCCTTTTGGGTATCGATTTTTAGAAACAAGCGAGTCGTGCTCGTCAAGCCGAGCAAGCTCGCCGATACACGGGCCGTCTGATCGGTCATGGCTGAGCAAGTCGTGCTCGCCAAGCCGAATCGCCGAACCTAGGCGATCCGAGCCACGTTCCGTCTGATTCCACCTAAACGTTCAGACCAAAATGTTTATGTATCCCTAACGCAGGAGATCACAACATACCTGGGAGAGAATAATAATCACACCACACAAGTGTTTTCACAGTTATCTACCTATACTTAAACGGCGGCATTATCTCGCCTGTCTTGTGAGCAAATAAAAGAAAAGTTCGATAATTATGTTAAAAATAAAACGTTCTAATAAAGATAAGTTATATCTAACAGTTCCCTTCTTCTCCTCTATTTCCACCTGATATATTTGCCCCATGTGTAATTAAAGACAAAAGTATATAAATTATCTTACTTTCATACTACGCGTCGCGTATTATTTCCTAATAAACGTTAGAAGAACATTGCTCGTTGTGCAGCTTAAGGCACGTTACAATGGGATCCAAAAGTTCTTCGATTGTCGAGGAGCACAGTTCCGCGATACAACAAAGGTTGAAATTGTATGAAAAAAAAATGGATTATGCTGTTTCATAATTATTTAAACCACCAATTCAGATTTCACACGAAACAACGAATTTTAAAAAACATTAATATTTTAGTTTATAACTTTTTTCTAATTGTTTAAACAATTGATTTAACTTTTACTATTTGATAGATCTAATTAAAAGAAGTAACTTTCGTCTTAACATTTTTTTTCTATCTCTTACAGTTCGCGAGTTATAACACAAAATCGGAAAATACACGAATTTTCAGGGGTTAATTTCACCCCCTTAGAGTGATTTTGGGCAGCAAAAAAAATTGCGTTGTAATCAGGAGGAAATCCCCTACATATCCACAAAGTTTCAGAATTTTTTGAATTTCCGGGTTCGGGATCTTCCCTTGTTAGTTCCCTCCACTCTTCCTTTACTCCCCTCTGCCCTTTTCCCAAACTCCTTTCTTCCCTCCTCTGACCAGTTCCCTCTTTCACATACCCTCTCCCCCGCCCGTCCTCCCTCTTCCCCTCTTCACCCTCCCACTTTCAGCCACACCACTACCGGGTGGTGGTCCGAATCTACCCTCTCTCCTATCTCTATTCTATCTATCTTCTCCCTCGTGTCCTCGTTCCTCAACACATAATCTATAACCGAACTTCCTCTCCCTGCTGTGTAGGTCCACTCCCCCTCCTCGTCTCCTTCTACATTTCCATTAAGGATTCCCCACCCCCTCTCCCCTACAAACCTGCACAGCCTTTTCCCCTCCCTATTTCACCATCTCCCCATACTCATCCTTCGACTTCCTGCTTCCCCCACTACTACCTCCCTCAATTTCCTCGCACCGTACCTCCCCCCCCCCCCTCCCCGTCCTCGCGTTAATGTCTCCCCCAATAACCGTACTAACTCCATTCTCCCATTCCTCTGTCCACTTCTTCATCTCCTCCAATTTCCCCTGTAAATCTTTGTTCACGTATACGCCTACTACCCTCCACCAATCCCCCCCATCTTTACTTTCCTCACCATCAACCCTTCTTTCTCTCTACCCCCCCCTCCCCACTTTTCCATCTCCAGCCCTTTTCTCACCCCCATTATCATCCCCCCATCGTCCTCCCCTTCTTACTTTCTCTCTTTGCAAACTGACTTTCCCACTCATATCCCCTTGGCAGCCTGTTCTTCACGTATCCCCAATCCTTCTCCTCCACCCACGTTTCACTCATCATCATTATATCCCATTCCTCCAACCCTTTCCAGAAGTCCGCATCTTTCCTTCTCACCCCTGCCGCATTCCAAAACGCTATTTTACAGCACGCAGTCCCTTTTGTCCCCCTTCCCTTCCCTTTTTCTCCTCCCCACTTTCCTCGTTTCCCTGGTCCTCAACCCATTTGTCCCCAAACTCATCCCGCTTTCTCATCTTCCCATCTACCCACATCTTCATGTACCCTACCTGCACCTTCCTTCCCTTATCCTTCTCCTCCTCTGCCTCCCTCACTATCCTCCACCTCACCCTCCTCTCCTGCTCCGTTAGGTCATCCTCAATCCTCTCCCTCCTGCCCTTCAGCTTCTTCTTCGCCTCCATCACTTTTATTTTTCCCCCCTCCCCGCTAACTTCACCAACACCATTCCATTTCGCACCTTTACCTTATTACCTATCCTCACTACTTCTTTTATCCCCCCTTCCTTCAGGTCCATCCTTTCCCATAACTTCCTTACCTCCTCTCTCACCACCTTACCCTCTTTCTCCAGCCCCCTTATCGCCACATTATCTCTTCTCTCCTCACGCTCCTTTTTGTCCTGTTTTAACTCCAATCTCCTCAATTATCGACAAGCTGCATGCTCTCGCACACGATCGCAGAATGTCGAGACTGGACAGATAGATGCAACGAATGCATACGAGCCATCATAGAGTTTCGACGTAAAAGCCTGCTACTGGGAAATAGCAAACGTCGTCGTTTACTGTTGATCATCATACGTTTCAAGTTATTACGGATTGGTGTGCGACAGAAAGTGGTAGAGCTAGATCGGAAGAGAGTGATGTTACAAGACTTATTGTTTTCATCGTCGGACGGGGAGATTTTTGGAATTGATGATAATCTAACGCCATCTAGGTCCCGTGAGCTGGATGCGGAAACAGTTGTGCTAGAAACGCTTAAAATTCGCGATACCGTGGGCGTTCAATAATTGTGCGAGGCCGCGTGGACCAGTATTTTTAACCATGGAATTGAATGTTTTACACGCGATCAGCGTGATGTAATGAAACATATAGTACGATACAGCAGTGTATGGTGTCGTGCATTGTAGGGGACAAGGATATTTCGAGGCGTAAAGAGGTATACATTACCGCGATTACATGTACACCATTGATGCTTTTACGCGATATTGAGAACAACTCGACGGAAGTGTACGAGGGATTGTATCCTACAGCGGTGATGTCTGTAGATGCGTTTCTAGACAACGAATTACGGCGTTACGTTCGTGAGTGTCCGAGACTAGTTTCATGATCCTTCTTCGGACCGATACTGTTAGCGACACGTGTCCGATATCCTGACGCGAATTTGATTACGTGGCGGAAACGTCTTGTGGAATATCATAGAGTCTTTTATATCAGGTGATTGTGAGAAAGAAAAAAAACATGGAGACGTTACGTTCAAGAACGCGTTTGGGGTGTTGGCTCGGATGTCTGAACTTTTGAGGACCACCGCGGAATTTCGCGATTGGATGGACAGATGCGACGAGTCTATACGACACATCGTTGCGAAGCAGCAAGGCGAACGCGTGCCGGTGTGGGAGAAACAGCGGATAGTGTCGTTGCTCGCGCGAACAAAAACATTGTGTGCGATAGTGCGAGGACGATTATTGCGCGTAGGGTGTAGGCTCGCCGCTCGAGCGACGGCATCCAAGGTCCTGTGGGAGGAACTTGAAACAGCGTTTGAGAAACGTTTGTTGACCGGGGCTGTGATCAACGTGGGGGACGTCGATCCACGCCGATTCTTTCAGAATGCCCGTCGTATGGTGATTTCGCACGTTACGAACACCATTACGGAACATCGCAGCGTATCTGTGAACACTGTTCTAAACGCTGAATTCATGTTGCGGAACGAGACGGACGTGAAGATTTTCGCAACGCGTAATCACGTACTTTTAATGTCCTTGAATGTTCGCGAGTGGTACGCGAAGCAAGTGGTCACTCCGACGTTGGTCGCGATGGAGGAGTTTCAGGAGCGTGAGAACGGATGGACATTACGGACAGTGCAGAATCTCCTGATAAACATAAACAAACACAATCCGTTGCGTGCCGGTTGCGACGTGCCGCTTCCGCGAGTGGTCGTGTCGAAAAAAGCGGTGGTGAACGTTCGGTGCAACGAGAACACATGTTTTTTATGGTCGGTAGCAATCCACGCTCGCGTGCCTGCCCATGGGGAAGTATTCTCGGATCGCGGTCTGTTCGTCGCACGGCACTTCATCGAACACGAAGATCGAATCGGGTCGAGCGTCTCTCGGCGGGACGATCTCGGGAGTGTCCGAGTAGGGAAAGTATCCGAGTCCGCCGACGCGCGACAACACTCGCTCCAGATACCGATACTTTGGCTGTCGCAACGATTTCGAGTACACGTACACGTTCTCGAAGCGCAAACCGTGCGGACTCTCCGGTAGGCTGAGAAGCACGTTCGTTTTTCCGCACCCGGACGGCCCGCAGATCACGGCTCGCACGCTGTTCGGCAACAACGAACCGTGCCTGCGCGAACGAGTCTCATCCCACGTCAAATCCTCCAACGCCCTGTTCGCGGTCACGCGAATAGCGTTCGGTTGTTTCGCGAATCGCATGTTCTTTCTCCCCCGCCGAGTTCGTAACGCCACTGCTATTTATACCCACGACAACTATCGAGCGAATCAGAATCTTAGCGCTCCTTGGACCGATCGCTATCGACTTACGACTGTCCTTACATCCCCGTGTATCTGCATTTTCACATGTATGGTGGCAGTAACGCGTAGATCAACGAAGAAGAAGAAGAAGACAGGATCGGGACTCGTGAACGATGTCATAAACCGTTTAGCGATAGAGCTACACATTCCGGGGTATCTGTTCTGCAGACCGGGGACGCGTTTGCTGAAACGTTTGGGTCGCGGCAACGGAGGTATAAATCCGCTGGACGCCGCTTGTCGGGAGCACGATATCGCGTACTCTCGTCGAAAGTATTTGGAGTGGCAACACGAGGCGGATCACGCGTTAGCCGTAAAAAAGCAGCGGCGACTGGAGTGTGGGCCACGATGAAAGCTAAGTCTAAACTCGGCATGGGTATGAGAAGAAGAAGAAGAAGGAATACGAGAAGGATACGCAAGTCCAGAGGACAACGGTCGCGACAGCACCGTGTTCTACCGGTAGCGAAACGCGGTGGCTTTCTTCCGCTTCTTCTGCCTGCTCTGTCGGCTATCGGAGCATTGGCCGGTGGAGCGGCAGGTTTCATCAAAGCGGTCAACGACGCGAAGGCCGCGCGAAAACAGCTGGAAGAAACGTTGCGTCATAATCGGGCGATGGAAGGGCGAGGAATGTATCTGGCACGGTACAAGCGCGGCGCCGCACAGTGGAACAAGAATGCCCTATTTATTTGGACATCGGCCAAAATTTGAAGTGTCAAAATTCTGTTCTATAGCTTCATTAAATCTTTATTAAGTGTTCGTAGCATTAGAAAACACAAAGAAATAAACTTTATATTCACATTAGGTTTGATTTAATTGTATATGAATCTGACCTATATGAAAATTTCAGTTTTTTTGTCTTTTAGTTGCACCACTTTAAACCATTATTGCCTAAATACTATTACTTCATAAGTTCTCAATAATTTACATATTACTGAGTATTTTATTATTAATGATTTTGTACAAAAAACATTCTGAATTAACTTGGATTTCATCAATTAACAACTGTATTAAATAAAAATGTGTTGCACTCAATACTATAATAATTCAACTAGCGATTTAAAGTTTTGCTCAATGTCGCCCAAGGTCTAAAATACCTTAATTTAATCCTTTAATGGTAAGGTTTTGAACTGTACAAAAATTACCTGCTACTAGCTGCGATTAATAAAATAAATCTAATGTAAACATTTCAGTTTATACGTATTTAACCTCGGTTAGCAGACAGGCTCGATCGTCGCGACACGCGTATATCGACGAACGCATGAATCACGTGCCTGTTTCCAAGACGCCGCGACTGTTATCAATTAGTACATTAATTGTAAAAATGGAAATTATTGATAGTAATTACGATCTGTATTCATATATACTTCGATTAAACTGTAGCTGTAACGATTATAAAGTAATTACAAGAAGTTCTTGAGTTAGTTCCGGTTGACATGTCGGATGAAATATTAAATTTAATCGAAGACAAAATAAGAAAGTTTTCGGCGAATTTATACAATAGGTGGACCACAGCACGCTGCAATAAAAATTATTTTTTTAAAAAGTTGACCGCATTAATAAAGAAATATCTTCGTTCACTTCTACAAAAATTGATTCGACTGAAATTACGCATCAACTAGTTATGACAATGGTAGACGGAAAAATCTGCAATGTGTTGTCAGAAACGAGTTCCGCTAAGAGATGTTATATCTGCGCTGCTACACCAAGGTATATGAATGATTTAAAACAGGTCGATAAAAATGTATGCAAAGAGGTGTTTGAGAAATGCAGGGATGAGCGTGCTGGTAGCAAATGAGGTTAGGACAACGGTGAGAAGGGTGAAACACTGACACAGCCGGTGCAATGAGCAATGGTCAATTTATTAAAATGCACACGTGAGCCTTGAGCCTCCTTCTATCACTTAAACACTAGTCGTGGTATGAAATGCAGAAAGTATGAGTGCACGTGAACGCGACGCTCGATGAGCACCTTACACGCGACAAGTTTGCAGTGAGCACAGTGAAACGAACGGTTGAGTGTACACACGGTATGCGCTTGAGAAGAACAATTAATGCACTGATTAACGAGCAGTTTACGAGATGAGAGAATTGAACTTGATCGAAAGCGAACCCGTCTATCTCTTCATGCTGCGTGAACAAGAGTGATGAACGTTGGACAATCAGACTTCCGGTACGGGTCGTCTCGAACATTCTCGAAGATCGACGGACGTGGGAAAATCTGATTGGTTGAGCCACAGATGTGGTGAACTGTGATTTGCTACGCGTAACCGACCGAAACCGTTTCACACGATGCGCTGATTGGATGATTGTCGGTTGAGGAGCGCCGATGATTGGTGATCGACTGTCGCTCAGCGTCATCGATTGGCGGATCGACCGTCGATCTGTGACTCTGTTGTATGACCGTCTTAGTAAGGGTTGGAATGGTAAAATAGCTTTTGAAGAGGAGGATTTAAAAGCATATTACTCCAGGCGAGAGGAGTTAACTATTGAAGAGGGAATCGTAATGTGGGGTTACCGCGTAATAGTACCGAGTAAGTTAAGATTGCACATTTTAGAGGAATTATACAGCACTCATTTAGGGATAGTTAAAATGAAAGGTTTGGCCAGGTCGACTTGTTAGTGGCCCGGATTAGACAACGACATAGAAAAATTTGTCAAAGGTTGTAGGGCGTGCAATTTAGCTTCACCGGATCCTAGGAAAACAAAGTTGAGTTTGTGGCCGCAAGCGAAGGAAAATTTCGAAAGAGTACACTTTTAAGTAAGTACCTGTTAGGGTACAGAAATGCGGTACATTCTAATACCGGCGAGTCTCCAGCAGTATTAATGTTGAATAGGCGCGTGCGTATTCGATTAGACATGTTAAAACCTAACGACCGTAGTGCCAGTAGTAGCGCGAGAGATCATCTCGTTAGATACCATGGAGGAAAAAGGTTGCAAAATTTTGGCGAAGGGGAGAAGGTGTACGTCCGCGATTATAGACAAGTCAATAAAAAAAAATGGATAGAAGCCGTGGTTTTGGACTATGAGGGCAAGAAGGTTTACAGATACGAAGTGGAACCTGGAAAGATTTGGAGGAGGCACATCGATCAGATTAGAGCGCGAGAATTAGAGCAAACGGACCAATCAGAAGTGATCGCACCCCAAAAGCAGAATGTTGAAGAGTCACCGGTCGCAGTCGCTGCGAGCGCTAATGATACTGATAACGACCCAGGGAATCGTGCACCGGAGTGCGTGGAGAGCAGACCGCGAGATTCCGGCACGCGAGAACTAGTTGTGGAAAGAGACAAGGCGTTGCAATTTGCAATCGGTTGTCGTCCCCGTTACGGCGTCTACGATGTCCGCGACACAAGACTCGAAGTCTACGCGAGATAGAGATAGGCCAAAATCAGCGGAGTGTGTAGCCGAGGCAAAAGAGCCCGGCAGCGGAGTGAGTGTAAGGCCGCGTAGAAATGTTAAGCCTCCAGAACGGTACGGTTTTCCAACTGGGGTGGAGGTGTGTGATGTATCGGCGCCGCCTAGCGGTCACTTGTAGGAGCGAAGACTGATCCCGTTGAGTAGCGGAACAATGTTATTTGTTCGAAGTATTAAGAGTTAATTATTATTAAGCACAAGTGTGCAATAGCGCAATGCGTATATCGAGAGTTATATCTTCAATATTTTTATTACTATTATCAATAAATATTCAAATACACTACACTTATCATACAACCTCGAGTTAAAAAAATGGTCAGCTTCTACACTAAAATTTAATAAACTACAGGCAGATAAAAAATTATTGGTTCAAACGCAATTTCGCTCCAAATTAGGACTACTTGTAGACAGGGTTAAACAGGGTGTTGGAACGTTTAATGTGATGGAAATACTGCCCGAAGATTTTTCAAAAATCCTAACATAACAGCCCAAATAACAGGAGTTAATGAAAACATTATACATAGATTCTCTGTCATTCTTCAAGCCATATCGTCTGGACAAAAAATTAATACAGAAAAATTTGGCCACTATGCTAAAGAAACGGCTGAATTATTTATAACACTTTACCCTTGGTACTATATGCCAGGAACAGTACAGAAGATTTTAATTCACGGGGAAAAAATTATTCAACACGCAATAGTTCCCATTGGTCAGCTATCAGAGGAAGCTCAATAATCCCGTAACAAAGAGTTTAGAAAGTTCCGGGAATGTAAATCAAGAAAGTAGAATAGAAAATCCACAAATGAAGATATCTTGCACAATCTGCTTATAACGTCTGATCCATTAATATCATCTCTCCGACCTCCATTAGTTAAAACTATAAAACAAGCATTACTTCCGGAAGCAATAGAACTTTTAGCCGAAACAGATATTGATGTAAATGTAGAAGAAGAGGAATCTCTAATGAACATTAACACATAATTAATTTTTAAATGTATATTTTGCTGTTCATATTTTTAATAAAATTGTTATATTTAATAATGAATCGTTTGGTGCCCAAATTCATTCGAAGGATGGGGGGGTGAAATTAACCACCGAAAATTTTGCTACTTTTCGACTTTGTGTTATTCTACTTAACATGAATTAAAAGTGTGCAAATTTTTACAATGAAAATCCAAACCGTTTGGAAGAAATTGCCATGTCCACTTATTGTCCTTATGTCGTTCCACTGTTCACCGGCATGAATCTGAGACGACGACCGAGGAAAAAAAAACGTCGATCGACCGGCCTTGCGGCGACGGCGATAACGCGACAGAAACAACCAATGACGAAACTGCAATTATAGCACGGGTGCATCGACGTACCGTTCTTTCGGGGAGTCTTTATGTGCGTGTTTCTTACAGCGATAAATCTGCAACATCGCCCAAGAAAGCCGTCATACCAATGATGGGACGTGATTACCCATTGACCTTGACCACATACAAACGTATCGCAATTGGAATTCGTATCGGTCGGGATTCGTATCGCGTTGAAATCGCGATATTCGATAGCAAATTCAACGAACTGTGTTTCCCCATGTCTACATGAAAACTTTTGCTGCAGCAAGAACCTGAAATACTTAAACGTTTCCGTAACGACACAACTCCATCGCATCAAGACCCTATCAGCGTTGATCTTATACACATCGACTTCACACGAATCAACAGTCAACGAATTGCCAAAATATAGGATTGTAGTTCCATCATATACATGGCCGAAGCTACGATACGCCAAATGTTCAAATACGATCGCTGCATCGATCATATGTTCTCGTGGTTGTCAGAAACTCTAAACTCCGTAAGCAGCAAATACGCGTCCTTTGTCGCTATTATACAGACCGCTACGACATCGACCGCGGACTATGAAAAACTTATTTCCGAAAGCGAATACTTCGAACCGTATTCTTTATTAGATTGTGAATTATTAGGGTTAGGCTTAGATTCGATGATAAACGATGCTCGCAACGTTCCATAATAATGTACACATGTCTATTTGCTTTACCAATAAATACAATACTTTTTCACACGAATACCTGTATTGTCTGATACCTTACACGATCCTATCCTACTTGCGCAGGATATCCCAAAATTAGCACTCTTTTAATCTGCATTTTTTACTAGATACATTCTTCTGCAATGAAACTGTACTCGTGTACCCATAAATCACATGAGCTGCGCAACATTGATACATCTATATTTACACTCGTGTAACGTCTCACGCAGACGCAAAACCGGCGTTACCGACCGTAAGTAAAACAGTACCGCTTGGTAGCATTGCGCAGACCTTTGTACATACTTTTATATATAATTTATGAGTTAAGCCAATATTAAAGAAACAAATATCTTAGGAACACTAGGAATAATTAAGTATAACTGTTAGCAAAAGCTTAAAACAGTACATAATGTAATAAACGAGTAAATTGTAAATTAAGAAATAACGATTCACTGCGCATGCGCCAAAACACTAAATTTCGGGTATAAAAAGAGGTGCACGCAGCACAGTAGTCACTTCAGACTCTGCCAACAGAAGAGCACTCGCCCCGGAGACAGAAGCGGCCGTTTTAGCAGCAGACATAGCTAAGATTAACGAGCTTGTCCCGGAGACGGAAGCGGCCGTTCTTACAGCAGACGTTGCCAAGAGTAAGAGCTCGCCCCGGAGATGGAAGCGGCATTACACTGCGACATACATATACCTAGTTCATATAATTTGATATATAAAAGAAAACACAAAAAACCCAAAAACAATCAAATTCATAGCTCTAGGTAATATTAAGTCGTTATTGTTGTTAAAATAGAATTAAGTGTTGACAATAAAAGTCATTGTTTAGTTGAAAGTTTGGATTTCATTCCTTTACTCTCTACCAACGAACCCCCACCTATCCTATACTCGAGGGGACGCCGCTCTCCTCTCGAGAATCTGCTAGCACTCAGTCGCTCCAAAGCAACTGGACGTTACACTCGCCTAGCATTTGCGCATTATTCTCGTGACTGGATCTCTCATCGTTATATGTTTTTGACACGGTGTTCGCGCGATAGCCATGCAGGTTTCGACTTGCATCTTCTACGCGTAAAGGTCGATTTACACTATATAGCACGGACCGACACGTACCGGCAACGGCGCGTTCCGTCACCGACACGTAATATTATGCATGCGTCTACACTGCTCCGGCAACACTCCGGCAGTTCACGTTTAGCAGTCGAAACGAGCGGATCAGATAGTGACGAGGAATTGGTTCTTCTAGCCTTAGTTTTGGACGAAGAGGATGCCGCAGCAACAAGAGGAAAAAAGCGAGATAGAATTTGGGTACACCCAATATTAAAAAAGAGAAAAGTCGATGGGGAGTATTGGACTATATTCAATGAATTATTAAAATACGATGATAAGTTTTATCAGTACTTTAGAATGTCGCAGCTATTCACCTTACCTGGCTGATTCAGTTCCTTCCCAAATTGCCTCCAAGCATTGTCCTTGAATACACTATCGCAGTTCTTGGGATTGTCCGTAGCATACAACGGCACATTGTCCGTAGCATACTGCCGTTTACTGGTTTACACTGTCAGACTAGCGACGAAACGTTTCGACGTGGACCGTTACGAACCGGCAAAACATTCTTCGCGACAATGTCGACCGGCGTCGGTTCGTACCGTAGACGGAACGGTGCCGGTGGGTGCCGGATAGTGTAGACAGTCCCATTTAAAAGTATTTTGAATAAAATATTTATTTGTATTAAAATATTTATTTGTATAAAAATATATCTGCTTAATATTATTTAATACATTTTTTTCTTTGTATAAATAGCCATTGTTATAATTGACGCAATTTTTGTATATCATTAATTTTGTAAAGCTATTAATTTACGACAATGTTTTTAAATGGGATTCTTTTTGATGGGTTAATTAAAATGTCCGCGATATGAGTAATTAAATGTATGAACAAGCATTTTAGCTGTGTATATGTAATTGTGTCATCTTAAGCGCGGTTGGAAAGCACCGAATCTTACATTGCGTTACACAGTGTGGCCTTTGTAAGCTGCTGGTAAGCAACTTTATGTACTTGCAGCTCATTTTGATTTCACATCTTTTTTTTATATTGTAATTATATTATTTTCTTTTTTTGTGATTTATTTGATATTTATTTGATAATACTTTTTTTCGTCCTCGACTTTTTCATGTACTTGGCGTTGTTTTTTACTTTTTTAAAGTTTTTTATGGGGATCTCACTTCTTTTTACAAAGATAATTCATGTACTTGGCGTAATTTTTTTACTTTTTTGAATACAACTTAACGTAGAACTTACTTAAAAAGAAATAGAGTGTAGAGACACATAATGTGTCCAAAGAAGGTGAGAGCGTATGGCAGAAAGTCTTGTTGCACGAAATTTAAATGCTAATGGTAATAATTCAGCGAAAACGAACGAAGAGATCCAATATTTTTAACGCACAATTTATTGGTGTTGGTATAAAATTAATTTAGTATGTTTATTGGTGAATAGAAATATTGTTAATGAGAATCTAAAAAATTAATCAATTAATGATTACGAATGTCTTTCACAAGAGATTGAAAAGCATCAAGGGAGATGTGTTTTCAGTGTACTTTCTTCTCTAATGTTACTTGCTCTACATTGCAAGCTGTCCACTATAATTTTGATACATTTTGTCGATTTACCTTATTTGACAAATTTCCAGAAACTTGTTCGAAACAAGATGCTCTGTCTATCTATCTAATCTTCTTCGGACAACTTCCAAGCCTGTGCATCCCCTTCATTTCTATCCATCCAAGCCTGTGCGTCCCCTTCAATTCAAACCAAGCCTGTGCGCCCCCTTCATTTTTATTATCCAAGCCTGTGCGTCCCCTTCATTTCTATTCATGCCTGTGCGTCTCCTACATTTCTATAAGCTTTACATAAATTAAAAATAGTTTGTTGGTATAAAAATGTCTGGCAAATAAAATTCTATAAGCTTTACATAAATTAAAAATAGTTGGCTGGTATAAAAATATCTGGCAAATAAGATGCAATGCAACTTGTAACAATATATTATTTTGTACAAGCATGATATAAAGTTCCAGAAACTTGTGAGAAATAAGATGCTTCTCTGTTGAACCTTCTCCGGACAACTTCCAAGTCTGCAATTCTACACAAAAAATCTATTAAAAAATTTTGGCGACTCACCTTGTTAATTGAGACAATAATTCTGTCTCCTATGAAGAGTAAAAACTCGTAACATTTCAAATTTGGACAACTTACCTTATTTGACACTTGGCAGGTTAAGTTGATTGACACTTGGTAGGTTATAATTCAATAGTATATATAGGTATGTACATAGACGGACGACGATCCCTGCCGAATAATCCCGAGAGTCGACGAACGAAGAACGAAACATGTGTTAGTCCGTCGGTGTGCATGTGACGCGTATACGTATTAAATGTTTGACGAAAATTTTGACTGGAGAAGAAGAATCAGAAGACGAAACTTACCGGATCCGACTGATTCATGAAACGATATTACGATATCTCTGTCATGCGTGAACCGATTTTATTGAAATTGGTCTTATTCGAAAGCTTATATGCGGTTTACATGAGAAAAATGCCATTAAATATAGAAAATATTGCAGGCGTGATGAGATATTAGTGAAATAAGTTTCAGGTTAGGTTGGAATAGCTGTGCTTCGAATAAAGATTCGCGGCAGCGACAGGCATATTCAAGGTGTCTTTTCTTTCATATACTTGGCGTCGAGACGCTACCGCGTCTCTAGATGCTGTGGTCTTTTAATTGGAATTCGCGCTTTCTCCCAAAATATTTTAACTTCCTTAATAACTAAAGAAGCACTAGACTTAAGATTTAATTTTACATTCCGTAGGTTATGAAATAGGACTCTTAAGACTTGCCCGTTGGATGGCAATTTTGCACCGATAATTTGATATTCGTCATGATCGAGTAAATATACTTTTTCCTCGTACCTTCCATTTCACTTTCACTTTCACTATGATATTTCACTGTTACCTCGCTGAACGCTCAGAACATAATGGCCTATCTATGAGTTTTCGGACTTTCTGTCCCATCCATTTCTGCGCAGGTAGAATTCTAACGGTTTCTGAGGGGTACAAACTGATTACCTGACTCAGCTGGTGGTTTTTAATATTATAAATTACACAGGTTCATCATCAACAGCAATGAACAGTCTTATCGCGGGACAGGATTAAGGATAAATTCTACACAAGTTTAACAACTACGAAAACAAACTGTGTAGACACGGCTCAAACGATTGTGGCCGATCGAGTTTCGATTGCATTCGAGCTTACTAGGGCTGGCTTTTTTGCATCGCTAATATTCTACAATATTTCATGAATTTGGTGAGAGCACTGTCAAGCCACAGGTTCCCGTCTAGAACACTTCTATTTCATGAGGAAACATCACTGTGACGCCATCTAATATAAGACACATTCGCGCAGTCCCGTCACAAAATTTAATTTACATTGCTACGGTTATGTTTATTTTCCCGTTGGTAACATAAAATAACGGATAGTGGATTTTGAAATAAATGCGTATTTCTTTGCTCTACACATTTCTACTAATAATGAGCGTCTTAGATTTTAATCTATGAAGACTGCTACGAATAAAATACCACAAGACTTTATTCATCTCAGTATTCTGGTTTCTAACCCTTACCATCTCTACGAAATACATAACATTCGTTTCCATTCTTTTCTTTATTACCCCACCATCCCGCTTTATTTATTTGTGTTTTCCATTATAAATCCGTTGATTTATTTACTTTGACATTACAAGTTTATCGTTTATAGCAGGCCTGCACAGCAAGGCTGTGGCGGGCAAGAGCGCTCTCGATTGCTCGTGAGCAAAGCGAAGAGCGGCGCCATGAGCAGTTCCCCCACCCTGTGGCCAATAGCTGTCGTAGTATGCGTGTAAACTGTAATGTGTGTTGCTGATGTTCCGCGGCACACTTCACTCACGAACACTCCCCACCACGGCCCTCACGGCACTGTCGCTCATAAAGGCGTGGCCTCGTGCTTTACGATGCTCTTTCCGCACGCGTCCGAAAATTTTTGCCCGGCGAGCATTCAGCTGTGCACGCCTGGTTTATAGTGTCAAAATTATTATGATTTTACTTGAGATTCATTGCAATAAAAGTCATTTGACATTTATTCTTGGTATCATTTACGCTATATGTAGCATCGCGAACAGAGCCGATCGCACAGATTTGTATAATTATGACAATCATAGGCAGATGGTGCCACAGTGGGGTTTCAACATGAATTGGAAGTGTTCTAGACGGGAACCTGTGGCTTGGCACTGCTCTCACCATATTCATGAAATACTGTAGAATGTTAGCGATGCAAAAAAGCCAGCCCTAGTAAGCTCGAATGCAATCGAAACTCGATCGGCCACAATCGTTTGAGCCGTGTGTACACCGCATTTCCGATCTATGTATATGTATTATATTGTTACACTTTTGTGTAATGGGGGTCGCTCGGTTAGGCATAATAACGATTTAATACGAAGAAGGTGATACAAGGGTACTACAAGAATACTGAACAACTAGGAATAACTAATCTATAGGAGTAATGTGATCTCAGTCTGTCTGTTCGCGATAACGTCTGACTCTCCGAATGACAGCTTGACAGGCGATCGATCGAATCGCCTTCTTCCCGCTTGTCTTCTTGTACCTGTCGCGAGCATCATCAGGCCTTGGGTTCCATCCATAGGGTGCTCGCAATAATATGTATAGTACTTTGTGTATAGTACATGAAACACTGATTAAATTCATGCATTATCGAAGGTGTCCATGTATCAAAATAACTGAGTAAGTATGTATACGAAATCCTTCCTGCAAAATTATGCGTATGGGAGACCGGGGCTAGTTGACTAACGAGGTTAGTTGACTAATTACCTTTAATTGTTGTATTATAGAATAAATTATGCTGCGATTCGCGATATTGGAGCATATGAATGGCCAGCTTGCCATTGAATGCGTCGCTGTGACAAAGACTTGCGTGTTCTATCAGAGAGAATGAAATATCTAAAAAGGTCGGTGTATAGTAAATATTTTTGTTTCGACTCTTTATGAATTTTGGTCCACTGAGTACTGCTTGATGTTTTTTCATGAATATTTTGTGGACACATGATACATTGACTATAATTTACGGTAGTTTATTTTATCCGGTGCGTGGAGGTTTTGTATGTACGGCCCTTAACATGATAACAATGTCGGACGGAGTTACTTGACTAAGCAGAGGAATACCACTAAAAATTGCATTTTTTATCCTCAAGATACAGTCGAGGCAAAGAGTTTAGCTGCACAAGTCCACTTCCCCCATCATAAAATCCTTCCAAACTTACCCCTACCAGTTTTACACCCTATCCTCCCTTCAAAGTCTCAGGTCTTCCAAATAGACAATAACTGGCATCTATCTAGCACCGTATCTAGCACCATGATAGTTAATGAAAAACTAACACTGTGAAGGAAAGAAGAAAAAATTTTAAAAATTATTGGTCATAGTATACATATGTACGCGTTTCCTATACTATATTGATGGAATTGGCAGCGTATATATACGCCTTACGCAGGCCAAGAGTTAAAACTGAAAAGTAAATGTCAAGTCCACTAACCCCTAAATATTTGTCAACTAACCCCACAGCCGGGGTTTGTTGACTTATTCGTCTCACGACTCTAAATACAATAAAAACTACAACCCAGACGTAATTAAAACGATTTTCAAAATTAAGCCTGTATACCTACTGAAATTTGTAATCTTTTAGTATGCAGCAAGTCAACCAAATACCAGGGAGTCGAGACCGAAGCAGAAACCGAAATTCAGACCGGTCGCGACCGGTCTAGCGACCAGTAACCGAAGCGAAAAGGGACCGATATTGTGACCGTAACAGTGAGAGGTTGTGAAAGGGAACCGAAACTCCAGACCGATTGCCTCTCGATCGGGAATCTCAGACCGAAGGCCTGACCGCTCTGCCGACTGGTCGGAGTGTTCGGTTGACCGGTCGCGTTAATTTATGGAGAGGTTTCTATTCCTCTCCATAAATTACGAGTCGGAGCGGTTCGGAGCGGTTCGGTTCTGTTCGGATCGGTTCAACCTAGCTGAATAAGCCGGGAAGGTATGGATGCTGTTCCTGTCGCTCACACTGTTTGTCACTCTCGTGACGGGTTTGTTGATAGCAGACTTTTGCAGTTATTTGTTACTGTAACACTGTCAATTTCAAACTATGTCGATCTGCCGAGATATTATTGTATTTCAAACACTAGTTATGTATTCTTTTAATAGAAGTAGTTAATATAAATAAATTATTGTTAATATACAAATAACAAGAAAATGATTGAAAATATAATTCTTCATGTGGTTATTTTAAAAGTATGCCCAAGTGTGGAAAAATATATCAAAAACAAAATTTTATGTTAAACGATTTTATTAAAAATGCATTAAAATGTTTAAACCCGTTACAAACAGTGTGAGCGACAGGAACAGCATCCATATCTTCCCGGCTTATTCAGCTACACTGCATTCCATATAAGAGCATACCGACGCCCCTACCGATTTACGACCGATCTGCGCAGCTCCCATGACTACCCACAGTTTGAACCGCATGCGATTGGTCGTGGTAATTTCCAAGGAATAACGCGAGACCT
Organism: Andrena bucephala; assembly: GCA_947577245.1. Lineage (NCBI taxonomy): Eukaryota > Metazoa > Arthropoda > Insecta > Hymenoptera > Andrenidae > Andrena > Andrena bucephala. The sequence goes on from OX387716.1 coordinate 73,539,299, forward strand.
GGCCGTTGTCAACGTAAACAGTGCACGAAAACTTAACAGAGAGAGTAGAGGGCCGTGCGACGGAGAAAAACATAGGCGGTTAAGTGGGGAGTCGAGCGTGCCAACGCCTCCTGAGGGTCGTGCCTGCGCGAAATCGGTATGCTCTAATGTGGAATGCAGTGTAGGTTGAACCGATCCGAACCGCTCCGACTCGTAATTTATGGAGAGGAACGGAAACCTCTACATAAATTAACGCGACCTATTACGACCGGTCGGAACTTTTGGTCAACCACAAGTCTGAGAGAAATTCTCTCTCGAGTTTTGGTCGAGAGAAAACTCCTGACCGCTCGTCGCTCTCAAGTTCGGTCGAGAGAACCGTAAATGCCATATTGGTCGGTCTCAGTGACCGCGACCGCGACCGAAACCGAAATTCTATCGGTCTCGACTCCCTGCCAAATAGCAATGGTTTATGATTCCGCCAAGAGCGAATTTAAAAATGCCGGCGCTGGGATGGCACGGGGGGAAGAAAGACTCCAACAGCAACGACTCTTTTGGGACTGGCACAATTTATTTCCAGTGGTCAACTCGGCCACTGGACGTCACAAAAACTTATACAGCACACGAAGACTCAATGATGACGATACACGAACGCTAGGGCGTTCGGCGAAAGCGGTTCGAGGTGAAGCAACTATTCTAACAAAAGGCGCAGTGGGCGTGAGTCGATAATCAGTGCGTGTCACGGTGATGGTGTTTTTCTAACTAACGGTCGTCGGGCGAGCGCTCCGAAACGATCGTTGACGTCAACACGCAATGTCAACAGGCCTCAGCTGACTCGTCAGCTGTTGTGATAAGTCAGCGGGCACACGTTTATACGCGCGACGCGACGCGCAGGACGCGGCCGCAACAGTTTATTCATAAAAATTAGAAATGTTAAAAATTAGTCCACTAGCCCCGGTCTCCCCTACATGCATAGCCTGGCGTAGGTCACAGCATCATTTTACGCTTCGATTATCTACATATACATAAAATCCTCAGTTTAGTTACAAATAAAAAACAGTTTGATGATATACAAACATGTCGCATTCAAATTTCGGCATCTTACCTTGTGTTTGAGACTGCATTTTGGTTGCAATTCAATAGTACAACGATACATATTTGTAAAAACACGTTTATCACTTGGTTATAACTTGACGGTAAGCTGTCAAAATTTGGAGTGGATTGCATAGTGAAGATAGTGATTGACGAACGAAATATGTGTTAGTTTCTTTTGGCTGAAGGTGTGCGTGGTAACGCGTATACGTATTATGTCGACACAAATTTTGACTGGAGAATCACAAGAAGAAGAAGAAGAAGAAAATCTTATCATTTTCGTATGATACATGACCATGTATTACTATATCTATGTCATACATGGACCAATTTTATTCAATTTGGTCTTATTTGAAAGCTTACATGCGGTTTACATAAGAAATATGCCTTTAAATGTAGGAAAAATTGTAGGCGTGATGAGATATTTATGAAATATGTTTCTGGTAAGGTTGGATTACCCGGGCGACGCGTAAAAGATACGCGGCAGCGACAGTTGACATACAGGGTGTCCCAAAAATGCTGCGGTTCCTTGAAGGGGGTGATTCAGGGGGTGATTGCAAACAACTTTTTCCTTTGCGAAAATTCTCTCCGAGGTTTCGTTAACGAGATAATAACAAAAAGCACCGACCAATCAGAGCGCGAGCCTTCCGCTGGAGCTCCCGCGCTAGCGTGGCCGCGCGCCGGGCCGCGCTGCGGCTACGAACAAGCAAGGCGGCATGCACCGAAGGAAATTGCGTAGAATGGCAAATGAAAAAGATGTAACAAAAAAATGGAAACTTTTGCCATGGTTTGTTTGGCATTTAAAGTGAACAATGAAAAAAGGATAAATGGATGAAAATCATGTGTAACGTAAAAAGACGAATACACAGTTGTTGTTTTTTTTTTTGGACGAATCGAAAATAATACGTAAAGGGTCTAGCTGGATAAGCATAGTGAAAAGTGCCCTTGAACCGATTTTAGCTGGCAATGCACCTTTCAATAGTGTAGCACAGGAAAACATTGTACACCAAGTTTCAACCCCCTATCTCAACCAGGAGGGTAGTTATAGGGTAAATTCGAATTTTCGGTTTTTGCCATATTTTCCCTATTTAATGGTCAGCAAAAATTCTAAAAAAAATCTGAAATATTGTAGACATGATTGTGTATGATTGTCAATTTTTTCAGATTTTTTCGTTGCAACTGCTAAGTGTAAGAAATAAAAAACGCAAAAAAATGTCGAAAAATGCAGATTTCGTGTTGAAGTTTTCGAGCGACTAGATTTTTAATTTTACAGTAGTTAGATATTGACATGACTATTATCTACAATTTTTTTCAGATTTTTCGGTAAGGTGCGCCATAGTTAAAAAAATCAGAAAACGATATTTTCGAGATATTTCGCGGGAAAACGTGATAAGTACTTTCAATTTTTGCATTTCCGTCATACAGTGAATGCATTATATGATTTTTAATATCTCTACATTCGACAGAGTAATATGTAAACGGAGGGAATCAAGTTAATATGATTAATTGGAAGTGCATACGCAACATATATCATATGGTACGAAGAAATCATTCAGCGCCGCAGTTAGCGGAGTGGTTAGAGTGTTAGACTCCAAAACCGCTGCATACTCTCTTTTGTCGTAGGTTCACACCCCATCAAGGTCCAATTTTTTTTTTCATGATATAAAATTTTTTTCATCGTTGATTACATGACAATACACGATATTCATTTAAAAATGTTTCTAGAATATTTTAAAAATATTTTATCATAAGGTTTCCATAAAAATAATTTAAATGCACCGCCGCGCCGGCCGGTTTTCTGCCTATGTATTGTTCTAGCTCCGGATAGTTTATAATTGTTTTGTCAATGGAATAGATGTGTGGTATTGGCTTATGATACGTATTCTGAATCCACTGGTTGGATTCGCCATTCTTTTATCAACCTACACCGTCCTCATTCGATTGTGGTCGCAGTGCATCCAATTAATGGCTGATTTAAAAAAATAAACGTAAAAATATTGCCATAAGCTAGCTGTAGTGTACAGCTGTTATTATGCTTTATTACATTATAATATACTATATTATATTGCATTGCATTGCATTGCATTGCATTTTTGTTATATTTTTGTTGTTATGCTATACTATTGTTATATTATGTTACATTATATTATTTTATTGATCAGGGAATCAGACACTAAGTGAACGGACCGCGACCACAATCGAATGAGGACGGTGTACGTTGATAAAAGAATGGCGAATCCAACCAGTGGATTCAGAATACGTATCATAAGCCAATACCACACATCTATTCCATTGACAAAATAATTATAAACTATGCGGAGCTAGAACAATACATAGGCAGAATAACGGCCGGCGCGGCGGTGCATTTAAATTATTTTTATGGAAACCTTATGATAAAATATTTTTAAAATATTCTAGAATCATTTTTAAATGAATATCGTGTATTGTCATGTAATCAACGATGAAAAAAAATTTATATCATGAAAAAAAAAATTGGACCTTGGTGGGGTGCGAACCTACGACAAAAGAGAGTATGCAGCGGTTTTGGAGTCTAACACTCTAACCACTCCGCTAACTGCGTCGCTGAATGATTCTTTCGTACCATATGATATATAGTGCGTATGCACTTCCAATTAATCATATTAACTTGATTCCCTCCATTTACATATAACTCTGTCGAATGTAGAGATATTAAAAAATCATATAATGCATTCACTGTATGACGGAAATGCAAAAATTGGAAGTACTTATCACGTTTTCACGCGAAATATCTCGAAAATATCGTTTTCTGATTTTTTTAACTATGGCGCACCTTACCGAAAAATCTGAAAAAAATTGTAGATAATAGTCATGTCAATATCTAACTACTGTAAAATTAAAAATCTAGTCGCTCGAAAACTTCAACACGAAATCTGCATTTTTCGACATTTTTTGCGTTTTTTATTGCTTACACTTAGCAGTTGCAACGAAAAAATCTGAAAAAATTCACAATCATACACAATCATGTCTACAATATTTCAAATTTTTTTTAGAATTTTTGCTGACCATTAAATAGGGAAAATATGGCAAAAACCGTAAATTCGAATTTACCCTATAACTACCCTCCTGGTTGAGATAGGGGGTTGAAACTTGGTGTACAATGTTTTCCTGTGCTACACTATTGAAAGGTGCATTGCCAGCTAAAATCGGTTCAAGGGCACTTTTCACTATGCTTATCCAGCTAGACCCTTTCCTTTTTTAATAACGTACAAACGAAAAGGTAATGCAACAGGGAACGAGTGAAAAGTGATCGTAGTTCGTTATTGTGATAAAAATCCGTAGTTCAATAACGGCCAACACTGTTGTTGATATTGAATAATTCCGTTTAAAAACTGCGAAGAAAAATTTACGTACGGAAATTTGGAGAATTATCGCCGGAAATAAGCCACAGCCTGCGTTAGGCTTAAAAAATAATAGTCACCAATAATGTAACTAAAACTCACCCTTCCGGAAATTCACCTGCAGCTTAAAAACCTGTGTCACTAGGTCACTGAACCGATCCTGGTCATCGACAGACGCGCCGAGTGCACAGCTGATCTCAGGTACACGACAACATCCAAAGTTAAGGGTCGCAACGTCAAGTGCGTCCGGGGTAATGCACCGAATATTCACTTCACTGCACGCCTACTAACACTGGCCACTTAATTTATTATTCATGGAACGTGTTGTTCCTACGTTATAAAAATTGGTGGAAATGAATTTTTACTTGGCGTTCGGAGCCGTGGGTATTCTCGCACAAATTCTCACGCTGCAGCACTTGCGTCCCCGTTGTTCGGGAGGTACACCCAGAACATCGCGTAATACTCTTGAGCAGAGAACATTTCTGCGACGTGATTGCTTGCTGACTGACAAGATTTTTTCCAAGCGACTTCTTCTACCCCCAAAAAGTTTCTCTCATTCCATTATGAGTTGATCCCCACCAGGCCAAGAGACTTCAGGTAAAAAGAAGCCAGCACATTTTCGAAGCACACGTGCTTCGCAGAAGTGCAACGAACGGACTATCGTGCACTTTTACAAAAGTCCGCGTTCCGTCCTTTTACTGCCAATGTACCACCCATTGCTTCGAGGTAGGCAACAGACACCACGTGTTTCGGTTCGATGTTGCTATAAAGAAAAAAATTCTGTTTCCTGTTTCCGATACCCAGAGTTCACGTCTGCTACGAGGCGGAACCAACTAAGCCATAAATTACCCAAAACTGTAGGAAACCGTTGTCTACCGTCGACTAGCGAGACAATACGGTCATAAACCGCGACCCTAGCGAAATGCTCTGGCCGATCAGCCTGATTAATTTTTGGGAACTAGCAATTAAAAAGTATTATTCAACATCAATACGGCTCGCGAAGAGACACAGGAAGAAAGAGAGCATGTAGTTCGCTGACTGCGCGTAGTCCCGCCCGCTTCGTCCTACCTTCAAATTAAAGACGGATCCCTTATCTCTCGAGTATAAACACGCGCTCGAATTTCAAAACAAAAGCACGCGTCGACGTATTCCGTGCGAGAGAAGGTCGGCTTCAAGTCCGATTGGCCCTAATCTAACCAATCTGCCCTGCATCCCTCCCAAACGGCCACTGTCCTGAAGAGGCCCTCTTCACAGCAATATCTCCTCCCCAAGGCCCACCTTCTCTCGCACGGAATACGTCGACGCGTGCTTTTGTTTTGAAATTCGAGCGCGTGTTTAGAGACGAGAGATAAGCAGGCCCGATTGGCTAGTTTGGGACCAATCGGACTTGAAGCCGACCTTCTCTCGCACGGAATACGTCGACGCGTGCTTTTGTTTTGAAATTCGAGCGCGTGTTTATACTCGAGAGATAAGGGATCCGTCTTTAATTTGAAGGTAGGACGAAGCGGGCGGGACTACGCGCAGTCAGCGAACTACATGCTCTCTTTCTTCCTGTGTCTCTTCGCGAGCCGTATTGATGTTGAATAATACTTTTTAATTGCTAGTTCCCAAAAATTAATCAGGCTGATCGGCCAGAGCATTTCGCTAGGGTCGCGGTTTATGACCGTATTGTCTCGCTAGTCGACGGTAGACAACGGTTTCCTACAGTTTTGGGTAATTTATGGCTTAGTTGGTTCCGCCTCGTAGCAGACGTGAACTCTGGGTATCGGAAACAGGAAACAGAATTTTTTTCTTTATAGCAACTCGAGGACTTTCTGTTTCTCTTCTCTTCGGACCCTTTCGAACCGAAACACGTGGTGTCTGTTGCCTACCTCGAAGCAATGGGTGGTACATTGGCAGTAAAAGGACGGAACGCGGACTTTTGTAAAAGTGCACGATAGTCCGTTCGTTGCACTTCTGCGAAGCACGTGTGCTTCGAAAATGTGCTGGCTTCTTTTTACCTGAAGTCTCTTGGTCTGGTGGGGATCAACTCATAATGGAACGAGAGAAACTTTTTGGGGGTAGAAGAAGTCGCTTGGAAAAAATCTTGTCAGTCAGCAAGCAATCACGTCGCAGAAATGTTCTCTGCTCAAGAGTATTACGCGATGTTCTGGGTGTACCTCCCGAACAACGGGGACGCAAGTGCTGCAGCGTGAGAATTTGTGCGAGAATACCCACGGCTCCGAACGCCAAGGAAAAATTCATTTCCACCAATTTTTATAACGTAGGAACAACACGTTCCATGAATAATAAATTAAGTGGTCAGTGTTAGTAGGCGTGCAGTGATGTGAGTATTCGGTGCATTACCCCGGACGCACTTGACGTTGCGACCCTTAACTTTGGATGTTGTCGTGTACCTGAGATCAGCTGTGCACTCGGCGCGTCTGTCGATGACCAGGATCCGTTCAGTGACCTAGTGACACAGGTTTTTAAGCTGCAGGTGAATTTCCGAAAGGGTGAGTTTTAGTTACATTATTGGCGACTATTATTTTTTAAGCCTAACGCAGGCTGTGGCTTATTTCCGGCGATAATTCTCCAAATTTCCGTACGTAAATTTTTCTTCGCAGTGTTTAAACGGATTTATTCATTATCAACAACAGTGTTGGCCGTTATTGAACTACGGATTTTTATCACAATAACGAACTACGATCACTTTTCACTCGTTCCCTGTTTCATTACCTTTTCGTTTGTGTTATTAAAAAAGGAAATTTACGTGTTCCTTATCCTCTCACTCCAAATAATTGTTTCGATTTTTTTGTTACGTCTTTTTCATTTGCCATTCTACGCAATTTCCTTCGGTGCATGCCGCCTTGCTTGTTCGTAGCCGCAGCGCGGCCCGGCGCGCGGCCACGCTAGCGCGGGAGCTCCAGCGGAAGGCTCGCGCTCTGATTGGTCGGTGCTTTTTGTTATTATCTCGTTAACGAAACCTCGGAGAGAATTTTCGCAAAGGAAAAAGTTGTTTGCAATCACCCCCTGAATCACCCCCTTCAAGGAACCGCAGCATTTTTGGGACGTAAAAATTGGATTGTACTTGTCATCGAGACGCTACCGCGCCTCTAGATTTCGACTTCAGAGTCACTACCAGCTCCGAGGCCGCTTTAACTCGCCTTCCATCCTGGGCCACGCGTAATTTACAACTGGGTTGCTCTAATTAGCATCCCAAGTTCCATCCAAGGCCGCTTGTGTAGGCACCTTGGCTTCCATCTTGGTACACCTTAAGCTGGGATTTCCAATGTGCGGCCCGCCGCTCTGGCTGATAGCGGCCCCACTAGTGCAAGGGACATACTTCTCCCTTGCACTAGTGGGACCGCCGCCGGCCGAAGCGGGCGAGACGCACATTGAAAGTCCCAGCTTTAACCGGGTACCTGGCTTCCAACAGGCACCTTAGCTCCCATCCTGGCCTGCTTTAACCAGCACCTGGGCAACGTGGTATGTACAACTGAGGCCGCTTTTAACTAGGCATCTCGGTTTCTATGCTAGAAAGTGTGGACCAGCTTATAGGCAACAGGAAGCCACTTCAACTTCGAGAAAAGGAATCCTCTCTATTCTCAACTAAACATTCTAAATCAACCAAAGCGTCATCTCATGTATTATATTATACCGACTTAGTGTCGTGTCTTTATGTTTAATCTATCGACATAGTATCGTAACTTTATACTATATTTCCTATATCAATCAACGTCTCAACTCTAATTTATGTTATACTGACCGAAAGCGTTGAACACGGTCTTTTCGTTCTATTATACCGATTGAATGTCAATTTTTATTCTTTCAATCTAGCGTCGTAAGCTCCCGTTAATTTCTTCGATTCAGCGTTGTATCGAAGTTCTTATCGACTAATGCGTCATTTCTGTTAATTAACTTACGTTCCGTTACACTCGCGTAACGAGTTCACGTCGACACTGGACCAGTATAGTTCCTCTTGTTTTTTAATATTAGAAGCACATCCTGTCTAGACGGTAGTGTGCCTCGAACCGGTCTTGTTTTTCCAGCTGTCTTCTTTCCGAGTCTAACAATATTCAAACAGGGGGGAGCCGCGGAAATATGAAAACAACTCAATCATCGAAATAATTTCCATTATTGTTAATTACCTTTAGCCATTTTTCTGGCAGGTTACGAATACCACCGCGAGAGAAATTCGGTAGCATTGTACTAATTATGTAAATCCAGTCGGAAAGAATTTATTCATACACCTAATATTATTTTTTAAATTTAGTTGTGTTGGCCATTATTAAACTACGGATTTTTACCTGAATAACGAATTACGATCACTTTTTGTACATTTTCTGTTACATTACCTTTTCGTTTATGCGTTATTTGAAAACGAAATTTACGTATTTCTCGTCCTCTCATTTCAAATAATTATTATTTAAGATTCTGCTCTAAAAAAACTGTGTAACGCGGTTTCTTTAGATACATGCCGACTTGCTTGTTCGTATGTTCGTAGTACAAGCGCAGCCGCAAGCCTGGTCAAGAACACCTAACGGAGAGCACAAAGAGGGGGGTTTTGAGTGGATATTCCGCAAATCTACGGTGAGCCCCACATAGCCCAGGCAACACTACCTGGGTATGCGTAATGCATTTTCCCCCCTCCATAAAGAAAAAAAAACAGGTGTAGTTTAGTTCGCTCGTTACGTATCCACTATCAGATTTTCAAAATTCAAAATGGCGGATCCGATGCTATCGCGACCGCCGGGCATGTAAGGGACCACCTTGCATGGCTGGGATTGTAGAAGAGTACAAAGCAAACAGATGGAAATAAAATGAAGTAGATAGTTACTTCTTCCTCAGTTTTAAAACATTTTCTTTGTGGATCCATCATATTGATTGTGCCATTTTTCGAATTAACCTTATGCTGCAAGTCAACGGACAGGCGGTCTGACAGTCAAATTCGGGGACAGGGCCCGAGGGCACGTCCTCGAACATGTCAAGTTTCAGAGCGTCCCCGAATCATTGCGATAAGGCTGAATCTCCCCCCATTAATCAACAACTTAATAAAAAATATATAAAAAACACCATCTGGCAGCGCTCCGTGGGGACCTTAGTGGTCTGACAGACCCCCAAACTTGTTAAAAAAAAATCTGCTGGAATATTTGTTTATGTTGTAAAACCACTTGTTTATGCTGTAACAAAAAAAATGTGGCCGACTATAAGCGGTGATGAGACCTTGCCAGACGTTTACAAATGAATCGAACGTGTATTCAAATCTCTCATCGCGACATTGAATTTAATATTAACTTTTATAAAAGATCGACGTTGTTACGTCCTGAAGGGACTTTTGTAAATCACCCCGAGCGGTAGGAATGATTTACCGGGTTCGCTGCTCTATCAAGGTGCTAAAGCACGCCTTGACTATACTTACCAAGGAAAGGGAGGATAACAAGGGATTGAATACATCGGTACAATAGGTTTAACGGGAAATCCAAGATGTAAAGTATATTGTTACATAAATCAGATAATCATACCTAGAGACGGCGCTCCGTCTCGGCTGTCGCTCGCCGGTTTTCGCTGACTTCGCACGACACGCTTGCCGTCGGTTATTCGCACGCTCGAGGTGTCGGTTGACCGAGCGTAGGTCGCAGTCGCTCGCTGTGCTCTATCGTAGCACACGGAAGTCGGTCACGTCGCTGTTCGCGGTCTCTAATCGTCTGTTCTACGCGTTCCTACGTCGATCACGAGTGACGCGCAAGGGCTCTCCCGGCTAGGCCGTTCACGGTGTGTCGGATGGCGTTACCCTTTCACGAATTACTTTCGGCCGTTCGTATTTCGCGGACTTGACGCGGAGACGCGGTCGCGGTATCTGGACGGCTCTCTGGCTCGTCGTGACTTCATAATTCGAGCTCCCGCAATAGAATGAATTTCCGAAGTACCGCGATCGAGGTTCAAGCCTCGCACTCCCTATCTCGAGGACGGGGGAAATCGCCCCGTCAGGCGCTATCCTTCGCAACTTCCGTTGCTCCATCCTCTGGAATCTAGGGCTCGGACCATCGGTGGTCACGTTGTGCCCATGCCAACGGATTCCGCGTTCGCGACCTACTAACCCGCGTGTTGCGATTCCGCTGAATCGCTGATGGCGAAATGGAAGGCGACGCGGGGACAGCAAGCACGGAATGGACCTGAAGGGCCCATGTAACAACGTTTAATATGAATTATGAAGAGAATATGATTATTTTACAATAATACAAAATTTATTAATAAACTATTTACGTTATGACATTGTCGAAAAGCAATACAGCTAAAATCTGAGAAAAAATAGGTGAAAGGAGAGATTCCACGCTTTCAAACGCTTTCGCATATTTTCACAATATCGATACAGGTATTTTTGCCGGAGTTATGACCATGTGAACTTGCCCCTATTTTTCGGGTTCCTAGCTAGTTAACGAAAAGTCAAGATATTTAATCAATCAGTTGAAATATTTATTCGAACCTGTAACCGTTCTGCGGTGTGAGAAGGTTATCGATGGGACGGAGAAAGGATTGGTGCCGACTCAGTCGGGTCTCAGGGTCCGTCGAATGAAGTGGAGCGCTTCTGAGTAAAAATCCTTAGTGTGCGGCTATGGTGTCGGTGCACGCGAGTCCCGTGGAGGCGCTAGCGGTTTCGGTCGCGGAGGTCGGTTCGGCGGTCCGGTGTTATCTCGGTTACTCACGGCGGCGATGACTTCGACGAGGTCTGGGGAAGTGAGGATAGTGGAGGAGAGCAACTGCCCTTGTGTGGTCGATTTCGGCGCACCCAAACTGGAGTCGTAAAACGATGGCCTGATGCAATGTGGTCTCCGAGTTCAGAGCCGCAGAGGTTCTACAGAGGCGTTGGTAGACGACGCAAGATTCCTCTCGGTGGATATCAGGAATGAAGCTGGTAACGGCGCAGTAATGACGATGGCCGATTCTGGCATACTTCGGGCCTTCAAAAAGAAGCTACTCTGTTTGTACTGGTTAGGCCTCTGGGTGTACGGAACGGAGAGCCTTGTTTGTGCTCGCGGCGGCCTTTATCCACTACTCGCTGCTTATCTTCGCCAGCGAGACGACCGCGAGGTCGGCGGTCGCCTAGCGGCCACGGTTCGTACTAGGTTCGCCGCCCTTCAGCGCGCGGCGCGTGGCGTCGCTACGTCACAAACCTTTCACAATTCATTAAGGGCATCTGCCGGTCAAATCGCGCGAAAACATAGGTGACTTTTATGATTTTTTCTAGAAAAAAATATACAATGTATGGGTCTAAAACGTTTTGCACTTTATTCTGCTACAAATGTAGAGTATAAAACAATTTTTTTATTTCATTTCTGCCCACCCCTGCCTCTGATATGCTTTGCGTGCTGCATCATTGTAAAAATCTGGCCTGCACTGGACAGCGTTCCCCGCGCGGCGGCGGGTAGCGCTGGCTGAAAAAGCCGCCGCCCTCCGGGACAGATGCAACTTGTACAGTGATTCCTAGCGGATGAGGGCAGAGTTTTTCCATGTTCCATTACGGCAGAACATCTACGTCGAATTTTCCCTTGGCACTGGCTCGCGACGATTGTTGAATTTGCATATGCCGTCTTGCAAATTCTCGTATGGGTATTTAAACCCGAGGTACAGCACGCCCCATGTGGGCCAACACGGCTACACAAGTTATATATTGAATACTCTAGAAACTTTTCGCTAGCCGTACTACTTCTGATGCGCTTCCGCCTTGCGGATATAAGATCGAGAGGAAATGTGCGTAAGTTAAAAAGACTGAAAGCGAGTGAGAAACGGTACGAGACCAACACAGTATAGCACTTCGTCTTAACCCGTCTTTCGCATGTTCAATATTTCGTGCGATTCTGTACAAAAAGACTATTTATTTGACAAAACCCCATTTGGCAATTTATACGCCGTTATTCGCTTCACGCGGGAGGCTAGCGATTAGTAACCACGAAGGTTAAGTAAAAACATTGCGCCAGAACATTGTAGCAGCCATGTCCAAGGTATATGAAAGATGGAGTAAGGTAAAGTATAATACTTCGGTTGGCTCGTACTCTTTCTCGCTTGTTTTTAATTCCTCGAACCCGCACATACTTGAGCCAGACTAAAGAGAACTAAATTATTTTTGTAGTTAATTTACGGAAATGCGTTTGTAATTATTCCTTTACACACTTTATAATTGTATTTGTATTTTTATGAATTTTGCAGATGTCGCCAAAGAAATGGTCTAAGAATACATTTGGATGGGCCAGAGCAGAAGTTTTAGGTGCATTGGTTAATGCTGTTTTTTTAGTCGCATTGTGTTTTAGTATTACCGTGGAAGCATGTAAAAGATTTATTGAAGTAGAAGAAATACATGAAGCTAAATTACTTGTAGCAGTGGGAGCACTTGGGTTACTAGTGAATGTAATTGGATTGTGTTTATTTCATGGTAAGTATATTTAGATTAACATTACTCAATATACGTGACTCTTGATCAAATTGGAAACAATTTTGAACTAATTACTGATTAACACTTTCGGTTGCTTGTGCTTGTCGAAATGGAACACTCGTTTTTAAAAAAATTCGGTAATTATTTAGAAGTTTTCTGTCCGCGCTGATTTTGATGACCTTGAAATATGTTGTCAAGGCAATCATTCTGAATAACTTTTCTATATATATGTTATCGCCGCTCGGCTTTAGTTTTCGAGATATTCGCCACAAACTTTGGTAATTATTTAATAGTTGGTCCTCCTCACCGATTCTGATGACCTTGAAATATGTTGTCGAGGTCATTGTTCTGAACAACTTTTTCCTATACTGTATACCTGTTACCGCCGTTCGAACTTTGTTTCCGAGAGATTTGCGAAAAACTTCTTTTGACTTATTCCGACGCAACGCATTCCACTTTCCAACTTGTCCGATTATTAGTATAGGTTGGAGCTAGATTAGTGCGGGGGGTGTGCGGCCGCGTAAAGCAGTTGTGAACCGATCTGAGTCGGGGTGTTGACGGGAGCCTTTTTTTTTTTCACTTGGAGGAAATCCCCACGGATACCTCCCGCCCGCAGGGGCGCACTAAACCTCGCAAAAAATTATGTTTTAGAACCAGAGGCATCCTATTACCCAGCTTCGCCGGCGCCGCCGAACAGAGTCAGAGTTGACGGGCATCCGCAAGTTTCTGGTTCAAATCTCCAAACTCACATCGGTTTGTTACCACGCTTGCGCGCCCCCCGGACTAATCTAGCCCCAACCTATACTAATACCCGGGATTTGTTGGAAAGTGGAATGCGTTGTGTAGGAATAAATCCAGAGACACTTTCCTCAAATATCTCGAAAAAAAAGGTCAGCTTCGTCATTTGTTTTGTCCCATGCTGGCGCATACGCTGCCACGGACGCGTACTGTCGGTAGGTATACGGCAGAATACATTGTAGTAGTAGCAGCAGTTTTTCGCGAATATCTTGGAAACGAAGGTCGAGCAGCGGTAACATGTATAGGAAAAAGTTATTCAGAATCGTGTCCCCGACAACATATCCAAAAATCATTGAAATCGGTGAGGATAGAAATTAACTAATATCATATTCTTCATATGTTTATTTAATAAAAGGTATAAAACTCATAACATAAGTAATTAAGGGGGTACGTTACCCTCAAAATTTTCGAAAATTGTTTTTTTAAATGTTTGCATGTTCCGCTAGCTACATCTTTTCTACGTATTTTACGTGCAACTAGGCCCCGATGTTCTAAAAATTTAAGGAATTGCAGCCACAAGTGTACGAGCCTGCACATGAGATCGGGTACAGTTCGCGCATTATAACCCCGGGTCTCCACCAAGGCAAACACGAACAAACACATTTTCTCGCGAACATGTTAGCTAACACGCTGTTCGCCTCGGTGTAGACGCCAAATAACAGTGTTCGCTCACAAATGATCCTACTAATAGACGTAAAATCGTCCGGATGGTCACGGTAGACGTGGAGAGGGGTGTTCGCGAACAAACTCCAGTGATCCACCAGGGTGGAACATTTGTGACGAACATCGGCTGTTTTCACGTTCTTGTCCCTTTTCAAACCCATGAAACTTGAGACTTGCTATCCCTTTCAATTGTGGGAGTGCTCATACACAGGCGATCCTCTACGATCATCCGCCGCCAGGTACTCCACAGAAATAGTATGCGTGATAGGCACGAATAAAATTTTTATATTTTTTGTTTTCACATTATGAGAATATTTCCATCGTATGGATGAGATATTTCTAATAAAAATCAAAAACCAATCACGACAGAATTCGGACAAGTTTGAGTTCCGCTGACAATATATAAAGGTTTTATAATATCAACATTTTTTATACTACTAACAAAGGAAGATCCCGAACCCGAAAATTCAAAAAATTCTGAAACTTTGTGTCTATGTTGGGGATTGCCTTCTGATTACAACGCAATTTCTTTTGCTGCCCAAAATCACTCTAATGGGGTGAAATTAACCCTGAAGATTCGGCTATTTTTCGATTTTATTTTGTAACACACAATCTGTAAGAGATAGAAAAAAAGTTTCAAGACAAAAGTTACTTCGTTTAATTAGATCTATCAAATCGTAAAGGTTTTATCAATTGTTTAAACAATTGGAAAAAGTTATAATCAAAAATATGAATGTTTTCTGAAATTCGGGTTTTCACGTGAAATCTGAACTGGATGTTTAAATAATTATGAAACAGCATAATCCATATTTTTTTCCATACAAATTTCAATTATTGTTGTACTGCGGAACTGTGCTCCGCGACAATCGAAGAACTTTTGGATCCCATTGTAACGTGCCTTAAGCTGCACGACGAGCAATGTTCTTCTAACGTTTATTAGGAAATGATACAACCGCTTGATGTCTATGGATTCCGGATATGGAAAAACTTTGTACGAAAATTTTCCGAACTTGTCTTATTGTTTTATTACAATGTGCAGCTAAATGCAAGGAATAATGTCATTAAATTAGTCTCTTATTCATAATCAACTTTCATCACCAAAGTATCACGATGTGTTTGCTTACGCATGGTATAAAAGTGGATATATTGTTTAGAAACCGAATCAGTTTGAAAATCCAGTAGATTTCGCTTTTTCACAACAAGATTTCATACATCCACCTCGTTGTTCCATATGCGGCAATTATGCTATCATACGATGTGCGTGGTGTAAGCAATATTTATCTTTTCAACATTTTTTTGAAGAGTTTCATCACTAACATTTTTTTCTTCTTTTATGTTATCAAGTGTTACTTTCAAAAGTGTTAGAAAATCTTCTTCATTCAATCCCATTAAATTTTTTTGAATTTTCCACATTGGTAGAGTTTGTTCCACATTTCTTTAAAGGGGTGGAAAAGGCTATGTCCAGAGGTTGCATTGTGTGGGTAGAATTGGGATGAAGTGCAATAATCTCAATCTGCTTGTTTCGACAGAGGGCGATTAATGGTATAGTTACGTGTAAAGCATGACTGATTAAATATGAAGAACTGAAACAACTTATTCTATAAATAAATGTAACTTTCAATCTACTCTATACAGGCATGCAATATTTTATAGGATAGTTCTACAATTTTCAAACCAAATTTTGTAATACACTTACTTCTACGTATGTTTGATAAAAATAAAGGTTAAATATGATGATTATTTGAAGATAAAATCAAAAAAACTTAGAATTAAGACCATATTTAAATAAATATCACACAATTTAGACTTCCACTTTGCTCTGCCATAAACCGGGATTAAGATCGGGGCCAGCTATATTGGCCGGCGAGTTTCGTGAGGGGTATTCTCCCACCATACCGCTTGTCTGCCTCGGTGCTCTTTTTCTCAATGTTTTCTGACTCGCTCTCGTTCCATCTCGCTCTCGCCTTCGCAGAACAAGAGTGAGCCAGAAATGGTGGGGATAGTGCCAAGCTTCTGGGGTGTAGACCAAACCGAGCTGTCAGCGTAGAAACACACATCACAGAATAGGTGTGCGTTAGCTACGAAAAAATTCAGGAGCTTTATTGGTTAGAACATTGATACTTTCTCGATAGCTTCATCTCGTATAGGTCTACGCATAGCTTCGTAACACACACAACTATGACGCTAAGAGTAAAGTACAGCCGCACGGCTACGTTCAGGTGGAGCCGAGCAGCGTTCCCGTTACCCCACCATACCCTTCGAGGGCCATACAACTCCTACTGTCAAATCCACGATCGTCAGATGGTGGTGGCTGATTTCTCCTCGATCGCTGTTCGCGAAAACGAATTCACCGGCCAATACATCTGGCACCGACCTTAGGCGGGAATTAACAGGTCCATGGCACATGAAACAAGCGAATTATCGCCCCATAAATACGGATTTCGAAAAAGTCAATGTACATAATGTGAATTGTGAAACAGCTTTATAATTAATAAACTCACACCGGAATTTGATTTCTTTTAGTTAATTATAATCTACGACTTTTCAGCTTTCGAATAAGCTATTAAATATCTTTTAAAATCATTGAAATTTGTTAATATGCTTGAAACAAAGAAGTAAGTGTATCTAGATACGCGGTATCAAATTCGGTGTCGCCGTATACTCATGTCTTCATGTGGCCCCATACGTAAAAATCCATTGGATTTAAATCCGAGCTTTTTGGCGGCCACAAAACAGGACCATTCCGTGCAATTGCTCGGTTCCCTACAATGCGTTGCAAGCTGTGCAAGCTCTTCCCATATGGGCTAGAGCGTCGTCGTGCAAAAGCCACATTCTCCTTCGGGTGTCGGAAGGCACACATCTTCTAATAACTTAGGTAAGTCCCAACGAAGGAACCTGGCATATTTTGCAGAATAACAAATGAAAAAGACGTAACAAATAAAGTGGAACATTTTGTCATGGTTTGTTTGTCATTTAAAGTGACTTATGAATAAAGCATAAATGGATGAAAACTATGTATGACGTAAAAGACAAACGCAGATTTTTTTAAGAAGTATCGAATATAAGAAGAAAAATTTACGTACGGAAATTTGGAAAGTTATCGTCAGAAATAAGCAATAGACTGCGTTAAATTTAAAAAATAATAATCTCACATAAATTAATTAAAACTCACCGTTTCGGAAATTCATCTGCAGCTTGAAAACATGTGTCACTATGTCACTGAACTGATCCTCGTCATCGACGGACGCGCCCAATGCACTGCTGGCCCAAGGTATACGACACCACCCAAAGTAAAGGGGCGCAACATCAAGTGCGTTCAGGTTAATGTACCGAATATTCACTACACTGCACGGCTAGGTACTAACACTGATCATTTAATTTATTTTTCATGGAACGTGTTGTTCCTAAGTTATAAAAATTGGTGGAAATGCATTTTCACTTGGCGTCCGGAGCCGAGGATACAGCCGCGCAAATGCTTGTACAGCAGTAGTCGCGACTCCGTTTTTCTGGGTTTATGCCGCGTTTATCGCGTAATACTCTTGTGTAGAAAACACTTCTCTGACGCGATTGCAAACTGACTGACAGGATTTTTTCCAAGGATCTTTCTCCATCCCCAAATAGTTTCTCTCGTTCTATTATGAGTTACCTCGCACCAGGACAAGAAGCTTTAGGTAAAAAGAACCTGTCACATTTGCGAAACACACGTGCTTCACAGAAGTGCAACGAGCGAACCATCGTACATTTTCACAAAAGCCCGCGCTCCGTTATTTTACTGCCAATGTACCCATTGCTTAGAGATAGGCAGCAGACACCACGTGTTTCGGTTCGAAAGGGTCCGAAGAGAAGAGAAACAGAATGTCTTCGAGTTGCTATAAAGAAGAAATGGCATACCATTCCTGTTTCAGTTTTCCGATACCTTGAGTTCACGTCTGCTGCGAGGCGGAGCCAATTAAACTAAAAATTACCCAAAACTGTAGGGAACCGTTTTCTACCGCCGCCTCGCGAGACAATACGGTCATAAACCGCGACCCTGGCGAAATGCTCTGGCCGATCAGCCTGATTAATTTTTGAGAACCAGGCGGGGTACACAAGTCACTCTATTAAGTTTTTACTGAAATATGCCACATGTTAGAAAGATGTCACCAACATAGCAATTAAAAAGTATTATCCATCATCAATGCGCTTCGCAGAGAGACACAGGAAAAAAGGGAGTACCAATGTAGTTCGCTGACTGCGTGTAGTCCAGCCTGCTTCGTCCTCTCTTCAAATTAAAGACGGATCCCTTATCTCTAGAGTTTATACACGTGCTCGAATTTCAAAACAAAATCACGCTTTGATGTATTTTGTGCGAGAGAAGGTGGCCTTTAAGTACGATTAGACCTAACCTAACCAATCTGCTCTGCATCCCTCCCAAACAGCCACTCCCTTGAAGAGGCCCTCTTCACAGCAATATATCCTCCGCGAGGCCCACCTTCTCTCGCACGGAATACGTTAACGCGTGCTTTTGTTTTGAAATTTGAGCACGTGTTATACTCGAGAGATACGGGATCTGTCTTTAATTTGAGGGAGGGAGGAGGGATTAGCAGGCGGAATTACGCGCAGTCAGCGAACTACATAGGTACATTTTATTTGCTAGTTCCCAAAAATTAATCAGGCTGGTCGGCCTGAGCATTTCGCCAGGGTCGCGGTTTATAACCGTATTGTTCCGCGAGTCGGCAGTATAGAACGGTTTCCAACAGTTTTGAGTAATTTATGACTTAATTGGTTCCGCCTCATAGTAGTCGTGAACTCAGGGTATCGGAAAAGGGAAGTAGGAATGGTATCATTTTCTTATTTCGAATCCAAACACGTGGTGTCTGCTTCCTAACTCGAAGTAATGGGTACATTGCCAGTAAAAGGACGGAGCACGGGCTTTTATGAAAGTCTACGATGATTCGCTCGCTGCACTTCTGCGAAGCACGTGTGTTTCGAAAATGTAATGGCTTCCTTTTATCTAAAGCTTCTTATCCTGGTAGAATGGAAAAATCCTGTCTGTCAGCTACCAATCACGTCACAGAAATGTTCTCTGCTCATGGGTATCACGTGATGTTCTAGGTGTACGCCCCAAACAACGGGGACGCAAGTGCTGCTGCGCAAGAATTTACGCGTGAATACTTACGGCTCCAAACGCCAAGTGGAAATTCATTTCCACCAATTTTTATAACGTAGGAACCACGCGTTACATGAAAAGAAATTAAGTGATCAGTGTTACTACATAGCCGTGCAGTGTAGTGAATATTCGGTACATTAACCTGAACGCACTTGATGTTACGACTCTTAACTTTGGGTGGTGTCGTATACCTGGAACCAGCTGTGCACTGGGCGCGTTCGACGATGACCAGGATCGGTTCAGTAACCTAGTGACACAGGTTTTTAAGCTGCAGGTGAATTTCCGAAAGGGTGAATTTTAGTTACTTTATTGGTGATTATTATTTTTTAAATTTATCGCAGGATATGGCTTATTTCTGCCGATAATTTTCCAAATTTACGTACGTCAATTTTTTTCGGCGTTTTTAAACAGACTTATTCATTATCAGCAACAGTGTTAGCCGTTATTGAACTATGGATTTTTATCACAATAACGAACTACGATCACTTTTCGTTCATTTCCTGTTACATTACTTTTTCGTCTATGCGTTATTTGAAAACGAAATTTACATATTTCTTGTCTTCTCACTTAAAATAATTGTTATTTTCGATTCTGCTTTAAAAAAAAATTGTGTATTCGTCTTTTTACGTTTGACATGATTTTCCTCGATTTATCTTTTACTCGTTATTTACTTTAAATGGCAAACCAAAAGTGACGAAAGGTATCGATTGCCGTCGTTTTCGCAGAGATCTGATGAGAAATGTGGAGCTGGAAGAGTTCTCACTTCTTAATGGGTATTCCAACTCCTTCGAGGGTCGAAAGCCATAAACATGCGGTGAGCCATCGCGGGATGTTGTCTTCGCCACGGGGTACCAGGCGGCATCTCCTTGAGTCGAGTCGCTGGAGGATCATCCGTAAGAATTTTTCCTCCCCTACCACCCGCTAAAATATCGCTACGTATACCGTTTACACCCTGTATAAAAAAGATGTGTAATCAAAATGGGCTGCAAGTACATAAAAGTGCTTTCCAGCAGCGTGCAAAGCGACACTGTGTAACACAATGTAAGATTCGGTCAAATACTTGGCGTGGCTATGCAAGATCAAGGTGTCAATGAATAAGAATTATTTAAAAACGCAAAAAAATGAAAGTGTACTCATATTGTCAGAGCTTGAAATTGGCAAATTATCTGAAAGCCTGCAAGAGGGAAAGTATGGGTATTGATGATCTGAGAATACCTTGCCTGGCCACGCCAAGTATTTGACCGAATCTTACATTCTGGTACACAGTGTCGCCTTTGCACGCTGCTAGAAAGCACATTTATGTACTTGCAGCTTATTTTGATTCCACATCTTTTTTTATGTTGTAATTATTATTATCTTCTGTTTTTTTTTGTGATTTATTTGATAATACTCTTTTCCGTCCTCAACTTTTTCATACTTGGCGTAATTTTGTTGCTTTTTTGAAGTTTTTTATGGGTCTGTGATTCAACTCGAATAGCAGCTAATTTTGTACCAACTTGGAGACATGGGCACTTCAACATTTTTTTTTTATGTTAAATGCATTGACGCAACATTTATATTCATACCCATACAAATATTTAGATAGTAATGTTTATAAATATAATTTTATTTAAATTATTATTATATACATATGGATATACTTCCGAAGGGGACCGGTAGCCGATCGAGATGAGGTTTGGGGGGTGGGGCGGGGAGGGGTTGTGAACCCTAAATCTAAAATTGTAGCTTCGGGTATTTATTAATAAAAAATTGTTAATTTTTTTTGGAACTTTTTTTGGACGTTCGTGAAGGCCTCCCTGCCCGGGAGCCCTGCCGTCCCCCCATTTCTACATTTGAAATTTTGTAACCACAGTCTCATTTGTAGCATCGCCCAACTCATATCGGTTCGCTACCATGCTTTACGCGCCCGCAACCGGGCGCGCACCCCCCGCGCTAATCTAGCCCCAACCAACACTAATACCCGGGACAAGTTGGAAAGTGGAATGCGTTGTGTCGGAATAAGTCAACAGAAATCCCCATAAAAAACCTCAAAAAGTAAAAAAATTGCGCCAAGTACATGAAATAAAATAAAAAAAATAGGAGACAATAATAATTACAAAGTAAAAAAAGATGTGAAATCAAAATGAGCTGCAAGTACATGAAGGTGCTTTCCCGCAGCGTGCAAAGGCGACACTGTGTAACACAATAAAAGACAAAAAAAGATGTCCGCGACCTGGAAGTCAAATACTTGGCGTGGCCAGGCAAGGTGTTTTTAGATCATCAATACCTAATTTAAACTTCTGACAATATGAGTACATTTTCATTATATTGCGTTTTTAAATAATTCTTATTCATCGACATCTGGACCTCGCCTTGCCACGCCAAGTATTTGACTTCCAGGCCGCGGACATCTTTTTTTGTCTTTTGTTGTGTTACACAGTGTCGCCTTTGCACGCTCCGGGAAAGCACCTTTATGTACTATTAGCCGGCCGAAAGAAGGTCCCTAGCAGGCGGTCTAGGACGATGCAGTCCGTCGCTGTGACGATTGGTCGAGTCACCTATTTGCGCACACTTCTAATGACTAGGCACACGTATTTTGGTTATTGGCTGAAGTAGGCTCATACATTGTCGCGCCGCGCGACGAAGAGAGCGAACAAAACACATCGAGATCGAGAGGGATAGAGCGATCTGACCGACGAACGCCACAGCAATAGCGTAGGCATCTCAGATACTTTCCTGAACATATTGTAAAAAATAAGGAAATTTGTTACGTTATTATATATTAATGGTTAACCATCTGAGATGCCTACGCTATTGCTGTGGCGTTCGTCGGTCAAATCGCTCTATCCCACTCGATCTCGAAGTGTTTTATTCGCTCTCTTCGTCGCGCGGTGCGACAATGTATGTGCCTACTTCAGCCAATAACCAAAATACGTGTGCCCAGTCATTAGAAGTGTGCGCAAATAGGTGACTCGACCAATCGTCACAGCGACGGACTGCATCGCCCGAGACCGCCTGCTAGGGACCTTCTTTCGGCCGGCTAATAGTATTTGCAGCTCATTTTGATTTCACATCTTTTTTACTTTGTAATTATTATTATCTCCTTTTTTTTTTTTTTCATGTACTTGGCGTATTTTTTTTACTTTTTTGAAGTTTTTTATGGGGTATAATTTATTTACAAAATTTATAATTCTTTATTGTAACAAGAAACACTAATTAAATTCATGCATTATCGAAGGTGTCCATGTATCAAAATAACTGAATAAGTATGAATACGAAATCCTTCCTGCAAAATTATGCGTACATACATAACCTGGCGTAGTTCACAGCATCATTTTACGCTTCGATTATCTACATATACATAAAATCCTCAGTTTAGTTACAAATAAAAAACAGTTTGATGATATACAAACATGTTGCAATTCAAATTTGACCAACTTACCTTGTGTTTGAGACTGCATTTTGGTTGCAATTCAATGGTACAACGATACATATTTCTAAAAACACGTGGCATCTCAAATTGTGACAACTTATCTTAATTGACACTCGCCAGGTTATAACTTGACGGTAAGCTCTCAAAATTTGGAGTGGATTGCATAGTGAAGATAGCGATTGACGAACGAAACATGTATTAGTTCGTTTGGGTTGAAGGTGTGCGTGTAACGCGTATATACGTAATATGTTTGACGAAAAATTTCTTGGAGAAGAAGGAGAATCAGAAGAAGAAAAATCTTACCGTTTCCGACTGATCCATCAGACGATATTACGATATCTCTGTCATGCGTGGACCGATTTTATTGAAATAGGTCTTATTCGAAAGCTGGTATGCGGTTTACATAAGAAAAATGCTTTAAATTTAGAAAATAATGCAGGCGTAATGAGATATTAATGAAATAAGTTTCAGGTTAGGTTAGATTAGCCGGGCGACGAGTAAATGATACCGGTAGCGACAGTCGACATATACAGGGTGTCTCTCATGTACTTGGCGTCGAGACGCTACCGCGTCTCTAGATATTGTTAAGAGGGACCGTGGTGAAGTGATTAAAAATAATCTGTAAGGTGTACCCTTTTATGCACAATTATCTCGATATCTTTTGAACGCATTAATTGCCGAAGCTAAAATTTGATATTTGGGATCTGTACACACCCCTCGTAATACCCACCAAGTTCCATCTCGATCGGCCACTGGTTGGGGCTAGATTCGCGCGGGGGGCGCGCGCCCGCTCGCGGGCGCGTAAAACATAGTATCGAACCGTTGAGTCCGGCGAAGCCGAAAACGAGACCATGGTTACAAAATTTAAAAAATAAAATATACGGGGACGGAAGGGCTCCTGGGTAGGGATGTCTGCACCAACATTCAAAAAAAATTTCCAAAAAAAAATAACAATTTTTTATTTATATTTCGGAAACTAATAAATACCCGAAGCTACAATTTTAGATTTAGGGTTCACACCCCCTCCCCCCAAACCTCATCTCGATCGGCCACCGGTCCCATTCGGAAGTACAGCCATACATATATATATTCACTTTTTCTTGTAATGTTTCATAAATAGGAAGATTGTACCACAATACGGCCTTTTACCTTATGCTGTTTCATAATTATTTAAACATCCAGATCAGGTTTCACATGAAAAAAAAACGAATTTTAGAAAACATTAACATTTTCGTTTAATAATTATTTTCGGTAAATATTTACATTAGGGACGGATTCTCCGGTTTTAATTACCTTGACAGGTTTTAATTACCTTGTGAACAGCATTTCCGTCTAAACTTTTTGGTGCTCGGCTTTGGTTTTCGAAATATTCACAAAAAACTTTACATAACACTAGAACTGCCGACGGTTTTACAGCCGACGGTATCAGTATTGGTTCGAGCTAGGTAAGAGCAGGGAGCGCGCGCCCGCTCGCGGGCGCGTAAAGCAAGAGGTCAATTCACTTTTTCGTCACCCACAGTTAACACTAGAATTACCGAATTTAACACATATTCACATCGGTTCGCTATAATACTTTACGCGCCCGAAAGCGGGCGCCCCCTCCCCGTCCCAATCTAGCCCAAAACAATACTAATACCGTTCGCTGTGAAACAGTCGTTTGTACAGGCAGATTTCAATGTACAATTGTGCCAAGTTTTTTGCAAATATCTCGTAAACCAAAGCCGGGCGCCAAAAAGTTTAGAGGGAAATGTTGTTCAGAATAATACCCTTGACAACATATGTCAGGATCATTGAAATCGGAGAATCCTCCTCTAATGTAAACATTTACCCTTTTTTCTAATTGTTTAAACTATTGATAAAACTTTTACGATTAGATGGATCTAATTAAAAGAAGTAATTTCTGTCTTGAAACTTTTTTTGGATCTCTTACAGATTGCGTGTTACAAAATAAAATCGAAAAATAGCCGAAACTGTAGAGGTTAATTCACCCTCTTCTAGTGAATTTGGACAGCAAAAAAATGCGTCGTAATCAGGAGAAAATCCTCTACATATCTACAAAGTTTCAGAATTTTTTGAATTTTCGGGTTTGGGATTTTTCCCTTTTAAATTACCGCATGTGAAGCAAAACGGAACACTTTTGCGCGGGTTAACACGGAACACTTACACTCCTCACATTAATTAGAGGATCACCTCTAGGAGCCCGAAAAATAGGGACAAGTTTACATGGTCATAACTCCGTAAAAATAGTCGTATCGATATTTTGAAAATATGGTTTGAAAGCGTGGAATCTCTACTTTCAGCTGTTTTTTATATATAAATTTTAGATGCACTGCTTTTCGGTAAAGTTATAGCAATATAAAGAGCCCATGGTCAATTTTAAACAATTTTTTTCAACTTTGCGATTTTCCACGACTTGCATGAAATTTTTTACACACATTCCATTCACACCACTCGAAAGCGACCACTTTCCTGTGTAAAAAGAGAATAATAAATTTCTTGTGCGATTTTTGTTTTGGCCAAGTTATTCAACTTTGAAGTAAAAACCTTTTTTTTTTTTTACTTTAGTTGCTTCTAACAAGCGAACGAATCATCGTGGAATGTTCACGAAAAAAGCAATAGATAGAACAGTTTTTTCTCTTTAAGACGCATTTCGATAATACTTTTTCGATTCGGGTAAAATTTCGGTCTCTGCTGACCTTTCCAAAATATGCTTAAAAATTGCACAAATTCCATTTTCTCTTCAACTCGTTATATTTCCACGAGAGATAACCGGAACATCATTGTCTTAAGCTCATTTTAAAGCGGAGAGTCTGCCGATTCATTCGAGCTACACCGGAACCCGCTGCGATAAATTCTTATCCGTGGCCTTAAGTTTGAAGTTACTGCTTCATCTCCTCCCAACACACCCTCGCCAGCTTCCCTCCTTGCCCCTCTTCCAGTTTCCTCTCAAACCCCCACGCCCTCATCCCTGTCCTACCCCTCAACAACCCCCTTCGTAGCTCCTCCTGACCATATATCCCGGCGTATACCTTTCAACCCCCAACACCCACCTCAAAAACCTAACCTGCAGTGCCTCCACCTTCTCCCTCTCCCTCCACCCCCACACATTCACCCCATATCCTACCACCGCCCACACCAACCTGTCAAATAACCAGATCCTTCTGTCCCAATCCTTTCGAAATATTCTTTTTCCCATCCCCCACATCTTCCCCATTACCGCTGCCCCCTTCCTCACTCTCTCCTCAACATGCTGTTCCTGCCTCCATTCCCCATCACCGTATATCCCAAGTACTTATAACTCCTCACCTCTTCCAACTCTGTACCCTTCCATCTCCAGGTCATTTTCTTCCACCTCCCCCACCTCTCCTACACCTCATTACCTTCGTCTTCTCCACATTTACCTGCAGTCCCTTCTCATCCAGGTACCTCTCCAACTTCCCTATCATACCCCTCATCCCCTTCTCACACCCCTGCCTCACCCTCCTTGTGGTCCAAAACCTCTCCCCCTTCTCGTCCCCAATCCTGACCCTGCATACCGCCTCCTTCAACACCTCCTGCACCTCTCCAACAGCCCTTCCCTTACCCCCCTGTCCACCGAGTCAAACGCGGCTTTCATGTCCACGAAAAGGACCACCATATTCCTCCTCTTCCTCACCACCTGCTTGTTCACAAGGTAGTTCAACACATATATGTTGTCTACACACCCCACCCCTCCTAAACCCCGTTTGACTTGGCGGCAGCATTCTCTTCCCCTCCACTTCCACTCTTAACCTCTCCGCCAATACCGATGCATACATCTTGTATGCCGGCTGTATCAGCGTTATTCCCTTGTAATCTTCCGCTTTCTCCCCTGCTCCTTTCTTTAGCACCGGTACCACCACTCCCTTCCTCCACTCTTCCGGCCACCCTTCCCCCATCCACACCCTATTACAAATTCTCCACAACCATTCCTCCACTTCCGCGCCCCCATATTTCCAAACCTTCATTTTCAATCCCATCCCCACCTCCCGCCTTCCCGTTGATTAGGTTCTTCACCACCCTCTTTATTTCTTCCCTTCACAACTTCCTCTCTCCGTC
The DNA here is from genome assembly GCA_947577245.1 of Andrena bucephala. Lineage (NCBI taxonomy): Eukaryota > Metazoa > Arthropoda > Insecta > Hymenoptera > Andrenidae > Andrena > Andrena bucephala. The sequence goes on from OX387716.1 coordinate 73,566,256, forward strand.
CCCCCTCTCTCCGTCCCCCCTCTCTCCTCTCCCCTCCTCAGCCTCCACTTCACCCCTGCTAACAACCCCCTGAAATACTCGTCCCACTCCCTTATTTCTATCCCGTCGTTTATCCTCCTTCTCATCTTCCGTCCCCTGTTCACCACCTTCCAAACTTGCCCCTCCGTTCTTATCCCCTCTACTTCCTTTTCCCACCTCTCCACTTCCTTTTTCTTTTTCTCCTCACACATCTTCCCATACTCACTATTCCTCGTCCTATACATTACCCCATCCCCTCCTTCCCTTCTCCACTTCCTCAGCTCTCTCCTCATCTTACTCTTCTCCTCTCTGCACTCCTTATCCCATCATCCCCATTCTTTTCCCCCTTCCCCATCCTATCCACTGCCTCCTTAATCCATCCCCTCAGCTCTCTCCAATCCTCGTCAACTCCCCTCGCCCCACCTTCCTTTTTCTAAAACTCCTCATAAACTCCATTCCATCCTCTCCAGTTCAATTTCTTCTCTCCCCTCCACTCCCCCTACCCTTTCTCCCTCTACCTCCGTCCTCCGTCACTGCCCCTACCACCCACATCACCATCGGGTGTACCTATACGTATATATGAGGCAGTCAGAGCAACAACGGACTAACCCACATGCACGGTAAACTGAGAAATAGGCGATCTAAAAAGTAGCGTTTCAACATCTTATTTTGCAGGCATTATGAAATCTATTTTTATGTCGGGATAAGCAATTAAAATTTAGACGTGGCTAAAAACTTTATTAACGTTTATTAATATTTTCAATATTTGTAAGTTTATAAAATAAAATTTTAGTATTATTAAACATCATCTTTGTCGATACAGGAATCTAGTACGGGTATAGTGTCAACTTGAGTTGAATTAGTTGGTCCGTTGTTGCTCTGACTGCCTCATATATTCTCGTTAAATAAGTAACATCTGAATAACAATAGCGGAAAATATCTAAGGTCGGCATCAGATATATTGGCCGGTGAGTTTCTTTTCGCGAGCACCGATCGAGGAAAAATCAGCCACCACCATCTGATGATCGTGGATTTGTCAGTTGGAGTTGCGTGGCCCTCGCAGGGTATGGTGGGATAACGGGAACGCTGCTTGGCTCCGCCTGAACCTAGCCGTTTGGCTGTTATTTATTCTTAGCGTAATAGTTGTGTGCGTTACGAAGCAATGCGTAGACCAATACTGGATGAAGCTATCGAGAAAGAATCAATGTTCTGACCAATAAAGCTCCAGAATTTTTTCGGATCTAACGCACACCTATTCTGATGTGTGTATTTCCCTGCTGACAGCTCGGTTTGTCCTACACGCCAGAAGCTTGGCACCATCCCCACCATTTCTGGCTCGCTCTTGTTCTGTAAAGACGAGAGCGAGTCAGAAAACTTCAGAAAAGGAGCACCGAGGCAGGCAAAATGTGTGGTGGGAGAATACCCCTCACGAAACTCACCGGCCAATATATCTGATACCGACCTTATTCCATGTGACAAATGTTTAAGCGTACTTACCATGTATAAGTAAAATGAAATTTTATAAAATGTATAAGTAAAATGAATGTTTATATTATGCTGTAGATAAATCTTTTACTAATTGTAAGTCTACTTTATGTCTGCAATTAGTTGAAATAGTGCCATCAGAGACTACACGACGAAATATTCAAAGTATTTTTTACGTACTTATATATTATATTTTAGTTTTTGTTTCATTGTATTCAGTTAATACATATTTGTCCATAATTTATACAGTTCCATTGAAGAGTTCTGTTTAAACGTATGCCTTGGGAAGGCGGTGTGGATCACCGCTGTTGTGGCCAGGGAAGGGATGCACTCCAACGGTTGTACGAAACTTCTTTATTCGGCACGTGGGCGTCGTTCACAACGATGACGAGCACACCACAGAAATACACCACGAATAAAACACGAATCACAATAAACGCAATTAACACGAACAAAGATATGTACAAACTATGTACACTGCGCTGGGCGCAAGGGCTCGCGAAGCCGTTTTAAATTTGAATCGAAACCTCGGGTTGCGGAGCGACAAGAAGATCTGTATTCGTGCGTGCGAGAGCGTGTTGATGGTAATCAGGTGTTCTGGCAACTAACGGCCGAATTCCAGGAAGGCAAACGCTCAAGCCGTGCAAAAACGTGTGACACGCGTAACCGTCTTGACGAACGGTGTGTCACGGTGTTTACGCGCTCTCGAACGCACATTCAAACCTCGGCCGCAACAAGTTCTTTAACACCTCACGAAGGCCTGGCGACCGCGACCGTACAGGCGTACGTAAAACGCAGCAGCTCTTGATTGCCATTTTCACCTAAATTAGGTATAAAACTTAAATCCGGACGAATCCGGAACCAATCTTTTTTACACTGTCATCACAAACCTTTATCAAATGTAATGGCACCAACAAAAGCAGTGGGCAGGGCTGGGCAGTATAACAAAATCGTTAATGAAATTTTATAATCGTAGATAAAATTTACTGAATTCTCGATTATCTTCAAATGTTAATAACTATGCAAATATATATGATGAAAAAGTAAAACCTTTTGGAAAGTGTAGTATATATCTACCTGAAACGTTTCCATAATGCAAGAATTCACAAAATTTCTTTACAACATGTAGAAAACTCTAATAAGCCAACGATGTTTCCGAGGAAAGTTAAGAAAGAATCGCGTGCTCTAAAATCTCTTAACTTTCAACGAAGCCTGTTATTTCATGAGTGCACAAATGAAAAAAACAATATTCATACATTGTTCCTTAGATATTCAACTGCTTCGAACACCAACAATTTTACGGTTTACGCAAAATTTTTTAAATCGATTTATGGCCAGGTTTTGGGGCCAAATATCCCACTGTGCGTCGTGGATGCAGTCGATTTGGGCGTAAGTGGAACGCACCATAGAGTTTCGAGGACGAAATGAGCCGACGATTCGAGGTCTGTGAAGTTGGCTCCGTCCAAATGCTAATTTTTATAAAAAAAAAACGATGGCATTCGTTTGTCCAACACAAATTTTGGTTTGTCCACCCGCCAAAACAAGTTATAAAGAAATAAAAAAAATTCACCAGGACCTCCATGAAAACTTTTTAATGATTTGTCAGTGGGAAATGACTGACCACGATTTAACCAGGTCTGTCCATCCAAAGTTTTCGTTTAGTGCCACAAGTTAACCTGTTCAGTTTTTACCTAAATATGCCAGATGTGAGAAAGATGTCACCCATAGGGTAAATCCAGGAGACGCGGTCGAGCCGGAGAGTTGGTCGAGTCGCTATATTTCAGACTTTCTACGTAAAAATGCGTTAAAGTGCAGACCAATTGCGTCTCAAGAAGCCAGACAGTTGAATGAATAGCGTCATTTCGCTTCCTTCTGTGTTTTTCTGGATTTATAGGCTATAAAAGGTAAATTGAGGTTACATTTATCCTCCTTTGTCAAACAGCGGTGTACTGAATCGTATTTAAGGCTGCCGTCTCATTTTTGTTATGGTCCGAATCGATCGAAGCGTCCCCAGTAAACAAACGGACCTTAATGAAACTACTGCGCTCGATAAAATGAACTTGTACAGAGATGACATCTCCAGGTACTCTGGGTAGACGAATTTTTCACGCATAGTTGCCACATGTTTTGTTCTCTCTGTCTCTGCCGCGCTGTTGCCACAGAGTTCTCGCTTTTTATCGAGAAGTCTTGAAGGAATACAGCACGAGAGCTGCGTGTAGCGTCAGAACCTCGCTGAACGTAGCAATAATGAAAGATAGAGAGGAAATATACCAAAGCTAACACAATTTGAACTATCATTACTAACGATATTATACATAAAATTTATTTGTAGAATTGAAAGCCCGTTTCGTTCAAAGTAGTCCGATTTAAATTATTTCACCTTCATGAAAAATAAAGAAATTCTGTTTCTGCTAATCGATCATACATCGCCGAGCAACTCCAGGCGACAGGTTAGACGGGTGAGCGATACAATGTCGCTCGGCTCGAGCTTCGAGGGACCTCAAGAATGAAGGCCTTCGATTAAAAAAATTATTTTTAGCCGACGGATGAATTCCCGTCGAATAAACTGATTCATCCGTGGCGTTTCAAATAAAACCAACTCTGGGTTATTTTTATTCAACGATAAATAAAAATAAAGTCTCTTTAATTTGATAGGTTATTTCAATAATTTATGAAACAATACTAATTTGCGTATCAATATCCCTTCTAAATTTCGCAATTCTTATTATCTTCTCTCATTCTGTGCAATATTTATGTTTCTTTGTGAAAAAATATAATGATATGATTGTTCAATGATGGTTTATTTTGTTTGTTTTAAAGAATGTAAAACTTTCACATTTTCTATCGTATCGGCATGAACGTTTCGGTAACATACTGCTGAGATTTTCCATATGAAAATAAATTTAAACACGGTATAAATCGGATTATGTTTAGCATTATCAGATTAGCAATGTTACATTTTTAGTCAATTATCTAGTACAGTTCTAGAAATAAACCGATTTATACCGTGTTTCAACTCATTTTAATCTGGAAAATCTCAGCAGTATGTTACTAAAAATTAACAAAATTTAAAAAAAAAACCCGTCTGCTTAAAAAGGGAACTAAAATGACAAAAACATTTATACATGGTATATTATCATAAATGATTTGATGTAATTACATTCGAACATTACATTCCGCACACGGACAAAGAGAGAAACATGAATTTGCATTAATGTTGTCCACCTCTTTTTGTTACCAACTTGAAACACTTTCTTTAGTCATTGCGGTACATGCTTGGGATAGAAGAGCATCAAAAGATGAGTTAATTATTTAAATTGTCATCTTATTATTATCCTATCTATGATAAATAATATACCATGTATAAATAAATTAAGTCTTGTTTTTGTACTTTTATTTCCCCTTTTAAGCAGTTGGGTTTTTTATTTTTTTTAAATTTTTTACTTTTTAGTTATATATAGCAATATTGTATGGCAAGGGCCGCAGCCTGTTTAGTTCGGGGAAACATTGTAGTGAGGGATGTTAAAACCTCTCCACGGATCCAGATCACTACTTACGAGTCCTTCCAATTTTTGTATTTCTATCTCACAATTTTGAAAATTATATGTATATCGTAGGACATTTCTAAAGACACTTCATTTGTCCAAATCGGTGTGTCCGTACAGGTTCTAGAGCGTAACATCTGGACATACAAACATAGCCTGATAAACACAATACCCTCCTTTACGTGCCGCAGTCGGGTAAAAACATTACGTTTTACATTTTATTAATACAAAGTCCACCGCAAGCAACATTATATGCCTCTCGAACCGAGATTAGAAACAGCCCAATAGCCCAAATCCTCAGCTCGAAGAGAGATAACAGATAAACATAAAGAATCTTTTATTTTAATGTATCCAGATATTATCTTTGCCCATCTCTGTTTTCCAGCCGCTTCGCCGTGATTCATTCAAGCCTCCCTGATGGCAAAATAGTGATAGGGAAAATGCGGCAACAGCGCGATACGAGTCTCAATACGTATCGGCAACTATGTCTTGCCTACATTTATCGGCTAGCTTGGAATTCCACCGGTTCTGATGCTACATGGCGCGAATATACCATTAGCGCCGGTGACGGAGAATCCTTGAGCCTCATTCTGTCATTTCTCGAGTCTGTCTCAGTACACGATTCATAAATTCATTATTATTTCAACGTTACGTGCTTATTAGCGCTCAAACGCACCAGACCACCCTGCACGTATGTCTACTGGAGGCAACTATACGAGCAAAAACTTCCTTCTTGCCGATTCCAGGACGAAAGTTGTAATTTACGGTTTGTTTTCTACATCGCGTATACACAGGGCCGGCGGAACCATTATGCAAGTTATGCGTCGCATAAGGGCGCCAGCCGAATGGGACGCTAAAAAACTATATCGCACACTTAATAATAAAGGAATCCAACCCCCACATAAACGAAATATAAAAGTAATTCTTTTAAACATATTAAATAGAGAACAGGTGCAAAAATTTGGGGATACCAAACACATGCATTGCATAAGGACGCCAACTAACTTCGCCGCGATCCTGCGTATCTGTCACGCTGGTGCTACGTGGCTGGAGTACACCATTAGCGCCACTAACGGAGAAGCCTTAAAGCCTGATTCTGACACTTTTCGATTCATAAATTCATTATTATTTCAACGTACGGTGGTTATTAGCGTTCAAACGCACCAGACCACCCTGCACAGATGTCTACTGAAGGCAACTGTACCCGCAAAAACTTCCTTCTGGCCGATACCAGGACGAAAGTTGTAATTTACGGTTTGTTTACTACACGCGTATACGTACACGCTTAACTTAGTTTGTGTGAGCGTACGCACACATTCAAGGTCCGCTGAGACGGCAGCCTTAAGAACGCAATCTACATGTCTTACATATTGTATACGATAGTATTTCGTCGACGCACAAATATCACGGCTAAATTGAACAATCCGCCAAGCAGCGAACGAATGAACTACATGCCCGTGACTGTCATGGGCATGCACAGATGGTACGGTTCAGCGTGCCCGGCTATGTTAGGGGCGTGAGCGTAAAGGAGTTAAAGAAAAGTCCCTTTTCTTCCAAAAACGTGTCACGGCAGCGTTGCTCAGGCGTAAGACGTGAACCTGAACGCCGAAGACTATCCACGCGCAATGGGAGCGGGGTCCCGTTCAATGGAGGTCACCTGGCGGAGCGGGCCGCCCTAGCGAAATGTGTACACTCGTGGCGCGGGGTCTCGTTCAGTGGTGGTGCTCCCGCGGTCCGGACCGTCGTAGCGAAAGGGTTAATTAAAGTCTGATATAACTCGAGCGGTAAAGTTGTATCTTTGGGTATGTGCTACTAATATTATAAGGATTTCTGGGTAAAAGGTGGGTTTAACGGATCTAGACAATTTACACTCGAGCACTTTCTGTATATTGAATAAATAATCAATTATAGTGCAAATTTAAGTGTCGCGATTAATTAAATAAATGTGTAAGTTACCAATATTTGCACGGTGTTGACGCACTGGCGATGCGGGGCGTAACAGTGGTTCTTTAAATATGCCAAACAGAATATTAACCGAACTCGCGGATTCTATAGGGTTAGCTATCGATTCGAAAGTGAACTCGAGCCCGATCTCACTAGATATTACTAACTCTGTACGAGCGTGACAACACGTGACTCTACACGTGACTGTGTAGCTTTGAATCAAAGAAGGTTGAAACCAAATAGTTTATAGAGTCCCAAAATGCGTGGGAACTCACTAGAATCTCCATATAAATGAATCCTTAGGAGTCGTCGCGGTGACACTCCCATTCCCATAGCTGACATCCAGCTGGACGTGATCATGACCCCTTTTACTTGTGTACGATAACCGAAGGGAGTTTAGGACGTCTCTTCGCAGATGCGAGCTCGATGGTTTGAGAGTAGCGTATGGGAAAGATTCACGGCATGAGGCGTGTAACGTTTATTTTTGACCAAGACAGAAAAGAAGCAATTGCTGCACGCCGTAACCACAGACTCATTTTTAGCATCCTCAAACTCACATCGGCTCGCTACCATGCTATACACGCCCGTTACCCCCGCACTAATCTATCCCCAACCAATACTAATACCCGAGACAAGTTCGAAAACGGAATGCGATGTGTCGGAATAAGTCAACAGAAATACTGTTAAGAGGGAATCCGTGGTAAAGTAATTAAAAAGAATCGGTAAGGTGTACGTTTTTATGCACAATTACCCTTGTTTCTTTTGAACGCATAATTGCCGAAGCTACAACTGTATATTTGGGAAAGGGAGTCGGGATCGTAGCAGAAACGAAAATTCAGACCGGTCACATATCGGTCAAGTAACCAGTAACCGTAACGAAAGTGGAGAGAAATTCGGACCGTAATAGTGCGAGGATGTAAAAGGAAACCGAAACTCCTGACCATTTGCATTTCGGTCGGGAATCGGGGACCATAATTCTTAAACGAACTGCGACCGGTTGCCACTTAATGTATGGAGCGGTCCGTCGACTGGTTAGGGTTTCGGGTCGGTTTGGTACGGTTTGGTTCGGCTGGGTTCGGTTCGGTTCAACCTAGCTGAATAGGTCGGGAAAGTATGTAGATATGCTGAGACTGGTACATCGAAAAACGCCAACGAAAGGACGCATCCTGAGATTTCTTCCATGGATCACTCCAAGGCTTCATTTTCTCTAGGGCGAGGACACCCTGTATTTGCGTTGAACCATAACATTATATAGAACAGGCACTTTTGGGTATACCTAACCCCTATTGAAATTCAAACAAAAGCAGTTAAAGAAACTTTTTCGCAGACATAAATGACACCATTATGGCGGATGCGAGACCAGTCGATTTTATGTTTCGACCTGATTGAAGTGCGGGGTGCGAGAGGTATGATAAACCATTTGCAATAGTGCAGCACGCGGCTCGTTCACCTGAAACGGGGCGCATCGCTGCCTTCGATGGTTGATTGCGGCGTTAATTTTGAACATGCCATCCTAGGAAAGGCCTTATTTTGTAGACAGTAAACTAGAAATATGGTCATATATATTTCGAATTTAAATACATATGATTTTGCAGCCAAAATTGGGAAAATAAGAATTTGCTTATATCTTTTGGTGGTACAAAAATGATATTTCAATTTCATAAAATATTATGTAAATAGGCAAAATCGTCTAAATCAGTTTTGACTAACTGGAGGCTCGCGGGCCACCGGGGGCCCCTCCGCCTTGCTGCCACGCTAAACGGCCCCCTCCATACCTACCGAACTCTGACGATCGCAGTCGAAAAGAGAAGGAAAGAAGCAGGAATCGACTGCGATCGTCAGAGTCTGGTCGATATGGAGGGGGCCGTTCAGCGTGGCAGCAAGGCGGAGAGGCCCCCGGTGGCTCACGAGCCACCAGTTCGTCAACCCTGATTTATATTAAAAAAGGAAATAATGAATGCAATACGATAAATAGTTCCAACGATAAAAATTTCTAACTGTTCGAGATTCGGTGGTTCCGATCTCCGCCACACCCCAACTCACCGCAGCACCTCCTGGACTGCGGAACGCCAAGACCGATCCACAATCGATCGGCCAATCATCTGCGCTCCTCAACCGACGATCATCCAATCAGCGCATCGCGTGAAACGGTTTCAGCCGGTTGTAGAATACGCGTAGCAAATCACAGTTCAACACATCTGTGGCTCAACCAATCAGATTTCCCCAAGTCGGTCGATCGTCGAGAATGTTCGAGACGACCCGTACAGGAAGTCGGATTGTCCAACGGTCTTCAGTCTTGTTCACGCAGAGTACTTGAGTAGACGCGTCAAAACGTTTAACACATAACTCGTGAATATTCTCATCTAACTCATTCTCAGTAGTGCTCACAGTTCTCACCAAACTATTCTTTGCTCACTTCGTCTCATTTTCGGTCTCAACTTCGCGTTTTCTTCGATTGTGGATCGTGGTCAGTGCGCGGCCGCGTGGTCTTTGTTGCGCGGCATATCTCAACGAGATTACAATTATCAATTTCAGCACAACGTGCTTCCTCTCACCACTCACCGTTTTATCTATATTGACTCACTCCGCGAGTGTAACAAAATAAACGATCATTGTACATTTCTCACCATAAACACTGTGCTTTACTTTCTGCACCTAACCTAAAACCGGTATAATCTCACGTGGCCAACGGTCAGAGTTTCAAACACTAAGTATAGTCTGGTTTCATGAAAATACGCAAAAAGTAATGAATTCACAACTGTGTTCCTGAAACAACATCTAACTTCCGCTAATTTTACATGGACTAAGTAGGTACATCATGTTTCATTTTGATCAAACTTCCTGACATCGACGTTAAAAAGTGATCGAGTTTGACACGGGATGATCTTCCTGCTGTGTTAGTCTTCGCCATTCGAAAAATAAAAACACATCGTATTGTATTTGTAATATTGAAAACACCATAAATCTTACCATTTTTATTCATTATATCAATTGGTCCAAAAATTTAATTTCTTGTATAATATGCATAGGTACAGTATAAATGGTGAGAATTTTATTATCATTAACATCTTACTTTTGAAAAAATTTTGGCATTATCAGCGATTACGAAGTGCAAACTTCTGAAAAATAACTGTTGTTCTTTCCAAAACAATTTTTAAACCCTTAAAACTTATCTATCATTAAATTTGTTTATTTATAACTAAACATTTTATTGATAAAAATATAATTTATTTGTGAAAATTATTTATAAAAATATTTCATTGTGACCATAAAAGTAATATTTTATTTATAAAAATATTTAAAGTAGGTGTTTATAAAATTATCTATAAATGTAATGAATTTAGAAAAAGACGTAAATGTATTTTTAAGAATTTATATACTAATTAAATTAATTGATTTTATTTATTATAATAAATTTATTTCATTTATACTATGTATTTCGTTGTGGATTGCAAAAGATGCAAGGTCAGGTTATTAACGTCATAAAAAATAATTAAAATAATCTACTAAATAATTTTATTCACCACTTGCGATTCGCAACCGGGATAGTAACAATTTGTTTCACAAATTTTAATCATGCGTATTTGTATTTTGTTCCTATTTCTCATGAGGTGATGAATTCTGGTTGCTCGCATTTCTATCTCTCCCGACTTTGTGTCAACCGTATTGCAATCGGTCGAGACTCTCGGTTGACCGTATTGCGAATCTTTTCATAAATTAACTCGACCGTATTCCTGACCGGTCAAGACTTTCGGTCGACCGTAAGTCTCAACACAGACGAAGTATAGGATAGAGTTGTCAACCAATGTATTTTTCTGTCACCGGTTTGGGGGGTCCTAGGACCCCCTTACCATTTGAGTGTCGTATGCAACGTTACCGGTGAAATCTCGAAACAGATTGTAACGCTACGCGTGATAGGAATTAGAATTCAGCACGGGTAAAACTAGGTTATTTTTTTAGAGTCGAAGCCCGCGATTTACAAATGTTTCTGTTAGAGTAACAATTTAAAAATCGTCTTATGAACATATTCCGTTCAACGGAAGAGAAAGGAGGATGAAAATAAAACGATATAACATTCGCCTTTTAACCTTGCTGTCTTATTCGGGTTTACTTAACGCAAAAGAAATTTCATTCACTTGCAATAACATAATTTGTAAAAAGAGAGCTTTAATGTTTTTTAAGAGCACCTGGAATACATAAAGTGCTCGACACGACCGTCCTATGCGAGCGACTGCAGGAGACCAGAGATGGGCAAACAATTATTTGAAATAAAAATTTGTGTACGAAAATTTTATTTCAAATACTTTTTTGCCCATCTCAGCAGGAGACTGCCTACGTCTGCCACCGATCGTCTCGTTCTTTTGTCGATGCCGACGGGCTCGACGCGATGTCGCGCTTTCGGCCACGTCCAACAATGCGTTTGCAGACCTCAGAATCTATTGTTCTGGTTTTCTCGACTTCAAAAAAATAAAAATGCACTAAAAAGTAAAAAATGATTTTGTTCTTTATTTAATCTACGACACTCAATATTTTTAAGTCGGCGCCGTATTTACACAGTGCACATGATGAGGCGCCGATATAAAAGAATTGAGTGTCGTAGCTTAAATAAGGAACAAAATTATTTTTTACTTTTTAGCGCATTTTTATTTTTTTGAAGTCGGTTTCAATTATGATTTTCCATTTTATAGAACGATGCGTCATTATTGTGGCTTTTACACGCAGGTGGCGAAAAATCTCTCCATACAGGGGTATAGAGCCGCGGTCAACCCTGTCCTAGCTAAAATTTTTGAAATTGAGACGGGTACGAGAGCAGTCGGAATTATATTCAAACCTTATTACAGTAATCTGGGGTGTGAGTGGTAAACCGATCATAAAAGCGGAACGCGCGGCTCGCTTACCTGGGTCCGGAAACTCCCAATAGCTCTTTGCCACGTGAATTTGAAAGAGACTGAGGGAGTTTAAGAAAATAATTGTGCGTCTTAAACACCACACTCTTTTTATGTAAGATTAAAGATGATCATACAGTTAGTATAAACGGAAGTATTGAATATACGCGGGTAGAGTGACACAACGCGAAACGTTACCTCTAAGGGCTGGTACGAATGAGTGAGAGCGAGCGTCACCTCTGGAGGCTATTTATACAGCCCTCTCAGAGGGACGCGTCCCTCAACTGACGCCGAAAACGCGCGGCAAATTTTGGCGCGAAATCGCCCCCGCAAGCCGGAATTCCCTGACCTGAGCGAGTCTGGCTGCCAGATGTGTGATGTGGCCATAGCCTGACTCACCCAGGTCACACGGGGAAAAACCCAAGCCTCCAACGCGTAACGGTAAACTTTCCCCTAAACTATGGAAGCAAGCTAGTGCCAAAGCCGCTACAAGACCATCCCAACATTTTCGAAGCTCGGGGATCACTGCTGTCCAGCGGTCGCTGGCAGCTCTCCAAACGCCCGGACGGCGCATGGTTGTAGTGCAGAGATGGGCAAAAAATTATTTCAAATAAAAATTTGTGTACTAAATTTTTTCTTCAAATAATTTTTTCCCATCTCTGTTGTAGTGGAATGCGTCCGTGAGGCGTTGTTGCCATTTTATCCCAAGCAACGAAATGATAGAACTGTGAATCGATAATTATTATGTTAGAAATGTTTATCCATGTTCTACTGTTTATTGCTGTTCTTGTTAATACATTAATAAATTAAGAAACAATTTGCAATCGATTTGATTGTTCACAAAATACACCTCACACAGTTCCTTCTCAAAGAAATGTAACTCCTGTAATCCGCAGCGTTTTAAGACCATTATACTCATTCATCTTTTTCCTTCAATGTCGGATCTGTATTCGTACTCAGAAAGTTAAAATTCGATGGGCACGACATTCTGGCCTTTTCACTGTAGGCTCTCTTGAAATCGTTTGAACGGTAACGCGTACCTTTTTTTATGACCCTGATGGGTTCATAGGTAGCAGTTCTCGAACGACGCGGCTCGGGGGTCGTAAACGCTAGACTAAGGTCGAGTTCAGATATATTGGCCGGTGAGTTCGCTTTCGCCAGCAGCGCGCGAGGAGAAATCAGCCACCACCACCTGACGACCGTGGATTGGCAGTTCAAGTTGCTGGGCCCCGGAAGGGTATGGTGGGGTAATGGGAACGCTGCTCGACTCCGCCTGAACGAAGCCGTGTGGCTGTTGTTTAATCTAATCCATCGCGCGACGACCAGGCGTAACCCGAGAGAGAGTGAAAACGTAGAGAAAAGGAGCACCGAGGCAGGCAAGCGGTGTGGTGGGAGAATACCCGTCACGAAACTCACCGGCCAATATATCTGAACCCGACCTTAGTGGCATAAGGACAAAATCAGCAATAGGCCATTCAGTAATGAGTATGCCAATTTCTATCATAGATGTATCACTAATGGATTACTAGGGTAAAGGACCCAATTACTGACACCTAACCAATTACTGTCACCTTAAGTTATTTTACTTAAAATAACGAATAAATAAACTATAGTATATAATCTATAGTATAGATTATAGGTTGAATTACATAATTCTTTTTGTGAGTGACTTTACAACGTTTATTTATTCGTTATTTTAAGTAAAATAGCTTAAGGTGACAGTAATTGAGTACTTTACCCTAGTGTTTTTCTGATGAAACTGACACCAAACAAGATATAATTCTGATTATTTTTAATGACTGAAATGGAAAGTACTTGTAGTAAAGTAATCGAGAAAGGTAACGGGGAGTACTTAAATTCTACGTAAACTGGCACGGAATTGATATGTGTGCCCAGATCTTAACGTAAGCGATACCTAGCTCGTGTACTTACATCGTAGATGTTTTTTATAATTTTTAAATCCATTCAATAGTTAATAAGGACAGAGCCAACCAATTTGTAACGAAACGTAGGAATTTAAGGGCCTCGGATCCCAAAACTACAAATATATATTTTACAAAAACGTTACAATTCATTATTCTCAATGATTTTTACGTGTCGTAGGATGGGCACCGTCTATTTAGACACGCGCGGAGTGCAGAGATTCGCGGGAACGTCAGTAACAGTGTCAATTTTTAATATTTTTCGGCGTACGACACGTGAAAATATTAGTTAAATGTTCCACTACACGTAAAATACTAACAATCAATTTCATCTTGCAATTTATAGCTTGTCTAAGCTCTCAAGAAGTGCCATATTTCAGCGCCATATAGTCTCCAGATCACCTACATAGGTTTTCAGCAGTTTCCAGAGAGAAATCCGCGTGCGTCTTTGACAAACCGAGCCAAAGCGTAGCTTAGCGAAAGCCCGCCTCCTATGTTAAACTCTGACTCTAAACAAGTCACACGTATATAAACACGCACACATATTTCAGTATTTCAACACATTTCAGAGTAGTTCTTGAGTTGGACGCTGTTCATGAACAGAGGCCGCTAAATTCAGTCTTCAAATTATGGGTCGGTAACACAGTTTGGGTGGTGACACGAACATCCATAAGGTCATAGGTCTATTTTATACCTCGTCTGTGGTCTCAAAAAAATTCTCGCTCGGTTACCGGTTGAGAGAAAACTCCGGACCGCTCGTCGCACACCAGTTTTAGTTGACCGTAAATGCCATATCGGTCGTCTCATTGACCGCGACCGCGACCGTAACCGAAATTATATCGGTCTCGACTCCCTGATTTGACATCTCTCCACAACCCTCGTAATACCCACCAAGTTTCATCTCGTTCGGCCACCGGTGACTTTCGGAAGTACAGCCCAATTGCATGCCATTCCCAATTTTTGTTAAGGGTTCTTTGATCGGCGGAAAAATGAAGTTATTTTTAAATATTTTTTACTCAATAAATACTAGATATAATGGAATACATCTTTTTGGAATTTATTAAGCTCCTCTTATATTATATAAATAAAATTTAAATAGATTTTTTTTAATTTGTTTCGAATGGTTTTTTAGCGTCAAGGTGATACCCACCAAAAGAGGTATGTTCGTGGCGCAGGTGATTTCCAGGCTCAGGCTTATCTGAAACAAAAAAATCGAAAAGATTCTTAAGGGGGGAGACCACTGTAACGGTCCGAAATGTAAGGGTGTTTTCGGGAATTTATTTCAACTGTTACGTGCCGCAGCCTTTAGTGATCGAGCGGCACGATTTATACACACAAATTCTGATTAGGGGTAACCCACAGTCCTTAGACCAGGCGTGCACAGCTGAATGCCCGCCAGGCAAAAATTTTCGGCCGTGTGTGGAAAGAGCATCGTAAAGCGCTAGGCCACGCCTTTATGAGCAACAGTGCCGTGGTGGAGAGTGTTCGTGAGTGAGGAGTCGGATGCCCATTTAAGCTAGCAACCAGCTTTGCTCAGATGTATGACGTATAACGAGAAACTTCATGTGTACAGAAATTTGTTTCGCTATTTCTTGAATGTTTTTTAACTTCCCGAACAAAATTAACAGAGCCACTGATACTGATAATATTGGCGCATACACCACGCATAGAATTATTTATTTGACAATATTTTTTGGAAGAAAGGAGTACATAGAGGTAATAATTATATATAATAAACATATATCATACATATGTATGACCAGTATATTTACATATAAAAGTGAGAAAAAATATGCAATCAGTAAATGTGTACATATAATAACAGATAAGTAAAAATAATACAAGTACTACATGTAACAGTGTGTACAATATGTACAAGTAGTAGGAGATATACATCTTGTGACTACATTTCCTTAAATTATTATTTTTATTACATGATAATTCAGATTTACAACATTCTTAATAACTGTTGTATATTTGCAACGAAGAATTGTTATCATGTTCTTGAGATTTCATTGCATTACAAAGTGATTGTCGTATAGTCGCAATATCATTTCGATGCAGATATCCGCAAATACATAAATATGCAGCGAAAATTTAAAACATTTATGGATGCTTAGCACATGTCCAAAAATGATAATACATACTTTGAAAACCTATCTAGACTACGGCGGGGGCGTCTGCGATACATTTTCGTTTTGCAGCCCGTTTTTCCTCAACTAACTGCGTTATATTTGGTTGAACTTTTTGACATGCGCTAACGATCATTGAACATTTTAAATTATGATCAGTCAACGTGGTTCGACTTACAGATTTTGTTCTTTTCATGACTGAAAATAATTGTTCACAAATATATGTCGAACCAAACATTGCTAAGATTCTCGCTGCATATTTATGTATTTTCGGATATTTGGACTGAGGAAAATTTTGATAGAAATTAACGATATCGGGATTTTGAGAGAATTTATGTTTCAAAACCACATCACGTTGGAGGTCAATCAATTCCAGTTGTAACGACAATGGGACTGTATTTACATCAATTGAAAATGGTACTGTAAGTATATCGAAATCACTTTGCTCAGTAATGATAAAGGCAATAAGAAATATGTTTGGAAGAAATAAACACTAATAAGATTAAAATGTACTTTTAGTTTTTTCGAGCTTACTTTTTTTTATACTCCACGAAAACAAATTTACGTTATTTTTCTGTAAAAAAGGTGGCAACCCTACGAGCAGCATTCATTAAAAATATTTATTTCTTTGAAACCTTATAATCATACGTTATTTATGTTTCACATACTTTTTTACAATCAACTGATACCTACAGTTTTTTACGCAAGTTCGGGAACATCTTGTATAATTTTGCAAAAAAGCTGTTGCTTCGATGATTAGTAAGACGTTCCTCTGTCAAAGTTACGTCAAACTCTTTTCTCTCTCAGAAAATGGGAATTTCAGCCTAAATTAAATATTTTTCCTTTTATTACATGCTAATTTTGAAATAACTGATTGTACTCTTTACGAACGGCAGTTCACGGAAAACGTGAAAAGTCATGTCCGTATTGTAAACGCTAATCCATATTATATGTATATAAATTCGACAAAATGCTGTTGTTTCCTTGTAACGTTGAGATATCTAAAAATTACAATACTTTTTAAAAAGAAAGTTAGCTGTCGATGTCTCAATGACTCGTTGCATTTCACCCCATTTCGATTCAATACGTTCTGCTGGCCGAGAGTGCCGCTGAACGTTAGCAACCCACCTTACAGTTTACACGCATACTACTTCAGCTAGTGGCCACAGGGTGGGAAAACTGCTCGCGGCATCGCTCTTCGCTTTGCTCGCGAGCAATCGAGAGCGCTCTTGCGCCGTCACAGTCTTGCTGTGCAAGAAGGGTTGTTGTAAGAAGGACAAGGAGGCTCGCCGCACTCGTAACAGTCAATTCTTTTAATTCTTAAATATCCAGGTACGTTATCAGAAGGATAAGGAGTAGATTTTGGGATCATTGGTGCTCTAGTCCCATACGGGTCTTTTCAATGGAATTAGATAGGTAATGAAAAAAAGTAGAATTTAATGATAAATAAAGCTTTAATATTGAAATAGTGGACGAAAGCAAAAGAACATAACAGAATCAAATATGGAAAAGATCAATCAATCAGTCTACAAAACATAGGTAATTGTATAATCAGACATAATTCCTGATTAGGGGAATCCCACAGTCGATTTACTGTCAGAAATTATCGTTAAATACGGATTAATTATAACAGTATAATGTGTACAAAAAGAGATAAGAGATGCAACTCACCAGACAGTCACTATAATATAAATGACAATGTGCTTTAAATTTCCTTTTTGAAGCTTGAATAGTTCTTTCAAACTGATAAACTTTGAACCTTTGTTGATATTTCAATGTCAGACCAGCTTTTGGGAGCATCTTTAATTTACATTTTTGTGACCGTATTGACATACACTTTCGATCTATATAAAAAAATTTGCGCGATTCCATCATCAACCGAATAGTGTTCCAAGTAAGTGTCGCTCCGCAGCATAAACAAGTCGAGACCTCCTTCAAATGAGAATAGCTTCACGGAAAAAAGTAAACAGTCGAACGCTATGGATTATGATTCAAAACATACGAAATCATCGGTCGAAAAGACCAACATGCGCCTACTCCCGGGTTAAGGGGGTAGACACGACTAGGGATTGCAAATTTACCGACTTTTTCAATTACCGGTAATTCGATAGAATTTTCAATCAAAACCGGTTTACCGGTAATTTACCGGTATTTTTTAAGGTATTGAAAATAGAAGAAAATATATTACAAAAAAGTCTAATCAATCATTATAAAAAATAAATGCAAATAAAACTATTCTTTATTTATAATATTTTTCATTTATCAACACTTTTTAATAAATATGCACGCAAAAAACATAACTTATTTAAACTTTCATCGCCTAATCGCGACCTAATCTTCGTACAAAACAAACCCGCCGCGGAAAACGCCCTCTCCGATTCCACACTTGTTGGTCGCGTAGTCATGAGGAAATTATATGCTAATTGGATATATTTTCCTTTTACATTTTCTTCATGAAAATATGTTAATTCCTTTTTTATAACTTGATTCATGCTTTTATTTTTTTTGTTGATCAGAGTTGGTTGCGCGGGTACTTCGGTTTTTGCCTTTATTAAAAAATGAAGTATTTCTTTCAGTGATCTCGTAGATGTCGAGGGCATTACATTTTCAGAATTTTCGGAATCAGAATCACTACTTATTTCTGATAATTCTGTTGACGTTTCATTTTTATTGTAAACTCGTTCAATTAATTCCCCGATTATCTTCCTAATTGTAGACTTATTGGTTTTATTAAAAATTCCGTAATCTTCCTCATTCGACTTTTTGACATTATAATCAGAAAGATATTGCAGAACATCAGAATAAGAAGTTCGTCTTTCCTTTATTCGCTGTATCAAAGCATTCTTAAGGGGGTAGACACGGGTAATGCAGCGCGCTGTATACCGACACAATCTGGCCCGAAACATGGGTTTAGTAGAATACGCTTTTCGTCCTTATATGAGCGAATTTTGGGCTGGGCGAGGTCTCATTCGAAAGAGAAAGGTTCAGTGCAGCGCGCTCTGGTCATGGTTCGACGAGATTGTGTTGATATCTAATAATATGAGTGTTCAAAGTAGAGCAAAAATCGACAAAATATACCCGCATGAACCAACGTATTTTTAGGTCACTAAAAGAGTCTTGTGACTCAAACGATGACCAGAGCGCGCTGCACTGAACTTTCCTCTTTCGAATGAGACCTCACCCAGCTCAAAATCTGCTCATATAAGGACGAAAAGCGTATTCCCGTAATTGCATTCCCAATTACGAGTTCCGCCATATTGGCGATAATACAGAGCAAGTCACGTGACAAATTTAGTTGAGCTAGTAGACACGAGATGGCGCCTACTCGGGAGGACTGCCAACGTGGAGTCATAGCAAAACTGAAGCGTTAGCTGGATACACAAGCCACAGTAAAAGCGTGATGCAGTCAATGTATGAATTTTCGGACGATTGTAGGTTAGGTTATATGCATTTTAGGCATATAACTGCTGGGAACTGTGTACATTTAGTAAATTAACGCTTTTATTGTAACACATACATCACTTGAAACCGCTGTCGAATTTATGTTATAATTATATGGCCACATTATTTAAAATAAAAAAAGAGATTGGAACTTTTTTACTAATACTGGAAATATTGATTTACTGATATCATATTTTCAGAATATGGAAGTTACAGCAATTATTTGCAATTATTGCTCTTATTATTATTCTTCCGACTATTGTATATAACATACAACAAGGAAAAGTCTCTAAATCAGTCAACAGTTGACTCCCTGATTTTTTTTGTAATTTTTTACGGTCCTATGCAGAGATGGGCATTATTTAAATAAAAGAATATACTTCCGAAAGGCCCCAGTGGCCGATCGACACGATGTTTGGGGTAGGGTGTGTGTACCCTAAATCTAAAATTTTATTTAGCTTCGGGTATTTATTAGTTTCCTTTGTTTATTCGAAGGCGTTTCATCTTGGGCTTCGAATAATTTTTCATCTTTCATTATATCTTTATCCTAAGGTCGTATTCAGATATATTGGCCGGTCGATTCGTTTTCGCGAACAGCGATCGAGGAGAAATCAGCCACCACCATCTGACGATCGTGGATTTGTCTGTTGGAGTTACGTGGCCACCCAAGGGTATGGTGGGGTAACGGGAATGCTGCGCGGCTCCGTCTGAACGTAGCCGTGTGGCTGTTATGACCAAATACGAGATGAAGCTATCGAGAAAGAATCAATGTTCTGACCAATAAAGCTCCTGAATTTTTTCGGAGCTAAGGCACACCTATTCTGATGTGTGTATTTCTACGCTGCAGCTCGGTTTGGCCTATACACAACAGAAGCTTGGTGCTATCCCCACTTCTGGCTCACTCTTGTTCTGCGAAGGCGAGAGTGAGATGGAACAAGAGCGAGTCAGAAAACGTTGCGAACAGGAGCACCGAGGCAGCTAAGCGGTAAGTATGGTGGGAGTATACGCGTTACGAAACTTACCGGCCAATATATCTGAATGTAAAGTCTCGTTAGCCGCTCGCTTAGTGTTGCCAGATCTTCGGCATTCAGCCGGAGTCTCGGGTTTTGAACCGTTGTCTCCGGCCTCAGGCAGGCACAATAAAAATCTCCGGCAGAATAGAGAGTATGTTGCAGCGTGCCATAAACAAAATAGAAATCTATTAAAATCTGTAACAAATTCTAATAACTATTCATAATACTTTTATTATTATTATTATTATTATTACTCGTTTATAAGAAGTCATTATTATAATGAATTTTAGATGCCTATTTTTTTCTTCGCCCCTTTTTTTCTCACTTTCCCCACTCCAATCCTCCACGAAATTGAAATCTCTGGCAAAAGATCAGGCTTGATCTGGCAACCCTGCGCTCGCTGGTCCGGACCGGCGTGAGCCCGTATCATGAACGGAGCCCTAATTCCGAGGCTGAGTTTCTCGCTTCTTTCTGGCCGAAGGGGGGAGCAGGATGGAACGCTTTGCGTGCGCGGCGGGCGTACGCGACGGGCGCGAGTGCTCAGATGGAATCGTGACTGTTCGATGCATCCGCGCCACGGTCAGATAGCCAGGCACGGCACGAGTCTTTTTTGCGCCATAAGCGAGCTTGACAAATTCCGCCATTTATTATAATACATTTAATTGAGCTTCTTCATGACCTTACTCTACTCGTAGTTTAAAACCGTTGTAGTATAATTTGTAGTATTTCATTTAAAAATTTATTTTCAACAATGCCAACAATGAAAAGGCCATTTTGCATTTCTTGTCAACCTTACGCCCTAGCAGTTGCCTAATTTTGCAGAGTAAAGTCATAAATAATCTCAAATAAATGTAATATAATAAAGGGCGCAATTTGACAAGTTCGCTTAGGGCGCAAAAAAGACTTATGCCGGGCCTGCGTCAAGTTTTTGCGAAGCGGTAAGCACTTGCGACCATCGTGCACGCCCGTCGCTCATACAAAGGACGGAGTGTCAGGCGTCCGAAAGACCGAGCGAGACAAAATATCAACGCGTCGTCTGTCTCGTACTGTCCTCGCTCGCTCTCTTTCCATCTCGCTCTCGCCTTCGCCGGACAAGAGTGAGACAGAAGTGGTGGGGATAGCGAAAAGTCCGTACCGTGTACACCAAACAGAGCCCGTAACGATCTTAGATGCTCGAATAACTGACGAGAACCTTTGTGGCCCGAGCCGCACGAGATCGCCGTTGCTCAGCGATGTGTCATCGATTATATAGAAACAGAATTTGTTTTTTTTTTCATCGTATCAATATGAAAGTGACACAAATGGATTCCTGGCATTCTCCCGATTAAATTGACAGAAAATAATTTAAATCAGACTATTTTTAACGAAACGGGCTTCCAATTCTGCAAACAAATTTTCACGTAATTTCCTTCATTATGGTCCGAATAATATCATTTTTGGGGCCAATTTGATCGAGAAAACATGACGAATCGATTCACGTCACTTTCGCAAAGATCTGATTAGAAATGCAGAACTGAAGATTTGTCACTGCTTAGTGCGTAACATTGTATGGCCCCGCTGGATTCGAGCGTCGAAACCCACGAAACTCAGCGAGTTGCATGATTGCTAGCGTGAAGGACAAGAGAGGACTTTGCATGGCGAAGGAAAGTCAGCCTTCTATAGAACTCAAATCGAGAAAGACTTTGCTGACAAACTTTACATATGTATATTCGCGTCAAATAAATACATTAATTGTAAAATTTAGACGACAAACTATTGTTGAATTTGGATATTCTTCCGAATGGCCCCAGTGGCCGATCGAGATGAGGTTTGAGGGGAGGGGGTATGAACTCTAAATCTAAAATTGTAGCTTCGGGTATTTATTAATTTCCGAAATATTAATAAAAAATTGTTAATTTATTTTGGAATTTTTTTTTTGACGTTGGTGCAGGCCTCCCTACCCGGGAGCCCTTCCGTCCCCCATTTTCAACTTTTGAAATTTTGAAACCACTGTCTCATTTTTAGCATCGCCAAACTCACATCGGTTCGCTACCATGCTTTACGCGCCCGCGAGCGGGCGCGCGCCCCCCGCGCCAATCTAACCCAAACCAATACTAAAACCCGGAACAAGTTGGAAAGTGGAATGTGTTATGTCGGTATAAGTCAACAGAAATATTGTTAAGAGGGGAGACCGTAGTAATGAGATTGAAAAAAATCGGTAAGGTGTACCGTTTTATGCACAATTACTTCTGTATCTTTTGAACGCATTAATTACTGAAGGTAAAATTTTATATTTGTGGTCGGTCCACACCCCTCGTATTACCCACTAAGTTTCTTCTCGATCGGCCCCGGTTGGGGCTAGACCAGTGCGTGGGGCGCGGAGAGCACGACAGCGAACTGATGTGAGTTCGGCGATGCCTAAAACGAGACCGTGGTTACAAAATTTCAAAAATGTAAAATAGGGGGACGGAAGGGCTCCCGGATAGGGAGGCCTGCACCAACGTCCAGAAAATGTTTCCAAAAAATGAACAATTTTTTATTAATATTTCGGAAACTAATAAATACCCGAAGAAACAATTTTAGATTTAGGGTCCACACCCCCTCCCCACCCTTCCCCCCAAACCTCGTGTCGATCGGCCACTGGGGCCATTCGGAAGTACAGCCTTGAATTTCGCCAGTTCTTACATATGCATCACTTGGTTGGGAATTCCTGATCCCAGAATTTCATGCATTTACCTATTGAAATGTTGCTTCAAGTCATCGGGAAATTGCATTACTTCTTCTCGTACATACATATATGTATCTGTTCGCGAGTAGGTGTCACGAGTGACACGGCTTTGGTTTCTCAAATAAATGCACATTTATTAGGGCCCTCGGTCGACGGCGACTTGAGTCATCCAGTACTGAATATGAAATTGTTCATATTTCTCACTACACCTTGATAAGAGTGTTACCACCGATGGATTCGTGAGTTTATGTCCACGAAAATGAGTCGAGACGCGAAGCAATTCGGTCTATTTTTTCTTATGAATACATGATTAGGACACACACACTACGTTCACTAAAAATAGACCGAATTGCTCCATGTTTGGCATCATTTTCATCAGTAATGCAGTGCTCTGGTGAAGAACATCGTAATACGGAGCTAATATTCTAGGCCCTAGAATCTACGATATTGTCAATGTGCAGTTGAAACGCACGCCGCTTCACACTATCGTTTCTTAGCATTTATACGGGGTGATTCTGTAGCTAGAATCGTCAAACGCGATGCTCGCCAACAATCATGTGTCTCGCTGAGTTTCGTGGGCTTCGACGCTCGAAACCAGCGGGACTATACAATGTTGCACGCTAAGCAGTGACGAATCTGATGTTCTGCAATTTCTAATCAGATCTTTGCAACAGTGACGTCAATCGATTCCTTATAATTTTATATATAATGTTTGTTCATAACTGCTTTTTTCTGCATAGGACGTGTAATAAGTGTATTTCATGTTCTGTTTCGGTGCTTTGCAAGTAAAAAAATGTCTAACCTAACAAACTTCATTTTCTGGGGACATCCCCTCATCTATTTTCCCTTTTCACTTATAATTCCTTACTGCTAACGTAGAATATTGTAGCATAAGCACATTTCAAGTAATTAAAATGTACAATGAATTTTCTATGTTTGCAGTACCAGCCGACTTCCGTTTAAATTTTTATAAGTACAACGCAACAGCTGAGAATTTCTTTCCTTATTCAGAATAAAATACGGAAATAGCAAACAGCTCCCTCTCGCGTTTACCGGGCAATCGGCGATCTATCGGTATTACCATTTCTGTGCAGAAAAAACCTGCTGTAATACCGACCTGCCGAATCGGCCAGGTCACGTGACGTGTCTACCCCCTTAAGTTCGTTACTTAAAAGCGTGTGTTGATTCATTAATTCCTCAAGCATGAATTTCAGTGTAACATCAGCAATATATAAATTAACATTTTCAGAACAAAGTGTTTCAACAGTAAGTTTTATCGGTTGTAACGCTAATATTGTATCGGACAACAATGTAAGTTCATTGTCCGTAAAATTGATTTCTGATTTTAAATCTATGAGACTCTTTCTAATACAACTTTTAAGCATTGAGAAACGCTCCAACATAGCCAGCAAACTATTCCAGCGAGTTTTAGAGTCTAGTATCAACGAGAATTCTTTACCGAATTGTTCTTTTACATGTTTTTGAAGTATATCGTCGTTTTTTGTTGGGGATTTGCGGAATATTTTAACTACTTTCCGTATCTTTGTTATTAGAGAATTCAGTTGTACGTTTTGTAAAGGATTTAGGTGAGAATCAATAATCATGTTTTGTACCACTTCTAAACCTTCACCATTATTTTCAATATCTTCGTCGTTGTCATCGTCACAGTTGTCATAATCATTTGTATCAGGTAATTCAACAGGTTTCTGATCTTCGTCCACAATTGCGTCAGTATTATTTTTATTATAAAGAACTTTGATTACGGCCAACTGAATTCCATGTACAAGACATAATTGATGATTTGCATCAATCAATTTTATTGTTTTTTTCATTACTGAAGCTCCATCTGTAGTCACTGACACAATATTTGCTAAAGAAATACCAAATTCTTTTAGTTTACTTTTAATAACAATTACACATCTTTCAGCAGACATAGATCCACGAATACGACATAATCCAAGGTTCCAAAATTTGTTGTTACTTTTATGGACATTAATGTTCATATATCGGCGGTTCTTATTAGATGTCCACTCGTCTAATGTTAGGCTAAATGCTTCATTACTAAGTTTAAGTTGTGATATTTCGTGGACTACTTCTTGCTTAATTTTATCTGCATATTGCAATACAATATTTTTAATAGTATTTGGAGATTTAGGAATGTCTCCGTAGCCTTTTGCAATTAATAACATTCGTAAATCTTGAGAGGTACAAAATTTAATAAACGGTATTTCATCCCGCGCTGTCATTCGCGCTACTACGGCAGGAAAAGATTCATCACTTGTTTTCTTCAAATACGAAGTAATTTTTGATCAAGAATCCACATCAACAGTTTGAATCGAAGTAGATGTATCATCACTTTTTTCTTTTCCTCGTTTTAATAAATTAATGTTGTGTTGGCTTTTGAGGTGGCCATGTAAACCGCTGGTACTTCCACCTACGGCTTTTATTTTTTTGTGCACTGTTTACAAACAGCTACATCTCTTGCTGCTGTACGATTAAAATAATGCCACGGTGAATTTGTATCCATTGCTACAAAAAAATAATAATCAAAATAAATAAAAGTTTACAAACCCATTACTAGAGTTGGGCATGGACTAAATAAAAAGTTATTTAAACAATGTATCAAATAAAAGTTACATTGTTCGTCAAATAATCTAAAGTTAATGTAACTTTTGATTCATTATTTAAATAATTTTTTTTATTCGATGAATAAAGTAGAGTTTTTTATTCGTCGAGTGTTGAATGTGATTACGGAATTTTTAATAAAACCAGTAAATCTACAATTAGGAAGATAATCGCGTAATTAATTGAACGTATTTATAATAAAAATGAAACATCAACAGAATTATCAGAAATAATTAGTGATTCTGATTACGAAAATTCTGTAAATATAATGCCTTCGACATCAACAATATCAATGAAAGAAAAACTTAATTTCTTAATAAAGAAATAAACTTTGTTTGACGTCGAGTGGTTTTCTGGCGCACGTTCGAACCGCCTAGGACCGTCATTGGGCGATACTGGGTACATTGTAACGCGCGCGCCAGGCCACAATCGCCGGTACATACTCGCTAGCTCGAACGTGCGCCGGAGGATTATTCGACGTCGAATAAATTTAAGGGGGCCGTCTCCTTTTTGTTTTGGTCAGAATCGATCGAAGCGTCCCCAGTAAACAGACGGACCCTAATGAAACTACTGCGGTCGATAAAAAGAACTTCTACAGGGGTGACATCTCCAGGTACTCTATGTAGACTAATTTTTTACGCATAGTTGCCACATTTTCTGTTCTCTCTGTCTCCGCCGCGCTGTTGCCACAGCTCCTTCTACTGAGAAGTCTTGGAGGAATACGGCACGAGAGCTGCGTCTAGGCAGGGATCAACAGGCTTCAATACCGCTGATGGAGGGGGGAACACCTACAGGAGCGGTGGTTATGATTGCGGAACTGCGAGCGTCAGTCACGCACACATAACCACCGCTCCTGTAGGTGTTTCCCTCTGCATCAGCTGTAGATGTAGCGCGTCCGATTGCTGCGTCTAGCATCAGAGCCTCGCTGAACGTAAAGGAGGATAGCAATAATGAAAGATAGAGAGGTTGAATAGTGAAGTTAGGAAACATGTCAATGAAACAATACTAATTTGCACATTGATGGATGTAATATTTTGTATAATCAGTGTACAAATTCAAAGCATACAGTTTCAATAAGGTACATCACCGAAGTATAACACGCCGATCGTAATGAAATTTATGAATGCTATAATTCTTCTAAAACAGATAAAATTCAATTACAGATAAAAAAGTGTATATTTTTCGAAGAATACAGTATTGTCTCGTTAGCGGCTCGGTTTGGTGTACACGGTGTGGACTTTTCGCTATCCCCACCACTTCTGTCTCATTCTTGTCCGGCGAAGGCGAGAGCGAGCGAGAGGCACCGAAAGCGAGCGAGAACTGTACGAGACAGACGACGGGATGATGTTTTGTCTCGCTCCGTCTTTCAGACGCCTGATACTCCGTCCTTTGCGTCCGCGCCCGTCGCGCAGGCAAAGCGTTCCATCTCGCTCCCCCCTTCGGTTAGAAAGAAGCGAGAAACGAACACTGGGAATTCGGGCTCTGTTCACGATACGGGCTCAACGCCCGCGCCGGTCCCGACCAGCGATCCGCTAACGAGACAATACTGTAAAGGCTCCCCCAAACCAACGCGAATGTTCGCGCCGCGGATCAGATAAGGCGCCCATAAGCCGACACGTATAAGAAACTCCGATCCGCGGCGGATTCGCTCCGCGCAGCAATATTCGCGTTGGTTTGGGGGAGCCTTAATATTATCTTCTCTCATTCTATGTAATTCCTCTTCTCCATTTTACAACAAAAATATGTTTTGTCCAATACCATGTTCGGTTAGAATTTTTTCTTGACATGTTGTACATCATTTCCTATAGATTTTGTCGCGCTGATTTCATATCCGTTCGCAAAATTTGTCTACTACCTCAGGATTTTGAAAAAAAATCGATTTAAAGTTTAACACAGATTTTCAAAGGTAAAAAACGTTCGTATCATAATTTCATTAATTTTCCCTTATTCTGCAATCTTTCAACTTAAATTTTAAAAAAATCATCGCTCTATCTCATTTCTATCAAAAGTTCTTTGATTATGAAAAAAAATTCGTCACTTTGCCCCACTGTGCGGCGCGGCGTTGAGCCCGTATCGCGAACAGAGCCCTAATTCCCAGTGTTCGTTTCTCGCTTCTTTCTGGCCGAAGGGGGAGCGAGATGGAACGCTTTGCCTGCGCGACGGCCGCGAACGCAAAGGACGGAGTGTCAGGCGTCCGAAAGACCGAACGAGACAAAACATCATCCCGTCGTCTATCTCGTACCGCCCTCGCTCGCTTTCAGTGCCTCTCGCTCGCTCTCGCCTTCGCCGGACAAGAGTGAGATAGAAGCGGTGGAGATAGCGAAAAGTCCACATCGTGTACATCAAATCGAGCCCGTAATGAGACAATACTGTAGTATATTTTATTTGAGTTTATCCAGATATTATCTTTGCCCATCTCTGTTCTCCAACCGCTTCGCCGTAATTCATTCAAGCCTCCCTGAGGACAAAATAGTAATAGGGGAAATGCGGCAACAGCGCAATTCGACTCTCGATACATCTCGGCAACTATGTCTTTCCTACATTTATCGGCTAGATTGGACTTCCACCGGTTTTGATGGTACAATGCACGAATATACCATCAGCGCCGGTGACGGAGAAGCCTTGAAGCTTCATTCTGTCAGTTTTCGGGCTATCCTGAGTACACGATTCATAAATTCATTATTATTTCAACGTACGGTGCTTATTAGCGTTCAAACGCACCAGACCACCCTGCACGAATGTCTACTGAAGGCAACTAAACCCGCAAAAACGTCCACCGTGCCGATTTCAGGACGAAAGTTGTAATTTACGGTTTGTTTACTACATCGCGTATACGCAGGCCCGGCGGAACCATGCGCCGCACAAGGGCGCCAGCCGAATGGGACGCTAAAAAAACTAGATCGTACGCTTAATAATAAAGGAATCTAACACCCCACATAAACTAAATATAAATGTAATTCTTTTAAACATATTAAATAGAAAACAAGCGCAAAAATTTGGGGACACCAAAAATTTTTTTGCACAAGGGCGCCAGCTAACCTCGCGTCGGCCCTGCCTACACGTCACGCTGGTGCTACATAGCTGCAGTGCACCATTAGCGCCACCAACGGAGAAGCCTTGAAGCTTCATTCTGACAGTTTTCGAGTCATAAATTCATTATTATTTCAAAGTTGGGTGCTTATTAGCGTTCAAACGCACCAGACCACCCTGCACAGATGTCTACTGAAGGCAACTATACGAGCAAAAACTTCCTTCTTGCCGATTCCAGGACGAAAGTTGTAATTTACGGATTGTTTGCTACACGCGTATACGTACACGCTTAACTTAGCTGGTGTGAGCGTACGCACACATTCAAGGCCCGGTGAGACGGCCCCCTTAAGCTTAAAGTTAAACTTAAAGTTGTGGGATCTATTGAGAGGTAAAGTTGAAGCGTTCGACGAGTGAACAGGTTGGCTTTATTCATCGAATAACGTCAACCCCAGTCAACTTTGTTTGACACACGACGAATAATGTTTTTAACTTTTATTCGTTATTCGAAATTTGTTTAAATAAAAATTTGGGTCATCTCTGCCCATTACTTACCTTCGATTTTTTGTTTTATTCACTTTATATCACAAACTGAGCAATCGACTAACCCACTCACTATGAGTTGAAGACTTTAGTTTGTATAAAATGTATCAATGGTTTGGTCGTGGACATGACAGCTTGTCACTGTCAACTGTTTCTTTCTCCCACCACTCGCCGGTTGCGGAGCAACCGTAACTTGCATCTTTTACTTGCGCGGCACAAGTATAAAACGCATATACGCGTTATATTGGTACATATATGTAATTTACCGAATTACCGGTAAACAAGTGTCGAATTACCGGTAAATATTTCAGGGAATTTTCCGCGATTTACCGGTAAACCGGTTTACCGGTATTGCAATCCCTAGACACGTCACGTGACCTGGCCGATTTGGCAGGTCGGTATTACAGCAGGTTTTTTCTGCACAGAAATTGTAATACCCATACATACGCGGCTGCCTGGTGCACGCGAGAGGGAGTTGTTTGCTATTTCCGTATTCTATTCCGAATAAGGAAAGAAATTTTCAGCTGTTGCGTTGTACTTGTAAATATTTAAATGAAAGGTCTGCTGGTAGAGCAAACTTAGAAAATTCATTGTCCATTTTAATTACTTAAAATGTGCTTATGCTACACTATGCTACGTTGGCAGTAAGGAATTATATGAGAAAAGGAAAAATGGATGAGATGTCCCCAGAAAATGAAGTTTGTTAGTTTAGACATTTTTTCATTAGCAAAACACTGAGACGCAACATGAAATACACTTATTACAAGATAATTAAACGTCCTATGCAGAAAGCAATTATGAACAAACATTATATTTAAAATTGTGTTCGATGTTGAATTGGGCTAGTAAATATGCGCAAGCTGGATGCGCGTGATTATTATGTGGTCCCATCCTTGAAGTGACAGATAATATAACCTATATGCTATACCCGATTTCCTAAAGATACTGTTGCAGCATAATAATAAGGCCGCGTCCAGATCTGAACCGAACCCCGAACCGAACGCCACTTGAGAATCCGTAATGCCCCGTTCCTACGTGTGGAACGTATATTTCTAGCGATCTTCGCCAGTTTCGACAGAGTCTCGTGGCTCGCGACAGCTAAAGATCGAAGGACAGAGAGTGTTTAGAGTAGTGCAGACGAAAGGTTTGCCTGCCATATGACACCGAGGAAGGGACCACGGGACCCTCGACCAAAGGAAAGTGAGGCTCGCCGCGATGTTCGGGCTCTTCCCAGCCGATGTCGGTAAAGTCCCGAACCATCAAAGGAATGGCTCACCCACATGGGGTAAACAACTGTAGTGGTGCATCCCTGTCCCTCACACCACCATGACTTGTTGTCCTTACCATTGGGGGTGTCAAGTAGTTTAAAGAAGCAAGACAAGGTGGTAATAAACGAAGAGTGTCCCACAGACCTTTCCAATGTACCTACTGTCACGTCCCGGGTGAGGTCTTTAGGACGATGGCATAGACGGGGTAATATTGGGGAATGCAGGCGCGAATGCCAGATTCGTAGCACTGCGGAGAGTTAGGATTCAGGCGCGAATGCCAGATTCGTAGCACTGAGGAGAGTTAGGATTCAGGCGCGAATGCCAGATTCGTAGCACTGAACGGTTGGGGGAATGCAGGCGCGAATGCCAGATTCGTAGCACTGCGGAGAGTTAGGATTCAGGCGCGAATGCCAGATTCGTAGCACTGAGGAGAGTTAGGATTCAGGTGCGAATGCCAGATTCGTAGCACTGAACGGTTTGGGGGAATGCAGGCGCGAATGCCAGATTCGTAGCACTGAACGACCAGGGATTGGTTTGAATAGTAATCACTCTGGTGGTGACACCCGTTAGAGCACTTTGTTTTGGTGTGGTAATTGGATTTACTGTTGCATTCGTATAAGAAGTGACACGTAATATTTCCGCGAAATCTGTCTAGTCACCTGGCTATACGCGGCCCATGCGAAAGAACGTTGATAAACACTATAAGAACACTTGAGTTCGCGAACCGAGATCAGCTGTTGCAGCAGTCCGTTATGGCTTGGAATCTTCGCGACCACAGGATAAACACAATAATACGAAGCGAGGTTTAAAGCAAAGCGGTTTATTAACTTTACGCACGAATATATGCACAGCGATAGCGGTTTATGTAATAATAATAATAATAATGTAAGAAGATGAACATGAATACATGCGAACAAACCAAAGAAAGTGTATGAGATGCAATAAGCGTTAATACAAGTAAATAATATATGAAACGCAACTGGCGTTAATAAAGTTCAATAACACAGTACAACAAATTTTGACTTTTTTTCGGACTTGTAACATTCAATAGCCGTTTCTTATAGGTTTTCGTGCCCTGAAAACGAATCCGCAACCCGTTTGTCGCCATCACCCTCAGTTTTTGAGAAAATCGATTTTGAAAAAAACTGCAAATTTTCAACTTTGAACATTTTTTGTGTCGAAACGGTAATAGTTATTCGATTGTTCGTTGCGTCAAATTATTCTATGAACCCTCACGAATACAACGATATAAGTTATTATTGCATTATGAACATTTAAATATGTTTAAACAACGATCAAAGAGAAAAGGACACCCGAAATGCACCCATTTTTCCAGATATCTTTCAATTTATTTCCAAAACTAAGGGTCTGAGACGAAATCTGACCATCCCACGCGATGCAGCAGACATTGTTCCCTCGGAAAGCGTCGACAGAAGTGATAAGTCTCGTTTTGTTTTCAATACAGAAGCGAAATTGTTTGGCAAAACGCGCGGTGCCGACAGTGGTAGTCACGCGCCTTAAGGGGGTAGACACGGGTAATGCAGCGCGCTGTAATACCCACATAATGTGCCCGAAACATGGGTTTGGGGGGATACGTTTTTCGTCCTTATATGAGCAGATTTTGGGCTGGGTGAGGTCTCAATCGAAAGAGGAAGGTTCGATACAGCCCGCTCTGGTCATGGTTCGACGAGATTGTGTTGATATCTAATAATATGAGTGTTCAAAGTAGAGCAAAAGTCGACAAAATACACCCGCAGGAATCCAAGTATTTTTAGGTCACTAAAAGAGTTTTGTGGCTCAAACGATGACCAGAGCGGGCTGTCTCGAACCTTCCTCTTTCGAATGAGACCTCACCCAGCCTAAAATCTGTTCATATAAGGACTAAAAACGTATCCCCGTGATTGCATTCCCAAATACGAGTTCCGCCATATTGGCGATAATACAGAGCAAGTTACGTGACAAATTTAGTTGAGCTAGTGGACACGAGATGGCGCCTACTCGGGAGGACTGCCAACGTGGAATCATAGCAAAACTGAAGCGTTAGCTGGATACACAAGCCACAGTAAAAGCGTGATGCAGTCAATGCATGCATTTTCGGACGACTTTAGGTTAGGTTATATGCATTTTAGGCATACATTGACTAGGAACTGCTGGGAATTGTCTACATTTACTAAATTCACGCTTTTACTGTAACACATACATCACCGCTGCCGAATATATGTTATAATTATATGGCCACATTATTTCAAATAAAAAAAGAGATTGGAATTTTTTAATAACACTGGAAGTAGTGATTTACTGATATTATATTTTCAGAATGTGGAAGTTACAGCAATTATTTGCAATTATTGCATTTATTATTATTCTTCCGACTATTGTATATAACATATAACAAGGAAAAGTCTCCAAACCGGTCAACAGTTGACTCCTTGATTTTTTTCGTAATTCTTTACGCTCCTATGCAGAGATGGGCATTATTTAATTAAAAGAATATACTTCCGAATGGTCCCAGTGGCCGATCGACACGAGGTTTGGGGGGAGGGTGTGTGTACCCTAAATCTAAAATTCTATTTAGCTTCGGGTATTTATTAGTTTCCTTTGTTTATTCGAAGGCCTTTCATCTTTGGCTTCGAATAATTTTTCATCTTTCATTATATCTTGATCCTAAGGTCGTATTCAAATATATTGGCCGGTCGATTCGTTTTCACGAACAGCGATCGAGGAGAAATCAGCCATCACCATCTGACGATCGTGGATTTGTCAGTTGGAGTTCCCTAGCCACCGAAGGGTATGGTGGGGTAACGGGAATGCTGCTCGGCCCCGTCTGAACGTAGCCGTGTGGCTGTTATTTATTCTTATTGTCAGCGTAGTACATATGTAGTTGTGTGCGTCACGAAGTTATGCGTAGACCAATACCAGATGAAGCTATCGAGAAAGAATCAATGTTCTGACCAATAAAGCTCCTGAATTTTTTCGGAGCTAAGGCCTAAGGCACACCTATTCTGATGCGTGTATTTCTACGCTGCAGCTCGGTTTGGCCTATACATGACAGAAGCTTGGCGCTATCCCCACCACTTCTGGCTCACTCGTGTTCTGCGATGACGAGAGAATACGCGTTACGAACAGTGATGCCAGATTCGGGACGGGAGCGCTCGAGAATTTCACCCACCTCGCATGCACACTAGGCCGGAGCTGCGTGTGTGCATGCGCCGAGCTCGCGGACACGCAGCTACGGCGTAGTGTGCATGCGAGGTGGGGGAAATTCTCGAGCGCTCCCGTCCCGAATCTGGCATCACTGCTTACGAATAGGAGTGTGCGGATCGTCCCGCGGCTCGGATTCTCGGCCCTCGGGCCGGGTCGGAAAATTTCGGGCGGGATCGGGCGGGGTCCCGATACTTTCGTATTGCTCGAGATCCTGACGGTTTCGGGATCCCGAGACTCGATTTGGGCTACAAGCATGACCGCCATGAGCGGGCAATTTGATTTCAGGTCGGCTTGGCAAAACTCGGCCGCGATCGGCTCGAAAGCCAGCTATTACGAGCGGACCGAGACGGAAAGAATTATGTATATCATTTATATCGATACCAGAGTGATAAGTTTTTACCTTTCTGTCTCCTGTTGAATCATAATTTGTATCTTATTATTTATTTACATATATATGTATTTTCATTGCTACCAAATAGTCTGTGAATACTGAATACGTCCATATACGTACTTAAATAAATACCATGTTCAGAACTTGGGAAGAAGACTATTTTTATATCGAGAATATTTTAAAATCTGAATAAAATATACTTCATACTTAGTACTTTATGTAAAGGGAATATATAGGGTATTATCTTTTTCCGGATAGGTTCAGATTTAAAATAGAAAACGTACGAACTATAAGCATACAAAAAGGAATATTTCCTGGATGTTTCATAATAACAACAATATACAGGAGGCGAATATTTTATTATTTCAAATTAACGTGTACGAAACATAATTTTTCTATGTTCTCAGGTAATAATTTTAATCTATTACTGGTAACGATATCGTCCGATCGTGTCCGAGTTTTGCCGAGCCGACCTGAAATCAAATTGTCCGCTCATGGCGGCTATGCTTGTAGCCCGAATCGAGTCTTTCGCCCGAAAGTTGCCGGCCCGTCCCGAGCCCGAAAAATCGGGTAACCGCACACCCCTAGTTACGAAACTCACCGGCCAATAAATCTGAATACGATCTTAGAAGTTC
Organism: Andrena bucephala; assembly: GCA_947577245.1. Classification (NCBI taxonomy): domain Eukaryota; kingdom Metazoa; phylum Arthropoda; class Insecta; order Hymenoptera; family Andrenidae; genus Andrena; species Andrena bucephala. The sequence goes on from OX387716.1 coordinate 73,601,042, forward strand.
GAATAACCGACGAGAACCTTTGTGTTCCGAGCCGCGCGAGACCGCCGTGCTCGGCGATGTGTCATCGATTATAAAGAAACAGAATTTGCTTATTTTTCATCGTATCAATATGAAAGTGACACCATTGGATTCTTGGCATTCTCCCGGTTATATTGGCAGAAAATAATTTAAATCGGACTATTTTTAACAAAACGGGCTTTCACTTCTACAAACAAATTTTTCACGTAATTTCCTTAATTTTGATCCGAATTATATCATTTTGGGGGCCAATTTGATCGAGAAAACATGAGGAATCGACTGACGTCACTTTCGCAAAGATCTGATTAGAAATGCAGAACTGCAGATTTGTCACTGCTTAGCGCGCAACATTGTATGGCCCCGCTGGTTTCGAGCGCCGAAGCCCACGAAACTCTGCGAGTCGCATGATTGCCAGCGAGAAGGACAAGAGAGGACTTTCCATGGCGAAGGAAAATCAGCCTTCTACAGAACTCAAATCGAGAAAGACTTTGCTAACAAACTTTATATTCACGTCAAATAAATATTTTAATTGTAAAATTTAGACGACGAACTATTGTTGAATTTCGCCAGTTCTTACATATGCCCCACTGGGTTCGGAATTCCTGATCCCAGAGTTTCATGCATTTACCTATTGAAATGTTGCTTCAAGTCATCGGGCAATTGCATTGTTTCTTCTCGTACATATGTATATCTGTTCGCGAGTAGGTGTCATGAATGACGCGACTTTTGTTTCCCAAATAAATTCACCCCTATCAGGGCCCTCGCTCGAACCGCTTGACAAGGAGACCGCACGATGTGAACTGAGTGGGAGTGAAATAGCGCACCAGCGGTACACCCTCGGTCGACGGCGACTTGAGTCATCCAGTACTGAATACGAAATGTTGAAAATTTCTCATTACACCTTGATGAGAGTGTTACCAGTCATGGATTGTTGGTAAGTCAAGACACGAAGCAATTCAATCTATTTTTTCTTATGAATACATGATTAGAACACACTCTACGTTCAATAAAAATTCATCGAATTGCTCCATGTTTGATATAATTTTCATTGGGAAATCCTAAAAAATTCATCGGTAATACTTTCATCAATACTTATCAAAAACACGAACATTTTATTTTTCTGTACTGGGTATTTTATCTAGCTCGTCGGTCTTATTGTTCTCGGCTGTCAACGGGCGGTCTACTAGGACCCGAAGGTCCACGCTCGCAACGAGAAAGCAAAACAGTGGGGTGGGTAGGACTTTCCCGATAAACTGAGCCCAAAGGCTTCTCAACAATTGAAACATTGGAAGACTGTACATATTCTTTCTGATGCTTTCGGCGATATGCGCTACCATTTGTATGCCCGGTTTCATGTCTAAGTCAGGCGATTTTGTTTGTGAGAGCCATATATAAAGACAGTCCTGTAACGTTCACTACATCTTCAATTATAAAACTGCAAATATGTTATTTTACACATGTGTCTCGCTGAGTTTCGTCGGCTTCGACGCTTGAAACCAGCGGGGCCATACAATGTTGCGCACTAAGCACTGATGAATCTGAAGTTTTGCAATTTCTAATCAGATCTTTGCGATCGTGGCGTCAATCGATTCCTTATACTTTCTCAATCAAATTGGCCCCAAAAATGATACAACTCAAAGTTCACAAATGTAGCGTAATACAACGAAATAGCCGCTACATATTTATTGTCTTATAGCATATACATAGGTTATATTTTCTGTCACTTCCAGGAGGGACCACATAATAATCACGCGTTGGATTCAACATCAAACACAATTTTATATATGTTTGTTCATAACTGCTTTCTGCATAGGATGTGTATTTCATGTTCTGTTTCAGTGTTTTGCTAATTAAAAAATGTCTATCCTAACAAACTTCATTTTCTGGGGACATGCCCTCATCTATTTTTCCTTTTCACTTATAATTCCTTACTGCCAACGTAGAATATTGTAGCATAAGCACATTTCAAGTAATTAAAATGTACAATGAATTTTCTACGTTTGTAGTACCAGCCGACTTTCCGTTTAAATTTTTATAAGTACAACGCAACAGCTGAGAATTTATTTCCTTATTCAGAATAGAATACGGAAATAGCAAACAGCTCCCTCTCGCGTGCACGGGCAGCCGCGTATCTATGGGTAATACCATTTCAGTGCAGAAAAAACCTGCTGTAATACCGACCTGCCGAATCGGCCAGACCACGTGACGTGTCTACCCCCTTAAGCGATTATGTTGCGCTGAGCGGCAGTGGATCGCGCGCCGCCATTGACTACCACTGTCAACATCGCGCGTTTTGCCAAATTATTTCGCTTCTGTATTGAAAACAAAACGAGACTTGCCACTTCTGCCGACGCTTTCCGACGGAACAATGGCTGCTGCATCGCGTGGGATGGTCAGATTTCGTCTCAGACCCTTAGTTTTGGAAATAAATTGAAAGATATCCGCAAAAATTTGTGCATTTCGGGTGTCCTTTTCCCTTTGACCGTTGTTTAAACATATTTAAATGTTCATACTGCAATAATAACTTATATCGCTGTATTCGGGAGGGTTCATAGAATAATTTGACGTAACGAACAATCGAATAACTATTACCGTTTCGACAAAAAAAATGTTCAAAGTTGAAAATTTGCAGTTTTTTTCAAAATCGATTTTCTCCAAAACTGAGGGTGATGGCGACAAACGGGTTGCGGATTCGTTTTCAGGGCACGAAAACCTATAAGAAACGGGTATTGAATGTTACAAGTCCAGATGGCTGTTGTACTGTGTAATATGAGCAATAAGCTTTAGTAAAGAAAAGAAATACGAAATGCAATAAGCGTTATTGATATAAAATAATAAATGGTATGGAGGTGATACACAGTGTAATGATAAGTAGTAATAATCGCTTACAGTAGTTGCCGTAGATCACTGAAGGTAACACTTTTTTAGATATTTCAGAATTTCTCTATAACACTAGTTCCTTGACACTGGATTCAGTAGAAGAGAGCTTACGGCCTCTTGGGCCCAGGTATTTATGTGATTTTCGGAAGATTGTTAGGGGTGAAGGGTGAGCGCGGTATGCACCATGGCACGCGCCGCAGTATCATTTCCGGGGTTTTTATCCGTATGAAATAAGTGTCTACAATTGGAACGCGTTGACAATTGAATAAGACATCCAGGGTTTTTATTTGTACGAAATATTCGCCGCAAGGACTTCCGGGGTTTTTATCCGTACGAAATATTCGCCGCAAGGACTTCCGGGGTTTTTATCCGTACGAAATATTCGCCGCAAGGACTTCCGGGGTTTTTATCCGTACGAAATATTCGCCGCAAGGACTTCCGGGGTTTTTATCCGTACGAAATATTCGCCGCAAGGACTTCCGGGGTTTTTACTTGGGCTTTCGAAAAGAGGATACTCAACTGATTTGATGGATTTTGGGTGGTTTGATTTGGGAAGGGGTGCGTGTGGTTTTGACTTCTTTGGTCATAAGGAGGGGATGAGACACAGTCTCGATTTAAGAGTGATTTTGGGACGAGGGACTTGTTTAGATTCGATATGAAGGGGATTATGCTTCATAGGGCGAAGAGGAGAAGGGGTTTTTAGTGGCTGACCGTCTTGAGATGGGGACCACTAAGGTACATCGCCAAGGCGATCAGTGGTCAGGAACAAGGTATGAGTTGAGGCTTCATTGGAGTTGTGGAGGAATTTAGGAGACAGACTTGTTATAATACCGGTCGGAAAAATAGTGGGACGTTACACTACACCTACGGTTCGAAATGTTTACGGGACTCACGGAATAACCTGTACCACAGATTGATCCGAGTTTATCCTATGTTTGTTTTAACGTGATACCGATTTCACGACCTTTCCACTTTCCAAACTGGCAAGATGTCTTGCGGGGGGGGGGGGGGGGGGGGGCCAGGAAGAAAAATCAAACACATGGAGGGAAAAACTGTACGGGCTGTCTTGTCTGCTATACCTGGTTCTCAAAAATGAATCACGGTGATCGGGCAAAGCGTTCCGAGAGGGTCGCGGTTTATGACCGTATTGTCCCGCGAGCCAGCGGTAGAGAACGGTACGTGTGGGTCCTCGTACTACCTACCTACAGAGCAATATATGGATTACCTTGGATTGAACAATGTCACCCATTTTTTTATTGGCCTTTAGAAATTTGGGAAACAGATGTTGTCGAAACGTTCTTGAAAAAATAATAAATTATCGATTGTAAAGATGGAATGAATTTTCGCCGGTCTCGGAGCCCGGTTTTGTCTCGACGCACGTGAGAAAGATGCCACGAATAGGTATTAAAAAGTATGTATTATCCACCATCAATACGCCTCGTGGAGGCAGGACACAGGGAGAAAAGGGATAGTCCACTGACTGCGCGTGACTCCTCCTGCGTCGTCTTTCTTTCAAATTGTAGACGGATTCCTTATCTCTCGAGTATAAAGACGTACTTGAATTTCAAAACAAAAGCACGCGTTGACGTATTCCCTGCGAGAGAAGGTGGGCCTTGGGGAGGAGACATTACTGTAAAAAGGGCCTCTTCAAGAGAGCGACTGCTTGGGTAGGATGCAAATCCGATGATATTCATTCAATTTAATATCAAAGTAATCAATAGGATATATCGGTATATGTATGCTACCAAAACAATCTGGTTTGCCAGATTTCTAAATGCCAATAAAAAACTGGGTGACATTGTTCAATCCGAGCTAATCCATATATTGCTCTTTAGGTGGGTAGTACGTACCCAACGTACGAGGACCCTGACGTACCGTTCTCTACCCCCGGCTCGCGGGACAATACTGTTATAAACCGCGGCCCTGGTGAAACGCTCTGGCCGAACAGTGTAATTAATTTTTGGAAACCAGGTATGGCACATAAATCGGCCTATTCAGTTTTTACCAGGGATAAAGGCGGGCTCGGAGCGAGGCGGAAATTCGTTGGTCTTTTACAGCGGGCAATTTCGTATTTCTTGGAACGAAATTCATTCGGTCTGTAACGACTAGGCAATTGCTTACTTTCGAACAGATTTGGGAAACATTTGCCCGTCAGATGTAGAATAGGGGCAGTCGACATCGTGCCGTGTTTTGGACATCTCGATTGTCCTCGTTCTGAGATAATCCTTTGATTGCTCTATAAGCGGGTGGTAGGGTAGACCGGGGGCGAATGTAACACGCTAAATATCTCAAAACATATAATACATATTAACACCAATTTTGGATATATGATGAACAATGACATTTGGAATATACACATCCATGCCCTAGGAGTACAAATACGCAATAGACAAAATAACAAATGAACCAGGGGTCTGGGACGGTTGTAACATTTTACCCGCTTCTCATTTTTTATTAATAAATTGGATATTGACATATAATGAAACTGTTCTAATTCAATGATGTCAGATAAGTAAGTAACATATCCGTATAACAAATTTTGTTGTAAACAGTTCCTGCGTAATCGTATTCCAAAGTCAAAGTGTTACTACTGTACCTGGTCTACCCTATACGGCACATATCGTCATCCACCGCTGACTGACGTGATAATGCGGCCACAAGCCGCGACCCTCTCGAAACGCTTTGGACGATCATATCAGTTTGGAAAGTAGAAAGGTCGTGAAATTGGTAGCATGTTAAACATAGGTAAGTATTTCGCGAGATAGGACAAGGGATGTGACAGAAATATTACGATGAAATTATAATAATTCTAACATTGGATTCTGAAGTTCGTAAAATAGCATTTTGCCAGGTTTTTGAAGGTTGTAAGGTGGATGCATGTATTGCTCCTTCGTTCAAAATTGACCATTTATGACTTCTTCCTTTTACAACCAACCCTAACGGACCATAGTATGGGACTTGTAACTTAAGTTTTCTGTACACCCCACTACCTGAAATTAACGAATGAGAAACCAATTTTGGAAGACCCCCATCCTTCACTAAGAAATGGAATCCTATTTAAGCAGGAAAGGTTCGCTACCCATCGCATTTCGCTTATTGACTTGACAGTGTTCTGTTCGCGCGGTATATTTTTACATATATTTCAAAATGGAATGGAGCGAGCAAGACGTTTTACATTTTATAGACTGTTATAAAAAGAGAAAAGTTTTGTGGGACCCGAAAGATCTACAATATTTTAACAAAAATTAAAAACAAGACGCGTGGAATGAAGTTAGTAGAGAAGTGGGATTTTGTGTTGAGGAGCTGAAGAGGAAAATGGAGTGTTTACAGTCATCATTCAGGCGGGAGCGGAATAAAGAGAAGAAAAGCATTGGAACTGGAAAAGGTGGGTACTTTTAATTAAAATATTACTGTACTTACGCAGTGTTTACATTTTATTTTACAAAGTGAGAGTATTGAATCAAATGCGGCCTTTACACGGACGTTCCTGCGTGGCACTTTTGCGCGCCACACGCCAGCGCGGCACGCATTTGGCGTGGCGTGCCGGAACGTCGGAAGGAGCGCGCTCCTTCTCGCAGGCCAGAAGATCGTACCCGTCACTACTTAGAGACAGCGAGTTCGGGCTCCCATTTCTACGTCGACTCCACATGCTTTTCCCAGGAACCAGCGCAGTTTTGTATTGTGTACTACCTGTTCCATGTATATTATCGATCTGCGAAACGATCGGCAAGACACGATCGCGATATACGTAGGTTTGCGAAAAGTATACGAATTCCTCGATATACCTGGCTTATAGAGGATATCATAAATCCAGTTACTGTAGGGCACACTGAAACATCTGTTTTTACGAAGCTACATTTCGTTTACCTGAAGGTGCTATAAATTATGGAAATGGTTTATTACTCAGTTATAACGACTGTATTGCGATCTGCATTCTCCTTGCGGACGAAAAGTTTCCACCTCATCGGACGTTCTTGCTAGCATCTTGTGCGTGGTTAGAAGTGTGGCGCGCCGGAATTCCACGTTCTTGCGTGCGAGTAGAACCGTTGTCAGGCGTGTCGCGTCCAAAAGTGTGGCGCGCAAGAATTTTCGCCGCACGCAAACCTCGACTCAAGAGGCAACGCTACCGATAAGCCGTGCCTCGATGGGTTTCAAGGACTTCGACCCTCGAGCCCAGGGGGCCGTACAATGTTGCCCCTTAAGAAGTGACGTATCAAAAATTCTACATTTTTCATCGGATCTTGGCGAAAGTGGTGTGAATCGTTTCCTTATGTGTTCCCGATGAAAATGGTCCAAAAACGACACAAATCGGATCGTAATTAAGGAATCTTCATAATAAATTGATTTCCAAAACTTCGTTAAAAATAGTTTGATTGACAAGAAATTTGGTATAATTTTCATTTGAAGAACATAAGAAATGCATCGGTATCACTTCCATATCGATACAATAAAGAATAAAGAATACAGTTTTTCTGAAACAGGTATGTATCCTCGGCGAATCGAGGTCGGCGACCCACAGTCGAGGGTGAAATATTCATTACAGCGTGTTAAGAGATTCATTATTCGTCATCGTATCGATATGAAAATAACACTAATGGATTCCTGGCGTTCTCCCAATTAAAATTATCACAAATATCATGGAAATCGGACTACTTTTACACAAGCAATACAAATTATAAAAGGAGTAGGCATTTCTTAAACGCACTCTCTTATCGTATCGATATGGAAGTGACATCAATGGATTCCTGGCTCATCCTGGAGTCCAACGAGAGTGTAACTTATCCAAAAGCATGATTAGATCGATGTAGATTCTGTGATTCATAGGGTGATCAAAATAATTGTGAAAACTTTGTTTTATGAGGGCTGCTCGGATTTCGGTGGTCCGAACACCAGAACGAGTAAAGAATATTGCTGATTGGCCAAATTTTCCTAGAAGAGGAGGGACCTTCCCTCTGAAAGTTCGACGGCGTAGGAGGCCCCCCCCCCCCCCCCTCGATAACGCAGAGGTGTAAAAGTTAGACATCTGCTTACCAAAACTAGCCAGATTGATCGATCAGAGTCTCGCCCCGGGTCGTGGTTTATAACCGCATTGTCCCGCAGGTCTGCGGGGGAACCCGCCGATGGAGCAATATACGGATTAACTCAGACCGAAGAAATTCGAAATCACTGAAAAACGGCACAATGTCGGTTTTCCCCGTTTCGACATCTGGCAGACAAATGCTTCCCGACGAAACCTTCGAAAACAAGCAATTAACTACTTAGGTAGTTGTAAACCAGGGTTGACTACCGGGGGCCCCTCCGTCTTGCTGCCACGCTGAACGGCCCCCTCTGTACCGACCAGACCCTGTCAATCGCAGTCGATTCCTGCTTTTTTCCTTCTCTTTTCGACTGCGATGGTCAGAGTCTGGTAGGTATGGAGGGGACCGTGGAAGCAAAGCGTAGCGGCCCCCGGTGGCTCGCAAGCCGCCAGTGAGTCAACCCTGGTTTACAACTACTTAAGTAGTTAATTGCTTGTTTTCGAAGGTTTCGTCGGGAAGCATTTGTCTGCCAGATGTCGAAACGGGGAAAACCGACATCGTGCCGTTTTTCAGTGATTTCGAATTTCTTCGGTCTGAGTTAATCCGTATATTGCTCCATCGGCGGGTTCCCCCGCAGACCTGCGGGACAATGTGGTTATAAACCACGACCCGGGGCGAGACTCTGATCGATCAATCTGGCTAGTTTTGGTAAGCAGATGTCTAACTTTTACACCTCTGCGTTATCGAGGGGGGGGGGGGGGCCTCCTACGCCGTCGAACTTTCAGAGGGAAGGTCCCTCCTCTTCTAGGAAAATTTGGCCAATCAGCAATATTCTTTACTCGTTCTGGTCATCGTTCGGACCACCGAAATCCGAGCAGCCCTCATAAAACAAAGTTTTCACAATTATTTTGATCACCCTATGAATCACAGAATCTACATCGATCTAATCATGCTTTTGGATAAGTTACACTCTCGTTGGACTCCAGGATGAGCCAGGAATCCATTGATGTCACTTCCATATCGATACGATAAGAGAGTGCGTTTAAGAAATGCCTACTCCTTTTATAATTTGTATTGCTTGTGTAAAAGTAGTCCGATTTCCATGATATTTGTGATAATTTTAATTGGGAGAACGCCAGGAATCCATTAGTGTTATTTTCATATCGATACGATGACGAATAATGAATCTCTTAACACGCTGTAATGAATATTTCACCCTCGACTGTGGGTCGCCGACCTCGATTCGCCGAGGATACATACCTGTTTCAGAAAAACTGTATTCTTTATTCTTTATTGTATCGATATGGAAGTGATACCGATGCATTTCTTATGTTCTTCAAATGAAAATTATACCAAATTTCATGTCAATCAAACTATTTTTAACGATGCTAGCGAGTACTTTGGGTATCGAACTGCTTAAAACTCATGAGAATAGACTCGTATCACCCCCATCACTAATCAATACTCCTCGCGGAGACAGGTCATAGGAGGAAAAGTGGTAATCTGCTGTCCGCGCGTGGTTCCGCCTGCATCGTCCTCCCTTAAACTGAAAACGGCTCCCTTATCTCTCGTGTACAAACCCGCGTTAGAGTGTCATAACAAAAGCTCGCTCGACATATGCGCTGCGAGGGAAGGTAACTCGTAGGAAGGAGATTATATTAGGATTAGGACCAATCGGACCTGCATTCCTTGCAGATGCGAAGTTTACACATCGTCATAGTAATGTCTCCTCCCTATGCCCCATCTTTTCTTGCACCCAATACGTCCCGGGTAGTTTTTTTTTTATATACAAGCGCGTGTATATATATACTCGAGCGATAAGGGATCCGCGTGTAATTTGAAAAGAGGATGGCGCAAGCGTGACGTCGCGGAAACTACCCCTTCTGGCCCCGGGTGCTTCCGCGAAGTGTTTTGACGCTCATCGCGAGTAATCGCGTGTGATTTTTTAGTACAACAGCGCGGGGGTGGAGCTGTATATGTATATCAATTGTTTATAAAAATATATTAGCAGTGGATTGCTGATGAACCCGGCGGATTGATTGCAAGGTGTGCAGTGTAACCACGCGTATTTCCACATACTTATAATGAAACTCAATTTAGTTTATCAATGGCTGAAAAAAAAATTTCTATTTACCCTCCTCCCACGACTACATATTTATCTCCTTTAACCATAACTGTTGAGACTTGGGATATTTAAGTTTATTCCCTGCGCCTGGCGAACACCTGGATCGGCAATTCCAATTGCCATAATCCTGGGACTTTCCGCGATGCCTTCACTGATGGGGCTTTTAATTTTTATTGCTGGCCTAGACCTTACGAATTCCAAGGGAATGGTCACCTGCACCTTCTGTCACACCTTGACCAATTAGATTTTGGCATAACCACCTCCACCGGAAATTTCAGCTACGGAGGGAGGAACCAATGTTTACGTTTTAAGGGAAAACGCGGAGCAGAGGCAGAATCAAACGAAAAGTCAAAGTGTTCGGACATTAAATAGTGACTTGTGAGTGTACCGTGCCATTTCAAAAATACAAAACAAATCATCACACATAGGGAAATGGCAGACTCCTGGGGAAAGAAATTGACAGCCGAATTTATTGATTTATACAGGCAAATGCCTTGCCTGTGGAAATTGAAAACAAAACCATATTTCAATAGAAATTTAAAAACTCTTTCGTACAAAAGGCTCATCGATTTGGTGAAACCACAGTTCCCGGAAGCCGACAAGGATTTCATTCGGAAGAGGATACAAAGTCTTCGTGGAGGTTTCCGGAAAGAAATGCACAAAGTGGCGGAGTCTACACGTTCCGGCAAGGGGACGGAAGATATATACGTACCTACCTTATGGTACTACGAACAAATGCTATTTACATTAGATCAGGAGACCCCAAGCACAAGTGTCTCGAATATTGATGAAGATGCAGGATCATCTTTCCCGGAAGAATCTTCCGAAGTGGACGCAAACGTCGCATCAATACCTAATTTAGAAGATGCAGAGGCATCGATTATTGAAAAGGACCCCGCTGAAAATGAAACCCAGCCTGATGATCGAGTAAGTTTATTTGTTTATTTTATTATTATTACTAATACGGGCCAAAAGTACTAAATACGTAGAAAAATCATTTGACTGTAGGGCTGAAAGTAAAGAAGAAACAGAATTTCTAATGAATAATATTTTATTGAGAATTTTGCAATGGGCACAAGAAAAGGAATGTAAACATTTATAAAATTATAGTTCATTTTCTATTATACCGATTTCACACTCTTAGATTGACTATGTGTTACAATTGTACAGAGTTGTGCAGAATTACAATTGATTACTCCATAAATTATAAGTACAAAGTAATTAAATTACATCATATTGAAACAGTAATATTAACGCATGCGCAGATCGATTTAATGTGCAAGGTGTTAAAAAAGTAATGTTCATTGGTTTGGTGGGTGAATGTACACCTGTGGACTGGTACAGATTTGTAAAAAAATTTTGCTACGAAATTGTTTATTACATTGGAAATTAATGTTTCAACGATTCGATTATGTACAGTTGCACGTAGAGGCATGGGTCTACCACTACTCTGCCGCTTTGATAGTATCTATCCGAATGGTGGGGTCTGGCACAGTGGCCTAGTGGGCCTAACAATCGAATCGTTTAAACATTAATTTCCAATGTAATAGACAATTTCGTAGCAAAATTTGTTTGCAATTCTCTACCGGTCCACAGGTGTACATGCACACACCAAACCAGTGCATATTACTTTTTTAACACTCTATACAGTGTACACAAATGATTAGTTTATATATATATATATATATATATATATATGTGTGTGTATATATATATATATATGTGTATATATATGTGTATATATATATATAATAATCATTTGTGTACACTGTGTTAAAAAAGTATATATATATTAATACTATTTAACACATTTAATTCGCTTGTACTACAAATGAGAGAAAGGTACATAAAAGAAAAGGAGGCGTACAACCTAGAAACATCTCCTTCTTAGACACACGCTACACATAATATCCTGTTATGGCACAGTCTATTAAGTAAGGTCGTGCCCACCTGTGACGTCTGAAAACACAAGTATTTTGGGTTTTTTTGCAAAGACTGGAAGACTTTTTTATTGAAATAAACGGCTGTGTATTCGAAAGTATATATTTTAAAGCTCTTGTATTTTTATTTACATTGCTATATATAAATAAATAAAGGATTTATAGGCGATCTCCCGACAACGTTTTTTTATTTAAGCACTTAGGGTTCGACCAAATTTAGTTAGCATATTAAATTATCTAGTGCTTAAACCTTCATTATTCCGAAAAATTAATATGCTACAAAATCGCGGCTGTTTCATAGTAAAAGTATCGACTTTCGCCACAGAATCGCTCTCATTTTTTATCAGATTAAATCAGTTTCCATCTGTAAAATAAAAACTACTTAACGAAATTTAAAAAGCCACGATTGAGCACTAGATAATTTAATATACTAACTAAATTTGGTCAAATTTTTTATTTCTGATGAACCAGATCAAACCTACAGACACGGTCACCCTAAAGTGCTTAAATAAAAAAAAATGTCGGGAGATCACCGATAATTCCTTTATTTATTTATATATATATATATATATATATATATATATAGCTATATATGTATATTGCATTGCAAATAATAATACAAGAACTCTAAAATATATATTTCCGAATACACAACCATTTATTTAAAAAAGTCTTCAAGTCTTTGCAAAAAAAAATTCTTGTGTTTTCAGACCTGACAGATAGGCGTGACCCCTTAAGGGGGCCTTCCGTTCTAAAAGTCGATTTTTTTTAATTTAATTTTTCAAATGTTAATGTTAAATGTCTTAAATCCTTAATAGGGTAAAGGCACCAGTAGTCGACCATGTATCAGTAGTCAACCACTTTCAGAAAAACATGAAAAATAAGGTTTTTAGAAGTGACAATCTTTTGAATAAAGTGCAGTTCTCTAACTGCACTTAAACTGCACTCTGTTCAGAAGATCGTCACTTCTAAAAACCTTATTTTTCATGTTTTTCTGAAAGTGGTCGACTACTGATACATGATCGATTACTGGTGCCTTTGCCCTACAATGCAAAAAGTCCCATTAAATTATATATAGTAGTTTTCCTTTAATTAATTCCTAAAGATCTCTTATTTTTTTGGGCTCTAGACCGGAAGGTCCCCTTAATACAACAAAGACCCTACGCTCTACCTGCATTCAACATATCTTCCTGCCACGGAATACTTCCTTCTCCTACAAAATATTCTTTGTACCGGTCCCTATTTTGTTTGGCAGAGTTGTTGATATTCCTGGGAATGGCGGGTTGCAAATTATGCATCTGTACTGCATTGTTCTGACAATCTCCCTCCATCTGCATACTACTGTTGTTCGCAATGACCGCTTTACTTCGTCTTCGCAAAAAATTATGCAGAACGCATGTAGCCAACACCACATAGCATATATTTTCCACTTTCATATTTATGGGTGTATGCAGCACTCGAAATCGCGAAGATAATATGCCAAATGCATTCTCAACGACATTCCTTGCTCGCGACAATCTATAATTAAAGATTCGTTTGTCGTGGTCTAGTTCTCTTTGAGAATAAGGCTTTAAAAAATGGTTCGTTAAAGCAAATGCTTCATCGCCTAAAAAGGCAAAGTTTGGGTTATTCACGGTTTCGTGATTTTCTGGTAAATTCAATTGACCGTTATTTAATCGTCTCAAAAATTCTGTATGTTCAATGACACCCCCATCCGATATTCTACCATTTTTTCCAACGTCGACAAAAATAAATTCATAATTTGAATCCACTAACGCCATTAATACAATACTGTAGTAATTCTTATAATTATAATAAAACGCTCCAGATTCCGGTGGTGGAACAATGCGAATGTGCTTTCCATCCACAGCACCTCCGCAGTTTACGAAATCCCATCTGTCTTTAAAACCTTCCGCTATTTTCTTCCACTCGTCCTTGGTATTCGGGAACTATGACAAAAAAAATACAATACAAAAATAAAAAAATTAAATAGGTAGCGCGCACAGAAATGATGTTGACAGGGAAACGTCTGTGGCGTGACCTGCGCACCGCACAAGTTTCATGAACAACAGACAGACACGGACTTATTGTTTTGGAATTTCTTTGCTATTTCTTATTTTATTAAATTTTTTTTTTGTTTGAAGGAAGAAGTGTCCATCCCAAATAATCGCCCAGATACGGCTATTAGTAAAGGTGGGAAGAAAAGGAAGCCGGAGCAAGATGCAAGCGAATTCTACCGAACGTGCACCGAAGCATTGAAGGCGCCATCCACCAGCAAAGTGGATATTAGTGAATTTGAGGCCATTGGAATAAAAGTTGGCAAACAATTGCAGAGAATGGAACCTGATCAGGCAATTTATGCGGAATTTATTATAACCGCCGTTTTAAGACGGGGTCTGTTCAAAAGTTTAAACCCGCGCACAGACTTGTGCGACAATAATTGTAATGTAATTGCCATGGCGAACTCCAGTGGAAGCACCGCAGGATCCAATTTTTCTAATATGGAAGGAAGCTCGGGGAACTAGTTCCTGATAAACGATTTTTTATATTAAATTATGAATTTATGTTAACTTTAGCGTTTAAACTTTAGCGTTTTAAAATGTTAAAAATAAGTATAATTTAATTATTTATAAGGTACGGAGTAACAACGTGACTAAAGTGGCGGACGAAAAAAAGTTTACAACTTTTGAAATCGCATAACTTTTTTAGAATTAGTCCAAACGACATGATTCTTTTTTAAAACTAGAAGGCTTAGTTTGCTAAGTGGTGTGTTTCGTCGTTTAAAAAAAAATGCAATTAGTCGGAATAGCAAAAAAAATTAGTAAAGGTTGTTTTTTAAACTTTTTTTCATTTATAATCAATTATTTCCCGAAATCAGCGATTTTCAACCTTATTCTGTGATCTTTAAGCGTTTATAGCTCAGAACAACATTAACCGATCTTAATGAAATTTTCAGCATGTATACAACTGACTTCAATCTACAAACGGGTTTTTTGAATTTTCATTACAGGCTCAAAAAAAATTTTAAAATCCAACCTTCACTATTTTTTTTGCTATTCTGACTAATTGCATTTTTTTTAAAACGACGAAACACACCACTTCGCAAACTAAGCCTTCTACATTCTCAAAAAAAAAACTCATGCCGTTTGGACCAATTCTAAAAAAGTTATGCGATTTTAATAGTTGTAAACTTTCTTTCGTCCGCCAATGTATATGGCATCTCTGTAGAGAAAAACTGTGCCATGCCTCGGTTTATGATATCTATTGTAACATATATATTTTACTTATTCTTTTTCTTATGTAGATAGTTTATTCTAAGTTAAATTGATGGTGGGTTATTGTAATCAACAAGTGTATTATAATAAATAGAAAAGACACTATGGTACACGACGCAGAGAAACTTTTCCAACGCCTCTAATAAAGCGTTATTGTTATTCTATGTATACGTATTATTAATTTGTAACCCTTACCTTTAAAAACTCTGTCCGTAGGACCTGATACAGTGCTCTGCAAGTCTCGGGAATTATCTTGGATAATGAAGGAGCTGATATCCCCGTACTAAATTTCAATTCTTCATAAGAACGTCCAGTTGCCAAAAATCGTAAGGTAGCGATAAGGCGTTGTTCTGCAGTGATGTTCCGTCTCATGACTGTGTCCTGTTTCGTGATTTTGTTTTTAACTAATTTCAAGAGTTCATCAAACGCTTGAGAATCCATTCTCAAATAATTTTTGTAATCATCTGGGTGATCCGCTCTCAGTTCTCGAACAAGGGCTTGATTGTTAGAATTTGCGCGGTATTGTTTTACCCAAAGGCGCTTCCTTCTCCTGTCTCTTCTCCGCTCGGCTTCTGTTAAATATACAGCAACAGCAGCAGCAGCAATTGCCAAGTTCCGACGGCAATTGTCGTTTATCGCCAACATCACACAGTTTTTGTAATAACTGTCTCACACACACTTGGCTGCCAACACGCCGAACAGAAATTTGATTACTGCCGGAATCTCCACACACCACGCAGAACTGTGGGTAGTAATGTTTTTTTTTACGCACGTCACTTATTCTTCAGGTGGCTCGGTGTAACGAACACACGTAAGCCAACCCAACTTATTAATTAACAATTAAAAGTAACAATTAAAAGCAACAATTAACAAGAACAATTAACAAGAACAATTAACAGTACCACTTAACGGTAACAATTAACAGTAAAAATTAATAGTAACAAGTAATAGTAACACTTAACAGTAACAATTAATAGTAACAAATAACAGTAAAAATGAAATAATGCGTGCGCGATAGGTGAAGTTTGAAAGCCGGTTCGAGAACAAGTGACCGCTTCGGAAATTTTCGTCGGTTAAGAAGGAACGACTAGACAGAGTTAGAGATAGTGAACAAGAAAGATAGTGACAGGCCAAAAACGGGAATGAAAGGGGCAAAACAGAGAAAAACATAGACAGGGTAAAGAGAAAGCGTGGGATAAGGAAAGTGTCTTTCGGTTCGTAAACGCCTGGCCGCCAAATGTTTCTGACGATGACCAGGCCTGTACGAATCCTCGAAACTAGGTATGTGTGTAGCTGGAAGAAGAAACGACAGAAAGTAATAAAAAGGTACCTACAGGGTGTCCACGGGAACAGTCAACAGTTGGATATTTCCTAACATATTCAATGGGGCAAATTTATTAGGCCAGACGATTTTATTCTTACATTATTATTTTAAAATATACGATGGTCAAGTTCTGTTTTTTAAATCTGCGGAAATTAACCACCCGCATAGTTGCCAGTCAAATCAGTTTTGATCCTTTCTTAACCGGTTAACTGGCAATGTATCATATATGATCAAAAAAAAATCTGGCCAATTCTGCTTATGTATCATATATGATCAAAAAAAAATCTGGCCAATTCTGCCAAATCTGCCAATTCTGTATCATATATGATCAAATGGAATAACTTTGTGATTCACTTAATTTTTCGATGTTGCCAGTTTGGGCACGAATAATAAAAAAGGCATTCACTTCTTAGAACGTGTATATTGAAGATACACGTGTATCGAAATACAGTAAAGTCTCTCTATGGGCTCGGTTTTGTGCACACGATGAGGGCTTGTCACCTATCCCCACCACTTCTGTCTCACTCTTGTCCGGCGAAGGCGAGAGCGAGACGGAACGAGAGCGAGCGAAAGGCGCTGAAAGCGAGCGAGGACGGTACGAGACAGACGACGCGTTGATGTTTTGTCTCGCTTCGTCTTTCGGAGGCCTGATACTCCGTCCTTTGCATGCGCGGCGGGCGTGCGCGATGGTCGCTAAATCTTGACGCAGGCCCGGCTTAAGTCTTTTTTGCGCCCTGGGCGGAAAGTCGACAATAGGTGCAAAATGGTATTTTCATTGCTGGTATTGTTCAAAATAAACTTTAAAATTAAATATTACAAGTTGTACTATAAGTGGTTTAATACTACGAATAAAAATTCAGCGTAAGGTCATCAATAAACTCAAATAAATATATTATAATAAATGGCGGAATTTGGCAAGTTCGCCTAGGGCCCAAAAAAGACTCGTGCCGTGCCTGGCTATCTGACCGTCGCCCGCATGCGTCGAGCAGTCACGATTCCATCTGAGCGCTCGCACCCGTCGCGCACGCCTGCCGCGCACGCAAAGCATTCCATCTCGCTCCCCCTTCGACCAGAAAGAAGCGAGAAACGAACACTCGGAATTAGGACTCGGGTCTCCATGAGGGCTCATCGCCGGTCCCGACCAGCGAGCCCATAGGGAGACTTTACTGTATACGGTTTCACGTGTATTAAGATATCCATATTTAATTTTTTAACTAACTATCCGAATGTTTAGATTTTACGCAAATAATTTGCGATAGGTAGGTACAGACATAATTTACTAGGTTGCAGATGAAAATAAATAACATCATGATTTTGGATAATACATTTTAATGTATTAATCGTATATTAATCTATTTCAGACAACTACAACAACTGATTTTATGCTAACAGTGCGCATATGAGTTTTGTAAGGCGCTCTATTTGAAGCACTATAACACCGGATATAACCACTATTTTTGCATACAATTTTTTTTCATATTCCCTAAAGATTGACAAATGAAGCCACAAAGCTGGAAGTAAATATATTTCATTTTTTGGTTTGAAAAAATTCTCGTTTACTTCCTACCGCTTGTAGCGGCTCGCAGAGTCTTGACTGCCAGGCGCGCCGCGTGCCTCAGAATTTTCCGCACTGTCGGAAAGTCCACGCGCCACGCCAAACTCTTGTCTTCAAGTGCCGCTTTCCTTTTCTAACTACCTTTTCTGTCTCTTATGTAAACTTTTCTGAAGTCGAGGTTTGCGCGCCACACTTTTGGACGCGACACGCCTGACAACGGTTCTACTCGCACGCAAGAACGTGGAATTCCGGCGCGCCACACTTCTAACCACGCACAAGATGCTAGCAAGAACGTCCGATGAGGTGGAAACTTTTCGTCCGCAAGGAGAATGCAGATCGCAATACAGTCGTTATAACTGAGTAATAAACCATTTCCATAATTTATAGCACCTTCAGGTAAACGAAATGTAGCTTCGTAAAAACAGATGTTTCAGTGTGCCCTACAGTAACTGGATTTATGATATCCTCTATAAGCCAGGTATATCGAGGAATTCGTATACTTTTCGCAAACCTACGTATATCGCGATCGTGTCTTGCCGATCGTTTCGCAGATCGATAATATACATGGAACAGGTAGTACACAATACAAAACTGCGCTGGTTCCTGGGAAAAGCATGTGGAGTCGACGTAGAAATGGGAGCCCGAACTCGCTGTCTCTAAGTAGTGACGGGTACGATCTTCTGGCCTGCGAGAAGGAGCGCGCTCCTTCCGACGTTCCGGCACGCCACGCCAAATGCGTGCCGCGCTGGCGTGTGGCGCGCAAAAGTGCCACGCAGGAACGTCCGTGTAAAGGCCGCAAAATATGTAAAGTGTATCAAATGCTTCTTACGTCATTGCATTTAAAGTACATTATATTACATTTACATTACATAAACGAAATACCGTAAACTAGGGGAACATTGAGAATACAGGGTAACATTATCAGTTAAGGGTGCATTCCAGTGTCATCGCTTAAAACATGTAAGATTCTTTTGCAAAAAAGTGTAACGCATAGGTTAAGAGCCTCGATTTTTTATCTGAGATGAGCCATTCTTGAAATATCATGTTTTGATCAGCGTCAGAGTTATACCCAGGGTAGACGAACCAGTAATTGACCGCATACCAGTGAATGACCATTAGGCAAAGAAATGTAAATCATAAATTTAAAAATACTATATGTTTATAAATGGAGTGTAGTTGCACTTTTAATATCCCATATTTTTAGTTACGCGTATTAAGCAAACATTAATAGGTACAATTCTTATCAAAAGTATGCGGTCATTTACTGGGCTTCTACACGTTTAGCATTTTATAATCGTTTTTTTTTTTTAAATTACGATAAGAATAAGTAATTATTTTTATAGAAATTTCAAGAAAAATCAATTTAAATGCAATTTCAACAGCTGTTTTGTTGTTATACATAAATATATTTAAGTATTAATCTCAAAGATCCATAAATTCAACAATTCGGTCATTCACTGGTTGGTTTACCCTACCTATTTATTCATGATTACATCGGCAAAATGACAATAAAATTGTTTTTTTTTCATCTTAAAATATGTTTAAATGTTTATCCAAGATACTTCTTACCCTATGTGTTGCAGTTACCTTACAAAAGAATCCTACTTTTTCTTTAAGAGATTACACAGCAAATGTAAAAATGTTAATGTTTATATTACAGAAAGAAATATTACAAAAACGTGGCAATGTTCCCCAGTTTATGGTATGTGAAAGCATTGACACTGAAAAATATAACACATTTTTTCCTGTTTCTGTAGGAGCAGGCGAAGTATTTAAAAGCTCCTGGTTCGCGTATAAATCAATGGAGTTTATTGCGGACAAAAACACGCCTCGGCAATCGTTGAGTACTGTAAGTAATAATACACAATAAATTTGAATGTCTTCGAGAATGTAGAATAAATTTGAAGGTAATGAGGACATTAAGAAATACATTACCCTTAAGCACAACTGTTTTGCCATTCCACGCGACCTTCGTGTAAAAAATAATCCGCCAATTCTTCGCGAACTTGTTTTGCTTTTAACGGCGGTCTTCGTGCAACCCTTTTTATTCGTAAGAACGACGCTTGGTCATCATTCCTACTAATATTCTGGTTATTCGCTTCATTAGTATATATGCGGTCAAAAGTCCCTGGCGGAGCATAAATTGCTGCCGAATCAGGATTACGTTTCAAAAAATTGTGTAAGTACACTGTGGCCATTACGATTACTTGTGCCTTTTCTGGCTCCAAAAGCATTGGTTTTCGGAGTACCCGAAATACGGCCGATAGTACGCCAAACACACTTTCCACCATCCTTCGAGCTCGACATAATCTATAATTAAATATTCGTTCTTTTATTCCCTTCGCATGTTGTCCAGAATATACCTTCATAATATTCTCACTTAAAGGGAAGGCTTCATCCGCAATAAAGAAGTATGGTACTTCCTTCGACCTTCCGTTTAACGGAGCAGGATTTGGAAGTGCTAAACTCTTACTATTTAATAATTTACAAAATTCCGTATTAGAAAATACTCCGCTGTCCGAAATTCTTCCCTGACAACCCACGTCAGCAAAAATAAAGTTGTACGTTGCATCAACAACAGCCATTAAGACAATACTGAAAGTATTTTTGCAATTATAATACTCAATGCCGCTATTTATTGGAGACTGTAGCACAATATGCTTTCCATCTATTGCGCCCAATACATGTGGGAAGTTCCACAAATCATTATATTTTGAAGCCACAGAGAGACATTCCTCTTGCGAATTTGGTATCTAAAAAAGCAGAAATTCAGTTAAATAATTTCTGAAATAAACCTAAAGTAATATATTGCCTGTTTATTAAAAAAAATATGCCTTATAATTAATATATTCCTTCATACTTTTGCAGATTAACAAAGAAACCGACGATATTATTAATATCGACCTCAGCGATGATCTTTTGCAAGAGGAAAATATTAATATTCACAAGGAAGGAGATGTAACTATTAGCGAACCAACGTCAGTTCCAAAGAGAAGGAGAAATAACAGCTCTGCGTTAGATGAGAAATTTCACGAAGCATTTGATTCTATAAAAGCTTCTCGCTTAAAATATGACGACTGTCAATATTTTGGCAATATGATGGCGGAAAAATTGCGGTCGTTCAGCGAGGTTGAACAATATGGAATTGAAGCCGATATTATGCAGCTATTTGTAAGGGCCAAAAACGGCTATTACAATACAAACCGTACTCATATGCAATCCCATATCCCACACAGTATTCCACCTCCCGTTACCCCCTCCACTCCTAGAAATTTTATTTTAAACCCTATGAATTACCCTGCTTCCTCTTCATCTTCTTCACCCGTTTCTCCTCCCCATATCTCATACAGTATTCTACCTCCCGTTAGCCCCTACGTTCCCAGAAACACTGTAAACCCCATACATTACCCTGCTTCCCCTTTTTCAACCTTTCCTCCTCCCCATATGCCACACACTATTCCACTTCCCGTTAGCCCCCACATTCACAGAAACACTGTAAACCCCATAAATTACCCTGCTTCCTCTTCGTCTTCTTTACCCATTCCCCCTCCCCAATCCCCACAATAGTTTTAATATTATTTAAATTTTTTTGTAACAAACCGGACATACTGTTCAATTTTATTAAACGTGTATATGTAAATATATTTGATCTTACCTGTACGTATTCTTGCAATCTCTTCACCAGTGCTTCGCATACTTCTATCACTATTGTACTTTTTGACTGTTTGGAGACTTTAAATAAGTATTGAAGGCTAGTGAAAGAATCTCCAGTAGCCAGAAATCGCAATGTAATTGCTAACCTTTCTTCCGCGGAAATGCATTTCCTGAATTCTGTGTTTTCTTTGGAAATGTCATTTCCAATTAAATTTAATATGAATTCAAAGTCACTCGGACACATTCGTGTAAAATTTTTATATAGTCCACTGGTAGTCTGAAACCGCAAGTCAGACAATAACGCGATGCCACTATAAACTTCTTTATTGGAAAATAACCGTCTCTGCCACCACCGTCGGTGCTGTCTCTGTTTTTTTTTATATATGTAATAAAGGCAGATATACGCAGCGGCTGCTTGATCGTCGGACATGGTGCTCGTGCGAACGGTGAAACTATTCTGAGAGTCCCGTAGACATTTCGAACCGTAGGCGTAGGTACACTTGGAAAGGTCTGTGGGACACTCTTCGTTTACCACCACCTTGTCTTGCTTCTTTAAACTACTTGACACCCCCAATGGTAAGGACGACAACAAGTCATGGTGGTGTGAGGGACAGGGATGCACCACTACAGTTGTTTACCCCATGTGGGTGAGCCATTCCTTTGATGGTTCGGAACTTTACCGACATCGGCTGCGAAGAGCCCGAACATCGTGGCGAGCCTCACTTTCCTTTGGTCGAGGGTCCCGAGGTCCCTTCCTCGGTGTCATATGGCAGGCAAACCTTTCGTCTGCACTACTCTAAACACTCTCTGTCCTTCGATCTTTAGCTGTCGCGAGCCACGAGACTCTGTCGAAACTGGCGAAGATCGCTAGAAATATACGTTCCACACGTAGGAACGGGGCATTGCGGAGTCTCAAGTGGCGTTCGGTTCGGGGTTCGGTTCAGATCTGGACGCGGCCTAATGTTTCGGAAGGATGATAAAAAGTTCACAAATGTAGCGCAAAAGAACGAAATAGCCGCTCAACATTTATTGTCATATAGCATTGTCGTCGAGGTAACTCCGATTTAATAACTACTGATTCTTTATTACTATAACTGGTACAATTTAGAAGTTTTACAACGTTGGTTCGGAACGGCGTTGTAACTTGACTAGTCTTAGGTTTACGAATGCCCTGTCCCTTGGTTTGGGACCGGTATTTAACTTTGTTATTGAAAGGCGTGGGAGGTGAGCTAGGCGAGCAGCCTAAGGAATTTGAAAAAGGGGGGTGTTTGGGAAAGGTGATAAAAGGAGGAGCCATCTTGGCGACACTCGGAATTTGGAAAAAGGGATTGCTCTGCAAATCAGGATATTGTTAAAAGGGATCTATTGTCCGGAGGGATAACTATCTTGGCGAAACTTGAAATGTGTCTTCCCATACTGAATGGTCGAATTTCCGACCCATCTCGCTGGGTCGGTACAAGGGAAACTCATTCGTCTAATGGAGGGGAAGGGGGTGGTCGATTGGCGACTATCGCGATACCTCCCCCCTTAAAGGAGACCTTTGTCTATGATCTAGACCAGGCATGGGAATTAAGTGAACGCAGCTGCCGATTTTCGAAGGCAACGCCTCCTATCTCCCGCCGTGCGTCTTGGCCCCCGCGACGGTCCAGGTGCTTCGAGCGCCTCAGACCCGTATCATATGAATCGTGCGTGGCGCATTGGTGCGACATTGTATCAATAGGTTTCGACATCGTCCCAGAGAGCATGATTGTCGATGCGTCTTTGTTTCGTCAACGCGCCACGCGCGGTTCACATGGTACGGGCCTGAGGCGCTCGAAGCACCTTGGCCGCCGCGGGAGCCGAGACGCGCGGCGGGAGAAAGGAGGCGTTGCCTTCGAAAATCGGCCGCTGCGTTCACTTAATTCCCATGCCTAATCTAGACAAACGGTCCATGAGTGTCGGATGTAATGGGCGTGGTTCTGTTGGGCGTGGTCTGCAGTGCATATAGCAATTGCCGATGAGTGTTCTTAGTGCATTAACTAGTGCTCTGAAAAATCCTATCTTTACGAAGAAGACGAACAGTAGAACCGCGAGGGCTGTATAGCCTGCATAGGAAAGATACTCAAAAATATTTTCTTTCCAAATTTTCATGCGCTGGTAATTTTTCAGGATCCATATGCACCTCTTGTACAAGGTTCACAGGGATATCGGTTTCCGATATATTGATGTTAGGAGTTCTGATTCTTACGAGCACTATTTGGTCGTTATTAGTCTTATTATTATACAGAATATTGTTCGGCTTTAAAGTAGCCGAAAATGAGATGCCGGTGCAGTCGGGTGCTAAGGTTAGTATAAAGTTATGATTAATTTCTAGATGTCTACGGGTCTTGTCCGAACATAGTATATGCAAGGTTTCAGTTTTTGGTGCTATACCCAGCCATTGATTTCCTGTATGGAGCTGTATCCATACAGTGTTTTGTATTTGCATATACCGTGTTTCACAATTTTCTGGCTCATGTTTGGTAAGAATGCTTGTTAAACAGTTGTTCCTAAAGCTCGTTGAATAATCGGGGGTATATCGCTTAAGAATCATCTGGTCGTTGAGTTTCTTTGCGTTAACTAAATCGTTCGTTGCTATTGGTATGAAAACAAGTCGCATGGGGTCTAAAAGAACAAGACGCTGTTGTGTATTTATTATTGAATGGAATATCCATCCATGAACTGGGAGGGAAATTACCTTGACAAGATTGAAGGTTTGTTCCTCTAACAAGGGAATTCTTATTTCTAGTAGTGCGCGTTTTCCGTTGAGACCTATATTTATTTCGCAAATATCGACGAGTGCCATGTAATACGTTTCCTTAAGTAGTACTGGGAAATTATCGACGTGTTCGTGTTCCTTGAGTATCTTAAATAGTTGTTCGGGTGGAAGGATGTAGGATTTAACAATTTCCGTGTTTAGCGTAGAAGATTAGATCCTCTACATTTCTAATTTGTTCGCGTAACTCATCGATACTGTGTTCAAGGTCCATAATTATTTCGTCGATTTGTATATTCATCTCGTTTTCTTTCGACAGGTTTCTCAGTTTGTTAAACTATGTATTTATTGATTCGATTTGATTGTGCGTTTTGTAAAATAGAGCTACGTTTGTTTTCACAGCGTTAAGGATTATACTCGTCTTGTTACGTATGTAATTAATAACTGTTTTCTGATCTGCGTAGAGTTTATCGAGTTCGTTCTTATAATATTGTGCGTCCGATGCGTCGAGCGTACCAAAGAGGGTTTTGGTTATTTCTCCGACGAAATCGAAAATTCCGCGCCTAGCGCGCGGGGAGCTGCTATCAATTCCTGCAGTATAAAATGCATTGCGAAGCTCTCCCCGAACGTGGCTGAAAGATCCTACTCGTTTTACCAATCGGTTGCGTGAGGAACACGTGAATTTAGCCCCTAATATGTCTCGAAGGCACAGCCCGGTTAGGACACGCTGGTACAAATCGATAGCTTGCAGATCAGTCTCGATATGGGTGAAATCGTAACCGACGACTATTTTCCATTGTTCATGAAAAATCCTGACTCTACTTAGGTGTTCGAGAATGATGGATTCTTGGTCGCTAAGTGCGGTCATGGAATATTTTTCATCGCTGCTTTGAGTCGTGGAGATATTGTTCATAATCCATATTATGGCCATGGTCGTCATAAGGTTCAGAGCGCGTATGAAGTTTCTGCTAGGTTTCATCGTCTGAAATGGTAGGTGACGCTTGTTTAAAAAGTTTGACGTTAGTCCTATGATGGACAGTTAGTCGTCCATTTTCATTTATTTTGATTGAATGACTGTCAATGGTTTCTACAACTCCGAAAGGTCCTCGCCATCGTTCCCCCAGCGATTTGGCGGTGTAGTTACGTATAAGGACTTGGGGTAATGGTATAGATAGAGGGCAACCTCACGGATTTTGACGACAGTGAAATATGTTGTCAAGGACGTCATTCTGAACAACTTTTTCCTCTAAACTTTTTGGCGGTCGACCTTCGTTTTCGAGATATTCGCAAAATTATGTTGTTACCACTACATTAAATCCGATCTGTACGTGCATGGTGCGGCAGCGTATGCGTCAACACGAGACCATAGGCAGGCAACGTATATACCGGGTAAACTAAAAGGTTCGAGTTAACCAATTCCACGGTAGACTCGAGGTGGTCGGTCGCCGGGGGGATTTGTTATAGTTTTGGCCGTCTCACGGTGCGTAAGCGGCGTGAGAGGGCGGACGGCGCATTCGAGTTTTTCACTTAAAAGAATATTTCTTTCTTAATAATTGAACTTGAGACGCGCCGTCCGCCGTCTCACGGCGGCCAAATCTATAACAAATCCCCCCGGCGACCGACCACCTCGAGTCCACCGTGGATTCAAAGGACCCTAAAATCAACATTTATCTACTTTTTGTGCAAATATCTCGAAACCTACGGCTGGCGACAATAACATAGATAGAGAAAAGTTGTTGAAAATTACATCCCTGGCACCATATTTCAAGGCCATTGAAATTGGGGGTGGTTCCTCTAGTGTGAATATTTACCAAAGATTTTTGCAATTATCTCGGAAAAAATTGTTCAGATTGACGTCCTTGACAACATATTTCAAGGTCGTCAAAATCCGTGAGGTTGCCCTCTATCTATACCATTACCGGACTTGGTTGCCTGGGGAAATTGTTTCAAGGTGATCGTAGGACGTAGAAGGTTGTTGTGATTGGAGATTCTCGAGGGTTTCGATTATTTTATTCTCGTGTTGGAATTTAAGATTCCCTATTTGCTGTCTTAGAGTCAGTAATTTGTCTTGTTCGTCGAAGATACTATTGGGTTCATATCCCAGTTGCAGTTCGAATGGGGTATATCCAGTGGAACGGTTAATCGTGCAATTGTAGTTAAGCATTGCCTGAGGGACTAGGAGATCCCAAGGTTTTTCCGCTGTTTGGTAGCACCCAATATACTCTTTTAGAATGATGTGGGATCTTTCGTTTTTACCATTAGATTGTGGGTGGTATACGGAAATGAGGACGTGTCTAGATCTCATAAGATTGCAGAATTCGGTGAATTCTTGAGAAGTAAATTCCTTTGCATTATCTGTTAAGGATCTCTTTAGGTTTGCCAAAAATGCGTAGCCACGAAGCCCAAACGGCTTGTATGATGGCTGCTGTGGATTTATCGATTAACGGTTCGCACATGATATATCTAGTTAGATAGTCTTGTATTACTAGAATATACTTGTTATTACGGGGAGATACGTCCAAAGGTCCTACTAAGTCGAGGGTGATTTTGTCAGTTGGTTTTGAGGGAATGTCAGTTGCTTGCGGTATGTATGTTTGTCGTTTCGTGTCTTTCTGCGGTTGACAAGTTTCACAGTTTTCGACGTAAGTTTTTACGTCCCTTGTGATGTTTGGCCATTCGTATTGTTTACGAATCTTTTGTAGTGTTTTATCGTAAGCGTAATGGCCTCCGAAGATAGAGTCGTGTGCTAACCCGATGATTTCTTGTTTGTCTGAGGGATTGGTTTAGAAACATAAATTTCTATGTCTCTATTTAGCATCGAAAAAAGCATATCAAGTCCGGAGTTATAATCTCGATTTTGTATTGCGTTGATCTTAGAACCGTCGTTTAAAATTCAGATTATGGCCTCTAGTTTTGATTTGTCAATTTCATGCGGGGATAGACAGGTTTTGCCCTTTTCAGTGATCTCGGGTGGTGTCTCCGTGTAAATGATAGTCGGGAGTTCCTTCCGAAAACTTTGGTAGATTGTTACCCGAGACTGTAACAAGGGACCCCTGTGGTTTTGGGACGTGGTAGGTTTTGGATGCCCTAGTAGTTCGCCAATGAATTCTTCGTCCTCTTTCGATGTCGGAGGGTTCTTTGAATAAAACGTGATATATTTCTCTAATTCGTCGTTTATAAGTTTGTCTTCGATGATTCTAACTGTACATCGTGAAAGTGCGTCTGCGTTCGTATTGATTTTTCCTTGTTTGTAAACTATTTCGTAGTCGTATTCTAATAGTTTTTGTCGCCATCTCACTAAACGTGAATTCGGGTCTTTTACATTCATTAACCAGACAAGTGGTCTGTGATCAGTTACAATGGTGAACTTTCGTCCGTATAGTTATTGGTGGAAATGTTTGGTTGCCCAAACGATCGCTAGTAATTCTTTTTCGGTCGTCGTGTATCGGGTCTCCGCGTCATTTAAGGTTCTTGCAGCGTACGCGATCGGTTTGTCTTTACCGATGGTCCCTTGCGATAATACCGCGCCTAGGGCGTAATTGCTGGCGTCAGTCGTTAACACGAAAGGTTCCGTCCAGTCCGGGTATTGTAAAAGGGGTTGCGTCGTCAATGCGTTGTATAGGGTCTCAAAAGCTACCTGTTGGTTATTGGTCCATTGAAATCCTTTATCTTTTCTTAAAAGTTGATTGAGAGGTGTAGCGACCGACACACACGCGAAAGATTGTTTTTCCTTTCTCTTGGTGTTGTAAGGCCCAAGAGACTCCGTGGCACGCGGTGTTGATTGTTTATCACTCGCCAAATTAATTTTATGTGACTGTTTAATTGACTCGACGAAGAGAACTTGCTGGTCCGTATGATGACCAGACAAGAGTATGAATGTCTCTGATCGATGTCCAAACGCGCTAGTCCGTATGATGACTAGATACGAGAGCTGTTGACTCAGAGTCTTAGTCACGAATGCTTGACTAGATCACGTGAAGTCGACTGTATCGTTGCCTGTATCAGTAGAGTGCTGAACGAGTTTGTAAACGAGAGATGAATGCGTTCGCTCGAGAGACGATTGAATTCTGTCTCGTCCAGCCTTTCGACTTCGAAGGTAGACAAGACATCAGAATTTCCGGAGGAGCCAAATTGCTGATTGGCTAGCTTTTCCTTGAAAAGGAGGAAACTTCCTTTGAGATTTTGATGGTGGAGGAGGAAGTCTCTCCTTCTTGGTGACGTAGCAGAGGGAAAACCAGATATCTGGCTAGCAAACCTAGCTAGCAGTTCAGTTGGAACTTATAGCCAGGGTCACGGTTTATGACTGTATTGTTCGCGAGTCAGCGGTGGACGACGGTATGTACCGGTCCGAGGATACTGTATACCACCCGCTGACAGAGCAATTTTAACGGATTATCTCAGGGCGAAAGCAGTCAAAATTACCAAAAAAGGGCACGATGTCGATTGCCTCTTAGTCATCTGGCAGGCAAATGGTTCCCAACGAACGCTTCGAGAACGAGCAATTGCCCACCATAAAGACTTGAATTTTCGCCTCGCCCTGAGCCCGCTTTTGTCTCGTAAGACGGAACAAGGTTTTGCGATTCTGGCGAAGTTTTGAACGAATTTCCTATAATACCCGCATAGTCCTAAGAATTGCTTAATTTCTTTGGGGTTTTTGGGAACTGAATAATTTTTTACCTTGTCGATGCGTTTCGGGTTAGGTTGTACACCGTCAGACGAAATAATATGACCTAAGTATTCTAGTTCCGGCTTTAGGTATTCGCACTTGTCAGGTTGTAATTTTAAACCGCACTGCCGCTGTTTGAGATGAGACTGGGGTGAGCGTGATAAGAAAGGAGTCTAAGACAGGTTATGTTAGAGAGTGCACAAGTTTCGGTGAAACCACTTCGTCAGTTTATTGCACAGAGGTGAGCGTTCTTAATATTTGAAAAACGTCCCGTGATATTACTGATCACGGCACGGCACAAGAATAATGAGAAGAGATAGAATTGATCACCACGCGATCACACCACGTGGCGTCCACACGGTTATACTAATCGTTGGACTTATGAGTGTTCAACACAATGTATAAATGCACAATAATTAGCGGTGAGAAGAGCGGACAATTATAAAGCACGGGCAATTATAAAGCACTTGAGAGCGAGAGAAGCTGATGAGACGTAATTTCGCTGAGCGACAATCACGATGCTATCTGCTGAGCACACAAGAGAAGAGTGATGAATATGGCCGCTGGCCGTTACGCTTCTTCTCCGTTCTCTTGGATCGTCGACGCGCGCGCTCATTGGTCGATCGATCCGAGCTGATTGGTTCATCGATTGCGGCGACAGCTGATCGATCACCGCTGATTGGCGGCTCGCCAATCGATCAGCGCTGCTGAATCGCGGTCCGCGAGGTGCTGCCATGAGAATGAGTGTGGCGGCGTGGGAAACTATTTTCATTCCCAAACAGCCGCAGTCGTTCGAATAAGATCTTTAAGTTTTTATTGTGTTCTTCTAAGGTTCTTCCGAAAACTACGATATCGTCGATGTAGACAAAACAATTGTTACCGATCAGTCCTTGCAAACAGCGATTCATGAGTCTCTGGAAGGTCGGTGGGGCGTTTTTCAACCCGATAGGCATTCGCAGAAATTCGTAATGGCCGTCGCTAGTTGAAAAAGCGGTTTTTTGAATATCGTTTCCTTAACTCCGATCTGGTGAAAACCTGAGGCTAGATCGAAAGCGGAAAAGTATTTCGCGTTACCTAGTCTGTCTAAAATTTCATCGATGTTGGGAATTGGATATGAATCTCTTATTGTTTTCTCATTTAGTTTTCGGTAATCTATGACCAACCGCCACTTTTGTTTACCGGACGCGTCTTGCTTTTTCGGAACGATCCATAAGGGACTGTTATGTGGGCTATCGCTATCCCTAATGATACCCTTCTGTAACATCTCTATCACCTGTCCCATTTGAAGAGCCATTTCATCCAGTACATATTGCTTTGCGAGCTTGTTCTGTTTGACTATGGCTAATAGCTCTGGTTTAGTTAATGATTCGTCAAAATTTATTTCCTTTCCGCGCAGCCATTCGATTATTTCATTTTTTCTGTTGGCGCTCGTTGGTGCCTTCTTTGCCATCTTTGACGACAGAATGATACGGTGCATTATCCATCACAATAATGCAGGCTTGCTCCAGACCTTCCAATAACTGGATAAACCAACTCGTGAAAAGCTCGGCATTCATCTCCTTATGGTAATCATCATGGGTTTTACCAGATTGGAAAACTAATTTCGCGTGTGCCAAGAATCCGTGTTGCGCTGATCCTGCGTGGCAAATGATTAACCGTCCTCCTTTTCCTATTGGGACGTTTAAACCTCCACTGTTTGTTGTGGAGTCTATCCATATATATTGTCTCGTATGGTTCTTGTTAACCCAGGTTTCATCTAAGTATATAACAGGACGAGGGTCTTTACATGTCCGGATTCTGTTCATTTTTCTCAAAAATGATATCCTTACGGCTGCAATGTTCACACGTTCCATCAAAAATTTTCTGCCGTCGTTCCCATTTTTGTATCGGAATCCCAAATTCTTCAAAACGCGGCCTAGCAAAGTTTTTGAGCCCTCAAAATCGCCGGACTCGCGTAACTTGGTCAGCACTTTCTGTCTCGTTGGGAATTCTTTTCTATCGTAGAATTCCAAAACGGTGCGTCGAATTACTTCCTTCTTTTCATCATCAATATTGGTCGTAGTAGTACATCGATGCCTCTTTTTAGGGGACGAAAATGACGTGCTGGATCCATCCTCGTTGGTGGGTCTGGGTAACTTTCCTTCTGCACAAATTCGACGAACTGTTCTTTCCGAAACCCCATATGCTTCGGCCGTTGCTAGCTGTGTCGTATTCATTACACTCTTTAATACTTCACTGTGTCTTCCATGCATGACTTTAAAAAAAGAGTACACTTTGTATATGATTTGCATCGATTGCTTTTGCGTGTCTCCTGATTTTCGAGACATTTGTAAAATTAATAAACACAAATTGATTGATACATAAAATATAAATTATTATGATATTGGCCGTTGGACGACTGCATCGTCCGAAATAACTGAGTACACTGATCAACGTATCCAAGAGTTTAAAAAAATAATTGAAGTTATAAAGGAGAAAACCGATTGATGCCGAGCGTATAGGCATAGATTGCTTGTCGAAAAAGCGAGAAAACAAATGAAATCCTGCGAAACCTTCCGTGACAAGGCACAGGGCCGGCAAGATGATACGGACGAAGCGATCGATTGCCCGGTATTATAGGTTTCACGCTAGTCCTGACAAATCACAACAATGGCAGAATGAATAAATACATAGTAGGAGAATAGATCGGCCAGACTTGTTAACGTAAAATAAGTCCAAACGGTAAGGTACTGTGCTCGGATGGAAAGAAGCTGGTTGAGAAACTCTAGGGTCCGAATAGTACTATATCCCTATTGGTTGACGTGACAACGTCGACGAATACAAAATAAGCAAACGGGACACGGGCGGCGGGAGCCAATGCGAGCGAAGAACCCCTCTTGCCCCTGTGACATTCCAGGCAGTTTCTTTCCATCCGAGCACAGTACAGGGTGATTTTCTCGCTAGAGTCCTCAAAGGCGATGCCGCCAACAAGGCCGCGCCTCACTGACAATGAGTTTCGTTGCCTTCGACGTTCAAGACCAGAAAGCCCATACAATGTTGCGCACTCAGACGTGACGAATATCGGGTTTTGCATTTCTCACCAGATCTTTGCGAAAGTGGCGTCAATCAATTCCTTATGTTTCCCGATGAAAGTAGCCCTCAAAACGACAGAATTCGGACCTTACTTAAGGCAATTGCATAAAAAAATAATTTGCATATTTTCAAGATTTGTGGTTTCATCAGTCATCACATGTGTGTGGCATAGAATCTATTAAATAGCTTGATGCAGCGTTCTGTACATATTTCCTTCCATATTTCTTCTATAATTTCCTACAATTTGTATTTTTCATCAAATTAATCTTTAAAATTGGATCTTTCAAGTAAATAGAAGATTTCAAATTTCCCTATTTATATGCTCGTCACTGTATATATTGCAGAAAATGATACAGTTGTTGATGAATGATTCGAAAAATAGTAAGATAAAAAGCAAGAATTTTTCGACAAGAATGTAGATTGTAGGAGCAACTATCAGAGACGGGCATTATTTAAATAAAAAATTATGGAAATAACGTATCAACTAAGAGACCTTATCATTATTTGTCTCGTAGAAAAATAACCCGAGTCTATTTTTATTTCTAGTGCCACGGATGAATCAGTTTATTCGACGGGAATTCATCCGACGGCCACAAAGAATTTTTTATATGAACGCTTTTTATTCTGAGCTTCAAGTAGTTCTCGAATAAATATACAAATAAATACGAGAAAATTATTTGCAGCTCCGGATGTAAGGCATTCAGATAGAAAAATTATTTGTGGCCGTCGGATGAATTCCTGTCGAATATACTGATTCCTCCGTGGCGCTACAAATAGAAAAATTCTTTGTGGCCGTCGGCTGAATTCCCATCGAATATACTGATTCCTCCGTGGCGCTACAAATAGAAAAATTATTTGTGCCCGACGGCTGAATTCCCATCGAATATACTGATTCCTTCATGGCGCTACAAATAAAAATTGACTCGGGTTATTTTCATTCGAGACAAATAAAGATAAAGTCTCCTTTTTTGTGATACGTTATTTACATAATTTTTTATTTAAATAATGTCCATCTCTGGCGGACAGTATAGAAGCGAAAGAGTGCGCGCTGAGGAGAGATACAATGTACTGACAAGAAAAAAATGTGTAGAATATATACGAGAAAGTAAAAGTATAAAAGTGAGAAGACACTGAAGAACTTGAGCGACGGTAAGAAGAAAATGAAAAGGCGTGTTATAAGACTTATAATTCCACATACGTCAGAATAGGTTTGGGTTTGGCCTAAAAAATTCAGAGTTTTATTGGTTGGAACATTGATTCTGTCTCGATAGCTTCATCTCGTATTGGTCTACGCATAGCTTCGTAACAGACACAACTATTACGTTATGAATAAACAACAGCCACACAGCTACGTTACAGGCGGAGCCGAGCAGCGTTCACGTTACCCCACCACACCCTTCGGGGGCCACGCAACTCCAACTGACAAATCCACGATTGTCAGATGGTGGTGGTTGATTTCTCCTCGATCGCTGCTCGCGAAAACGAATTCACCGGCCAATATATCTGGCCCCGACCTTAGGTCTCGTTTTGTCCTCCATGGCTTTCAGTCTGTCGCATACTTGCAGTAATTTTTCAGCTAGCATGTTCACTTCAATTTGGGGACGATTCGGACTTTGTGTTCTCGACATGTCGTTAGAAGGAGCAGTTACGAAGTCGTGCAGAGTGTCAGATAGTGTTTCAGTAGATAGACTAATGTTGCTGCTGCTCTTTTTCCACTGTGTCCAGTTGGAATCCAGTTTATGTAGATCTTCGAAGTTCTCGGGTTCGTAGTGGGATACCTCCAGAAATTTCCACTCGTGGAATAACTAGCACAACTAGTATATTTTCTTCTGAATAAGCCCAAAGGTGCCCTTAAAATATCCCGTACCGCTGCCACCAAATATGTCGTCGAGGTAACTCCGATTTAATAACTACTGATTCTTTATTACTATAACTGGTACAATTTAGAAGTTTTACAGTGTTGGTTCGGAACGGCGTTGTGACTTGACTAGTCTTAGGTTTACGAATGCCCTGTCCCTTGGTTTGGGACCGGTATTTAACTTAGTTATTGAAAGGAGTGGGAGGTGAGCTAGACGAGCAGCCTAAGGAATTTGAAAAAAAGGGGGTGTTTGGGAAAGGTGATATCAGGAGGAGCCATCTTGGCGACACTCGGAATTTGGAAAAAGAGACTGCTCTGGAAATCAGGATATTGTTAAAAGGGATCTATTGTCCGGAGGGATAACTATCTTGGCGACACTTGAAATGTGTTTTTCCATACTGAATGGTCGAATTTCCGACCGGGCCCATCTCGCTAGGTCCGTACAAGGGAAACCCATTCATCTAATGGAGGGGAAGGGGGTGGTCGATTGGCGACTATCGCGATAGCATATACATAGGTTATATTTTCTGTCACTTCGAGGAGGGGACCACATAATTGATTACCACATTTTGACTAGCCCGGTCGGCGTCATGGAAGGGGTACCTCCTCTACCCTGCATTTCTGGTAGATGGGTTTCTGTCATTCTGCTGATTAAATTGGCAGAAAATAATTGAAATTGGTCTAGGGTAACGCATACAGGTGTTGACCCCTATAAAATGATTGACCCATTTCCCCAAAAAGTAGGAAATATAATATAATGTATTTTTTCATATAATAAAATATATCTATATTTCGGTGGCCCAGATATTTTTGTTCCGAATACAATTATATTTTATTATATAAAAAAACATTATATTACATTTCCTACTTCTAGGGGAAGGGGGTCGATCATTTTATTGGAGTCAACATCTGTATGCGTTACCCAATTTTTAACGAAACGGGTTTTCAATTCTGCAAACAAATTTTTCAAGTAATTTCCTTCATTATGGTCCGAATTATATCATTTTTGGGGCCAATTTGATCGAGAAAACATAAGGAATCGATCGACGTCACTTTCGCAAAGATCTGATTAGAAATTGCAGAACTTCAGATTCATCACTGTTTAGTGTGCAACATTGTATATTCCCGCTGGTTTCGAGCGTCGAAGCCCACGAAACTCAGCGAGGTACATGATTGTTGGCGAGTATCGCGTTTGACGACTCTAGCTAGAAAATCACCCCGTATGAATGCTAAGAAACGATAGTGTGAAGTGGCGTGCGTTTCAATTGCACATTTACAATATCGTAGATTCTAGGGCCTACAATATTAGCTCCGTATTACGATGTTCTTCACCAGAACACTGCATTAATGAATTCAAAAATAAATGAATAGGTCAATTAGTTAAAATTAATGCACTGTGCATAATTTTAATGATGCCTTATTTAATTGCACTTACAAACTGAATTAGTAATTGTAATTAAAAGAATTTTTTGACGTGCAACATGAAGCTGCGCACGCAAATGGTTGGGCTCGGATTATCGGGAAAGACCTACCCATCCCACCGTTTTGCTTTATCGCTGCGAGCGAGGACCTTCGGGCCCCAGTAGACCACCCGTTGACAGCCGAGAGCAATAAAACCGACGGGCCAGATAAAATGTTCATGTTTTTGATAACTATTGAGGAAAGTATGACTAATGGAGTTTTTAGGGTTTCTTAATGAAAATGATGTCAGATATGGAGGAATTCGGTCCATTTTTAGTGAACGTAGTGTGTATCCTAATCATGTATTCATATGAAAAAATGGACCGAATTGCTTCGCGTCTCGACTCATGTTCGTGGACATAAACTCACCAATCCATCAAGGTGTAATGAGAAATATGAACATTTTCATATTCAGTACTGGATGACTCAAGTCGCCGTCGACCGACGGTCTCTCGCTGATGCGCTATTTCACTCGCACTCGATTTACGTCGTTCTTTCTCCTTGTCAAGCGGTTCAGATGAGGGCTCTGATAAATGTAAATTTATTTGGGAAACCAAAGTCGCGTCATTCGTGACACCTACTCGCGAACAGATATATGTATGTACGAGAAGAAGTAATTCAAATTCCCGATGACTTGAAGCAACATTTCAATAGGTAAATGCATGAAAAGATGGTATCAGGAATTCCCAACCAAGTGATGCAAGAACTGGCGATATTCAACAATAGTTTGTCGTCTAAATTTTACAATTAAAGTATTTGTTTGACCTGAATATAAAGTTTGTCAGCAAAGTCTTCCTCGATTTGAGTTCTATAGAAGGCTGACTTTCCTTCGCCATGGAAAGTACCCTCTTGTCCTGCACGCTGGCAATCATGCGACTCGCTGAGTGTTTCGACGCTCGAAACCAGCGGGGCCATACAATGTTGCGCGCTAAGCTGTGACAAATCTGCAGTTCTGCATTTCTAACCAAATCTTTGCGAAAGTGACGTCAGTCGATTCCTCATGTTTTCTCGATCAAATTGGCCCCAAAAATGATATAATTCAGAGCAAAATTAAGGAAATTACGTGACAAATTGTTTGCAGAATTGAAAGCCCCTCTCCTTAAAAATAGTCCGATTTCAATTATTTCCTGTCAATTTAATCGGGAGAATGCCAGGATGCCATTTATGGCACTTTCATATTCACACGATGAAAAATAAACAAATTCTGTTTCTATATAATCGATGACACATCGCCGAGCAACGGCGATCTCGCGCGGCTCAGGACACAAAGGTTCTCGTCGGTTATTCGAGCTTCTAAGATCGTATTCAGATTTATTGGCCGGTGAGTTTCGTAACGCGTATTCTCTCACCATTGCAGAACAAGAGTGAACCAGAAGTGGTGGGGATAGCGCCAAGCTTCTGGCGTGTATAGGCCAAACCGAGCTGTCAGCGTAGAAATACACACATCAGAATAGGTGTGCCTTAGCTCCGAAAAAATTCAGGAGCTTTATTGGTCAGAACATTGATTCTTTCTCGATAGTTTCATCTCGTATTGGTCTACGCATAACTTCGTGACGCACACAACTACATATGTACTACGCTGACAATAAGAATAAATAACAGCCACACGGCTACGTTCAGACGGGGCCGAGCAGCATTCCCGTTACCCCACCATACCCTTCGATGGCTAGGGAACTCCAACTGACAAATCCAGGATCGTCAGATGGTGATGGCTGATTTCTCCTCGATCGCTGTTCGCGAAAACGAATCGACCGGCCAATATATTTGAATACGACCTTAGGATAAAGATATAATGAAAGATGAAAAATTATTCGATGCCAAAGATGAAAAACCTTCGAATAAACAGAGGAAACTAATAAATACCCGAAGCTAAATAGAATTTTCGATTTAGGGTACACAAACCCTCCCCCCAAACCTCGTGTCGATCGCCCACTGGGGCCATTCGGATGTATATTCTTTTATTTAAATAATGCCCATCTCTGCATAGGACCGTAAAGAATTACAAAAAAAAATCAAGGAGTTAACTGTTGACCGATTTGGAGACTTTTCCTTGTTATAAATAGTCGGAAGAATAATAATAAAATCAATAATTGCAAATAATTGCTGTAACTTCCACATTCTGAAAATATGATATCAGTAAATCAATATTTCCAGTATTAGTAAAGAAGTTCCAATCTCTCTTTTTTTATTTGGTATAATGTGGCCATATAATTATAACATAAATTTGACAGTGATTTCAAGTGGTGTATGTGTTACGGTAAAAGCGTTAATTTAGTACATAAATGTATACAGTTCCTAGCAGTTCCTGGCCTAAAATGCATATAACCCAACCTACAATCGTACGAAAATGCATACATTGACTACATCACGTTTTTACCGTGGCAAATGTATCCAACTAACGCTTCAGTTTTGCTATGATTCCACATTAGCAGTCCTCCCGAGTAGGCGCCATCTCGTATCCACTACCTGAACTAAATTTGTCACGTGATTTGCTCTGTATTATCGCCAATATGGCGGAACTCGTATTTGGGAATGCAGTCACGAAATTACGTTTTTTGTCCTTATATGAGCAAATTTTGGGCTGGGTGAGGTCTCATTCGACAGAGGAAGGTTCAGTGCAGCGCGCTCTACTCATCGTTTAAGTCACAAAACTCTTTTAGTGACCTAAAAATACTTGGATTCTTTCGGGTGTATTTTGTCGACTTTTGCTCTACTTTGAACACTCATATTATTAGATATCAACACAATCTCGTCGAACCATGACCAGAGCACGCTGCATATTACCTTCCTCTTTCGAATGAGACCTCACGCAGCCCAAAATCTGCTCATATAAGGACAAACAACGTAATTTCCCAAACCCATGTTTCGGGCCAGATTGTGTCGGTATACAGCGCGCTACATTACCCGTGTCTTCCCCCTTAAAATTAATACTTCCTTCCTTACCGACAGTAGTCGGTACCACGCCTCAAAGTAGCACTTCACCCGCGGTTTCCCTCCATGCACTTCGGTATCGGTTCCATATTGATTCGTTATCGATTAAGGTAAATGTCCCAATACCTGGACATTTAAGGTATGGCGGACACACGTTTGAGAATTTTTCAGTTATACAAATCGATTTATATAAAAACGATTTTGCAATTACATGGAGCATCGTGTGTACTTTATCATTAAAAAAAAACATTATTGGATTGAATAATTATGTAAAGTATTGAAAATTTATAACCCTTACAATGACCCAATACCTGGACAGCTTAACTAGTATGTCCCGGTGTCCCGATTTTACTGCCCCAATACCTGGACAGCTTAATTAGAATGTCCCGGTGTCCCAATTTTACTGTCCCATTACATGGACACATGATAAAACATCAGCAATTTGGATGTTTTCAAGGGAAATTATATAAAAACAACACAATAGTTTCTTTTTGATACACCATAATTTAATTTTATTCATAGACATTAAATATTTTAATAATTAAATAATAATAAATGTTACTTTTTAACAAATTGAAATTTAATTGGTTTTATTATTTTTACATCTTTTTTTGTTTTGTGCCAATTTTTTTTGCTTCTAGAATAGCCTTCTTTGACTCTAGAATAGCTTTCTTTGACTCCCTTTCTTCAGCTCTCTTTAATTGAGCTTCTTTTCGTTTTTCTTTGCGCTCTTCGACTTCTTGTTTAACACGTTTAACCAGTTCTTTTTGTAAATGGTACATACCCCATTCCTCAGACGTACCCACAGATGGAATAATTTTTTTTTCTTTTCGGCTGTTTTTGGGTTTCAACTTGTTAGGAAATACAAAGTGGTTTTCAAATGGCGATTTAATTATGCTTGTAGCTTGAGCGTTATTGCCGTTCTCTACAATTCACAATTAAAGAAAACATGTAAGTAAACAACAGCATTAAGTTGTCAACTGTGATAATACTTTCATGAACTGATTTGACAGGGCTGTTTTGAGAAGAAAGAGTTTGAAGTAAATAAGTACTTAGATATTGCAAACCTTGCAGAATGCATTTACTTGTAGAATTTTCAAGGAATGTGTCCCTAAAATATTAGAATGATTGATTGATTCAGGTGATTATAATTCTCCTGATGCTTGCAATACTTCAGGCGATTGTAATTCTCCTGATGCTTGCAATACTGCTGGCGATTGTAATTCTTCAAAACTGTTGTGATTTGTTATGTATTCTATACCTAGATTTACTACTTCTAAAGTATTTAATTGTTCTGAAGTATTTGTAACGTCCAGTTGTCCGGAGACTACTGAAACGCTTAAGGTTCTCGAGAGGAGAGCGGCGTCCCTTCGAGTATAGGATAGGTGGGGGTTCGTTGTAAGAGTTAAGGAGTAAAATCCAACTTAAACTTAACAATGTCTTTATTCAAATAACACTTAATCCTAATAACGATTATAATATTGCTTACGACTACGATTATATATGTGTTTTTGGGTTTTTATGTTTTTTGTCTATGCTAATTAATTGCGCTAATTAAAGTTCAATATATGTATATAAATATGCTTCTGTAGTATGCTCGGCCGCTACCGTTTCCGGAGCGGTTCCCGAAACTTTTGACAGAATTCTATATTCTATGCTTCTGCTGTGAGGGCGGCCGCTACCGTCTCCGGAGCGGTTCCCGACGTTCGTGGCAGGGTTTGTATTCTAGGGTTCCGTAGACCTTGCCTTCGCTAAGCGGTTAAGCTGCTACTTACTAATAGGAGCAACGCTTGAAACCTCCGTGAAGACAAAGTTCTCAACCTTAAATGAAAGATCCAAAAAGGTGCTCTAAGTACCTTTGTACATTGAAAACCAGTCGCTGCCGTTTCCGGAGCGTGCTGAAATTCTGCTGGATAGTACTCAAGCTGCCTCTAGGTACTAGCATTCGTTGGTCGCAAGAACGTGTTCGTATTCGAATGAGCGCGCTAGGTGCTGCGCATGCCTCCTTTTATACTAGATAATTGGCGGACTGGCGCATGCGCAGTAAGTCTTTATTCGTTATTTTGCTTTTTGTTCGCTTAATATATTTTATTATGTTTTATACTTTTGGCAGTATGTCTAATTAATTATTCTTAACGTTTCTATAATATTTGTTTCTCTAATATTTGCTTAGTTTATAATGTATATCTTAAGGCTGCCGTCTCAAGTTTGTTTTGGTCCGAATCGATCGAAGCGTCCCTTGTAAACAGACGGACCCTAATGAAACTACTGCGGTCGATAAAAAGAAGTTGTACATAGGTGACATCTCCAGGTACTCTATGTAGACGAATTTTTAACGCATAGTTGCCACATATTCTGTTCTCTCTGTCTCTGCCGCGCTGTTGCCAAAGCTCTTTCTATCGAGAAGTCTTGAAAGAATACGGCACGAGAGCTGCGTCTAGCGTCAGAGCCTCGCTGAACGTAAAGGAGGATAGCAATAATGAAAGATAGAGAGGTTGGGTAGTGAAGTTAGGAAACATGTCAATGAAACAATACTAATTTGCGTATTAATATTTTTTATTTATACGTATATAGAAGGATGTAATATTTTGTATAATCATTGTGCAATTGAAGGGTCGGGTGCAATAAGGGGATTAGCGCTCGAAAATGGGAAAAATTATTGTCCAAACGCTAAGAAAGATTGGAAAATTAAATGTTATTAAACTGAATTTTAAAAAATATAGTGTTATAAAGCTCGTCAGAACACATATTTTTTTCTATTTGCAGTTTGTTTATCCAATCATTACTATTCGAGCTAAAAATTCTAAACAAAAAATTTTCATCGTCCAAAATCATTATTTCTTTAAACATAAATTGCGATAACTTGAGTAAATATTAAGGGATCGTTATGAGACTTAAATCATAACTTCAGAAAACTCAAGCGAAACCGTAAAATGTATGCACAAAACCCTCATGTTAAAAAATGTAATAATATTTCATTAAAAAGTAATATTGGACATAACCCATGTTTTTCAACGTTCGCCGTTAAAAAGTATCGAGGCAATTTTGAGGTACATACAACTTACAGCGACAAAGTTTTTCCTTGATATACAAGGAAGATTTTCACCAATTTTCACACTGATTAATGAATAATTGTAGAAGATATGACGATATATATAAATCTCGCGCGCCACCAACACTCAGTAGCCGCGTCTAATGAGCTATTTAGCAGTTTGAGCACTCGCGTTGACTGTTGGTGCCGCGCGAGATTTATATATATCATCATATCTTTTACAATTATTTATTAATTAGTGTGAAAATTGGTGAAAATCTTTCTTGTATACTAAGGAAAAACTTTGTCGCTGCAAGTTATACGTACCTAAAAATTGCCTCGATACTTTTTAACGGCGAACGTTGAAAAACATGGGTTATGTCCAGTATTACTTTTTAATTAAATATTATTACATTTTTCATCATAAGGGTTTTATGCATACATTTTACGGCTTCGCTAGAATCTTCTGAAGTTATATTTCAAGTCTCATAACGATCCGTTAACATTTACTCACGTTATCGTAATTTATGTTTAAACAAAAATGATTTTGGACGATGAAAATTTTTTGTTTAGAATTTTTAGCTCGAATAGTAATGATTGGATAAACAAACTGTAAATAGAAAAAATCATGTGTCCTGACGAGCTTTACAACACTATTTTTTCTAAAAGCGGAGCGGATCCCGTGCTCACCGTATGTGCTTGCGACCATCGCGCACGCCCGTCGCGCACGCAAAGGACGGAGTGTCATTGGCGCCCGAAAGACGGAGCGAGACAAAACATCAACGCGTCGTCTGTCTCGTACCGTCCTCGCTCGCTGTCAGTGGCTCTCGCTCGCTCTCGTTCCATCTCGCTCTCGCCTTCGCCAGACACGAGTGAGACAGAAGTGGTGGAGATAGCGAGGAACCCGTATCGTGTACACCAAACCGAGCACATACGGAGACAATACTCCTCGTTACTTACGAGGCCTTCCAATT
This sequence comes from Andrena bucephala, assembly GCA_947577245.1. Lineage (NCBI taxonomy): Eukaryota > Metazoa > Arthropoda > Insecta > Hymenoptera > Andrenidae > Andrena > Andrena bucephala. The sequence goes on from OX387716.1 coordinate 73,643,558, forward strand.
TTTTTATTTCTATCTCGCAATTTTGAAAATTATATATCGTAGGACAATTCTAAAGACACCTTATTTGTCCAAATCGGTGTGTCCGTACAGGTTCTAGAGCGTAACATCTGGACATACAAACATAGCCTGATAAACACAATACCCTCCTGTACGTGCCGCAGTCGGGTAAAAACATTACGTTTTACATTTTATTAATACAAAATTCACCGCAAGCAACACTATATGCCTCTCGAACCGAGATTAGAAACGGCCGAATAGCCCAAATCCTCAGCTCGAATAGAGATAACGGATAAACATAAAGAATCTTTTATTCTAATTTATCCAGAAATTATCTTTGCCCATCTTTGTTCTCCAGCCGCTTCGCCGTGATTCATTCAAGCCTTCCTGATGATAAAATAGTAATAGGGGAAATGCGGCAACAACGCGATATGACTCTCGATACATATCGGCAACTATGTCTTTCCTACATTTATTGGCTAGCATGGACTTCCACCGGTTCTGACGGTACATGGCTCGAATGTACCATCAACACCGGTGACGGAGAATCCTTGAAGCATAATTCTGTCATTTCTCGAGTCTGTGCCTCATTCTGTCTCAATACACGAGTCATAAATTCATCATTATTTCATCGTACGGTGCTTATTAGCGTCCAAACGCACCAGACCCGCCTGCACGGATGTCTACAGGAGGCAACTATACCCGCAAAAACTTCCTTCTTGCCGATTCCAGGACGAAAAACGGTTGAGACGGTTTGTTTACAACAGCGCGTATACGTATAAATCTGATGCTACGTGGCTCGAATATACCACCAACGTCGGTGGCGGAGAAGCCTTGAAGCTTCATTCTGTCAGTTTTCGAGTCATAAATTCATCATTATTTCAACGTACGGTGCTTATTAGCGTTCAAACGCACCAGACCCGTCTGCACGGATGTCTACTGGAGGCAACTATACCCGCAAAAGCTTCCTCCTTGTCGATTCCAGGACGAAAAACGGTTGAAACGGTTTGTTTACAACAGCGCGTATACGTACACGCGTTTCCTAGCTTGTGTGAGCGTACGCACACATTCAAAGCCCGAGGAGACGGCAGCCTTAAAGTATGTACAATGCTTGTGCGCGGTAACATAGGTTGGCTCTGCGGTAATGTAGTACAGTTCTATTTTATCGACGGTCGGTAATTACTGGTTCGAGTCCCTGTGGGACGTTACATATTAATAATAGGAACGTCCTGGACATTTATGTGTACTATGTCATCAAGTAAATGTGTGTATGTGTGTGTGTGTGTGTGTTATCTCCTGAATTATGAGTTTGTGTATTACAATTCACTGCACTGACATTATTATTCATAATATTTTCTCCTAAAGCAAGTTACATTAAAACTTTAGTACAATATTATATTTCCGTATACACATAGAATGGCTAAGTTATATTTATAAAATTATCTACATAATTTGCTCAAAAATATAAATTAAAAATATTTATAAAAAAATTCCATCACTTATTTGTAATATTAATTTGATTAATTAAATCAGGGTTGACTAACTGGTGGCTCGCGAGCCACCGGGGGCCCCTCCGCCTTGCTGCCACGCTGAACAGCCCCCTCCATACTTACCAGACTCTGACGATCGCAGTCGAAAAGAGAAGGAAAGAAGCAGGAATCAACTGCGATCGTCAGAGTGTGGTCGATATTAAGGCTGCCGTCTCACCGGGCCTTGAATGTGTGCGTACGCTCACACAAGCTAGGAAAAGCGTGTACGTATACGCGTGTAGTAAACAATTCGTAAATTACAACTTTCGTCCTGGAATCGGCACGAAGGAAGTTTTTGCGGGTACAGTTGCCTTCAGTAGACATCTGTGCAGCCGGGTCTGGTGCGTTTGAACGTTAATAAGCACCGTACGTTGAAATAATAATGAATTTCTAAATCGAAAACTGACAGGATGAAGCTTCAAGGCTTCTCCGTTGGTGGCGCTAATGGTGTACTGCAGCCACGTAGCACCAGCGTGACGTGTACGCAGGGCCGACGCGGGGTTAGTTGATGCCCTTATGCAAGAAAATTTTTGGTTCCTCCAAATTTTTGCATCTGTTTTCTATTTAATATGTTTTGTCTTTACGGGGTGTACACTCCATTAATGTAGGGCTTCGATTCCTTTATTATTAAGCGTGCGATACAGTTTTTTAGCGTCCCATTCGACTGGCGCCCTTATGCGGCGCGTAACTTGCATAATGGTTTCGCCGGCCCTGCGTATACGAGATGTAGTAAACAAACCGTAAATTACAACTTTCGCCCTGGAATCGGCATGAAAGAAGTTTTTGCGGGTATAGTTGCCTCCAGTAGACATTCGTGCAGACGGGTCTGGTGCGTTTGAACGCCAATAAGCACCGTACGTTGAAATAATAATGAATTTCTGACTCGTGTACTGAGACAGACTCGAGAAATGACAGAATGAAGCTTCAAGGATTCTCCGTCACCGGCGTTGATGGTATATTCGTGCATTGTACCATCAAAACCGGTGGAAGTCCAATCTAGCCGATAAATGTAGGAAAGACATAGTTGCCGAGACGTATCGAGAGTCGAATCGCGCTGTTGCCGCATTTCCCCTATTACTATTTTTTCGTAAGGGAGGCTTGAATGAATCACGGCGAAGTGGCTGGAGAACAGAAATGGGCAAAGATATTATCTGGATAACTCAAATAAAAGATACTACAGTACTGTCTCGTTACGGGCTCGGTTTGGTGTAAACGATGTGGACTTTTCCCTATTCCCACCACTTCTGTCTCACTCTTGTCCGGCGAAGGCGAGAGCGAGTGAGAGGCACTGAAAGCGAGCGAGGACGGTACGAGATAGACGCCGGGATGATGTTTTGTCTCGCTCCGTCTTTCGGACGCCTGACAACTCCGTCCTTTGCGTTCGCGGCCGTCGCGCAGGCAAAGCGTTCCATCTCGCTCCCCCCTTCGGCCAGAAATAAGCGAGAAACGAACACTGGGAATTAAGGCTCTGTTCGCGATACGGGCTCAACGCCGCGCCTCTCGGTTGGAGAGGCATACAGTGTTGATAAAATGTAAAACGTCACGTTTTCAGTATTCAGTAACATACTACTGAGATTGTCCAGATTAAAATGAGTTCAAACACGGTATAAATTGGATTATTTCTAGAACTGTACTTGGTAATTAAATATAAATGTAATCTAAATTCTAATCTATAAATGCTAAAAATAATCCGACTGTGTTTAAATTTATTTTCATCTGGAAAATCTCAGGAATATGTTATTGAAACGTTCATGCCGATAGGATAGCGAATGTGGAAGTTTTACATTCTATCAAAATAATCAACAAAAACAATCATTTTAATATATTTTTTTGAGTAAATATAAATAATGTTCACCCAGGGCTATTTCCTCCCCGTCGTCCTAGAGATTTTGTTCAAATTGAAATATGTTAGAGTCCATGTGAAAATAAGGAGGATTTAAATAATCATTTTGCCAAATTCGAAAGGTAATTTTCAAAATATCGATAAAAGTTGTGTACTTTGAGGGTCTGTATTTATAAAACAATTTTGAATGTGGCAAAATGTGAGAACTTGAACCCTTCTTCTTTTCACATGCACTATGTACAACGTATTGCAATTTGAATAAAATCTCTGACATTGAGTGTTCAAAGTGATCAGCTTGGTATGGAATGCACCGTATATACGACATTGTCCATTCCAACCGAAATGCATCCTAACCCACTTCCAACTATCGCGTTCTTTACGAAAACGACAAGAAGCTTCTGCGTTCGGGACGCTAGTCACATCGCGATTACCGAAAATACACAATTTATCGAGAAATGATCTGTCACGTATGTACGAATAGTAAAATTAAAACTTTGCAGGCGTTCGTAGTATATCACCATCGAAATTGTAGTACAAGAACAGAATTATTTTTTAGTGACTTTAGCACTATAGCGTTTAAGCAAACGGTTATATATAAACCATATACAGCAATAAAAGATATTTCTAAAAAAGTCTGAGCTATGAAATGTAAATCCACGAACATTAAAAACTAGAAAATGAAAAATATTTAAAAAATAATTTGTTATGTTAACCGATTTTATTAGAAATGCACTAAAAACTAAAAAATAATTATTTTCTTGTACTACAATTTTGATGGTGTTTATCACATAATTCACTTTAAATAAAATCGTGGGGCACCATGTGCAACCAGAAGTTGAATTATTAAAGTGATTCATATCCTGTTATGAAATTTCGTGTCCCACGTTATTATTTCAAGTGAATTATGTGATACTAACATCATAAAATATTTTTTATATAAATTTTTCTAAATAAAACACATAACACTAATCATTAAAAAAAGTTATTTTTTATTATAAATTTAATAATTAATAAATATAAATATTGTCCCCCCCCCGCCGCGCCTACCGCCGCCCCGGCGCCATCCTCCCCTCCCTCTGTTTTGCCCCCTTGCCAGGTAGCGTAGGCGGCGCAGCTCCCGTTTCATCTGAAACAGTACAATAAAAATTAAATTTTCTACTTCTATCCGTACATATAGTGAATATGTACGACGCTCGAGACGAGATTTACTACAGCATAATTAAACAATTTTTAATTCTTCATCAAATCGATATTTCAGTCACACCAATGGATTTCTTAGGTTTTTTCGTTGAAAATCATGCTAAATTTCGCGAAGATCTGAAAGGAAATGGAGAACTTGAGATTCGTCATTTTTTAGTGCAATATTATGGGGCAGTGAGAGCGACAATCCATTGGTGTGACTGCCATATCGATTCGATGAAGAATTAAAAATTCTTCAATTATGCTGTACGACTACATTTCACGTTCGACCACGCGGCGCCGTTTCGTTTTTGCCGGGCTTCGCCGCGCAGTGTGCGATTTTGGACAAAAATCGCTCGACAGTGCAAATCTTGACCGATTTCAATAATTTTTTTTTAAATACTCGTAAAGGACTCAGCAATAACGGACCACTGCAGTAAAACCTGTATCAGTTGGTCTAATCTATAAAAAACATTATTTAGCATAACATAACATGCAAACATAAACTTTAGAGATTAAAGATATTAAAAATTAATTTTTTGTAACTTTATTATTAGCTATAAAATAAAAAATTTACTTCAAACTTACAAAATTTATGTTTTAAATAAACTGTATGTATAGCTGATTTAATTCTTATATTTTTAACTGATATTTCAAACTTATTAGTTTTGATTTCATTTCCAATAGGGTAACGGGACCAATAGTTGACCATATATCAGTAGTTCTCCAACTGCACTTGTTCAAAAGATCGTTACTTCTAAAAACCATATTTTTCATGTTTTTCTGAAAAGTAGTCAACTACTGATACATGGTCAACTACTGGTGCCTTTACCCTATATAATAATTTTTTTAAGTAATTGTAATTAGAATAGAATTTTTTTGGGGTAACTAATTTTATAATAAATTGTTTATATGAATTATATGTGATATGTTACATGCATTGAAATGTATAAATGATAATTCATATAAACAAATTATTATAAAATTAGTTACCACAAAAAATTCTATCCTACTTACAATTACTTAAAAAACTAAATATATATTAGAAATAAAATCAAAACTATTAAAAGTGAAATATTATTTCAAAATATAAGATTTAAATCAGCTATACATATAGTTTATTTAAAACATAAATTTTATAAATTTGAAGTAAATTTTTGATTTTGTAGCTGATGATAAAGTTACAAAGATTAATTTTTAATATCTTTAATCTCTAAAGTTTACATTTGTATGTTATGTTATGCTAAATAATGTTTTTTATAGATTAGACTAACTGAAACAGGTTTTACTGCAGTGTTCCTGTTGTAGGTAATTAAGCAGCAACGAATTTAGATATATACTTTTATGAAATATATTGTTACAGGTGAGTATGTTAGTTCAGATGAATATATACACTTTGTACAAGTACAGGTTTTTGATACCCTTAGTTCAAACAGACTGTCGACCGACTGACTACAGATTCACAGTGACGGAAATGTGACGTCACCGACCGGATCGTTTTAAGCCGCGTTTTTATTGGACAATCCTTCAGCCGATCATTTGGCAGAGATCAAATCAGGGGGATTTTCAAATTCTCTCAACAGTTCCGTTATTGCTGAGTCCTTTACAAGTATTTTAGAAAAAAATTTATTGAAATCGGTCAAGATTTGGGCTGTCGAGTAATTTTTGTCCAAAATCGCACACTGTGCGCCGTCGCCGTTCATACCAACCAAACTTCAGAAAAACACACACATATTCAACATAACTTACCTTCGCCATTTCTTTGCGTAATTTTTTATCCTCTTCCGCTTCCTGCTTCTTTTTCTCCTCCCCCCTCTCTTTTTCCTTCTCCTCCTTCCTATTCCTAGCCTCTCCCTCTTTTTCCCCTCTGTCTCTCTCCTCCTCGTTCCCCGGCTTACGCCAGGTCCCGAATGTTTCCATGATCTGGAAATGAAATAATGAATGTATTATTTTGTCGCTAGAGTCGTAAAGACAATGCCGCGAATAAGCCGCACCTCGCTGAGTTTTGTGGAAGTGACGAATTTCACGTTCTGCATTTCTCATCACGACGTGCGTTACAAAAACTAGCACGTTTCAATTTTCTTACGAAAAGTAGCACGTTTCGATTTGCCACGAAAAGAAGCTCGTTCCATCGTTTCTGACGAATATTAGCACGTTTGGTCTTCCGCCGCGAAGACTAACACATTTGACTGCTTCGCCACGAAGAATAGCACATTTCGTACTGTTGCGGCGAAAACTAGCACGTTATACTGTTTCCCCACAAAAAATACAACAGTTGGGAATTTGCAGCGAAAAGTAACATATTATCCGGTTTGGCCACGAAGAATAGCACGTTTTGGATTATACTGCAGACTGCAGAAACTATCACGTTTCAGCGCGTGGTCAGTTTAAAAGAATTCAACTGTTGAAAATATTGTTTAATAATTAATAATTCCATCTAATCTCCAAAAGATACGAAAATTTTAATCACGTGGCAAACCGCTCAATCGTACTAGTTTTCGCAGCGAAAGACGAAACGTGATAGTTTTCGTGAGAACGAAGGCGAACGTACTATTTTTCGTAAGAAAATTGAAACGTGCTACTTATTGTAAACGCGCGTCGGTCAGATCTTTGCGAAAATGGCATCAATCGATGTCGTGCCGATGAAAATGGTCCCGAGCTAACTTCGTAAAAAATAGTCCGATTTACACGACATGATTTTAATCAGGAGAACGCCAGGAATTCATCGGTATCACTCCCATATCAATTCGATGAAGAATAAAGAATTTTTTAATCCGCCGTAGTGAATCTCGTCGCGAGCGTCAAAATCCACGAAACTCAGCGGGGCGTGGCTTATTGGCGGCATTGCCTTTGAATACTCTAGCCAGAGAGTCACTCTGTATTATAATATACAATATAATACTTACATTTTCCGGATTCGGCATTTCGTGCGTAGTTTTGCTTGTGTCCGTCCAAATCGCCAGCTTACAACGGACTGACTAGCAGGGATCAGCGGGCTCAAATTACTGCTGATGGAGGGGGAAACACCTACAGGAGCGGTGGTTATGTGTGCGTGACTGATGCAGGCGCAGTTCATGCAGCATTACCACCGCTCCTGTATGTGTTTCCCCCTCCATCAGTGGTAATTGTAGCCCCGGCGATCCCTGGTGGAACGAGAGCGAGCGAGAGGCACTGGTTTTGTCTCGCTCCATCTTTCGGGCGCCGTGACACTCCGTCCTTTGCATGCGCGACGGGCGTGCGCGATGGTCGCAAGCGCTTACGGTGAGCACGGGACCGTTTCGCAAAATCTTGACGCAGGCCCGGCTCAAGTCTTTTTTTGCGCCATAGGCGAACGTGTCAAATTACACCCTTTATTATAATACATTTATTAGAGTTTATTGATGACCTTACTCTGAATTTTTATTCGTAGTTTAAAACAGATGCAGTACAATTTGTAATATTTCATTTTAAAGTTTATTTTCAACAATACAGGCAGCGAATACAGTCATAGATAATTTAATGTACTGTCATTAATGTTGTATTTGTAACAGTCCATCGAGGTATTGTATTTACAATAAAAGATGCAGTGATCGCAATGATCGCTGCCTGTCAGCTTGGCTGGTCCCTATAAGCAAAATTAGACGGCTGCCTAGGGCGGAAAGTCGACAAGAAGTGCAAAATGGTATTTTCAATGCCTGTATGTTGAAAATAAACTTTAAAATGAAATATTACAAATTGTACTGCATCTGTTTTAAACTACGAATAAAAATTCAGGGTAAGGTCATCAATAAACTCTAATAAATGTAATATAATAAAGGGTGTAATTTGACAAGATCGCCTAGGGCGCAAAAAAGACTTGAGCCGGGCCTGCGTCAAGATTTTGCGAAGCGGTTCCCGTGGTGACCGTAATTGCTTGCGACCATCGCGCACGCCCGTCGCGCACGCAAGCGTTCCATCTCGCTCCCCTCTTCGGCCAGAAAGAAGCGAGAAACGAACACTCGGAAATAGGGGCTCTGTTCACGACACGGGTTACCCGCCGGTCCCGACCAGCGAGTACATACGGAGACAATACTGTACATTTATTTGAGACTATTTATGACTTTACTCTGCAAAATTAGGCAACTGTTAGGGCGTAAGGTTGACAAGAGGTGCAAAATGGTCTTTTCAATGTTGGCATTGTTGAAAATAAAGGCTGTACTTCCGAATGGCCCCAGTGGTCGATCGACACGAGGTTTGGGGGGAAGGGTGGGGAGGGAGTGTGGACCCTAAATCTAAAATTGTTTCTTCGGGTATTTATTAGTTTCCGAAATATTAATAAAAAATTGTTAATTTTTTTGGAAAATTTTTCTGGACGTTGGTGCAGGCCTCCCTATCCGGGAGCCCTTCCGTCCTCCTATTTTTCATTTTTGAAATTCTGTAACCACGGTCTCGTTTTTGGCATCGCCGAACTCACATCGGTTCGCTGTCGTGCTTTCCGCGCCCCACGCACTGGTCTAGCCTCAACCGGGGCCGATAGAGATGAAACTTATTGTTAGTGGGTAATACGAGGGGTGTGGACCGACCTCAAATATAAAATTTTACCTTCAGTAATTAATGCGTTCAAAAGATACAGAAGTAATTGTGCATAAAAGGGTACACCTTACCGATTTTTTTCAATCACTTTACTACGGTCCCCCCTCTTAACAATATTTTTGTTGACTTATACCGACATAACACATCCCACTTTCCAACTTGTTCCGGGTTTTAGTATTGGTTTGGGTTAGATTGGCGCGGGGGGCGCGCGCTGGCTCGCGGGCGCGTAAAGCATGGTAGCGAACCGATGTGAGTTTGGCGATGCTAAAAATGAGACAGTGGTTACAAAATTTCAAAAGTTGAAAATGGGGGACGGAAGGGCTCCCGGGTAGGGAGGCCGGCACCAACGTCAAAAAAAAATTCCAAATTAAATTAACAATTTTTTATTAATATTTCGGAAACTAATAAAAACCCGAAGCTACAATTTTAGATTTAGAGTTCATACCCCCTCCCCACCCCTCCCCCCAAACCTCATCTCGATCGGCTACTGGGGCCATTCGGAAGAATATCCAAAATAAATTTTTAAATGAAATACTACAAATTGTACTACAACGGTTTTAAACTACGCGTAAGAATTAATCTGACTGTCGCGCGCGTGCGGCGAGCAGTCACGATTCCATATGAGCGCTCGCGCCCGTCGCGCACGCCGTGAAGCGTTCCATCTCGCTCCCTCCTTCGGCCAGAAAGATGTGAGAAACGAACTCTCAGAATTAGGGCTCTGTTCACGATACGGGCTCAACGCCGGTCCCGACCAGCGAGCCCATAGTATTTCTACGCTGGCAGCCAGAGTTGGGCATTATTATTCGTATAAATCCCCAAGATTTATTCGCGAATAACGAATAACGATTTTATTCGACGATAAATTATTCGTTATTCACAAATAAATCTGTACCGTAAGCATTTATTTTGTCGAAACCTTCGAAGAAAGCCACGAATAACTTTCGTCAGCGTCGAAACTTGGTGAGTCACCAAGACCCCAAGGTCCGTGTGTTCGGCGCTCGCCTCTCGGCCGGACTCGACCTTCGGAGGCTCGAAAAATCACGCTCGACGCTGACGAAAGTTACTTATTCGTGGCTTTCTTCGAAGGCTTTGAAAAGATAAAAGGCTCCCCCAAACCAACGTGAATATCGCCGCGCGGAGCAGACCCGCCGCGTTTCAGCAGTTTTTTATACGTGGCGGCTTATGAGCAGCCTTATCTGATCCACGACGGATTCGCTCCGCGCGGCGATATTCGCGTTGGTTTCGAGCAGAGTTGGGCGAAATGTAATCTAATTACAACTTACAAATTACGATTAAAATGTAATTGTGTAGTTGATTACACATTATTTTCTGTAATCGTTAAGTAAGTTGTAATTAGATTACATTTTGCCCAACTCTCGTTTGGGGGAGTCTTTAAATGCTACTGATGAAAAATGTATTCGACCCATTTATTCGAATAAAACCTTCGAATAAAAAATTATCGTTATTCGTCAAATAAATTCTTATCGAATAAAAAAGTTATCTTTATTCGTCGAATAAATTCTCATCCAATAAAATTATTTATTCGTTGCTCTTCGAAAGGTGCGTTTAAACCAAACGAATGAATGCTCGTTTACCCCCCCCCCCCCCCCCCCCACATCGACAATGAAAAGTTACAAGTGAAGATTGCCGTTTACACTAAATGAGCATGTATTTTGTCGAAATGAGGGGCGAACGAGCATTCGTTCGTTTGGTTTAAACGCACCTGAATAAAGATAACTTCGATTGTTCGAGCCTCGAATAACGAATAAAAATTATTTATCTTTTGTTCGATATTTGTGATTTTTATTTAGATAAAGTTTTGCCCAACTCTGGAGCGTACGATGCACGTGAACGACGAAGCGAGACAAAGTATCATGCTGTCTCTCTTCCGTAGTCGACGGCAAATACGTGTAACTCTTTTGTCCGCTCTTGCTCTTTTTCGGATTCTCTCACTCTCGACCAAAGAATTCCACGAAATTGTGGGGATAGTCGCCGGGCTTCTAAATAACCAGGGATCGCCGGGGCTCCAATTACCAGTTCGCGCACACATAACCACGTCTCCTATAGGTATTTCCCCCTCCATTTGTTTGCGTTGCCTGGTTTGTAGAGCGTCATTTGTTTCAGAACGCACCACAGACGAATCTTCGGATTCACGTTTCACGTTCACGGTTCGCGTTTACGTTTTTTGGTAACGGGTAGAAGGATTTTGAGTTGTGTCGCGTTGTGTTGTATTGTGTTTGTGTTCTGTTTGTTGGTTTAGTGTAAAATGAGTGACATTCTAAATGTGAATATGCAGGATGTGCAAGAAGATATGGACAATAATTCTCCGTTTCGTCCGCGACACTTACGTCCGTCCGCAAGGAGATTTTTGAAACGGAAAGTATGTCGCTCAAAGAGAAGGCCTTTGACCCTTCGGAAGAAACAGGAAAGGGGAAAAACGGCAGACGACACTGTCGTAGGACAACATTCAGAAGAAGTGGCCGAGGAACGTATGGTAGAGGAACCATCAACATCCGATGGACGAAATCATACGTCCCAAGAGATAATGCACTTGCCATCCGATGAAGACACTGATACGGCCAGTTCGGGAAAAACTGAAGAGGCGCTGGATGAACTGAGAACCGAAATACCAGAAGGCACGGATGTAGAAAGCAACGAAGAAGAAAACTTCGTTGTAGAAAAAGTTGCGAAGAGCGAGCCGCAAGAACAATCGCGTCTTCTAAATAGCAACGATATCATGAATTTCCAAAATGTGCTTGCTCAATTGCAGAAAATAGGTAAGCATGCAAAACACAGGGAAGACTGTGGCATTGAACACCTACGAATAACTGGTGTGAAACGGCGTGGCTTCAAGAGCATCTTCAGCGTAATGTGCACTTTATGCCATTACAAAGCTGAAATCTACAATCAATCGGACGAAGCCGAAGACGTGGATAGCAATCAGGGCGCCGTTAATGCAACAATTTTATGTGGAGGCGGTTATGCCCAGTTAGAACACACTTTTGCAGGAGTGAACATACGTTGCATGTCGAAGAAAGACTTCGTGAAGAATCAAGATGAATTCGTCAAGTCTGCAATTGCCGCTGCAGAAGAAGAGATGTTAGCAGCGGCTGAAGAAGAAAAACGTTTGGCGATTGAAAGAGGCGACGTTCTTCCCGGATCAGGGACCCCTCACATCCCCGTTGTGGCCGACGGAAGCTGGATGAAGAGATCCTACCGCAGTGGATGTTACGATTCTGCGTCTGGAGTTGGCGTGATAGTTGGCTTTCACACGAAAAAAGTTTTATTTTACGGCGTTCGAAATAAAGTTTGCAGAATTTGTCGGATTGCTGCGAAAAAAGATAAAGAACCCCGAAAGCACACATGTTTCAAAAACTGGAACACATCTCAAGCATCGACTGCTATGGAAAGCGATGCTATAGTAGAAGGATTCAACACTAGCGTAGAAAAACGTGGGCTCGTTTATTCTACTCTAATTGGTGATGGGGACAGCAGCGTGTATAAGAAGATTATTGATGCTGACCCATATAAGAGACAGATTCGCGTAAAAAAAATTGAATGCACGAATCATTTGTTGCGAAACTTCTGCAACAAAATGAAAGCGATTGTGAAGAAGACTACACCTGGGCCATTGCGGCAAGCTGTGGAAAGTAGCATTCGCCGGATACGCACGGACGTCGTAAAAGCCGCAAAGTTTCGATACAATCAGAATGTGTCAATCGAAGAGAAAACGAAGAATTTGTATGACGACATACAGAATGTTCCGAGCCACGTGTTTGGTGAACACAAAGAGTGTGCACGACTCAAATATTTCTGCGATGGAAAGAATAAAGAAAATCAAAGAAACATCGTTCCAGAATTGATGAATATTGGTGTGTACCAGGACGTACAAGAAATACTTCGTACACTGTTAGCTCATGCGGAGAGCTTACTCTACAACACCAATAATAACGCTGTGGAAAGTTTGAACGCAATAATTGCCAAGTACATTGGCGGAAAAAGATTAAATTTCGCCGAAAGAGGATCCTATACAGGAAGATGTGCTGCTGCTGTCGTGGAGTACAACAGTAACCAAGTGCACTCGCGATTGAACACAGCAATGAATAAGAAAACCCCCGAGGTTGTTCGCCAAATGGAAGAAAAGAAGAAGAAAGAAAAGGAAAAGAGAGCTGCTAAACAGAAGGAAACGAAGGCTGCGCGATATGTACGCAAGCAATTGCCCTCGCAGAAAGATTCTGATTATGGACAAAATGCACAGAAGCCGGACATGCCATCCGACATGTATGAACTAGAGCGGGAAAAGCATATGCAAATGCTCAGTGACTGGCAAGAGAAAATACATGCTATTGAAGATGAAACCATCGGACAAGCAAAGAACCGCAGATGGTTGCAGTACAGGTCCAAATTGTTGACCGCATCCAATTTTGGACAAGTGTGCCGTCGCCTACCTGACACGCTTTGCGCAAATGCAGTAAAATCAATTCTGTATCCGAAGATAATTAGTGCACCCGCGGTGGAATACGGGAAAGAATGCGAGAAAATTGCTCGTGATGAATTGAAGAAGCAATACACAGATATTGCAGAATGTGGAATTTTCATCGACAGCTGCATCCCCTTCTTAGGAGCTTCACCGGATGGAATCATCGGTCAAGAGGGTATTTTGGAAATCAAATGCCCCAAATCAGCGGAGAACTTTACGCCAGAAGAAGCTATTGAAAAAGTACCCGCTGTCCGGCGCATGTTCGCACGTAAAACAGGTATTTCAATGAACAAAGCGCATCACTATTTTTATCAAGTACAAGGCCAGTTACATATTACAGACAGAAAGTACTGTATATTTTGCCTTTGGACCCCGAAGGGGCTAAAATCTATAAAAGTAGAGAGAGATGATGCGTTTTGGAAAACAGAAATGGAGCCAAAACTGGTTCAATTTTATTTAGAATGCATGCTACCCGAAATAATAGATAGTCGGCACAATAGGTGCATGTCTATTCGGGAGCCTCAATTTATATTAGCAGAAAGAGCGAAAGAAAAACCGAAAAGCTTGAAAAAGCGAAAGAGGTCTCCCTCCGAAAATAGTGAAACTCCGATCTTATCGATCCGGCGTCGCACCGCACTGTAAAGTGCAGGGCCACTGACTGTGTCAGTGGTCACAAGTGTCAGCAATCGCACTTTCCTCGCGGATCATACGATCACGCGAGTCGATCGACGCCGCCGTAACTTTCCCAAGAAAGTGACGAGGGAAATAATAAATTTGATCGATCCGGCGTCGCACCGCACTGTAAAGTGCAGGGCCACTGACTGCGTCAGTGGTCACAAGTGTCAGCAATCGCACTTTTCCTCGCGGATCGTACGATCACGCGAGTCGATCGATGCCGCCGTAACTTTCCCAAGAAAGTGACGAGGGAAATAATAAATTTAATTCACCCTTTAATTTTTTCAGACACATTTCTAAGTTCACAGGAGCAGACAGACAGAAGACAGACGCACGGTAGAAGAAAAGATACAGATGCGGATTTACGTTGCAAATTATTTCCATACGTAAGTGTGCCACGTCCGGTTTGGTCAAATGACGCTAGGTTGGTACATACGGGCGTCGCAGGTATGCATGATGTTCGACGAAATATTGAAATAAACTTTTACTTTTATACCCAACTTACCGAAATGTCTGCGATTATTTGTTACAGGCGGACTTTTTACCAAATTAGTGCAAACGTGGTGTATGGGACAGTAATGCCAGGACAAATGGAATAATAAGTACCATATTTCAGGTAAAGTTTAACAGCTCATAAATCTACAGTAAAATTTTGTACGCTTATGAAACAACAAAGTGTTTCCTAATGTATTTCATAATGTGTTACAGATCAACACTGCCTACGTCATCATTCGGTATGAGCGACCTGGCAAAATTGTAGGAAGACCATCAATGGAGAAGAGGAATTACATAGAATGAGAGAAGATAATATTACAGTATTGTCTCGTTAGCGGATCGCTGGTCGGGACCGGCGCGGGCGTTGAGCCCGTATCGTGAACAGAGCCCGAATTCGCAGTGTTCGTTTCTCGCTTCTTTCTGTCCGAAGGAGGGAGCGAGATGGAACGCTTTGCCTGCGCGACGGGCGCGGATGCAAAGGACGGAGTATCAGGCGTCTGAAAGACGGAGCGAGACAAAACATCATCCCGTCGTCTGTCTCGTACCGTTCTCGCTCGCTTTCGGTGTCTCTCGCTCGCTCTCGCCTGCGCCGGACAAGAGTGAGACAGAAGTGGTGGGGACAGCGAAAAGTCCACATCGTGTACACCAAACCGAGCCGCTAACGAGACAATACTGTATTCTTCGAAAAATATACACTTTTTTATCTGTAATTGTCCATTTCAAGGGGGCGAAAGATTGAATGACGAATTTCAATTCTCGAATGAAGTTGGATTGATTTATTGTGATGACTGTAACTTGATTAGAGACAAAAAATATATAAAAAAATGTTCTGTTAAACGATTTTGTCAAAAAGGCACTAACAACTAAAAAATACTTCTATTCTAGTACTACAATTTCGATGGTGTTTTTTAACTTTAAATAAAAACGTGGAGGAAGGATATTTCATAACAGAATATGAATCAATTTAGTACAGCATCAAGTGTCGAAATGAATTTATTGCGAGATATCCTGCTCCACGATTTTATTTAAAGTGAAAATACATCATCGAAATTGTAGTATAAGAAAATAATTATTTTTTAGTTTTTAATGCATTTTTAATAAAATCGTTTATTATAATTTTTTTTTATTTTCTAGTTTTTAGTATTCGTGGATTTACATTTCACAGCTCAAACTTCTTTACAAATATCTTTTATTGCTGTATGCAGTTTAACAGTTTGTTTGAACCATACAGTGCTAAAAGTTCGTAAAGAACGGTAACATAAAGAATGGTTGATTTTATGTCGATTGGATTTGTTGTTATGGGTTATTATTTATTGGTGACGAGGTAATTTTTTCACCCCTTCGGAATTTTTTTCATAATTTTGTATTGTCATCTAAACTACGCACCTCTGCAAAGTTTCAAGACAATTGGATGGTTGGAAGTGGATAATTGAGTTTCCAGATTTGAATCAAACATACCAACAAACAAAGGATCGTAGCTAAATAAAATCGTAATGAGACATTCCAAAATATACGTATTGTTAGTACTGATCTCTAGTTTATATTGATAAATTTTTTACAACCGTGGAATAACAATTCCGAAGGAAAGCACGTACAAAAGTATTGAATTGAAATGTATTTTTTGTTCAAATTGATGTTTTAAAAAAATTATTACTAAATTTGTATTTAAACAATAGACAATTCTTGTTGATATAAAAGATAATTTGATGTATAGTTAGATAGAAAAGAAAGCGTCATATGTTTTTAGAAGAATTATAGCATTTTAGATTTCATTACGATCGGCGTGTTACATTTCGGTGATGCATCTTATTCAAATTGTATGCTTTGAAATTGCACATTGATTATACAAAATATTACATCCTTCTACGTATAAATAAAAACTATTGATACGCAAATTGGTATTGTTTCATTGACATGCTTCCTAACTTCACTACCCAACCTCTCTATCTTTCATTATTGCTATCCTCCTTTACGTTCAGCGAGGCTCTGATGCTGGACGCAGCAATCGGACGCGCTACATCTACACCTGATGCAGAGGGAAACACCTACAGGAGCGGTGGTTATGTGTGCGTGACTGACACTCGCAGTTCCGCACACATAACCACCGCTCCTGTAGATGTTCCCCCCTCCATCAGCGGTATTGAAGCCTGTTAAAATCTGCCTAGACGCAGCTCTCGTGCAAGACTTCTCAGTAGAAGGAGCTGTGGCAACAGCGTGGCGGAGACAGAGAGAACAGAAAATGTGGCAACTATGCGTCAAAAATTCGTCTACATAGAGTACCTGGAGATGTCACCTCTGTACAACTTCTTTTTACCGACCGCAGTAGTTTCATTAGGGTCCGTCTATTTACAAGGGGCGCTTCGATCGATTCGGACCAAAACAAACTTGAGACGGCAGCCTTAAGGGGGGCCGTTCAGCGTAGCAGCAAGGCGGAGAGGCCCCCGGTGGCTCACGAGCCACCAGTTAGTCAACCCTGAATTAAATACCACATGTTCTCTTTAATTTAATCCAGAATCGAAAAAACCCCATAATTCTGTTACTGGATACTTTTCCAGTTACCACTGGTTTCTGCACTTTTAGGCCCGCTGCACACATCCGATTTTTTAACGTGCGGTGCTTTTGCGTTGCCGAAATTACGGTTTAGGCAAACTGCGTACACATGTGTTACGAGCCGGGGCTGCGGCAACGCGAGAGGCCGGCGAGAAGGGTATTTCCCAAGGAATACGGTTTATGAGTTTGTTAGTTAGGTGCGCGGACGAACCTGATGCGAAATCAGGGAGCCGCTAGGATTGTTGACGGCGAGGACGAACCTGCTGCGAAATCAGGGAGCCTCTAGGAATGGAGTCAAACGCGGACGAACCTGATGCGAAATCAGGGAGCCGCAGGAGGGTGAAACGTCGTGAACGAACCCGATGCGAAATCGGGGAGTCACTAGGATAGAGTTCACAGACGAACCTGGTGCGAAACCAGGGAGCTGTTAGGAGGTTGGATTATTCACAGACGAACCTGGTGCGTTACCAGGGAGCTGTTCGGAAGTTGGTAGATTTACAGACGAACCTGATGCGAAATCAGGGAGCTGTAGGATACGGACGAACCTGATGCGAAATCAGGGAGCCGTAGGAGGGTAAGGTTTCATGGACGAACCCGATGCGAAATCGGGGAGCCACTGGGTTGGGGAAGATGCTTTGTTTTGGATGAAGGGTTGCGAACGAACCTGATGCTAGATCAGGGAGTCGCGGGAAATGTTAGTAATGCCTCGTAACTCTTAATTTATGTTTGATACAACTCGAGCGGTAAAGCTGTATCAGTGGGTGAGTGCTACTAATATTATAAGGATCGCTGGGTAAAAGATGGGTTTAACGAAATCGACTCGATTTACACGTGAACACCATTCGTGTATTCAATAACTGATTATTGTACAAATGTAAGTGTCGCGGTTAAATAATAAATAAAAGTGTGTAAGTTACCACTAGTTTGCACGGTGTTGACGCACTGGCGATGCGGGGCGTACGAGCGGTTATTAACAAGTGCCAAATAGAATATAAACCGGACTCGCGGATCTTATGAGGTTAACTTTGATTCTGACGGAGACTTTAGATCGATCTTAACCAACTCTGTACGAGCGTGACACGACGTTACTGTACGCGTGCCTGTACTGCTTTGAACCAACGAGGGTAGAAACCAAAGGGTTTATATAGTCCCAAAAATGAGTGGGGATTCATTAGGAGTTTCCATATAAGGAAATCCTTCGGGGTCGTCGTCGTGTCACTCCCGTTCCCATGGTCGTGATCCAGATGGTCGAGATCATGACCCCCCTTAGTGGTGTATGATAAGCAAAAGGATTTTAGGGCGTTTTCCCTTCTCAGAAGCGAGCTCGAAAGTGGTTGAGAGTGGTGTATGGGAAGATTCCACATACGTAACACATGCATTTGTTATACGTGCGGTGACTGCTTGTTGCCGGAAGAAATCTTGGTCAGTGCGTTTTCTGCTGCTATCGAAAATGGAGGTGTATCAAAGGAAACGTACAATTTTTGCCTATTTTGTATATAAATATTTTCTTTTAAAAAAAAGAAGACGGTATTGGGTGCACCCTTTTATCGATTTGAGACTTTGACGAGGTAGGTAGGTACCTACCTTATATGAAGGTACTTACATATTTCATTTTTATCCCTCTCATCTCTTTCGTCGAAAGTATCATAAAAAATACGACAGATATCAATCCATGCACTTCTTTTCTTTGTCCTGTCGTGATATTCTTCTAGCGCCACATTCCATATTTCGGGATATTTTTTAATTTCTTCAATAAACAGTTCGAATATCTAATGAATCAATGTTTTCAACTATTTTGCGGCGAAATAACGGATGTGTACATTGACCATATCGGTTATTGTGTACTGAAGTGTGACGGGGAAATACGTAAATTGGTGACACAGTATATTGGTTCGCACGTGTCCTGCTGGACGGCTCGGAGTAGCACGTGAAACCAATGGATGTGAAATAAAACAATGTTTTATTTCGAAATAAGACTCGTAACGCTGCAGCTCCTTAGAGGTAGACGCGGTCTAATAATAATTTCGGCTCATGCAGTACGCTTATGTATTAATTAGACTTAGAGACGGACAGAATGAACCTCACACGACAATAGGATTGGGACGACTGACTTTCATTTATTCTTCCTTGGCAACGGAATCGATTATTACTATCGGAATTTACAGGGTGGAGGGGCGATTCTTATCGTTATGTCTGGAGTTGGATCGGATGTGAAACATCGGATTGCTGGGTGGCGATTGAGTGTCGGACGGCGTGACAGAAGGACCGTATATGCGGTTGCGACCATCGTTCGTTTTTCTAGGCAACTGCGATAAACATTGCATGCAACACCAACGTCCGTCGCCGCAAACAAATGTACATCGCCTCATTTAATTTATAGTACTTCAGACCGCAATTACGTTGCCGTACCATCGCCGCACGTTAAAAAATGTGCAGCGGGCCTTAAAGTCTTCAAGCACATTGGCAGGCAGTGCGCTTTCAAAATCCCTTAAAAGTTCTGGAATAATACCATCTTGTGTATTAGTAGAACCTTCTTCAATGCATACATCATGATTAAAATCATTTGGTTCCTTTTTCTCTTTAGTATTAGGCGTTTTATTTAAAATATTGTAATTAACTGTGTCAGGATTAAAAGGCGTTAATCCCGTAGCTTTAAATCTCTGTGGCACAATACTGGAAAATTTAACGCTTTCCATTGCTTTTTCCAAAATGGGACAAAAATTTTCATTCCTGCACGTTCTAAATGGTTATCAAGTCTCCACTTGTCAAGAATCTTCTTGTAAGCGAATTTTAATGGATGAAACACCGCTATATCCAATGGTTGTAATATGTGTGTAGAATTGGGAAATAAAGCAATCAACTCAATTTTATGAAGTTTACAAAATTGGCCCAATGGATAGGTGATATGAGATGAATGCCCATCCACGTACAATATTACAGGGAATTCTATTACATTCTTCTTTAACCACGGATAGAAGCAGTTGGTAACATATTCATAAAATCCCTGTGATGTCATCCATCCTTTTTTTGACACCCCATTAAACCAGCCCTTAGGTGCAGATTTGCTAATAGCATGTGGCATTCTTTCATATTGAAAGACAATCATCGGGGGAATGATAATTCCGTCACGTCTTACCATGAACAATGCTGTAAGATTTTGTCTTTCATTTCCATTAATTATTTGATATACAGATTTTAGGTCTCGTTTCACTATAACTTGACTTGCCTTTGGGCAAAAAAAGAACGCAGTCTCATCACAATTAAAAACCATTTACGCAAAGCCTCCTCAAACCATTTACGTAAAGCCTCCTCAGTGACTGATGCTCGACTATACGTTAAATTTTGCCCTATTCTTACAGATAATTCTTGGTGTCTATGCTTAAATGCTTCATACCAGTGCCTTCCTGGTCTCTCATCTTTAAAAGGCACTTTTTTCTTAGAATCTATAATCAATTTTTGCACCGTATCAAACAGCTGCACTTTGCTTACAGGGAAGCCTCTGGAGCTGCTCTCAAATACCCAGTCACAAATACGTATTTCTTCCTGTTCAGTTAACACAGTGGGAGGACCTTTTCCAGCACTTATTGGATACTTATTGCATTTTTTGGCATATAATGTGCTCTTCGGCATACCAAAAGTGCTCACTGCTCGGCGCAACGTCATTTCACTTTTTATTGCATTCAATGCTTTAGTAACAGATTCCTGACTATACTGGTTTTCCTTATAAGTCTTTCCTTTTTCTTTTGGCATATTTCTTCTATATAAGTAATTTATGGAAATCAGTAAATGAAATTGAGTAACAAGAATAGATTATTGAATGACTAATTTTAAGGTTATAAGTAAAAAATCTTTTCGAATTAAATATTATGGTTAAAACAAGATAAAAAAGGGGAAGTATACTTACAGAAGGATAAGTACAATACAAAGTAATAAGTACAAAGGCCCTAAATAACAATTCTATTATTGCGTCAACAATAACACGTAAGATATCTCGCAGTTTGCACAGGTGGTCTGCGTGGTCAGGTTTCGGGCCGTTCCGGGATTTCACTATACCGGTAGATAGACACGCGAATAAAAAACTAATACGAACATTAATTTTAATCATTCAATCAGAAAATACTACTTCAAGGTACTATTTTCCAAAAAATGTATTAGTTGTACCAATATACTAAACATTATTAATAATATTCACTTAAGAAAAAATAGAGACTGTTTAGTAAATGAGCTAACGGCAATACTAAAATGGTGTAAACCGGAGAGTTCAAGAAAATTTATTTTTATTACGAGTGTTACAAGTTTACTAAGAAAAATATGTATATGAATCTGTTTTATTAAATATTTGGGTAATTGAATAAAATAGTTCTTTTATGGATAAAGCGAATATTAAAGTAATAATCAGCATTATTTGCACTAGTGTCCAGGTATTCGGACGTGTCCAGGTATTGGGACATTTACCTTACATATCGATCCGACATCAGTTCTCGCGCTATACTCCCCCACCACTCCGCCCAAGTTCTCCCACCTCTGTGACGTTATCCGCCGCCGCCGCCCGCCAGCATAAAAAAAATTTTGATAATTTTCTAACCCAAATTTGGATTATCCCCTGACCTTGAAACTCAAATTTGGGTTAGAACCGGCCTAACTATACTACTTACGCGACTTACATTTTTATTAATTGCACTATATGCATATAAGTTTTTTAAAAACTCGAAATCTTGACCAGGAGCTTTTGCAGCAACTGGAGCTTGGATTCATGCGTTCAAATACAGTTTAATAAGAAAAATAGAAATGTCGCGGATTCCATTTTCTTCGTCGTATGTTAAAACAAATTTGTCCCGAAATAAAAATATTTTGAAAGAATATTGTTTGAGAAGATAACAGAGGGTGAGAGTTGAGAGGAGCCTAAGACAGGTTATGTTACACTAAACACTGCTTTCGTTGAAAACTTCGTCAAGGTTTATTTGAGCGCACAATATTTACAGGAGTGAGATGATGAGAGGCTTAGATAATATTTATCGCGGCACTGAGGTGAGAGTGTGAGTTCTTCGCGACCACGCGTTGCGCCACGTGGTATCCACACAATTGTATTAATTGTGTGGAATTATGAGAGTTCAATTGAGCAGAGACTGCGTGAAATGTGGTGAGATGAGATCTGTACCTTTGCACAGAGACTTGAGCTTGAGAAACTACTTAGTACTTGTATTCGCGACGCGATGCTGCAAGCAAGTAGCTTATCACCGCGCACACAAGAGAGAGAGAGTTACATTCTGGAGAATATCCGTTAGCGCTTCTTCTCCGTTCTCTTGGATCGTCGACGCGCACGCTAATTGGTCGATCGATCCGCGCTGATTGGTTGATCGATCAGCGCTGATTGGCAGATTGCCTCTCGTTCCGCGATGCTATATCGCAGTCTGCGAAGTGCTGCTGTGAGATGAGTGTGGCGGTGTTGGGAACTAATTTCATTTCCAAACAAATATATAGCCTTGGCCATCCATCGAGCATGGTGAAATGCTCCTGGTACACGGAAAAAAACTTTGGAACTGTTCCATTAAGAAAAATTATTGATAATTCCAGAAATTCGTGGTGGTTGCTTAAATTCCAAACTACATGAGACAAAGTTTATTATTTCTGTTACATTGTCGAGTGACTGTTGAACTAGCTCATCGTTAACTTCCGATTTAAAATTTAATTTATTTATTTGAGACCAGGATCCTTGGAAACGTTTAAATAAGGAAATATTAGGTCCAGTAGATTTAGACAATATTTCCTCAATAACGCCCCGTAAAACTATCTCGTAAATATGGTGTCGGTAAGGTAAATATAAAAGACCCCTCTCGATTTTTTGCTCCAAAATTACACATGCTCCTTGCAATAGTCCCATATTTGTCGCTGTGGTATCGCAAGAAAGTGTTTCTACTTTATGATTAAGTTCCCATTCAGAAAGTAAATCATAGACCGCATAAAGACCGTCGCCCATTTCGCCGAAGCGAAGCGCGGCGACCAAAGCGAAATGTTCGTCAGCGCTGTTCTGTCATATAGGCGATGCGTGGTCGCTGCTGTTCTGTCATATGGGCGATGCGTGGTCGCCGCGCTTCGCTTTGCGGCGCTTCGGCTTAGTGGGCGACGAGCTTAAGCCTGTTCTTTTCCAGTACCTGAAGAAATCGCTGGAATTCTAAGCAACTGTTCATTTCCATTGATAGTTATTGTTATAGGTAATCGATCTACTTGTTCTTTACCCCTGAATGATATATCTCTGGGCAGCTGTGACTGGATTTTCCAGGCTAAGAGTCTTCCAACATCTATTCAGAGTCGAACGTTGTATGTCATATTTCGGTGCTGCTACGGGCCAGTTAAGGTGGCCGTTCCAATATGCGGCTGACCGTTGCGGCCGCGCGGCCCGCAAAAGTACGTGAAGCCGGATCGCGGCGCTCCTTCGCGCAGGCCAGGAGGTCGTATCCGCCACTACTTAGAGACAGCGAATTCGGGCTCCCATTTCTACGTCGACTCCACATGCTTTTTACACGATCCACCGCAGTGGTGTATTGTGTAATACCTGTTCGATGTATATCATCGATCTGCGAAACGATCGGCAAGATACGATCGCGATATACGTTCGCGAAAAGTATTCAAATTTTTCGATATACCTGGCTTATAGAGGATATCATAAATGTTGTTACTGTAAGGTACACCTAAACATCTGTTTTTACGAAGCTATATTTGGTTGACCTGAAGGTGCTACAAATTATGGAAATGGTTTATAACTCAGTTATAATCAGTGTAAAATTTTACAAGGGTACATTAAAATATGTCCCAATGTTTCCCCGGCAATGCGTTGGCAAATGAAATTGCAGTTAACACATTCACTGTTGTGACGATCATAATTATTACTATTGACGGCAATAATTACCATGTCATTATTTGTTTTAATATAAAAACTAATATTGATACACAATAAATACACATAGGTATGCAAATGATGTTATATGTATGATAAATGCTGAAGAGATGTAATATGCAAGATGTTTTGAAGAAAGTCTTCGGATTGCGCACGATGCAGGTCAAATTTTTCACCCACGCTCTTGCGTGGCGCGCAAGAAAGCACCACGCTCCTGCCCGCGCGCAAACCTCGACTCCAGAAGAGTTTACATAAGAGACAGAAAAGGTAGTTAGAAAAGGACAAAACGGCACTTGAAACCAGGCTCGTCGCGCACCTCAGGATTTCCGACAGTGCGGAAATCCTGAGGCGCGCGACGAGCCTGGCAGCCAAGCTTAAATTTGGCAGCTCTGCTTAAATTTTTTTTAAATGCTGCCTAAATATGTACAAATAAAGGCATAAAGTTTTCAATTAATATAATTTGTGGATTTCTCTGAAAAAAATCCCAAATATCGCGCTCCTGTTCAGGCCGTCAAGGTAGAGTAACCCCTTAAGAAAGGGTGAAAAATGATTTGCGCAGCGTTTGGTTTCCATAAACGGTTCTTGTCCTCGACAACAGCAAGCCACTGCTAGTATATTTTCAGAAACACCTGATATCGCCAGAAACGCCAGTACGTTTGCGCACGCGGGGTCCCGCCTGCGCCATCCTCCCTTCAAATTACAAACTGATCCCTTATCGCTTTCATACTAAACTACGTTTTTGCCATATTTCTT
This sequence comes from Andrena bucephala, assembly GCA_947577245.1. Lineage (NCBI taxonomy): Eukaryota > Metazoa > Arthropoda > Insecta > Hymenoptera > Andrenidae > Andrena > Andrena bucephala. The sequence continues at coordinate 73,668,505 of OX387716.1, forward strand.
TTTTCTGTTTCTGCAGCTATTTCTAACTTTCACTTTTATTCCTTTATATGTGCCTACCTCTTGCTGCCGTTTCTGCTTCCATCTACCTGGAGTCAAGGGTTCGCACAGGCCTGGTCAGCGTCAGGAACATTTGGCGACCAGGCCTTTGCGAACCGGGGGACAGTTTTCTTATTCCACGTTTTCTTTTCACCCTCCCTATGTTTTTTCTCTGTTTTTTCCTACTTCATCTTTCTATCATCTTTTATTCGCTATCTCTAACTCTGTCTAGTCTTTCCTTTTTAACCGGCGAAAATTCACGGAGCGGACACTTGGTCTCGAACCGGCTATCAGACAACACGTACCGCGCACGCATTTTTACTGTTTTCCCATATTTACTGTTAATTTATTACTGTTAATTGTTACTTTTAATTATTTCTGTTAATTGTTACTTTTAGTTGTTACCGTTAATTATTACCGTTACTTGGTATTGTTAATTGTTTCTGTTAATTGTGACTGTTAATTGTTATTTTTAATTGTTACTGTTAATTGTTATTGTTAACTGTTATTTCTGGTTTATCTTCATTGAATTGTGGGTATTATCCTTACACCGAACCACTTCAAGTGTAAGCCTGTGTGAAGAACGCGGTTTAAAAAAGTGCATCAAAAGTTTTGTCATGTTTGCGGTGAACAATGACCGGAACTTGGCTGTTGTTGTTGTTGCTGCTGCTGCTGTCCAATTAACAGTAGCAGACCGAAGAAGAAGCAGAAGAAGAAACCGCCAGCTTTGGGTGAAAAAATACCGCGAAAACTACAATGATCAGCCACTTCTGCGAGAACTGCGAGAAAATTATCCCGAGGATTATCGGAATTATTTCAGGATGGATAGTAAAGCGTGCGACCGCCTCCGGAGACGATTACCGGTGGAACGGAGGAAGGATTGTATTGCCGACTCAGTCGGTATGGCCAGGTTCGGCGAATGAGTAGTAGGCGTGGTTAACAACTAACAGTCTTTATTGCTGTGAATTGGGTATAAATTTGTGTTTACAATTTCTTCCGGCGGCGGAGCTAGGGAGTTATGCGTTCCGAGTCGTTCGTTCAGCGGACGTGTCGGTTCGCGACGGCGGCGACTTGGCGGCGAGTCGGTCGGGATTTGTGATTCGGAGATTGTGTAACGTTCTACCCTGGATGGCCGTAAAGGCGCGTCCGTATGGGAGTCGTATAACGGAGTTTCAGAGTGCAGTAGGTCTCCGGCCTAATGGGCGCGGAGTCACCTCTCTGACGTAGGAGGAGCGCAAGATAGATCTCGGCCGATTTCGGACAGAGGCTGGTAGCGGTACAGTAGTGGCGATGGCCGACAATGACACACCTCGAGGTTTATCAAAAACTGAGCGTCTTGTTGTTTTGCTTGAAGCGGTATAGCGACATGCACAAGAGCTCCTTATTCCGCTCGCCGCGGCCTTTATATTGCGAGGCCGTTAATCTTCGCCCGCGAGAGCCGTCTCGCTGCGGCGGCCGCCTGGCGGCCACGGCGCGAACTAGGCCCATTGTCTCGATGCCTGGCGTTCGCACGGCTCTCGACGTCACTTCGTCACAAGCGTTTGATGATCTACTCGGTTTAGTTCAAAACAGAATCAAGAAAATGGACACCATTATGAGACAGAGCATCACCGCAGAGCAACGCCTTATCGCCACACTGAGATTTTTGGCAACTGGGCGTTCCTATGAAGATTTGCAATTTACGACAGGAATATCAGCTCCTTCATTATGCAAAATAATTCCTGAGACATGCAAACCACTGTATCATGCACTACGGACAGAGTTCTTAAAGGTAAGGGTTACAAATTAATAATACGTGTAGACTAACAATAATACTTTATTAATTAAATGATATATGTACGTAGGTGTCGTTATTAAGGGGGAAAGGCCAATCCACGATCGCGAATTCATATGTAATTTTGTGTATTGTATTTATTTAAACTATTTTCAGACGCTCCGTTTGAATAATTGCTGTGCGGCGTGCAAGATAGCGGCTGATCTGTTTATCTGATACAAAGCACCAAAAAGAGTTTTGTTCTTCTGGAAATTGCGCAGATAATGAAGGTCGATTGGGAGGATAAAAACTGCAACATTCACAAAATACCGGCAACTTTTACTGCGTTCCGAGGTTCATTACTTGCGCAATTTCCTAGAAAACAAAATTCCTTTTGGTATTTTGTGTCAGATAAATAGAACAGCCGCTATGTTGCACACCGCGCAGCAAGTTTTCAATCAGAGCGCCTTACAATTGTTTAAATACAAAAAAATACACAGATTTTCATATGAATTCGCGCTCGTATCTATAAAACTCTAATAACGCCTACTATAACTTCCTTCAACATTTGGCGAATGTTCATTGTAACTATTATAATTACATGTTGCTGATGTTCGTCTGTTCCCGGCTCGGCCCAGCATAGAGCCTACATTCGTTGTCACACAAATCTGTGTGAGGCTTTAAAGTTTTTAATAATCCTCTTCTCAACACGGCCGTTATGATGGTGTCCGCATAAATAGCCTGCTCCGGGTCCATCCTTTCCAATTGTTTGGCAACTTTTATGCCTGAGGCTTCATGTTCAGATATTTCTAATCTGCTGATGGTGGGGTTCTTAAGTGCGACAGCGCAAGTTTTTAAAACGTCGATGACGCCGTCATCAGTTTTTTTCTTCTTGGCGCAGCGAAAAGTTTTGCCAGCCGGCCGTTTATTGTTGCTTCCACACGGTTGCACTTCTTCGTCCTTCATACAAAAAAACACATGTAATTCAATAAAATAAGAAATAACAAAGAAATTAAATTTTGTTTATTTTTGTATTGTTTTTTGTTTTGTCATAGTTCTCGAATACCAAGGACGAGTGGAAAAAAATAGCGGAAGGGTTTCATAACAGATGGGATTTCGCCAACTGCGGAGGTGCTATGGATGGAAAACACATCCGAATTGTTCCACCACCGGATTCCGGGGCCTTGTATTATAATTATAAAAATTACTACAGCATCGTACTAATGGCGTTAGTCGATTCAAATTACGAGTTTATTTTTGTCGATGTCGGCAAAAATGGAAGGGTATCAGATGGTGGTGTTCTCGAACACACGGAATTTATGAGGCGTTTAAATAACGGGCAGTTAAATTTGCCGGAAAATAATGAAACAATAAAAAATTCAAACTTCGTCTTTGTAGGCGATGAAGCGTTTGCTTTAACTAATATCTTCTTAAAGCCTTATGCCCAAAGGGATTTGGATCATGATAAAAGAATATATAATTATAGATTATCGCGAGCTAGGAACGTAGTCGAAAATACATTCGGCATATTATCCTCGCGATTTCGAGTATTACATACAGCAATTAATATGAAGGTGGAAAATATATCATATGTTGTATTGGCTGCCTGCGTTCTCCATAATTTCTTACGGAGACGGAGTGCAGCATATATAACGAACAACAGGAGTATGCAGGAGGGGAATTGTCAAAACGATGCAGTGCAGATGGATAATTTGCAACCCCTTAATCGTAGGAATATAAATAACTCTGCCAAGCAAAATAGGGACCGTTATAAAGAGTATTTTGTAGGCGAAGGAAGTGTTCCGTGGCAGGAAGATATGTTGAATGCGTATAGAGCGTAAGTGTTTGATGTATTAAGGGGTCCGATGTACCTGTGAGGTCTGAACACACAATTATTTTGGGTTTGTTTTTTTTTTAAAAACAAAAAGACTTTTTTAAATAAACGGCTGTGTATTCGAAAGTATATATTTTAAAGTTCTTGTAGTTTTTTTTTGCAATGCAATATATAAATAAATAAATAAATAATGAAATTATAGACGATTTCCCGGCATGAACAGCCGCCATTTTATTGGAAATTAATTTTTCGGGATAATGACCGATTAAGCACTTGATAATTTAATATACTAACTAAATTTGGTCGAACTTTTTGTTTCTGATGAACCAGGTCAAAGCTACAGTCACGGTCACCATAAAGTGCTTAAATAAAAAAAATCTGCCGGGAGATCGTCTATAATTCCATTATTTATTTATATATTGCATTGCAAAAAATATACAAGAACTTTAAAATATATACTTTCGAATACACAACCAATTTATTTAAAAAAGTTTTCAAGGGTAATTTAATTACGTAACAATTAAATAACGCCGTAATTGAATTACATTCAAACTTTGAATTCAAACTTTTTAATTAATTGAATTGCTAATTACTGTAATCATCTGAGGAATTGCGATAAATGTTTATATTTATCTTTCATGTGTATATGACTATGATATGTACTCGTGTAACAAACTTCGGTTAGCGATATGTCCTTTCTTTTATATACCTTTCTCTCATTTGTTGTACAAGCAAATTTAATGTGTTAAATAGTATTAATATATATGTTAATAATAATCATTTGCGTACACTGTACAACAGGGATGCACAGACTTATTAAGACCAAGGGGCATAGATTCACTGTGACTTATGGGAGGGCCGTCAAAAAACATGAATGTTACCTATCATATGTTATTTGTATTATTTATATGTATCATATATTATGACTTGTTAAAATTAAAATAACACATGGTGAGCGGGCCGCCAGCAAATCACCGGAGGGCCGCGGTCTGTGCATCCCTGCCGTACAGAGTGTCCAAACAGTAATGGTCACTCGTCTGGGGGGCGAATGTGTACCTCTGGACAAGTGGAGATTTGTTAAAACAAACTTGCTACAAAATTGTTTATAACATTGAAAATGATGTTTCAACGACCTACCACTACTCTGCCGCTTTGGCAGCATCTACCCAAATGGTGGGGCCTGGCCCAGTGCGCACCCCTAAACGTAAACAAACACAATCCTACGTTTAAAGGGACAGAAGGTAGTGCAAGGTGTATTGACCTAGTTTGGGCCACTGTGCCAGACCCCACCATTCGGGTACATTCTACCAAAACGGCAGAGTAGTGGGTAGGCCCATACCTATACGTGCAACTCTATACAATCGAATCGTTGAAACATCATTTTCAATATTATAAACAATTTTGTAGCAATTTTTTTTAATAAATTCACCTCCCAAACCAGTGATCATTACTTTTTGAACTCCTTGTACATTAAGTCGATCTGCGCATGCGATAATATTATTGTTTGAATACGATTTAATTGATTTATTTTGTAATCATAATTCATAAAGTAATTCAATTGTAATTCTGCACATCTCTGTGCAATTGTAATACCTACATACTTAGTCACCCTAATAAACTATAATTTCATAAAAAGACAACCATATGTTTCCTTTTTATTGTCTGTGTTCATTGTAAAATAATATTCCGTTTCTTGTTTACCTTCAGTACTACATTGAAATGATATTTCCACGTAGTTGGAGCCACAGAGGCTCCCTAAGAATAAAAGTTTGCAGTGACAGAATTTTAAAAAAATGTTCGATTTCTGCTAGACATTTAGCTTGTTTTCGTTGTGTAGAATTAATTTTTTACAAGATAGAAACTCGTCCGTGGTTCCAGTCATACCGATTTTTTTTTGAGGAGTGTAGTACTAAAATAAATAAAGTCATAAATAAACTTACTTGATTGTGAGGCTGCGTCTCGGTGTCGTCCATGTCCTCTACGTCTGGATTCTGAAACTCAATTTCTTCGGGTTCGTCCCGCAACGCTTCCGCCTCGTTGGGGAGAGATGTTTCCTCTTCGATATTTGTTATGCTGGCCGTTGGGATTTCTTGATCTTTTGAGAACAGTAACAAATCATAATACCAAAGTGTTGGCACATATACGTCTTCGGCCCCGTTCCCAGACCGTGTAGATGCCGCTACTTTCCGAAATTCCTTCCGAAATGTCCCACGCAGAGATTGGAGTTTTCTACTTACAAACTCTCTATCCGCATTGGGAAATATTGTTTTACAGAATGTAATTAATTTGTCGTAACACTCTTTTCGCAAATTGCGATTTTGATAATCGTTACTTTTAATTTTCCATAGAGAAGGCATTGCTCTATATATCCAAAATTAGACATCTGCATACCAAAACTAGCCAGAGGGATCGGCCAGAGTTTCGACATGGTCAAGGTTTATAACCGTATTGTCCTGCGGGTCACCGGTGGAACCCGCCGATGGAGCAATATACTCATTAACTCAGAGTGAAAAAAGTCGAAATCCCTGAAAAACGGCACGATGTCGATTGCCCCTTTTCGACATCTGGCAGACAAATGCTTCCCGACGAAACCTTCGGAAACAAGCAATTGACTAGTTGTAAACAAATGAATGAATTTCTTCATATAATTTTTAAATAGGTACAAAAATTAGTCCATTAGTACGTTTATTACGGTTACTTTCCTTGTATTTATTCTCTTTTTATTAGGTTCTTTGCTCGTTCTGGTCATCGTTCGGACCACGGAATGCCAACTCCTTTTATGATTTGTATTGCTTGTGTAAAAGTACTCCGATTTGCACGACATTTTGGATAATTTTAATTGGGAGAACACCAGGAATCCATTGACGTTACTTTCATATCGATACGATAAAGAATAAAGAAATTCTTAATACGCTGTAATGAATATTTCACCCCCCACTGTGAGTCGCCGGCTTCGATTCGCTGTGGTCGGCCGAGCCTGGTTTCAAGTGCCGTTTTGTCCTTTTCTAACTACCTTTTCTGTCTCTTATGTAAGCTCTTCTGGAGTCGAGGTTTGCGCGCGGGCAGGAGCGTGGTGCTTTCTGGCGCGCGGACAGGACTGTAGTGCTTTCTTGCGCGCCACGCAAGAGCGTGGGTGAAAAATTTGACCTGCATCGTGCGCAATCCGAAGACTACCCCCTTTCTTCAAAACATCTTGCATATTACATCTCTTCAGCATTTATCATACATATAACATCATTTGCATACCTATGTGTATTTATTGTCTATCAATATTAGTTTTTATATTAAAACAAATAATGACATGGTAATTATTGCCGTCAATAGTAATAATTATGATCGCCACAACAGTGAATGTGTTAACTGCAATTTCATTTGCCAACGCATTGCCGGGGAAACATTTGGACATATTTTAATGTACCCTTGTAAAATTTTACACTGGTTATAACTGAGTTATAAACCATTTCCATAATTTGTAGCACCTTCAGGTCAACCAAATATAGCTTCGTAAAAACAGATGTTTTAGTGTACCTTACAGTAACAACATTTATGATATCCTCTATAAGCCAGGTATATCGAGAAATTTGTATACTTTTCGCGAACGTATATCGCGATCGTATCTTGCCGATCGTTTCGCAGATCGATGATATACATCGAACAGGTAGTACACAATACACCACTGCGGTGGATCGTGTAAAAAGCATGTGGAGTCGACGTAGAAATGGGAGCCCGAACTCGCTGTCTCTAAGTAGTGACGGGTACGACCTCCTGGCCTGCGCGAAGGAGCGCCGCGATCCGGCTTCACGTGCTTTTGCGGGCCGCGCGGCGCGTGGCGCGCCGGACCGCGCGCTGGCCCGCGCGCAAGAACGTCCGTGTAAAGGTCCATTTATACATATCCGTTCCGGGTCCGTTCCGTTCCGGCGTGCCAGTGGTCAGAAGAAGAGGGGCGTAGAGGGTCTCTTCTTCTTACCACTGGCACGCCGGAACAGAACGGACCCGGATCGGATATGTATAAATGGACCTTAAAGGGCCCTTATTGTTGTATGAAGTCTCGAGGACCGTCGAAGACTGTGAAAGACTAGCCGTTTTTTATATGTACATCGTGCTCTGTTTATCTGCCGGATTGAAGAAGTCAGTGATATTTGGGTGTTTCTTTTAAGATATCGGAATGAAATTTGTGCCAAAAAATAGGATAAAACTATTCCTTTCTAATGATGTATAATTTAATATTTTTACATCTATTAATTTGTTTTTTTTATTTTTTAACACAATCGTGATAAAAAATTGAAAACTGTTTATTGGGTACTTTATTAGTGGGTTAAGTCGCACGTTGGGGAAATTTTCCGTTTACAAGTTATAAGGAAAAGTCGAATAGTAAGGAAAGTAGCCGAATATCGTTTTGTTTAAATTAATGATCAGTCATGTGCGATAAAAATCATATTTTATTAGTAATTATGGCATTATTCCTGTATTAAACAGCAAAGCGGGACATTGCCGCGTTACGCCGGACGAAATAAGTTACCCTATATTCTCTCGATTAAATTGACTAAAAAAATATTTAAATCCGACTACTTTTAACGAAACGGGCTTTCAGTTCTGCAAATTAATTGTATGCGTAATATCGTTAATTGACGCAGTGAGAGCAAACAACGTACTAACCCATATTCTTTACGAAATTGAGTTAGTAGCAATAGCGTATTCCAATAGGCTCTACTAATCATATAAAATAGACATTATTAGGTTGGTGCCTACGTTCGTTCGCTTTATTGATACAAAATGATTATTATTAATATAAGAGAGTTTCTATTCTTTGGCAATACGGCGTCAGGCCGCTTGCTGTATCTAAACTCTCTCTTCATTCATACAACCATATTTTTATACTACATAAAAATGCGAATTGAATAACAATAACAGAACGTATCATTTGAAGTATTTGATGTTAAAATAATTTTAAATGTATTCACTGACGTACCGCATTAAAACACAAATTAAAAGAAATGAATGTCTTTCCAAAACACGGTTTGTTATAATTGGAAATATATTTATATATTTAATAAATACTTTGTATCAATATATTGATACACGGTTTGTTATAATTGGCAAATTTATCCGTTCATCTAGTTGAAATTTTACCAGAAAAGTGTCAGAAAAATATAAATAATGAAGGAAACTGTTTTCGTTTCAAGGCTAGCGTTCCAATGTGCGGCCGGCGACTGTGGCCGGCGACGGTCCCACTAGTGCAAGGGAGAAGTATGCATCTGTTTCTCCCTTGCACTAGTGCGACTGTCGCCAGCCGCACATTGGAACGCCTTCACTCTGAGCAGCAGTGGCTCGCGCGCCGCCGTTAACTACCACTGTCGACGCCGCACGTTTTGCCAAACAATTTCGCTTCTGTATTGAAAACGAAATGTGACTTGCCACTTCTGTCGATAGTTTCGGAAGGAAAAATGTCTGCTGCATCGCGTGGAGCAGTCAGATTTTTTTTCTAGACCCTTAGTTTTGCAAATAAATTTAAAGATATCTCCAAAAATGGGTGCATTTCGGGTGTTCTTTTCCGTTTGATCGTTGTTTAAACATATTTAAATGTTTATAATGCACTAATAACTTATATCGTTATATTCGAGAGGGTTCATAGAATAATTTGACGGAACAAGCAACCGAATAACTGTTACTGTTTTGATACAAAAGATGTTCAAAGTTGAAAATTTGCAGTTTTTTCTCAAAAACTGAGGGTGATGGCGATGTTACGCGAGGGCGTTAATTTTAAGCGACCGAGCGGTTGAGTCTAATTTTCTGACGCAACGCTTAACGAATTTAAAACAAATTTATAATTGTGACATAACCAGAGTTATATACGCAAAAATCAGGATTGTTTAGGGTACGGCTTTTGTCTACAACCCATACAGGTTGTCCAATCAGGATGTGGTACTTTGGAGAGACTGGTTCGAAAACAGAATGAGACTGATTTGTATCAATAACATACCATGTATTACAAAAATAAGTAAAAAGGAAAATCAAAAGGTGGTACAAAAATGGGGAATTTACATGGATTTGTGTTACTCCAAACAATATAAAAGTTCAATTTTGGTGTGTAGGATTCTACAACATTTGGGTTACAAAGAGGTCGGTTCAGTTTCGGAGGTTACAATTAAATCTTAGCGCGGACGTAAGACGACGGACAACGATTTATCGAGGGAAAACCCGTAACCCACTGACAAGGGACGTTCGGCAACCCAGAAATTCAGAAAATTATGAATCTCGGTGTGCAAGTAGAGTACTTCATCCGTAACACAACCCTATTTTTCGTTGGTGCCATAAAGCATTTTTTAGGGGTGAAATCACCCCCTGAAAAAAATGCAGAATTTTCTTTTCCGTGGAATATCTCGAGAACGGTGAGAGATATCGAAAAGAAGTTTAAACAAAAGTTGCAGGCGTATTTTATATCTACAAAACAGCGTAAAAATAATTTTCGAAAAATCCATATTTTTCAAGTTACCCCCACCACCAACTCTTAAAATTAAGTTTTTGTATTTTATAAATATACGCTGGCATACCTCTGGATAATCTCTTTTCATACATATAAATAGTTTATGTGTTATATTTTTTTTTGCAAACAAATAAAACATCTATTATCGAATTTGAAGTCCATTTTGGCAGTTTCCATTAATAACATGGTTTCCTAAAGCCATATTTAAATTCTAATTTATGTCAGGTTCAGACAGCTTTCAATTATTTAAGCAAGGCAGTACGTACGTAAAATTGCATCCAAGGTAAAACTCATTAAAACTAATCAGTGACGTGCATGAATCAGTATGATAACAGCACATTCGTACATGCATTACTTGAAGTGTAATCTTATTAGGCTATTTTGGAAACCACACGATAAATAAATAATGCGTGAAGATTCACAATGACTTTGCAAAATATATATGTTACCATTGAAATGACGCAGAATCGCATTGATGCGGATAACCTTGTCGAACCTTCCGATTTGCATAATGCATATGTATATGAATTTTAAATCATTCTGCATCAATTTTACTTACCTATCCCACTAATAACATATATATATATAATATTACATCATAGCAGTTTTCATTAATGAAGTGGCCGCATAAAGTAATATTTAAACATTCGCAGTGTCTTTTTGTACATGGATTATTGTTTGATTATACATTGAAAGAATTATACTAATAGAAGGCGATAGATACATTGAAAATTACGGTTCGTAATTGGTACAATAATGATATTCTTCATAGAAATGATTAAAACAAAAATATTTGCCACACCATGCACATCGCATAAAAGCCGGCTCCCCGCAAATACTACATTTGGGTATAAGCTTTTCATTCCTGAAGTAACAGAAATCTACAGGATTTTGAAATTCGCTAGGATGCGTTTCTAGATATCCGCTTTTAAACCAAGCATATTGAAAAAGGTTTTTGAATCTAGGCGAAGAAAACTGGTTGTGGGTTAGGGACTACAATTTAATTATTTCATTACGTAAGTGCAAATTGACATCTCTCTCTTGGAGAATCACATTATCCGAAAATGTCCGCACGAAATTTTTCCAAATCCGGAATCCAGACACATCTAAAGGCTGAATGATGCCGGTCGTTTTTTTTGGAATCATTGAAAAAGTTACTTCCTTGTCTTGTGGAATCAACTGCTGTAACTCATTTGGGCAGTGTCCCGTCCACGAGTCGAGTAGGAGTATGCTTCTACGGCCAGTATTCGGTAGATACACTTCGCTAAACCAATTTTTAAAATGTTTAGACGTGAGTTTTCCTGACTTTGAAGCTCCGATGTAAATATTAACCGGACGGAATAGAGTTCTTTGCACTATCGGACCAAGTGTTCCTGTAGATTTCTTCAAAACTATGTATAGTGGTGAAAGAAGACGTCCGCTTGCTGATATAATAGGCATTATAGTGTAGCTATGTGTTGTAGAAGATACCGATTGAATCGTCGCTTCTACCGTTTTCACTCCTAATTTCGCCAATGTTCGCCCAGAATGTATTTCCAGGTTGAAACTACTCTCGTCTGCATTATAAATTTCTTCAACTCCGACAGCTGGGATGTTAGACTTTACGCGAGAAACAAACGATTCTGCAATATTTTTGATGTTGTCAATATCTTCAAATGTAAATTGCGTCCTGAATGTTGTTATCTTGCGGGACACAATTCTATGCGCAGTCTTAAAGTTCCAAATCCACCATTTATCTGCCACGAATTAGGGTAGGTCCACCTGGTTTTTTGCCTCCAAGGCCCACAATCTTAAATTCATGTCACGAACAATAGATCTTCTGTCACAAGCTTCTTCAAACTCTTGCTGTACATATTCTGCAGTAAATGGAAATTTATCTGCATTTGTTCCACCTCTCTCTACACTCGCCTCCCACCTGTATAGCTGCTGCAAAGATTTAACCATGCGATAATTTTTCTGTACACTGGTAAGCGTTCGACGTGCCTTTTTTGCGCTTTTCCAAAACGTTACAGCTTTTCTCTTATAACTTAAGTCAACTTGTCCACCTTCATCATCAACAGTACCTACATTCTGCAGGTTCAAAACTGTCTTCTTCTTCTTCTGCAGGCATAATGTACTCTACAACTTGTGCACCATGTGGTTCTGATGGATCGGCATAATCGAGCACATAATCATGTTCAATTAATGGTAGGGAATGTATGTTTTGAAACTTTTTTATAATGTCCCGAATTTCATTGTGCAGTTCCGTTTCTACCGGGATTATAGGTGTCTGTGTTATACTTGCAATTTGAAATGTAGTGGCTAACATGTGTATTACGTTAGCAACATTAATCGTCTGCATTTTAAAGAAAATAGTCTTTCAAACAATGATCACTCACTTTTTTCAATTGGATGGTAACTGATTGCTGCCAAAAATGTAACTGCCGTTGGCTACATCCTCGGGAATATTTATATCACTCAAAGACGCGAGTACAAAAACATGTTTACCGAAAACTCGGAAAATCTGAAGGTTCGACAAGGTTATCCGCATCAATGCGATTCTGCGTCATTTCAATGGTAACATATATATTTTGCAAAGTCATTGTGAATCTTCACGCATTATTTATTTATCGTGTGGTTTCCAAAATAGCCTAATAAGATTACACTTCAAATAATGCATGTACGAATGTGCTGTTATCATACTGATTCATGCACGTCACTGATTAGTTTTAATGAGTTTTACCTTGGATGCAATTTTACGTACGTACTGCCTTGCTTAAATAATTGAAAGCTGTCTGAACCTGACATAAATTAGAATTTAAATATGGCTTTAGGAAACCATGTTATTAATGGAAACTGCCAAAATGGACTTCAAATTCGATAATAGAGGTTTTATTTGTTTGCAAAAAAAAATATAACACAAACTATTTATATGTATGAAAAGAGATTATCCAGAGGTATGCCAGCGTATATTTATAAAATACAAAAACTTAATTTTAAGAGTTGGTGGTGGGGGTAACTTGAAAAATATGGATTTTTCGAAAATTATTTTTACGCTGTTTTGTAGATATAAAATACGCCTGCAACTTTTGTTTAAACTTCTTTTCGATATCTCTCACCGTTCTCGAGATATTCCACGGAAAAGAAAATTCTGCATTTTTTTCAGGGGGTGATTTCACCCCTAAAAAATGCTTTATGGCACCAACGAAAAATAGGGTTGTGTTACGGATGAACTACTCTACTTGCACACCGAGTTTCATAATTTTCTGAATTTCCGGGTTGCCGAACGTCCCTTGTGAGTGGTTAGATCAATTATCACGCACGTGTTTGATTTTACACATTCAGAGTGAAATAATTTAGAAAGTTAATGCGGTCGGCAATGTTATTACATAAATTAGAGCATTTCTAGAACGCGGTACACGCCGAAGGGAAGGTAACAGTTGATGACTGAGGGAAATCCCGTAACCTGTTACGCGTTATAACTATTCTTAGCTGTATTTGTATTATAGTATTATTAGGCTAGTTTTATCGGTACTATAAACAGCCGAGAGTCATATATATGAAGGCCGGGTTTTTCGTGACTAGTTCGGGAAAGGACTCGAAGGAAATAATCGTTTAATTTATGAGGCTACCTGGCCAACGTCCCAAATAGCACAAAGACATCTTACAGTCAGTGACAAAAAGATAGGACACCCATTAATTTGTCAATTGATATTTAATATGTAACATAAATTATGTTTACATTTGTAAAATAAATAAGTATGTGTTTGTTCATATGGTCCAATTGGTTAAATTAAAATGTTGATATTCAATATAAAATTATCTGGAAAACTGTAAACATTCAAGAAAGTTAGTGGGACAAAGTGATAGGACATGTGATTAAAAAATGGAATGTACAAAAAGAATTACCAGTTTTGTTTAATATTCAGTACTTGGTAGAGCCTCCTTTATTTATTATTACGGAAATCATCCGTTTGGGTAGAGATTTATATAACTTTTTAATCGTTTTTCTCCTTAATTGGTGCCATTCATGTTCTATGCATTGTTTTAATTCGTTTATAGATAAAAATTGTCGGCCGTTGGCATATACCGCTCGCGCAAGGTCCGCCCAAATATTTTCGATAATGTTGAGATCGGGCGACTTTGCTGGCCAGTCTAAAATTTTAATTGTTTCATTTGCGAAAAATGATTTGACTATTTTGGCTGTGTGAACGGTTCAACATTGTCATGTTGAAAGATGAACTTATTTACTGCAATTCTTGTAGCATGTTTGTTTATTTGCTCCTTACTCAGATTCAAATATTTTTCGCTATTCATGTTGCCACTAATAAATTTGATATCTGTTTTTCCATGGTAACCTATGCCGGCCCAAATCATAACTCCACCACCACCCATTTGACGACGGCTCAATATTTGAGGTTCTTTTCTCAAATCATGGTAGTAGTAAGTAAAACCGTCAGGTCCATCCAAATTAAATTTCTTTTCATCGGTAAATATTATTTTGCGCCACTTTTTTTTCAGCTGGATATGTTTTTCCACAAATAGTAAACGAACACTTTTATGTTGCTGTGATAACACAGGCTTTCTCTGCAGTTTTTTGCGTTTTAAGTGTTTACACTGTCGTAAAACTCGTCGCACATTTTTGACGTGTGTTGTAACACCAGCTTTTTCCGCAATTTGTCTAGCGGTCATCTTCGAATTCGATGCTACCCTTAAAATTGCACGCTTCGCACGCGGCGTTAGAGCAGGAGGGCGACCAGAACTCTTTTTTTTACCGTAATTATCTGGGTTTTTGACTAATTTACTTATTACGTTTCTACTTCTCTTTAATATTTTAGCAATTTTTGCTATAGAATACTTTTCTTTAATTAATTTTAAAGCTGTATGCACTTCACATGCACTCAATTTTTTCCCGCGACCCATTCTTTATTGCTGTGTTGTAACTGCACAAATTAAACTGTTTATATTAAATAATTTTTAGTGTAGACTTTACACGGCACTCGATGTTGACGCTTCTTGTACACGTTTACAACTGAGAAGTGAAAATACCTCGCATGTCCTATCATTTTGTCCTACGCGAGGACAACAATGTTTACGTTTTCCTTCATACTATTTCTTAGAAACGGATGCTACGTATAATCTTCGGTATATTTACAGTTATCGGTATGTAGAATGTAGCTGATTTACTAAAATGTACATTTTCTTCAGCTATTATATTAGAACATGGAGAAACGTAAGGTGTCCTATCTTTTTGTCCCTGACTGTATGTACGTCCCAAGAACGTCCGTTCCGGACGTACTGTACGTTCGAAGGATGTCCCGAGAAGGTCCATATGTCCCTTGTACGTCCTCGTTAAGTTCTTTAAATGTCCTAGGAAGGTCCTATTTACAAAGTGGAACGTCCTGAGGACGTGCTGTGCCGACATTCTCAGAACGTTTTCTGAATTTCCGAAAGTAAAATTAAATACGTCCAAAAGGCGTCTTAAAAACATTTTGCAGATGTCGTAAAAACGTCTTAAAGATGTCTTCATCAGGTCTGAGTTAGAACATTAAGAAAAAAAAAAGAAAACAAAATTGCCGGTGACGAGAATCGAACCCCAGGACTCCCAAGTTACGAAACAACCGGTTTTCGCAACTACCCAATACACTTCTTTGGAACTACTCCTAATTTCTAGGTATATACCTGTATTTAATTGTTTTTAGAAAATGCGCATTGACGCGAAATATTCTACAGAATATCATCATTCGACTTCTTGACTCATTGTTTAAAATTTCACATCCGTTTCAAGACAGACGTTTTAACGACATCTTAAGAGACAGACGTCTTTAAGACGTCGTGTGTGTAAGAATTAAAGATGTCTGTCTTGAGACGTCGTGTGCTATCTGGGAACATTTCAACATTTCAGCGACTGCATTGCACAAAAAAATAACGCAAAGGCGAGATTCAATCATAAGACTGTTTTGCAATCTAACCTTAATTATCTGTAAAACCTACAAGACGGTTGTTCTTCTAACATCTGAAATTCAGTTCTTCTAAACATTCACAAGACTTACGAGACGAAGGTTCTCGCAACATTCGAAATGTAGTCGTGCAAAACAATTACGTGACTTACAAGATTGTTTGATGTTTCTAGAACATCTGAAATTTAAATCCTAAGAACATTCGTAAGACTTAAGAAAAGGACGTTCCTAGAACATATGTGTACGAAATTTAGGTCTAGGGAACATCTGTAGGACTTAAGAAATGAACGTTCCAAGAACATACCAAATGTAAGTCTTGGGAACATTCGTAGGACATAAGAAATGGACGTTCCTAGAACATACGAAATTTAAGTCCTAAGAACATTCGTAGGACTTAAGAAACGGACGTTCCTAGAACATCCGAAATTTAAGTCCTAAGAACGTCCGTAGGACTTAAGAAACGGACGTACCTGGAACATCCGAAATTTAAGTCCTAAGAACGTCCGTAGGACTTAAGAAACGGACGTACCTAGAACATCCGAAATTTAAGTCCTAAGAACATCCTAGGTATGTTCAAAATGGACGTAGGGCGTTCGGATATAAACTGGACATGAAACGGACGTCCTTGGGATGTACGATGCTATCTGGGGTTGGATCTGTCGCCTGTAACCGCCTGAGTAGCGTGACAGGCTTCAAGCTGAGTTAAATTATAACTATTGAGAATTTTCACAGATAATTGACTATTGATTGAGGGATATTCCCATAACACGTGATGGTTGGATCAATTGTCAATATCCTTAAATTGACTATAGCGAAAACACAGTATGAATATTGCGGGATGAATTTGGGAAAAGTAGACGGCACGTAGCAGCGATAAACGGATTCGTTTTCAGCGCACGAAAAACCATTAAAAACGGCTTTTGAATGTTACAAATCCGAAAAAAGCCAAATCTTGTCGAACTGTGTTATTAATGTGTCTGTAAATACGATGGTGAATCATTTGCCAAGAAATATTGATGACGGTCATTGGATATACTACGGTATGATCGAACCATCATAATGAACCACAATTTTGAGGGGTTGGGAGGGAGGGAAAGAGGACCCCTAATATTAAATTTTGGCTTTGGGTACTTGCTGGTTTCTGAGATATTAATAAAAAACTTTAGGCATAATACATTGAAATCTGCCTATATAGACGTTACTAGGGTAGACGCACCGTATGTGGCCACCTACGGTGCGTCTACCCTACATATCAAAATAGGCTCTTATTTATACTATAATCTTACATACTAATTTCTTACTTTCTTTGCTTTATTTGTTTCGCTCTTATTTTTATTTTTTCAACTTTGGTCTCCCTTTTCTTTTCTTCTTTTTTATCTAGCTTTACTCTTGTTGCTATCAATTTATTTTTCTCTGCTTCTTCTTTTTTCTCAATTTTGATTCTTTTTGCTGTTAATTTAATTTGCTTTAAATATTCTCTTTTTTCCAATTTCTTTTTATTTGCTTCTGCTTTTCTTTGTAATTGCATTTGCTTTTCCTCTTCCTTTGCTTTCATAACTTCCAACCACTTATCTGACGTTAATACAGAAGGCAAATGCTCTTTCCTCAGGCCCCTTTTTTTTTGAAGGTTTTGGTGCGGGCCACACAAGAATATTTTTTAAAACCTTTTCTAGAGAACTCGTTCCATTAAAGATTATCCTGTCATTGGAATCTGCACAGTTTTTATGATCGTTATTATTGGCATCATTATCATTATTTTTATTATTATTATTGCTACTACTACTACTACTATTGTTATTACTGCTACTATTATTGCTATAACAATTAATAGCAGATACGTCAACAATGTTTACGTCATCTATCACAGGCAGAGTAATAGTAATGCTGTTTGAATCACTCAAAATTTCTTGAGCTTCAATTTTCAGATGCTCTGGATTTTGATTAGGTTCTGCATTGGCAGCTTCTGTTAGTACAACTGGGTAATCCAAGTTAGCAGTAACGTTTCCGGGAGACTGTACAAAGTCCGCAAAATATTGATTTTCTACTTCAGGTTTATCTAATTCAATTTAATAGTTCATTCAATTATTATATAAGATAAGTAATATGTTGTTTAATCTACAATTTTTTACATACGTACCATTCAAAATGTCATCTGTCTTTTCGAAATATATCTGCATACAATCATCAATTTGAAAAGTTTCATCCGCAATTGTATTTTTGCTATAAACATCATCGTAAATCTTGCTCCAAGTATCAAATAAAGCAGAATATTCAATTTCGCCAGTCCACGGTAAATTATTATTTTTTTGTGCCTTGAATTTTTGTAAAATATTGCTATTGATATTTTTTTCCAAATACTTGAATGCTAGTTCATTTTCTAGTAGCGATTTGTCTACATTTGGTTCTGATGTATCATCATTAAATGTGATACTTTGTTTTACAAATTTGTCATAATTAATACCATTCGGATTGAAGGGATAAAGCCCACAGCACTTAAATCCCGCCGCAATTGTAGCAATAAAACTTTCCTTTTTAATTATTTCTGACAATGCAGTCGGTACATCAAATTTTTGTACATCGATACCATCATGATTTATACGCCACGTTTTTAGAAATTTTTGCCAATTTTTTTTCAAAGGGGCGAAAAATGATACGTCCAGAGGTTGTAATAAATGTGTTGCATTTGGTGGCAGGCAGCATAGTATAATATTATGTTCTTTACAAAATGAGCTTAAATGATATGATATGTGTGATACATGTCCATCTAAAAAAACAATAACTGGCCTACTGATTTTTCGGTCTTGAAGGTATTTATCGAAAACATTGGTAAAATATTCAAAGAAGGCAGCATGTGTCATCCATCCATTTTCAGTTTTGCCGATACCCCAATCTGATGGAGCTTTATTTAAACAAGCTAGTGGTAATCGCTCGTACTTGAAAACTGTTAATGGTGGTGCAATTTCTCCCGCAGCATTCACAGTAAAAAGCGTAGTAATATTTTCTTTATCACTGCTAGTTGAAACATTGTATGTATTCTTTCCTTTCTCCGCAAGAACCAACCCCCCGTTAGGTGCCAAAAACATCGCGGTTTTATCCATATTAAATATTCTACGCGGATCATCAAATACTTCGAAGACATCTTTTAATAAATTTCGAACTTCGTGAAACCAGTTGCGGACAAATTCTTCAGTAACCGCTGCCCTTGTCTTGCTCAAATACTCGGCTTTCTTCATTGACAGAATGGGATGTCGCCTCATAAAGCCCTCAAACCATTTACGACCTGGAGTTTTATTCGTAAACATTGTTTTAATATTTTCATTCTCCACTAACTTTTTCACGGAGCTTAGCAAACTCTCTTTAGAAATGGGAAATCCCATTCTGCTTGCACTTAGTACCCAATCTACAAAATTTTGTTCTATTGTTGGGCCTAAAATAGATATTGGTCCTACTCGGCCAGAAGTTATTGGAGCTTCTCCCTTTAATTTGTGTCTTAAAGTCGTACGTGGTACTCCATACGTTGTACTAGCTTTCAACACAGACATCCCATTTTCTATCGCACTTACGGGGGTACACACGGGTAATGCAGCGCGCTGTATACCGACACAATCTGGCCCGAAACAGGGGGTTGGGATTTTTCATCATTCGTCCTTATATGAGCAGATTTTGGGCTGGGTTAGGACTCATTCGAAAGAGGAAGGTTCAATGCGGAGCGCTCTTCTCACGGTTCAACGAGATTATGTTGATATCTAATAATATGAGTGTCCAAAGTAGAGCAAAAGTCGACAAAATACACCCGCAGAATCCAAGTATTTTTAGGTCACTAAAAGAGCTTTGTGACTGAAACGGTGAGAAGAGCGCTCTGCATTGAACCTTCCTCTTTCGAATGAGTCCTAACCCAGCCCCAAATTTGCTCATATAAGGACGAATAATGAAAAATCGTGACTTCAGTCCCAAATACGAGTTCCGCCATATTGGCGATAATACAGAGCAAGTCACGTGACAAATTTAGTTCAGCTAGTGGACACGAGATGGCGCCTACTCGGGAGGACTGCCGACGTGGAATCATAGCAAAACTGAAGCGTTAGCTGGATACACAAGCCACAGTAAAAGCGTGATGCAGTCAATGTATGAATTTTCGGACGATTGTAGGTTAGGTTATGTGCATTTTAGGCATATAACTGTTGGGAACTGTGTACATTTACTAAATTAACGCTTTTATTGTAACACATACATCACTTGAAATCGTTGTCGAATTTATGTTATAATTATATGGCCACATTATTTAAAATAAAAAAAGAGATTGGAACTTTTTTACTAATACTGGAAATATTGATTTACTGATATCATATTTTCAGAATGTGGAAGTTACAGCAATTATTTGCAATTATTGCTCTTATTATTATTCTTCCGACTATTGTATATAACATACAACAAGGAAAAGTCTCCAAATCAATCAACAGTTGACTCCCTGATTTTTTTTTGTAATTCTTTATGGTCCTATGCAGAGATGGGCATTATTTAAATAAAAGAATATACTTCCGAATGGCCCCAGTGACTGATTGACACGAGGTTTGGGGTAGGGTGTGTGTACCCTAAATCTAAAATTCTATTTAGCTTCGGGTATTTATTAGTTTCCTTTGTTTATTCGAAGGCCTTTCATCTTGGGCTTCGAATAATTTTTCATCTTTCATTATATCTTTATCCTAAGGTCGTATTCAGATATATTGGCCGGTCAATTCGTTTTCGCGAACAGCGATCGAGGAGTATGGTGGGGTAACGGGAATGCTGCTCGGCTCCGTCTGAACGTAGCCGTGTGGCTGTTATGACCAATACGAAATGAAGCTATCGAGAAAGAATCAATGTTCAGACCAATAAAGCTCCTGAATTTTTTCGGAGCTAAGGCACACCTATTCTGATGTGTGTATTTCTACGCTGACAGCTCGGTTTGGCCTATACACACCAGAAGCTTGGCGCTAATCCCATCACTTCTGGCTCACTCTTGTTCTGCGAAGGCGAGAGTGAGATGGAACGAGAGCGAGTCAGAAAACGTTGCAAACAGGAGCACCGAGGCAGGCAAGCGGTACCTATGGTGGGAGAATACACGTTACGAAACGCACCGGCCAATATATCTGAATGTAAAGTCTCGTTAGCCGCTCGCTGGTCGGGACCGGCGTTGAGCCCGTATCATGAACGGAGCCCTAATTCCGAGGCTGAGTTTCTCGCTTCTTTCTGGCCGAAGGGGGGAGCGGGATGAAACGCTTTGCGTGCGCGACGGGCGCGAGCGCTCAGATGGAATCGTGACTGTTCGACGCATGCGCGCCACGGTCAGATAGCCAGGCACGGCACGAGTCTTTTTTGCGCCATAACCGAGCTTGCCAAATTCCGCCATTTATTATAAAACATTTAATTGAGCTTCTTCATGACCTTACTCTAAACTTTTACTCGTAGTTTAAAACCGTTGTAATATAATTTGTAGTATTTCATTTAAAAATTTATTTTCAACAATGCCAACAATGAAAAGGCCATTTTGCGCCTCTTGTCAACCTTATGCCCTAGCAATTGCCTAATTTTACAGAGTAAAGTCATAAATAATCACAAATAAATGTAATATAATAAAGGGCGCAATTTGACAAGTTCGTCTAGGGCGCAAAAAAGACTTATGCCCGGCCTGCGTCAAGATTTTGCGAAGCGGGTCCCGTGCTCACCGTAAGCGCTTGCGACCATCGCGCACGCCCGTCGCGCACACAAAGGACGGAGTGTCAGGCGTCCGAAAGACTGAGCGAGACAAAATATCAACGCGTCGTCTATCTCGGACTGTCCTCGCTCGCTTTCAGTGCCTTCGCTCGCTCTCTTTCCATCTCGCGCTCGCCTTCGGCGGACAAGAGTGAGACTGAAGTGGTGGGGATAGCGAAAAGTCCGTATCGTGTACACCAAACCGAGCCCGTAACGATCTTAGATGCTCGAATAACCGACGAGAATCTTTGTTGCCCGAGCCGCACGAGATCGCCGTTGCTCGGCGATGTGTCATCGATTATATAGAAACAGAATTTCTTTTTTTTTCATCGTATCAATATGAAAGTGACACAAATGGATTCCTGGCATTCTCCCGATTAAATTGACAGAAAATAATTTAAATCAGACTATTTTTAACGAAACGAGCTTCCAATTCTGCAAACAAATTTTCACGTAATTTCCTTAATTATGGTCCGAATTAGAAATGCAGAACTGCAGATTTGTCACTGCTTAGCGCGCAACATTGTATGGCCCAGCTGGTTTCGAGCGTCGATTTCTTGCCAGCGTGCAGGACAAGAGGGGACTTTTCATGGTGAAGGAAAGTCAGCCTTATATAGAACTCAAATCGAGAAAGACTTTGCTGACAAACTTTATATTCATGTCAAACAAATACTTTAATTGTAAAATTTAGACGACAAACTATTGTTGAATATCGCCAGTTCTTTCATATGCATCACTTGGTTGGGAATTCCTGATCCCACCTTTTCATGCATTTACCTATTGAAATGTTGCTTCAAGTCATCGGGAAATTGAATTGCTTTTTCTTGCACATACATATATCTGTTCGCGAGTAGGTGTCACGAATGATGCGACTTTGGTTTCCCAAATAAATTCACATTTATCAGGGCCCTCGTCTGAACCGCTTGACAAGGGGATTGAACGACGTAAATCGAGTGCGAGTGAAATAGCGCACCAGCGAGAGAGTAGAGACCCTCGGTCGACGGCGACTTGAGTCATCCAGTACTGAGTACTGAATATGAAAATGTTCATATTTCTCATTACACCTTGATAAGAGTGTTACCACCGATGGATTGGTGAGTTTACGTCCACGAACATGAGTCGAGACGCAAAGCAATTCGGTCTATTTTTTTTTATGAATACATGATTAGGACACACACTACGTTCACTAAAAATGGACCGAACTCCTCCATATCTGACATCATTTTCATCGAGAAACCCTAAAAACTCCATTGGTAATACTTTCCTCAACACTTATCAAACATGAACATTATATCTGGCCCGTCGGTTTTATTGCTCTCGGCTGTCAACGGGTGGTCTACTGGGGCCCGAAGGTCCTCGCTCGCAGCGAGAAAGCAAAACGGTGGGATGGGTAGGTCTTTCCCGATAATCCGAGCCCAACCATTTGCGTGCGCAGCTTCGTGTTGCACGTCAAAAAATTCTTTTAATTACAATTAGTAATTCAGTTTGTACGTGCAATTAAATTAGGCGTCATTAAAATCATGCACAATTCATTAATTTTAACTAATTGACCTATTCATTTATTTTTTAATTCATTAATGTAGTGCTCTGGTGAAGAACATCGTAATACGTAGCTATTATTCTACTAGGCCCTAGAATCTACGATATTGTCAATGTGCAATTGAAACGCACGCCACTTCACACTATCGTTTCTTAGCATTCATACGGCGTGATTTTCTAGCTAGAGTCGTCAAACGCGATGCTCGCCAACAATCATGTTTCTCGCTGAATTTCGTGGGCTTCGACGCTCGAAACCAACGGGACTATACAATGTTGCACGCTAAGCAGTGACGAAACTGAAGTTCTGCAATTTCTAATCAGATCTTTGCAAAAGTGACGTCAATCGATTCCGTACAATTTTATATATAATGTTTGTTCATAACTGCTTTCTGCATAGGACGTGTAATAAGTGTATTTCATGTTCTGTTTCGGTGCTTTGCTAGTAAAAAAATGTCTAACCTAACAAACTTCATTTTCTGGGGACATCCCCTCATCTATTTTCCCTTTTCACTTATAATTCCTTACTGCTAACGTAGAATATTGTAGCATAAGCACATTTCAAGTAATTAAAATGTACAATGAATTTTCTACGTTTGCAGTACCAGCCGACTTTCCGTTTAAATTTTTATAAGTACAACGCAACAGCTGAGAATTTCTTTCCTTATTCAGAATAGAATACGGAAATAGCAAACAGCTCCCTCTCGCGTTTACAGGGCAATCATCGATCTATCGGTATTACCATTTCTGTGCAGAAAAAACCTGCTGTAATACCGACCGGCCAAATCGGCCAGACCACGTGACGTGTCTACCCCCTTAATGCCAATCGCACTTTTGTTGGCGAGTAACAAAATAATTTTCGATTTCCAGTAACGTGTTCCTTATTTGGCATGGCTGCAATTCAATAGTTTGTATTACAAACAAAATAAATTAATACATTAGTATTTAATTAATATATATTATAGACTTATCTAAATATGCATTGTACATATAATGGAAAAATTGATTAAGTCTTATATAAAAGCTTTAGCCATTAGATCTGAAAAAGCATGGTGGCAGAAAATAAAACAATATTTTAATAAATTTTTCATTTGTGGCCATGGGGTGGCCAAAACTGGATTCTATAGTGTATCAGTTTTGGCCACCGGATGGCCAGAAATGGAAAAGTTATTAAAATACTGTACCATTTCTTGCCACATAATTATTTCGTAATAGTGAATTGAAACTGATAATTTTATGCATTCCGAATAATTTTGAAACTACATTTTACCTATATCTGCCATAATTGATATGTTAACATACTTTTATTAGCAAATCTGGGAATTTTACTTACCGTATATCCTTCACTATTGTGACAAGAAGAGCGAACTGTTTACACACGTCTTAAGAAATATAATGTTTTTTCGCGTAAGAAATAACTTTAACCATATATTTCTGGCGGTGTACTAAACAAAATACTTACGGTGTGAAATTCTACACATAATCGTGGCTGCAAGCAATTTCAAGCTTAAAAAACCGCGATAATTATGCACATGGCCAAAAACAGTACAGTGGCCACAAACGGTGCGTCTACCCTACTACAATCATCTTCTCGTCACCGTCGACTGTTTCACAGCCGACGATAGAATAACGATATTGAGTGCGTTCAGCGGACTCAACCGTTCAGGACTCAACGGTGATCAGTCCTGATTAGTGATCGTTCCGCTGAACGACACTTGGGGAGGGGGCAGCGATATTAGTAGCAACTCGACACGTTCCGTAAAAGTAGCGGACTTTATTTCCGCTTAAAAAAATGGCGACCGATAACTAAACATGTTGAGAAGTGAGCAACCTAGCGGTAGCATCCAGCGAAAAATCAGTGAGCGGCTACTCAACGTTTGAGTCCGCTGAACGCACACATTGACCACATTGCGCGAGGCTTGTAACTGCAGTCTCATTTTTCGTATCCTCAAACACACATCAGTTCGCTACCATGCTTTACGCGCCGCAAGCGGGCGCGCGCCCCCTACTCTAGCCCCATACGATTAGTAAATCCCCGGGACAAGTTGGAAATGGAATGCGTTGTGTCGGAACAAGTCAACAGCCATAATATCTGAGTTTGTACGCAAAACCTAACTGAAAAGTAAATCTGACAGATGTTGGAAATGATCGACACGTTTTGATTAACATACATTTATTTATTCAAACAAACCAAAATGTGTTGTTGTTACCGTATCCCTATACAATGTATCGTCGGCGACGAATAGATGGTTTGTTAGTAACGTCCGCATAGGTAGATTTCAATAGTTATTTATAAATTTAATTTCGACCGGAATTATTAATAGATATGATTTCGGCGCACTGGTTCGGTCACTTTAAAACATTAACAATCAAGCTATTTTGCAATTAATTAAATATTTATATAAATTTCCAACGTTTCGGTCTTAATTTAGACCATTATCAAGGAAAGATTCTATATAAAGAAACGAATACTGCGAGAGCTATTGAAAATAATAAGTCGTAACGCTCGAAAACGAACGT
This sequence comes from Andrena bucephala, assembly GCA_947577245.1. Lineage (NCBI taxonomy): Eukaryota > Metazoa > Arthropoda > Insecta > Hymenoptera > Andrenidae > Andrena > Andrena bucephala. The sequence goes on from OX387716.1 coordinate 73,694,340, forward strand.
GCGACACGCGAGTCGGTTGGAAGAAGACTGAGGTAAATAGTAGGCAACCCCAAAACATCCAGAAGATGAAAAGAGATATGGCCAGAACGAACCGTTGAGCATTATAATCATATAAATTCAAATTTCCAAACAGTACTGTTTAAGAGGAAAACCAAACATTCTTGCTCATATGTCATATCTTATGAACATTTATAGGAGTTCGAGAGCAACAAAACAATGTTACATGCCCCTATCGGTTCATCCCGTGCTTGCTGTCCTCGCGTCGCTTTCCGTCGAATCGGCGATTCAGCGGAATCGCCTCGCGCGCGGCAGGCAGGTCGCCGAACCGCGGAATGTATGGTCGTAGGCACAACGTGACCATCGACAGCCCGGGCCTCGATATTTCCTAAGAAGGAGCGATCGACAGGTGCCGACGGGGCGATTTCCTCCTAGGGATTGCGAAAACGCGAGGCACGGACGGTAGCAGCGGGACGAGTTCCGATTCATTCAATTGCGGGAGCTCGAATTAGGAAGTCACGACGAGCCAGAGAGCCGTCTAGATAGATACCGCGACCGCGTCTCCGCGTCAAGTCCGCGAAATACGAACGGCCGATAGTAATTCGTGAAAGGGTAACTCCATCTGACACACCGAGAACGGCCTAGCCGGGAGAGCCCTTGAGCGTTAATCGTGATCGACGTAGAACGGCGTAGAAACCGACGATTAGAGACCGCGAGCGACGAAGTGACCGACTTCCGAGTGCCATCCGAGAGCACAGAAGCGGGCGACCACGACCTATGTTTGGGTCAGCGACACAGCGAGCGACCGACATACGAGACGGAAAGCGTGCCGTGCGATACAGCGAGCGACAGCTGAGACGGAGCGCCGTCTCAAGGTAGGATAATTCAGTATTATTCATGTAACAATATATTTTGGCGTTATCGTTTCCCCTTTACATTCCTCGTACTCTTTCAATCAACCCCAATCACCTTCCCGATCCTGGTAAGTATAGTCAAGGCGTGCTTTAGCACCTTAATAGAGCAACGAACCTTTTTTTTTTTTTTTTTTTAGAGAGGAGGAAAATGCATTTACGCATACCCCAGCGTTGACTGCTGGGGTTATGTGGGACTCCAATTATAGGTTACCCACTAAAAACCCCCTCTTAAATGGGTTCTCCTTACAAACGTCACCCCGTGCCTGCTTGGGTACTATCAGGAATACTTCGCGGCAGGTTCCTGGTTAGCCAGGAGGGGTAGGGGTGAGGCACTTCTATACAGCCTACTTATCGGCTCCGTCATCAATTTATCCGTTACGGACACAGTATGTACAGGGTATGATAACGTTCATCCCGGCGTCTACGACGCATAAATAACTACGTAACTACCTAAGTAAATAAATAAATAAAAAATAAATAAATGGTTAAAAAGGATGCGGTGTGCGGTACTGCGCGTGTCGGTGATTGTATTACGCCTTAGAATCTATATATACAAAATTACTGCGACCCGCAAGGGGGGTTGTGTAACCGTAGAACGCGGGGTTAGCGGTGGGACGGTGGAGGTACCGTGTCGCCAGCTCAGGACGGTGGTCCAGGGCCGCCGATCGAATGATTATACGCTTAGGTAGAGTGGAGTACGACTGTTTATTCAACCTTAGAGCTATATACAATATGTCCCGGCCAGGTCTATGCTGGCACACAGAGTAGGTACGGCTTAGATTATCCCGGGTCGCGGCGCGCGGTTCGGTGTGTATCACGGCGCACGGTTCGGTGTGTATCGCGGCGCGAGAGTCGGTGTGTACCGCGGCGCACGGTTCGGTGTGTATCGCGGCGCGAGGCGCGGCGCGTATTAAATCGGCGACGAGGCGGCGAAGGGGGGAGGGGATAGACGATTTGACCGTTCGGTGTCTTGGCGGGCAAGCCCTGCCGTTAGACCCTGGTCGGAGAGTCTTGAGTCCGGTCACCCGGTGGGCACAACCCGTGCGTGAATCGGAGACTGTAAGGACGCTCTCGAGAACGGAGATAAATCTGTTCGGAAGATCGATAAGTGGTGACGGCCTGCGTCCAGAGGATGGCTCACGCTGTCCTTCTGGGAACCGGGGAGGGGGCAAATTCAAAAATGCACAGAGACTCAGTCTGTCGACACACGAGAACTAATGTGAATCACGGGCGCTTGGCTTTCGCAAGAACGAGTGTTTCTACACGAGAACGTGGAATCGCACAGGAGGTCTCCGGGAGAGTTGTACTGGCTTGTACGCTCGCTCTAGGCGGTCTCTGCCAAATAGGCCTATGCCCTCGGCCTATATGTCCTCGTCCGCGGATTTCGGCAGCGAGAAGGACATTCGTCGCATGCCCATCTCGCGCCGATTCTCGGTACCCGCGGACGAGTGGTGGGGGGCAAGACCGTTAGCAGAGCGCGGTGCGTGTTGTCGCGGTCGGGCTCGCGGTGGGGGGCAAGATCGTCGTTCTACCGACAATAACTCGTTACAGTTGTATCATGTCAGAGGGGAAGGAGGGGGAATCTACGGGGGACGGCGCACCCCGGGATCAACCCTTCTATCCTTTGCCCCAGGGGGAAGGGGATTTGTCCCCACTGCCCCTCTGCCAGGTGTTTTTCTTTTTCTACCTGCACGTTTGCGGGCTACGGCTCTCGCCTGCGCCTCCGCTCTAATTGCCAAGACCCTAGCCTCTCGGGCCGCTTTGGTAATGGCAATCTCTTTTTGGGCCCGGTCCCCCATGACCTGCCGGGCGAAGGCTTGAAAACTGGCCCATTTCTGCTCCGATTTAGTGATCATTGGAATCAGGCTATCCACGTCTATTGGTCGGCCAAGCTCAGTGGCCAGGGATGTTTGTTGCGCGGCCTGCGCGGGGCACTCGAACAGGACGTGCTCAGCGTTGTCCGTCACGGACCCGCAGTCCAGGCACGACGGGTCGGGGGCTTTCCGAATCCTGTGCCTGAAAGCTCCGAAGCATCCGTTGGAGGTTAGGAGTTGCGATATCCAATAGTCCACTTGGAACTTTTTGCCATTGTCGCCCGCAAAAGTGTCGACTGTCTTGATTATTCTCTTTGTCCAATTATGATTGTCAAAGGCATCCCAATCGGACTGCCATCTTGACATGGCCCGCTCCTGGGCCCTTACTCTGTGGTCCCGGTAGAGTGCTGATATCTGGGCCGGGTCCCCGCTGAATTGTGGGTTGGCCCTGTCCTTGGCCCTGGCCTCGAACACCTCCTTCCACATACCGGCCTTAATGGCAATCGGCATTCTACCTGCCAAGACACAGAGGGCCATGTACGCCACTGTCCTATAGGACGTGGTGGTTCTTGTCAGCGCCGTTTTTTGGGCCCTCCTAAGTGTTGCCTCATTTGCTGTTGAGGCCGCCGCTGATGCCCAGACGGGGGAGGCGTATATGACTATGCTCTCCCAGACCGCATAATATAGGCGTCGAACAGACCCCATTGGGCCCCTCACATTCGGAAGAAGGGACGATGCTCCAACGACCTTGTCACCCCGGGACGTAACCTCCTGCAGGTGCTGCCTGAAGTTTCACCTACAATCGAAGCGCACCCCCAGGTACTTCACCACTTCCGTGGACCTAACCACGGCCCCAGCCATAGGGAAATCCTGAATCTTCTTCGAACCTTTAAGGCCTGCCAGGACGATGCACTCAGTTTTATCCTTAGCCATGGCTAGGCCGACCCCGGTAAACCACTTGACGATTCTTGACGGTGTGGTGCCGATTTGGTTCTTTATCACGTCTATTTCCCTCCCTAGGAATATAATGGCCAGATCGTCGGCGTATCCGATTGGTCTGATCCGGGGGGGTAGGGTTAATCACCTCAAATACGCCATCGAAAACGAGGTTCCACAGAAACGGGCCCAATACGGAGCCCTGTGGGACCCCTGCGTACACGTTTACCTCAATCGTCTCCTGGGACGTGTGCGCGACTATTTTCCTTTCTGAGAAGTAGTCGCGCAGCAAGGCGCAGAGAGGGGCCGACACACCCCTGTCAACGAGGGTTTCTGCGATTATGTCCCATCGGAGGGTATTAAATGCGTTTTTTACATCCACCATGACCATCACGCATTTTAGGTATTTGGCTGTGGCCATTTCCGCCAATCTGGTAACCTCACGGGTGGCCTCGATGGTACCCATCCCCCTCCTAAATCCATATTGGGCCTGATGGAACGGGTCCTGCCCAATTTGCTTCTCGATAAGGGCTTTGATCGTGTACTCCCAGATTTTGCTAAGGGCTGGGAGGATACTTATGGGCCTGTATGCCCCTGGCGTCAGTGGATCCTTCCCCGGCTTGGGGATAAGGACCATTCTGGCCATTTTCCAGGATGATGGGATACTACCATGAATAATGGAGTCCCGGACCATGTCCAGTATGACCGAGGGTCTCGCCTTCGCTATGCATGAAGCCACTTCGGAGGGGACCGCGTCCATACCCGGGGCTTTCTTCCATTTAATTTTGGGCATTATAGAGTGGATCAGCTGATCATCCAAGCCCGCCAGTGTGGAGGGGGTAGAGCCTCTCACCAACCATCCGCTAATCCGCTCCGATCTCCTATTGCGCGCGCCCGGCGGAAGAGGAGGAGGTGGGGAGGTCACGAACAGCTCGCTAATCACAGCTCGGACCTGCTCCGGGACATGAGCGACGGGAGGGGTCTACCCTTGGCACTAGCCATCACTACCTTATATGGTTTCCCCCATGGGTCGGTTTCGGCTAGCATGGACAGTTCCCCCCAAACTCTTTCTTTGGACGTCCAGATCGCGTACTGGACGCGACGTCTAGCCTCTTGGTATAATTGGAATCTCGAATCGGCATCTTGGGCGCCCCTCTTTTTAGCCCTCTGGGCGACTCTCCTGGCCCTGAACATGGTTTTCCTGGCCGTGGCGATTTCATCACACCACCAAGAGTTTGGGCGTCTGTTCCCACGTGGTTTGGCTTTTGCTGGAAGGCATTGCGCCGTGGCCTCTTCCAGCGCACGCTGCACTCCGGAAGCAGTCGGGGAGTCCCCAACCTCACCGCTCCTGAGTCTTAGGTCGAATTCTGTGAGTATGCGCTCCTCCTCTAAGTCTTTTGCTGAGAAGTGTATCAGCGCCGGTGGGGGGGAGCATGGGGTACAGGACCCAAACGAGTGAAGTACGCATCGGTGGTCCGAAAAGGTGTAATGCCCCAGGACAGCGCTCTTTGCTCGGTTAGCGGTATGTTGATCAGCAGACATGATATCGATGAAGGACTTCCTACCGTTCCTAGAAAAAGTATGGGTCCCGACAGTTCTTACTGGGACTAAGCCCTGCCTACTTAGCATGTCAAGAATATGCTGGCCTCTACGGTCACCTTTCCTGCCGCCCCATACCGAAGACCTTGCATTCAGGTCCCCTCCCATGATAATCCCCCCACCGGGGGATCGAGCTTCTAAAATTATCCCCTCCACCATTGCCAGATAAGCAGCAAACTCGGGGATTTTCCGGTTGGGAGAGCAGTAGGTGCTAATCACCACTCTGCCTTCCATTGTAATTGCCACCACCCCGTCCGCTGCGTACGCCGGGGCCAGGTCCGGGAGTCGCCCGTTGAACCCGGTGACCCAAATCGACGCAAGACCTGCGGAATCGTTGTGCCAACCCTTTGATTGTCTATATGGTTCCGAGATTAGGACTACATCGACCCCCACGACAGAGGCATTGTGTACCACCATCTCTTGCGCGAGCCTGCAGTTATTCAAATTACACTGCAACATTTTCAGAGGCTTCACAGGTTTCCAAGGCATTTAGGGTGTTTTCCCTTCAGCGACCCTCTTCGGGAAGGCCCCCCCTTCCCTCTCTGAGCCGTAGCTCTTATTGGCTGACGGTTGGCCGGACATGCTAGCGAGGCAGTGACGTGGGCAGCCCCATTCCCCGTAACCCCCCTGCCGCTGCAAATAGCGCATTTGGGCTTATTTGGGCACCCTTCGATCCTGTGATCGTCGGCTCCGCATCTTCTGCAGAGCTCTTTCCCGGCCGCCACGTCCCTGCAGTCCTTTGCCAGGTGTCCCAGGAGGTGACATCTAAAGCACCTGACCACCTTCGGGAGAATCCTGCCCCTGGCTGTGCTCAGACCCGATCTGAACTTAAAACCGTCCATGGGGATGGAGCATTTGTTGGTCGGGGCGACCGCCACGGCCACCTGAAGTCCCCTCGCTCCCATCCTTATGGACTTAACCTCCACACTCGGGGTCTCCGTTTCCAGGGCCTTGGCCAGGTCCCTCTCCAATTCCTCCTTCTGGATTACGGGGTCTATATCCTTGATGTCGATCGTCGTTCGGTCCTGAAGCGGGGTGCACACTATAGGCGTAGGGGATTTATTTTTATCCATAATATCCTTTGCCAGGGTGGACGCGCACACTTTCTTGTCTACTTCGAGGAGGACATGCCCCAAACGGGACATTCTGACCCCCCTGACCCCGGCCAGGGTATCCTTTCCGGCGGTAAGCAGGGACCTATATGTGTCAATATAGGTACCTCCTGCCGGGACCTTCACCAGGATAGCCTCGGGCCTTTTCTTCGTCATAGCTGGGCCACTAGGGCTCCCGGGGTACGTGCCACCTCCCCCTATACGTTGTTTCCCCGTGTTAGAATTGCCCTTGGGCCTTCCACCGCCTACCTGCTGCCATTGCTGCTGGTAGTGCTGTTGCGGCTGCTGCTGCTGCATCTGCTGGCGCTGTTGGAGCATCTGCTGCTGCGGTTGTTGTTGCTGCTGGTGGTGCGCCGGCTGTTGGGAGCAGCGAACCCTGTAAATCACCCTAACAGTGTCAGAAGTGGGATTTCACTTCTTCTTTTCTAAATCCGTTCTTATTAGAATAAAAGAAGAAAGCGCGACGTCGCTACATATTGCGTAACTTGACTACACTTCCTACTACATTTCAATGACGGGTGGAATTTTGAGATCACCACCCCCGCCACATTCTTCCAATTCCCATACCACAGATAATGTCCCCCCCCCCCCCCCTGTTCCTTCCATCTTACCGCCAGCCCTAAACGGCCGACCATCTTTTGGTTCTCGGACGAACGACCCAGAAATGTCTGTAATAGACGTGTGGCGTTCCCGAGAAGATGAAGAGAGAGTATATCGGGCACTTGACGGCATTCCCCGTTTCGACCCTGATTTTGTAACATTAGAGGACTTCGCTGCCTCGATACAGCGGGCTATACAGCGTATTCCACCCGGTCAGGAAGAACGATTTCTGACCGAGCTCATATACAAATTAAAGGATCCTATTAGATACTACGTCGAGGGGAAAGGTTGTCAAAGCGTGACCGATCTGCTCTCCCTTCTACGGTTCCGATATTCCCCATGCCGCGGTTATGAGGAGCTCAGATTGGAACTAGAACGTATAAGCATGTTTCCCCGGGAGCGTCTAATAGATTTTATTCACCGCGTAAGCCGCCTGTACCGACAGGTGATCGTAACAGCAAAAGAATTAATCGGAGAAAATGTCGAAAGGACCATTAGGGACGGGGAGCGATTGGCTCGGACCTCGTTTATCACGGCAATACCCCAAAGAATCTCGACTAAAGTAGCTTTATCAAATCCAGAATCATTGGATGACGCGTTCGACTTAGCATTATACACGCAAAGACGAGAACAGGAGTTGTCCGGTTTGCCGCGCGATGACACGAATGAGTACGCTCGGAGCGCGCGTTCCCCGTCCCCATATGACCCCCAACGTAGATGGCCCGAATGGGGACAGTCCCGCGAGGATGACTCCTACGAGGAGCCCAATTCCTCGTACTCCGCTTATAGTTACCCTAACTATCGAGATGATTATTATCGCGATTTGTACCTCCGCGAGCCGTATTATCGCGATCCGACGCCGCCGCGCTGTACAACGACCCTGCTGACGAGACAAGGCGAGCTTTCGCTGGATGACGAACGCTGTGATTTCGGATGAGGGCCATCAAATCATCAAACATTTCGACAAACTAAAACATGTTTATATTAAAGATAAGCTACCTTGACGCTAATAGAGCGTATTCAATGTGGTTTCAGTTTAAAACGGACCGGCGGGAGAGCTTATTTAGCCCACTTTCATAACTAAGGTCCCATATTTCGTAAATCTAATTTCATTTCTTTTTGTTATTATTTTTAGTCCCTTTAGTTCCTTTAGTTCCTTTTGTTTTAAACAATGCTTTAAAACAATAGAATTCCCACCCTTTTCCGTAATCTCACTTGTTTTCAAGCAAGACTATGAAAACAATAGAATTCCCACCCTTTTCCGTAATCTTACTTGTTTTTCGTATTTGCTGTAGCCATTTACTTAAAACTAAAGAATTCCTCGCGAAAGTCATGGATAGACGTGGCCTGCTATTATTCACGTTCTTATGGACGAGTGCCACCACTAAGGTCATCGACGGGGACTACCAACTAACTCCGTTAAGCCCCAACCCGGGATTGTACTACGAGCAAATTCGACCTCTCCGAGTTTTCCACACCCAATGGAGACTGGTGACCGGCATCGAAGTCGCGGAAGTATTAACCTCGCGACCACAAACCCAACCACAAATCAACAGGATGAAAGCCTTATGTACAACTTATAACTGGACTTCTTGCCCGGCCGACGACCTCAACGCGGCCCTGCAACGAAAACTCCTCGACGGTAAAAGATACGAGGAACTGCTATTAAGCATATTGGGGAAATCACAGCTCCAACGTACCAAGCGATCGGTACCTCTGGGATTCATCGGATCGCTGAGTAAGGCCCTCTTCGGAACACTGGACAGCGACGACGCGCAATACTATAATAAGGAAATAGATAAACTTTACAAAGATCAAAATCATCTCGCCGAATTGTTAGGAAACCAAACGCATATTATAAAATCAGAATTTCAGGATATACATAACTCGATAAAATCTGTATCGGGCGCCATACGAAACATGGACGATATGATTAGGGAAATAGCGGCGGCCACCCGTCAATTAGACGAGCGCGAAACAAAAGTAGAATTAGAATCAGCTTTTTCGTCATGGACGTTCCTAATGACCAGGCACGTGGACGAATATGTAACCGCATTAATTGTAATTACGGACGCGCTCACGTTCGCGAAACTTGGTATCTTACATCCGGCCGTTTTGTCCCCTAGTCAGCTAGCGCAGACTTGCGAACGAATTCAAGGAACCACTCCTTACGAATTCCCGCTGACTCCGGAAGAATTGAATTCCGAACAGCTACAAGGGGTGACCAAGTTAAACGTAGTTTATTCACAGGGCCGAATCATCTTGTCACTGGACATCCCCCTATTAGACCAAATTCCTTTCGATCTTTATTACATTCAACCCTGCCGTTCATTCCAAACTATATCGACCAACGTCTCTACCCCAATATTCATAAAACCAAGAACAGCATATTTAGCAATCAGCAGAGTCAACTCTCAATACTTCATGCCAGACGAAAACTACATCACAGGATGCAGGAAACACCATCGGATGTATATGTGCGAACTCAGCGTACCACTCCAGGACTTGGAAAAAGCCCCAAGCTGCGAGAGGGATGCCTTACTAAAACCACAAAACATCAAGTGGCCTAGCTGCAACATTCAAGCCCTTCCCGGAAGCCGAACTTTCCTCAAGAAAATGATCACACCCAACACCTGGTTATATTCTATCAAGAACACCCTGGCACTGCAGGTACGGTGCAATAAGCATTCGGCCGGATATGAAGTGCTCCAGGGGGCAGGAATATTACAATTGAGGAGGGATTGTGAGGCCAAACTCGGGACTGACCAGATTTGGGCATCCGGAGTCGACACTGAGACATTAACAACGATATACAAACCATCCATAGGCATAAATATCTCCGAAATCTTACCTACTCTTACGGAACATCACGTAAAAATATTGGCTGACTATCAACAAAAGGAACCTCAAGAAACCCTTCAAGATGCCCATGCGAAAGCTAAGGCAATCGCATTGGACGACATAGAGAGACAAGCAAGAGAAATAGCAACACATCACCGGACAGAAAATCTATCTACATACGTCACCTTTGGACTGCCAGGATTGGGAGGAACCTTCATAATCATCATTATTGTCTGGATTGGATACCGGGTTTTGAGGGTACGCCGGATTCAACATCGCGAGCCACTAAGGAAAGAGACAAGGGTTGATATAGAAATGGCACCACCCCGTCCACCTCCTCAAATAATTTCCAGACCCCGACCTCTTGCTATTACATCTTTTCCTCCCGACCTACCCGTTATACCGTCCACGAGGACAGGATATCGAGCCCACGTGGAACGATCAAGAAGTTTCGCGGGCACCGAGCCGTACTTCGAAGTATTTTAGACCTTAGTTTGCTGATCGCAGCAAAAACCCCCGCGCGTTAGGCTAAGTACCGATCCCCACGAGGCGCTCTGCTGTGAAAATTTAGGTAGTAGGGACAATAGCATATAAGATAGCACTTAAGCAATGCGAGTAACAGTCCTTATAACAATTTTTCAACACGAAACAAATTCCAAACGGATCGAACAATGTACGCGCCAAGGTTCAACGATACCAAGTACCAGCGTATGTCACTCGCAGAAGTGATCCTTCCCCAATACCTACAAGCGCCATTCGGAAGGAGATACTGTGTCCGGCCCATACAGAGTATCCTCGGGGGTGACGGATGTGTATGGACACACCGGATCAACAAAACGCTTACCCTCTGCGAAGCCTGTGCGTGGCTAAAGCCACCAAGGGACTTCGCCGACTACAACAGGACCCCGGTGCACTGGTTGACAGAGGAAGTGAGGGCGCTTGCTCTAATGAAGTGTGCTAAATGCCGACGACGACACCTGCAATGGTCCATTCCGGACAACTGTACGGGCTGCGTAAGGGCAGTCCTGGACATCAAGCCGCGGTATCTGCCAGCCTTCCCAATCTTAGAGGCGCCCCGGCCCCTGGAACCGCCCAAACCCCGGGACGTTCCATGGATAATCCCAGCCGGAGCAGAGTGAGGGACCACAGCTCCTCAGCGCTAGGTAATTACGCAACAATCTGTAATCACTCTAGAGTGACGCGACCGGGTCGTAATTTTTTTCGCTTTCGTTAAATTCGCAACAGGGTGCCGCCCGGACAGCAGCGTCCCAGGGTCGTCAGGATCCCTACCTCCCACCCTTTAATTTTTTTTATATATATCCATTATTGTATTTCCATTTATTTTCAATGTAACAATATATTATTTCCCTTTTCGCTCAATTATGACTCATTCATGGTTATCCCCTTGCGTTCCCCTTAGTCTTACAAGTTGTTAGTGGCGCTAATGGTTAAGCATAATTTTAAGTCATCGAGTAAAGCGTACGCGACGACAGCTTCGCACGTGTTCATGAAATGGCCTCTCGAGACCATTTCATGTCTAAGTGGGGAGGTGTTACATGCCCCTATCGGTTCATCCCGTGCTTGCTGTCCTCGCGTCGCTTTCCGTCGAATCGGCGATTCAGCGGAATCGCCTCGCGCGCGGCAGGCAGGTCGCCGACCCGCGGAATGTATGGTCGTAGGCACAACGTGACCATCGACAGCCCGGGCCTCGATATTTCCTAAGAAGGAGCGATCGACAGGTGCCGACGGGGCGATTTCCTCCTAGGGATTGCGAAAACGCGAGGCACGGACGGTAGCAGCGGGACGAGTTTCGATTCATTCAATTGCGGGAGCTCGAATTAGGAAGTCACGACGAGCCAGAGAGCCGTCTAGATACCGCGACCGCGTCTCCGCGTCAAGTCCGCGAAATACGAACGGCCGATATTAATTCGTGAAAGGGTAACTCCATCCGACACACCGAGAACGGCCTAGCCGGGAGAGCCCTTGAGCGTTAATCGTGATCGACGTAGAACCGCGTAGAAACCGACGATTAGAGACCGCGAGCGACGAAGTGACCGACTTCCGAGTGCCATCCGAGAGCACAGAAGCGAGCGACCACGACCTACGTTTGGGTCAGCGACACAGCGAGCGACCGACATACGAGACGGAAAGCGTGCCGTGCGATACAGCGAGCGACAGCTGAGACGGAGCGCCGTCTCAAGGTAGGATAATTCAGTATTATTCATGTAACAATATATTTTGGCGTTATCGTTTCCCCTTTACATTCCTCGCACTCTTTCATTCAACCCCAATCACCTTCCCGATCCTGGTAAGTATAGTCAAGGCGTGCTTTAGCACCTTAATAGAGCAGCGAACCCTGTAAATCACCCTAACCGCTCGGGGCGATTTACAAAAGTCCCTTCAGGACGTAACAACAACTACATAATATTCCAAGATATGTAAGAAACAAGTAAGATCACAGAAATTAATTAGAGAACTACATCATAAGGCATTACTTCTTCAGTAATGTTGCGTAATATTCTTGTATTTTAGGTGTTTCATACCTAAGATTAGCGCTAGGCTGTTTAATCATGTGTAGTGTCTCTAAAAGAATTCTCCGATTTAAATTCATTTCTTTATCTACAACTTTAGTATTATCAAAGTCAAACCTATGATCGTACTCCAATGAATGTTTCGTTAAAGCAGTATGTTGTAAGGGAGATAAGAAGATATTTCTTTTGTGTTCATAAATACGCCTTTCAAGATATCTGGAGGTTTGACCAATATAAACCTGATTACAGCCCGTGCAAGGAATTGAGTATACAATGTTTGAAGCTTTTGACAAAGGTATTTTATCCTTGATTAAAGGGAACAAGTGCTTAGCATAAAGCGGTATTTTAAAAATAGTGTGTATTCCGACTTTTCTGAATATTCTTCTTATATCGTTCGAGATGTTATTACAAAATGGTAAAACGACTGTGTTTTCCAACTGATGGAACCTATTTCTTTGTTTCTTTCCTCTTTCCGTTTTTCCTCCAATAATGGATGGTACACTTCAAAAGTACGTTCTTTAATAATTGCAGAGACCATATCTATAGGATATCCATTACGTTTCAACATGTTTTTCAAAAGAAGCAAATTAGCTGGTCGAAATTCCGGATCAGAAAGCAAAATAGCACGATCTATTAATCCTTTAATGAAACCTATTTTATGTTGCATGGGATGAGCAGAAAAGAAATTGATATATCTGCCTGACCAACTCGGTTTATGGTTGGTCAGGCAGATATATCAATTTCTTTTCTGCTCATCCCATGCAACATAAAGTAGGTTTCATTAAAGGATTAATAGATCGTGCTATTTTGCTTTCTGATCCGGAATTTCGACCAGCTAATTTGCTTCTTTTGAAAAACATGTTGAAACGTAATGGATATCCTATAGATATGGTTTCTGCAATTATTAAAGAACGTACTTTTGAAGTGTACCATCCATTATTGGTGGAAAAACGGAAAGAGGAAAGAAACAAAGAACTAGGTTCCATCAGTTGGAAAAACACAGTCGTTTTACCATTTTATAATTACATCTCGAACGATATAAGAACCCTGATAACCATCTGACGCCAATCTGCCATCAGATTGGCAGCAGGGTCTGCCGTGAGAGCGCAGAGCCTGACGTCAGATCCGTAGTCATCTGTGTCCGCATTAGGCTGCGGTCTGAGGTACAGAGCCTGACATCAGGGCCTGACGTCAGATGAGCAGCAGATTCGCATCAGATCCTGCCGTTCGCCTGACACGTATAACAGCGCCATCTGAGGGTCAGAATTGGCAAACAATTCCCTACGCGTGACGTCACATGGCCGTCCCTACACACCAACACAAATGTAGCGTTATTGCTGTAGGTGTATCCCTACTCCCACATAATCAGCTAGTAGATTCCACAGTTTATTAAATAATTAATTCTACTTATTTCAAAAAGGATTTATTCTTTATTTAATAATATACAGGATTAGTGATTACAATTGTTACAAAATAATATAAATAGCGCATATAAATTCGAGGAAGAACATTCAATATTTACATTTATAAATCCATATACAATACGTCCCGTAACCAGTCGTACCTATTAGGTGCGATATCAGAAAATTTCCTTTATTTTCGACTTCTTTTTGCTGTAGAATCACCACATTCCGTATTGTGTTAGCGCTGAAAACAAATAGAACCTTAGTATAAAATTAAACGTAACGTATGAATAAACAGGATACGTGCGATACTTACTTCAGCTCCATCTCCGCACAGCACACACCCCAGGCGATCATGCATGCTCCTGCGAACATTAACATTTATAATAAAACATGTGTTTAATTATTATCTACTAAACAAGACGCTAAACATTCGCACTTCGTGCATAACCATACTTTTCTGTCTTGCAGATAATGTGAAACTCGATTTTCGTGACGTAGATAATAGGAAATTATTCAATTGCATAATTACGTTTGCCTTCTGGATACGTCGAGATGATTTGTCTGGATATTGATGGATGAAATTACTTGGAATATTCTTCAATTTTGCCAGCACTGACAGTCACTGACTGCCACTGCCAGTGACTGCCACCTCGAAAACGAACGCAAACTGGACGTAGAGTCTTGACCAACGCTCTTGAATCGACGCTCGGATTGGCTGCGCCATAGTGCCGAAACTCGTGATTGGTCAAGACTCTATGTCGAATTTGCATTCATTTTCGAGGTATAAGATGACAGTCACTGGCAGTGGCAATCAGTGCCGGCAAAATCGAAGAATATTCCAAGTAATTTCATCCATCAATATCCAGACAAATCATCTCGACGTATCCACAAGGCAAACGTAATTATGCAATTGAATAATTTCCAATTATCTACGTCGCGAAAATCGAGTTTCACATTATCTGCAAGACAGAAAAGTATGGTTATGCACGAAGTGCGAATGTTTAGCGTCTTGTTTAGTAGATAATATTTAAACACATGTTTTATTATAAATGTTAATGTTCGCAGGAGCATGCATGATCGCCTGGGGTGTGTGCTGTGCGGAGATGGAGCTGAAGTAAGTATCGCATGTATCCTGTTTATTCATACGTTACGTTTAATTTTATACTAAGGTTCTATTTGTTTTCAGCGCTAACACAATACGGAATGTGGTGATTCTACAGCAAAAAGAAGTCGAAAATAAAGGAAATTTTCTGATATCGCACCTAATAGGTACGACTGGTTACGGGACGTATTGTATATGGATTTATAAATGTAAATATTGAATGTTCTTCCTCGAATTTATATGCGCTATTTATATTATTTTGTAACAATTGTAATCACCAATCCTGTATATTATTAAATAAAGAATAAATCCTTTTTGAAATAAGTAGAATTAATTATTTAATAAACTGTGGAATCTACTAGCTGATTATGTGGGAGTAGGGATACACCTACAGCAATAACGCTACATTTGTGTTGGTGTGTAGGGACGGCCATGTGACGTCACGCGTAGGGAATTGTTTGCCAATTCTGACCCTCAGATGGCGCTGTTATACGTGTCAGGCGAACGGCAGGATCTGATGCGAATCTGCTGCTCATCTGACGTCAGGCCCTGATGTCAGGCTCTGTACCTCAGACCGCAGCCTAATGCGGACTCAGATGACTACGGATCTGACGTCAGGCTCTGCGCCCCAGATCTGGTTATCAGGGATGAATATTCAGAAAAGTCGGAATACACACTATTTTTAAAATACCGCTTTATGCTAAGCACTTGTTCCCTTTAATCAAGGATAAAATACCTTTGTCAAAAGCTTCAAACATTGTATACTCAATTCCTTGCATGGGCTGTAATCAGGTTTATATTGGTCAAACCTCCAGATATCTTGAAAGGCGTATTTATGAACACAAAAGAAATATCTTCTTATCTCCCTTACAACATACTGCTTTAACGAAACATTCATTGGAGTACGATCATAGGTTTGACTTTGATAATACTAAAGTTGTAGATAAAGAAATGAATTTAAATCGGAGAATTCTTTTAGAGACACTACACATGATTAAACAGCCTAGCGTTAATCTTAGGTATGAAACACCTAAAATACAAGAATATTACGCAACATTACTGAAGAAGTAATGCCTTATGATGTAGTTCTCTAATTAATTTCTGTGATCTTACTTGTTTCTTACATATCTTGGAATATTATGTAGTTGTTTTGTTGCTCTCGAACTCCTATAAATGTTCATAAGATATGACATATGAGCAAGAATGTTTGGTTTTCCTCTTAAACAGTACTGTTTGGAAATTTGAATTTATATGATTATAATGCTCAACGGTTCGTTCTGGCCATATCTCTTTTCACCTTCTGGATGTTTTGGGGTTGCCTACTATTTACCTCAGTCTTCTTCCAACCGACTCGCGTGTCGCACGTTCGTTTTCGAGCGTTACGACTTATTATTTTCAATAGCTCTCGCAGTATTCGTTTCTTTATATTGAATCTTTCCTTGATAATGGTCTAAATTAAGACCGAAACGTTGGTCTTCGGGAATGCATTAGTTCCCAAAGCCGCCACTCTCACTCTCGGCGCAGCACCGCACGGACTCAGCTCAGAATCACAGATCGACGGTCGATCCGCCAATCGAAGACGCTGAGTGACAGTCGATCACCAATCATCTGCGCTCCTCAACCGACGATCATCCAATCAGCGCATCGCGTGAAACGGTTTCGGCCGGTTGTGGAATACGCGTAGCAAATCACAGTTCAACATAGCTGTGGCTCAACCAATCAGATTTCCCCACGTCGGTCGATCGTCGAGAATGTTCGAGACGACCCGTACCGGAAGTCTGATTGTCCAACGTGCATCAATCTTGTTCACGCTGTATGTAGAGTTAGACGTGTTCGCGTACGATCTCGATCTATCCTCTCATCTCGTAAACTGTTCAGCGCTCAGTGCATTCAATTGCTTTTTCCAATCTCATCCTGTGTCAACGGACAATCATTTTGCTCAATTGCGTTTACGGTGTAATAGTCGTGTGTGAAGTGCTCGCGAAGAACCGCGTTCACGTGTGCTCACCACGTGTGCACAGACTCATTGCACTCTACGAGTGTTCGAGTGAGAAAAGGAGGCTCAAGGCTCATCATTTTAATAAAGTGACAAATTACTCATTGCACAAGCCGTGTGACTGCATTCACCCTTCTCACTGTCGTCCTAACCTCACTTTCAACCAGTACGCTCACCCACCTTATTCTCAAACAGTTGGAAATTTATATAAATATTGAATTAATTGCAAAATAGCTTGATTGTTAATGTTTTAAAGTGACCGAACCAGTGCGCCGAAATCATATCTGGTAGATTTCAATGTATTATACCGAAAGTTTTTTATTAATATCTCAGAAACTAACAAATACCCGAAGCTAAAATTTTATATTAGAGGTTCTCCCGATGATACCCTCAAAATTTGTTCATTATGGTGGTTAGGTCATACCATAGTATAACCAAAATTTTATCACGAATACAATGGATTACGCCTACACGCCTCGGAACACTTGATACGAGTGTCTCCCTAATTCGCTACGCGCGGTTCATATGGTACGCGCCTGCGGTGGCTGGATCACTGGGGACGTCGCGGTGGTCAAGACGCGCGGCGCGCGAAAGAGGGCATTCCTTCCGAAAATCGGCCGAAAAGCGCAGTTAATTTCCAAACGTGGACTGAATCATGCTTCTAGCGCGAATAAAGTAATGTAATATATTTAGCAGTGTTATTGGTTAAGTAATGAAATGTGTTTTTATAATATATATATATATATATATATATATATATATATGTATAAACGATATTACGAAGTCAAAGATGAATAATAGGGTGGAGTGAAAAAAAACTTTTTTTCGATTATCAAATTCTAATAGTGCGGAAAAGTTGCCTACTTGGCCCAAAAAACATGTAAAAAAATTCAGCTCGATCGGATAATTTCTTCTATGTGCACCAAAATAACTTTCAAAATTTTAGTAAAAAGCTTAAGAAAGTTCAACTTTCTTTAGGTGGTGATTTCTACCTTTTTTTTTATCCAGGACTATATTTGTTGCGCAAATGAAGCAAAGAAACACCCGTGGTTGGTTTCGGAACGACAGGAATGGCCTATCGGCACTGTAAACTATCAAAAACTGCAGCTCTTCGCTATACTTTCTAAAAGTCGTCTGAGTGGTCGTAGACTCCGGTGACTGCCTGGGTTGAGTACTCCTCCTACCTTCACGCATTCCCCCACCATCCGGCCGCGCGCCTGCCTTTGCGGCACGGTGAAATTATGGTATAGTGCCTATCCGAGATATAGTGACATACGTGTGAAGTCCCTCAGCGGGGTCTTAACCGACACCCTGCTGGGTACTGGCCGCTAAACGGGCCCCTCTAATACCTCTTGCAGGACTGTATTTAGAGAAGACCAGGACAAAACCGGGTCCCTAACAGAAAATAAAACAGAAATTTCTGTTAGGGCCCCGGTTTTGTCCTGGACTTCTTTAAATACAGTCCTGCAAGAGGTAGAAGGGGGGCACGTTTAGCGGCCAGTACACAGCAGGGTGTCGGTTAAGACCCCGCTGAGGAACTTCACACGTGAGTCACTATATCTCGGATAGGCACTATACTACTTGCCGTGCCTTGTCAACAGACAAGGTTGATCTTGCGTCGGTAGCCCCCAGAGGTTAGCGCGCAGTCCCCGTCGGCCAGCTCGTCACGGGAGATTGTGCAGTGTGGGCATAAGCTCCGTTTTCTGCTGTAACAATTATTTCCACTGCTTGCCACCAGCACAGCGAAACTCTGCTATTCTTTTTTGTTCCATTGTGCTGTGAAGACATTGCCAGTCTACTGTCCGAGCGTAGTTCACACGCCCTTAAGTATGGCCCACTCAAAATATTCTCTTCGCCAGACTTTTGTCTGTCCCCTCTTTGGCAATCCAAAAGATTTAGGGCTCACTCAACTCCCCACCTATGAGGACGTAGTTTCGGTATTAATTCGGGTGGAAACAGAGAACCGTTCTTTTCAATTATTGTTGAGAGAGTAGCGAACAACGTTATCAGTCTTTATGTAAAGGCATCTATTCCTTCTGTTTCGCATACACGCGTCGTAGAACTAATCACAGTATACCATACAAAAATACAGAAAGGTCATAAAGTACACTTACAAGGCCGGCAGAAGCTCAGCATTACAGAAAAACATTGATTGTTTTAAAGCAACTGGCCACTATTTATTTGACATCATCGCTTGCAAATGCTGCAATTTCCAGTCCTGTTCTTGTCCGAAGGATCGAAAGGTTCCTTAGAAGGAACAGGCTTCTTGACCAGAGAGGGAACCGAGTCGGTCGCATAGGAGGCGTTGACATTCCTGAAACAATAAAACTTATAAACAGAAATAACTGTCATGAGAAAATACAAAATAGATATGTGGGGGTACCTACGTCAGAAGATGAACCTTCCTACTCCGCTAGTCAACAATATTTACTTTGTTTATCTGAATCTGAAATTTCAAAAAGCGGATCAAGCGATTTTGACGACCCTTACTCAGCATCAGCAAAGCCTTCTCAAATGAGAGTGAATTTGAAAGAGACGGCACTTACTAGTCAAAGGTATGGTGTCAGTGAGAAAGCGACAGCGATGATAGCCACTTCAGTGCTTAAAGATGTTGGTCTAATATCTCGAGATGCTCCCGAACTAGATACAGATCAAAGTAAATTAAGGCGAGAAAAGGGTAAGGTTCCGGAAGAGGTGAAACTACAAGCGCAACAACATGCTACCCCACCTAAAGGACTGTACTTTGATGGTCGAAGAGGCGACACACTCACTCAGGTCAAACAAGGAGCAAAGCTTTATTGACGCACTGTAAAAGAGGAGCACATCTCAATAATATGCGAACCTGGATCAAAGTACTTAGGACACGTAGTACCGAAATCGGGGAGTGCACGGGATATTTGCGATAGCATTTACAAATTGGTCTTGAAGGAAACAGATTTGAACGAGCTTGTGTTGGGTGTGATGGCACGGTTGTTAATACGGGAGCAAAAGGTGGTGTAATTAGGTGCCTCGAAAAGAAGCTTGGTCGATTGCTTCATTGGATAATATGCCTTCTTTACTTTAACGAGCTTCAATTTCGGAGTCTCTTCGAGTTTATTGATGAAGGCACATCTGGGCCAAAGTCATTTGCTGGGCCTATAGGTGTTCGAATTAAAAACGAAAGCCTCACAGTAGTTTCCTATAAGGCCATTCAATGCTCCTTACCTGATGTGGGACCTGTAGATCTGAGTAAGGACCAGAAGTATTTGCTGGACATTTCTAAGGCAATTCAATCCGGTAGTTGCCCGCCTGACCTCAGCTGTCGTAACCCAGGTATCCTTAACCACGCTCGCTGGCTGACCTGTGCAAATAAAACACTACGTTTATACATATCCACTGAAAAACCAACAACAAAGCTGAAATATATTTTGACGTACATACTTAAGGTTTATGTCCCGATGTGGTTTGCGATAATATGCAACGGCTCGATTAAAGATGGGGCGAAGCACCTATTCAATGGCATACAACAGTCACGGTACTTACCAAAAAAATACTTACGCGTGGTTGATGTCACAATTGCCCGTAATGCTTTCTTCGCACTCCCGGAAAATGTTATCATCTCCATGATGACGGATAAAAGGCGTGAAGTCCGTCTTCGTTACGCAAAATTTTGCAAGCCCGAGAGTTAGGTGAAAGTGGTGAACAAGTACTCCCTCGCGCACTTCCGGAAATCAACTTCTCCGCAGACGACTATTATAAAATAATCGATTGGTCGTCTGTTCGAATCAAGTCACCTCAAATTCTCAACACAGTAACTAATCAGGAGATATCAGAGAAATTGTGGTGCAACAGCTTGCTTCTAGACTGGGAATTTCTTAAGTATCCCTGCCACACACTAGCAGTCGAACACACGATGAAACTGTCAAGTGTGCGACAGCGATGGTTTTCTTCGGTGTACATTGTTATCCCGTCAATCGATGGCAAATTTTGAAACGAAGAATCAGTTCTCGCTGTAAAGTTTACATACTAATAACAGTTATAACGAGCGCAGTTTCTCGTTCTGGCAAATATAAATATGAAAATACATCACAAATAAACAATACAATTATATAAAAATACAAAAAAAAATATAAAATACAAAAAACAAGAAGCCCGACATACAGCTACCTCCGCGTTCTGGGTTCTGGGTCACTTGTTCCGTTAGGAAAGTGAGCGAAGAGCTGCATTTTTTATGCTTTAAAGCATAAAATCGGTTTCGGTTCTCGAAAGAGTTATGCGAACCGAAATAATCTTGAAACAGTTACGAGCGAAAACGGTTCTGGCCTATATCGGTTTCGGTTTCGGTTCCGGTTCTACAGAACCAATATTATATCGGATCCATAACGGTTATATATCGGTTATACAGTAAACTCTCGCTACGGACTGGGCTCGCCTCAACCATGTGTAAGCGCCTTTTAAATTATGATTAAATAATAAATCTGTGAAGAATAAATTGATTCTCAAAAGTTGTTTGAAATATTTTTTTTTAAGTTACGTTTAAGTTAAACCCTTATTAATGTGGCGGTGCCCCCTTAAGTGTCTAAAAATTTAAACAAAGTAAATCTAGAGACGCGGCAGCGTCTCGACGCCAAGTACATGAATCGACACCCTGTATATGTCGACTGTCGCTACCGCTATCATTTACTCGTCGCCCGGCTAATCCAACCTAACCTGAAACTTATTTCATTAATTATCTCATCACGCCTGCAATATTTTCTAAATTTAAAGGCATTTTTCTTATGTAAACCGCATATAAGCTTTCGAATAAGACCAATTTCAATAAAATCGGTCCACGAATGACAGAGATATCATAATATCGTCTCATGGATCAGTCAAAAACGGTAAGATTTTTCTCCATTTCCTGATTCTTCTTGTTCAAGAAATTTTTCGTCAAACATAATACGTATACGCGTTACACGCACATCTTCAGCCAAAAAGAACTAACACATGTTTCGTTCGTCAAACGCTACCTTCACTATGCAATCGACTCCAAATTTTGACACCTTACAGTCAAGTTATAACCTGGCGAGTGTGAAATAAGGTAAGTTGTCAAAATTTGAGATGCCACGTGTTTTTACAAATATGTATCCTTGTACCATTGAATAGCAACCAAAATGTAGTCTCAAACACAAGGTAAGTTGCCGAAACTTGAATTGCGACATGTTTGTATATCATCAATCTGTTTTTTATTTGTAACTAAACTGAGGATTTTATGTATATGTAGACCCATAAAAAACTTCAAAAAAGTAAAAGAAATACGCCAAGTACACGAAAAAGTCGAGGACGGAAAAGAGTATTATCGAATAAATCACAAAAAAATAGAAGATAATAATATAATGTTAAAAATTATCTGAAGTCATTCCCTATGCAACTTATCTTTGTAAGAAGAAGTGAGATCCCCATAAAAATCTTCAAAAAAGTAAAAAAATTACGCCAAGTACATGAAATCAAATAAATCACAAAAAATAGAAGATAATAATAATTACAAAATAAAAAAAAGATGTGTAATCAAAATGAGCTGCAAGTACATAATGGTGCTTTCCAACTACCCTTAAGATGACCCAACTACATGTACACAGCAAAAATGCTGTGTTCATACATTCAATTACTCATATCGTGGACATTTTAATAATATGCAGATAAAATGTAACATCTAGACATTTGCCTAGATGTCCGCGGCCTGGAAGTCAAATACTTGGCGTGGCCAGGAAAGGTCGAGGTGTCGATAAATAAGAACTGTTTAAAAACACAAAATAAAATGTAAGTGTACTCATATTGTCAGAGTTTTAAATTGACAAATTATCTGATGAAAGCTTATGAGGGGAATAGGTATCGGTGTCGATGAATGATCTTAAAATTATTTTAAAACGCAATATAATGAAAATGTACTCATATTGTTAGAGTTTTAAATTTATTAAATTGACAAATTATCTGAAAGTCTGCGAGAGGGAGGGTATGGGTATTGACGATCTGAGAATACCTTGCCTGGCCACGGCAAGTATTTGACTTCCAGGCCGCGGACATCTAAGCAAATGTCTAGATATGAGTAATTGAATGTATGAACACAGCATTTTTGCTGTGTATATGTAGTTGGGTCATCTTAAGGGTAGTTGGAAAGCACCATTATGTACTTGCAGCTCATTTTGATTACACATCTTTTTTTTATTTTGTAATTATTATTATCTTCTATTTTTTGTGATTTATTTGATTGCATGTACTTGGCGTAATTTTTTTACTTTTTTGAAGTTTTTTATGGGGATTGTATATACATACCGAAATTATTGCACAGCAACTTCCAACTACACTGCGTTCCACGTTAGAGCATACTGGTTTCGCGCAGGGATACACTGTTGATTGGTAGTAAACCGGCAGAGAAAGTGCTACGACCAATCGCGAAAGTGCTACGACCAATCGCGTGTGTCAGATCCGTGGGAGCTGCGCAGATCGATCGCAAATCGGTAGGGGCGTCGGTATGCTCTTATATGGAACGCTGTTTATACATCGCATTTTCATGCTGTCATCGCACGTTTCAAAATACTTACGCACAATGTCGCATTTCTTTCGGGCCATAATGTCAATATGTTTTTAAATATCACTACTTAAGGTCGGGTTCAGATATATTGGCCGGTGAGTTCGCTTTCGCGAGCAGCGCGCTAGGAGAAATCAGCCACCACCACCTGACGACCGTGGATTGGCAGTTGAAGTTGCTGGGCCCCCGAAGGGTATGGAGGGGTAACGAGAACGCTGCTCGACTCCGCCTGAACGAAGCCGTGGAGCTGTTGTTTATTCTAACCCAGGCCTGCCCAAGTAGGGGAAAACCACTCCTGAAACACATGTTCTGGTTCTCCCTCCAACGCTGCGCCTTCAGCTAAGGTGGGACGATTCCTACTACCCTCTCTCCGAGGAGACAGTAACGCCGGTATGAAACATGTTGGGCGCTGTAGAGTAATAATTACTGCATCGTTGTATGTAATACATTTTTTAAAATTCTTTTTACGTCATTTTGAAATGCTAGTTTAAATTTTAATTTATCCTACTATTTTTAAATCATTATGAAATTTCCTATAAAAACTTGACATATTTGGTACTTTCACCCTACAGCGCCCCAACATGCTTCCTAGCGGCGTTACTGTCTCCTCGGAGAGAGGGTAGTAGGAATCCTCCCACCTTAGCTGAAGGCGCAGCGTTGGAGGGAGAACCGGAACATGTGTTTCAGGAGTGGTTTTCCACTACTTGGGCAGGCCTTTTTTTTACTTGGAGGAAATCCCCACGGATACCCCCCACCCGCGGGCATTATGTGGGATTATGTGGGGGTTATGTGGGACTCGAACCCACTAAAACCTCCAAGGTGGTCTACCTCGTGTACGGAGTTGCGCGCCTGGGGAGAGGGGATTCGTTCGCTATCCTCCCCCCCTGCGCTTTAAGGGCAACTCCGCACACAGCACCCCCTTCAAGGGGGGCCTTCCCTGGAGGAGTATTGACACCTCCCCCAGCTATAGTCTCCTTTCGCGGCGGCGCGACGGACCACGCGTCCGCGCCGCCTCTTCCGGGGTCGCTGCTACTAGGGCGGGTGGTGCCCCCCCCGCCCTAGTAGCGACCCCGCGATCGAGCTGCTACCCGGCCGCGACGATGTTATGGTCGCGACCGGGCCGGGGCGTAGACGGCCTCACGGGCCGCCCTAGCCGCCGCGCATCCCGAGGGGCCTTTAAGGGGGTAGACACGTCACGTGACCTGGCCGATTTGGCAGGTCGGTATTACAGCAGGTTTTTTCTGCACAGAAATGGTAATACCGATAGATCGCCGATTGCCCGGTAAACGCGAGAGGGAGCTGTTTGCTATTTCCGTATTTTATTCTGAATAAGGAAAGAAATTCTCAGCTGTTGCGTTGTACTTATAAAAATTTAAACGGAAGTCGGCTGGTACTGCAAACATAGAAAATTCATTGTACATTTTAATTACTTGAAATGTGCTTATGCTACAATATTCTACGTTAGCAGTAAGGAATTATAAGTGAAAAGGGAAAATAGATGAGGGGATGTCCCCAGAAAATGAAGTTTGTTAGGTTAGACATTTTTTTACTTGCAAAGCACCGAAACAGAACATGAAATACACTTATTACACGTCCTATGCAGAAAGAAGCAGTTATGAACAAACATTATATATAAAATTGTAAGGAATCGATTGACGTCACTGTTGCAAAGATCTGATTAGAAATTGCAGAACATCAGATTCGTCACTGCTTAGCGTGCAACATTGTATAGTCCCGCTGGTTTCGAGCGTCGAAGCCCACGAAACTCAGCGAGACACATGATTGTTGGCGAGCATCGCGTTTGACGACTCTAGTTAGAGAATCACCCCGTATAAATGCTAAGAAACGATAGTGTGAAGAGGCGTGCGTTTCAACAGCACATTGACAATATCGTAGATTCTAGGGCCTAGAATATTAGCTCCGTATTACGATGTTCTTCACCAGAGCACTGCATTACTGATGAAAATGATGCCAAACATGGAGCAATTCGGTCTATTTTTAGTGAACGTAGTGTGTGTGTCCTAATCATGTATTCATAAGAAAAAATAGACCGAATTGCTTCGCGTCTCGACTCATTTTCGTGGACATAAACTCACGAATCCATCGGTGGTAACACTCTTATCAAGGTGTAGTGAGAAATATGAACAATTTCATATTCAGTACTGGATGACTCAAGTCGCCGTCGACCGAGGGCCCTAATAAATGTGCATTTATTTGAGAAACCAAAGCCGTGTCACTCGTGACACCTACTCGCGAACAGATACATATATGTATGTACGAGAAGAAGTAATGCAATTTCCCGATGACTTGAAGCAACATTTCAATAGGTAAATGCATGAAACTCTGGGATCAGGAATTCCCAACCAAGTGATGCATATGTAAGAACTGGCGAAATTCAACAATAGTTTGTCGTCTAAATTTTACAATTAAAGTATTTATTTGACGCGAATATACATATGTAAAGTTTGTCAGCAAAGTCTTTCTCGATTTGAGTTCTATAGAAGGCTGACTTTCCTTCGCCATGCAAAGTCCTCTCTTGTCCTTCACACTAGCAATCATGCAACTCGCTGAGTTTCGTGGGTTTCGACGCTCGAATCCAGCGGGGCCATACAATGTTACGCACTAAGCAGTGACAAATCTTCAGTTCTGCATTTCTAATCAGATCTTTGCGAAAGTGACGTGAATCGATTCGTCGTGTTTTCTCGATCAAATTGGCCCCAAAAATGATATTATTCGGACCATAATTAAGGAAATTACGTGAAATTTGTTTGCAGAATTGGAAGCCCGTTTCGTTAAAAATAGTCTGATTTAAATTATTTTCTGTCAATTTAATCGGGAGAATGCCAGGAATCCATTTGTGTCACTTTCATATTGATACGATGAAAAAAAAAACAAATTCTGTTTCTATATAATCGATGACACATCGCTGAGCAACGGCGATCTCGTGCGGCTCGGGCCACAAAGGTTCTCGTCAGTTATTCGAGCATCTAAGATCGTTACGGGCTCTGTTTGGTGTACACGGTACGGACTTTTCGCTATCCCCACCACTTCTGTCTCACTCTTGTCCGGCGAAGGCGAGAGCGAGATGGAAAGAGAGCGAGCGAAGGCACTGAAAGCGAGCGAGGACAGTACGAGACAGACGACGCGTTGATATTTTGTCTCGCTCCGTCTTTCGGACGCCTGACACTCCGTCCTTTGTATGCGCGACGGGCGTGCACGATGGTCGCAAGTGCTTACGGTGAGCACGGGAACCGCTTCGCAAAAACTTGACGCAGGCCCGGCATAAGTCTTTTTTGCGCCCTAAGCGAACTTGTCAAATTGCGCCCTTTATTATATTACATTTATTTGAGATTATTTATGACTTTACTCTGCAAAATTAGGCAACTGCTAGGGCGTAAGGTTGACAAGAAATGCAAAATGGCCTTTTCATTGTTGGCATTGTTGAAAATAAATTTTTAAATGAAATACTACAAATTATACTACAACGGTTTTAAACTACGAGTAGAGTAAGGTCATGAAGAAGCTCAATTAATGTATTATAATAAATGGCGGAATTTGTCAAGCTCGCTTATGGCGCAAAAAAGACTCGTGCCGTGCCTGGCTATCTGATCGTGGCGCGGATGCATCGAACAGTCACGATTCCATCTGAGCACTCGCGCCCGTCGCGTATACTCCCACCATAGGTACCGCGTAGCTGCCTCGGTGCTCCTGTTTGCAACGTTTTCTGACTCGCTCTCGTTCCATCTCACTCTCGCCTTCGCAGAACAAGAGTGAGCCAGAAGTGGAGGGGATAGCGCCAAGCTTCTGTTGTGTATAGGTAGTGATGGGACTCCGGAGTCGGTTCCCAGCGCTTCGAATCGGTCTTGAATGTCAGGCGACTACTTCGAAGCGCTTCGAACATGATTCGAAGCTGAAAAGTCTTGAAAAGTCTTGGTCGGCTTCGAAGTCTTGATGGGCTTCGAAGTCTCGAATCTCTTGGCTCGAAACCTCGGTAGGTACCCCGTGGCGAGGACAAATTTTATGGCTTTCGATCCTCGAAGGGGTTTAAATACCATTAAAAAGTGAGAAATGTCTAGGATTTCCGAATTTCTCATCAGATCTTTGCGAAAACGACGCCAATCGATTCCTTATGTTTCGCCGATGAAACTAACACCAAGAACAACGTAATTAGGACCATAATGAAGGAAATTCCATGAAAAATCGAATTATACTATTTGAAGCTGCCTTCGTTAAAATAGTCCGATTTACATGAAATTTGATATGATTTTCATCGGAAAAACATAAGGAATCCATCGGTGTCACTTCCATATCGATACGATAAAGAATAAAGAATTTCTTAATATGCTGAAATGAATACTTCACATTTCCACCCTCGACAGCGGGGCGTCGACCTGGAATCGCTGCGGATCGCAGCTTGCGGTTGGCCGAAGATTCATACATGTTTCCGAAATAAAATAATTCTTTATTCTTTATCGTATGGATATGGAAGTGACATCGATGGATTCCTTATGTTTTTCCGATGAAAATCATATCAAATTTCATGTAAATCGGACGATTTTTAACGAAGGCAGCTCCAAATGATATAATTCGATTTTTCATGGAATTTACTTCATTATAGTCCGAATTACGGCGTTCTTGGTGTTAGTTTCATCGGCGAAACATAAGGAATCGATTGGCGTCGTTTTCGCAAAGATGTGATGAGAAATTCGGAAATCCTAGACATTTCTCACTTTTTAATGGTATTCAAACCCCTTCGAGGGTTGAAAGCCATAAAATTTGTCCTCGCCACGGGGTACCTACCGAGGTTCGAACCAACAGTTTCGAGACTTCGAAGTCGATCACTACTTCGAATCCGTTCAGACTTCGAAGCCGACCAAGACTTTTCAAGAGCTTCGAATCATGTTCGAAGCGCTTCGAAGTTTTCGTCATATATATAGATTCGAAGCGCTTCGAAGCGCTTCAGATCCCATCACTATATATAGGCCAAACCGAGCTGCAGCGTAGAAATACACACATCAGAAT
Source organism: Andrena bucephala (assembly GCA_947577245.1). Classification (NCBI taxonomy): domain Eukaryota; kingdom Metazoa; phylum Arthropoda; class Insecta; order Hymenoptera; family Andrenidae; genus Andrena; species Andrena bucephala. The sequence goes on from OX387716.1 coordinate 73,722,757, forward strand.
AGGTGTGCCTTAGCTCCGAAAAAATTCAGGAGCTTTATTGGTCAGAACATTGATTCTTTCTCGATAGCTTCATCTCGTATTAGTCATGACAGCCACACGGCTACGTTCAGACGGAGCCGCGCAGCATTCCCGTTACCCCACCATACCCTTGGGTGGCCGCGTAACTCCAACAGACAAATCCACGATCGTCAGATAGTGGTCGCTGATTTCTCCTCGATCGCTGTTCGCGAAAAAGAATCGACCGACCAATATATCTGAATACGACCTTAGGATAAAGATATAATGAAAGATGAAAAATTATTCGAAGCTCAAGATGAAACGCTTTCGAATAAACAAAGGAAACTAATAAATACCCGGAGCTAAATAAAATTTTAGATTTAGGGTACACACACCCTACCCCAAACATCGTGTCGATTGGCCACTGGGGCCATTCGGAAGTATATTCTTTTATTTAAATAATGCCCATCTCTGCATAGGACCGTAAAGAATTACAAAAAAAATCAGGGAGTCAACTGTTGACTGATTTAGAGACTTTTCCTTGTTGTATGTTATATGCAATAGTCGGAAGAATAATAATAAGAGCAATAATTGCATATAATTGGTGTAACTTCCACATTCTGAAAATATGATATCAGTAAATCAATATTTCCAGTATTAGTAAAAAAGTTCCAATCTCTTTTTTTATTTTAAATAATGTGGCCATATAATTATAACATAAATTCGACAGCGGTTTCAAGTGATGTATGTGTTACAATAAAAGCGTTAATTTACTAAATGTACACAGTTCCCAGCAGTTATATGCCTAAAATGCATATAACCTAACCTACAATCGTCCGAAAATTCATACATTGACTGCATCACGCTTTTACTGTGGCTTGTGTATCCAGCTAACGCTTCAGTTTTGCTATGACTCCACGTTGGCAGTCCTCCCGAGTAGGCGCCATCTCGTGTCTACTAGCTCAACTAAATTTGTCACGTGACTTGCTCTGTATTATCGCCAATATGGCGGAACTCGTAATTGGGAATGCAATTACGGGAATACGCTTTTCGTCCTTATATGAGCAGATTTTGAGCTGGGTGAGGTCTCATTCGAAAGAGGAAAGTTCAGTGCAGCGCGCTCTGGTCATCGTTTGAGTCACAAGACTCTTTTAGTGACCTAAAAATACGTTGGTTCATGCGGGTGTATTTTGTCGATTTTTGCTGTACTTTGAACACTCATATTATTAGATATCAACACAATCTCGTCGAACCATGACCAGAGCGCGCTGCACTGAACCTTTCTCTTTCGAATGAGACCTCGCCCAGCCCAAAATTCGCTCATATAAGGACGAAAAGCGTATTCTACTAAACCCATGTTTCGGGCCAGATTGTGTCGGTATACAGCGCGCTGCATTACCCGTGTCTACCCCCTTAAGGCGGTCGGGAGTAATTCTCCGACGGCCACCTCGGGCGGGCGGCTGGCGATGTGCGCCTACAGTTTATGCCCCGGAGCTCGATCGCACTATCGGGAGCGGCGTGATATCGCCGCTCCCCGAGAGGGGGCCTAGTTCGTGGTCCCCCCCCCCCCCCCCCCGCACTTGGGCAAGCCTGTTCTAACCCATCGCGCGACGACCAGGCGTAACCCGAGAGAGAGAGTGAGAACGTAGAGAAAAGGAGCACCGAGACAGGCAAGCGGTGTGGTGGGAAAATACCCCTCACGAAACTTACCGGCCAATATATCTGAACCCGACCTTAGTAACTACTATACACTACGACTAATATTAATTTGACATATAATTTAAAGTATTGCTAACACTAACAGCAATAACTTTCCTATTATGTACAAACTTACTACTAATTTTATATTACTTATGAAAATTATTAACTATTTTTTTTTCCTTTTTATAAAGACAGTGACTCGACAACGACAACGTGTCTTGCTGCGAAATATAATACTTTTTGTATTAAATTCAACGTGCTCGTCACTAGCTCAGGAATACAAGTGACTCTGGCCCATTTGGTTTTAAACCATCCGACCCAGAGAATCGCTCTTCGCGTTTGTTTGTAAGACCCTTCATCGCTGAGCCTTTCTATCTAGAATCTCTCTCTGTTCAATATTTAATTTTACAGATGATGTCTTTCATTTCGGCTTCTCCTGCATTGATGGAGTTTTGAAAAGGGAGACACCAGATAGAGAGGCCCAGCGATTAAAAGACTTATAAACAAATCGAATTTCCATTAAAAAAAGGTGACATTGATCGAAAATATTTTGGAACGTGCTACGCATAAGGGAAATGGCCCAGTGTTGAAACAGTTAAGGAAGCAGTTGGGATAATTGCAATTTCTTTTATATTCAAATAGTATAAAATTATAACTAAATATAATTATTCGAAAGCGTAAAATTTCTATTTTCAGATGACGTAACAAGAATCTACATTTGTTAAAGAAAAAGTTTTAAATTAATTAAAACATGAAACTGTTCATATGCTCCAGTAGTTAAATGAAATTCATAGCGTGTCCCAGTCATTAATTATCCGTGTCCCAATTATTGAATATATATTTAATTGAACTATTTCTATGAGTTAATGAAAATAAATCAATATGGTAATATTTTGAGGTAATAAAAACATTTTATTTATAATAAATTTGTGTTAAATCTTCGCCATGAAAAAATGATTAAAAGTATATTATACAATGTTAGGTTATGTTAATATTATGACGATTTTAAGATTAATTATCCTAATAATTCTTAAACAGTATTATATTTTTGTCTAGTTATTATTAACGTAAATATATATGGCATACAAAAAATACTTACTTTGGCACAATAAATGTTAATTTTAAAACTTCACTGAATATTGGCGTCTGTACCAGTGTTTAAATAACCATTAAACACGCATTTAATAACTGGCCGTGCCATGCTATCGTGTACTAGTGGATAAACGCAACAATTTCAATATTACAAACAAAAAAATAATGAGAGATCCAATAATTTCCAATTCTTCAATATATAATAAATCCAAAACAACTGTACTATTTAAAAAATTATAAAATAATAATTAATTACAATTTTAACAAACATATTTTCTCGCTTGCTTGAGTCCATTAGGTAAGAAGCGAGATTGAAACTGTTGAAGCTTTACTTTATTTTTGCATGATATAACCATTCAGTTATGTAAGCTTATAATTGTATCTGTATAAAGCTAATACATTTTGTAATTATATTTCGAACAGTTTAAACGTTGCAAATTAGTAAAACTGTTATTATTAATAAAGTTTTTTCCCAAGTTTTAATTATTGGGCCTTGTTTAAGTACTGTGCCATTTACCTTACCCGATGTGTAACCGATAGGATACATTACTGTTATAAAACCGATGTATAACCGTTACGGAACCGATATAATATCGGTTCTGCAGAACCGTAACCGAAATCGATATAGCCAAAAATTTCGATTCATTATAGCAGTTATTCAGAATATCGGTTCTGAATAACTGGTTTCAGTTAGAACCGATATATAACAGTTGGAACCAGTTATTTTCGGAACCGTTTCAACCCCTGCTTTAACCCTTAGGCTGCCGCTATTTTTTCGTAAAAATAGGGGTCCTTTTTTCCAAAAATTGTTATGTATGAGTAGTCAATAGGTCCCATAGAGTCGAGGGGGTAGAACCGTGCCGATATAGTGGCTAAAGCGGCAGCCTAAGGGTTAAAGTGCCGATTGGCCAGGCCTGTCCAGGGATTTGCTCGCACGAGCAGCCGCGAGTTGCTCTCCGCTCTCGGAGGCACCGAGCCAGGTCCAAGAGCGACAAGTCTTCTTGGTGGGGGAATCTGGGAACGCCACTATCCCCACTCTTTTACGGCTGCCGCTCTTGCCGTCGGTCTTGCCTTCGCTCACAACCACCGGCGGCTGCTCTCCGGAGGCAAGAGCAAAAGTTGGACAGGCCTGCGATAGGCCATTCCTGTCGTTCCGAAATCAGCCACGGGTGTTTCTTTGCTTCATTTACGCAACAAATATAGCCCTGGGTTAAAAAGGAGAATCCACCAACAGAAGGATGTTGAACTTTCTTAAGTTTTTTACTAAAATTTTGAAAGTTAAGGCCTTTGGTGCACATAGAAGAAATTATCCGATCGAGCGGAAATTTTTTACACGTTTTATTGGGCCAAGTAGGCAAATTTTTCGCACTATTAGAATTTGATAATAGAAAGAAAAAATTTCACTCCACCCTAATGAATATAAAGTTATAACTTTGTTTATTTACACAAAATAGTTTGTCCTTTAATTTTATTTTATTTGCTACGTATAACTACCCATGCAGCACACTTCGTGGCGGCAACGTTGCAGGATCGTTGCAGTAACCTTGCAGTGTTGCATTGTTACATTGCAATGTCGATATAACATTGCTGCGACATTGCCGTGCAACATTGCACAGGGCGGACATAGAACTATTGCTGCATAGTTGCATCAATGTTGCGTTGCAATATTGCGCGGCAACGTTTCTGCAATATTTCTGCAACGTTACGGCAACATTTGGCAACGTTTCCACAATTTTGATGCAACGTTGCGCCAGTATTGCGGCAACGTTCCTGCAATGTTGCCGCAACTTTCCTGTAATGTTGCTGCAATGATCCTGTTACGCAATATTACGCAACGTTGCTTAACCTAAAATATTTCAACCTAAAATATTTCCGTTGTTTTTAATATTACGAGAAAATGTCAAAGGAAAAAATGTTTGCTTCAAGGAGACAATTATTCTGACGGAGACGATTTTTTTCTCAAGGTTATATTTCCCAAAATTTCAAATTCATCAATTTTTTTTAATGGGATGACGTATTTTCATTACTGTAACGTTATAGCCAATAATAATACAAATTCAACCATATATAATATGTTGTCCTTTTTGTCTAGCAATAATTTTTTTCCTGAGACATTTTCTCGTATCATTAAAAATAATGGAGATATTTTAAGCTTAAATGTTACGTGACTCACCCTGTATACACTCCTCACATTAATTAGAGGATCATCTCAAGGAGCCCGACAAATAAGGGCAAGTTTACATGGTCATAACGCCGGTAAAAATAGTCGTATCGATATTTTGAAAATATTGTTTGAAAGCGTAAAATCTCTACTTTCAGCTGTTTTTTTTTTTAAATTTAAGGTGCATTGGTTTTGGGTAAAGTTATAGCAATATAAAGAGCACTTGGTCAATTTTAAAAAAATTTCTTCAACTTTGCGATGTTCCACGGCGTGCATGATTTTTTTTACACGTACTCCATTTACACCACTCGAAAGCGACCACTTTCCTGTCTAAAATGAGAGTAATACATTTCTTGTGCGATTTGTTTTGGCCAAGTTATTCAACTTTGTAGTAAGAACCGTTTTTTTTACTTTAGTTGCTTCTAGCAAGCGAACGAATCATCGTAGAGCGTTCATGAAAAGGGCAATAGAAAGATCAGTCTTTTCTCTTTAAGACGCATCTTCGGCTTTTTCAATTCGGTTAAAATTTCGATCTCTGATGTCCTTTCCAAAATATGCTTAAAAATTGCACAAATTCAGTTTTCTCTTCAGCTCGCTGTATTTCCATGAGGGATAACCGGAATATCATTATCTTAAGCTCATTTTAAAGCGGAGAGTCTGCCGATTCTTTTGAGCTCCACCGGAACCCGCTGCGATAATTTCTTACCTGTGGCCTTTAAGTTTGAAGTTACCGTTTTGGAAAACCTTACGCGGTGCCTTCAGCGGCTGCGTGGCTGCCGCATCGCCGGCATTGGCACCACCGATGGCATATCGCGTGGAGTATGTGTTATATGTGTGTGCACACACAGGAACCTTCGGTAGCGTCGGCGTAACTCGGCTCGCTTTCGGCTGCTATCGTCACTTATGTCGACCGGTGGGGATACGATCAAGAGCGCTCACTTCCGCGGGGACGACCAACAGTGCGACACATTTTGTAGCCTTATTTTCCGAAACGGTAACATCAAACTTAAAGGCCACGGATAAGAAATTATTGTAGTAGGTTCCGGTGGAGCTCAAAAGAATCGGCAGACTCTCTGCTTTAAAATGAGCTTAAGACAATGATATTCTGGTTATCCCTCGTGGAGATACAGCGAGTTGAAGAGAAAATTGAATTTGTGCCATTTTTAAGCATATTTTGGAATGGATATCTGAGACCGAAATTTTAACCGAATCGAAAAAGTCGAAGATGCATCTTAAAGAGAAAAGATTGATCTTTCTATTGCCTTTTTCATGAACGTTCTACGATGATTCGTTCGCTTGCTAGAAGCAACTATAGTAAAAAAAACGGTTTTTACTTCAAAGTTGAATAACTTGGCCAAAAAAAATCGCACAAGAAATTTATTTCTCTCTTTTTAGACAGGAAAATGGTCGCTTTCGAGTGGTGTAAATGGAATATGTGTAAAAAATTTCATGCACGCCGTGGAACATCGCAAAAATGAAGAAATTTTTTTAAAATTGACCAAGTGCTCTTTATATTGCTATAATTTTACCCAAAAGCAATGCATCTAAAATTTAAAAAAAAACAGCTGAAAGTAGAGATTCCACGCTTTCAAACAATATTTTCAAAATATCGATACGACTATTTTTACCGGCGTTATGACCATGTAAACTTGCCCTTATTTGTCGGGCTTCTAGAGGTGATCCTCTAATTAATGTGAGGAGTGTATTTTAATGTGTAGACTGACACAGGGTGGAAGTTGTAGCACATACCTATAGTATCATAAAACCCTAATGGGGTTTGTCAAAATGAGCTTTCGTTTTTGATTAATTTTTGTGTAAAGTTTTGCACGGTAGGATTATAAGTTCGCATACGTTAGTAGTCTTATCAATCAGTAGTTGTAGCTGCGGCGGTAAAGTGTTCGCCTACGACGCTACAGGTTGCCGGTTCGAATCCTCCCTTTGGGGGAAAAAAATTTTCTGTGAGAAAAAGTAAATACGGGCTTTGTACTTCTATGATTCTGCACACATTCAATATCGTCGCGTCCGTCACGGACGTTATTTACCTACATTTTTGGCCCCACTGCCCGAAACGTTGCAGGAAGCGGACATAGCAATATTGCGACAACGTTGCAGTGCAACATTTCAATCTTGCACTGCAACAATCCTGCAACTTTGCTGCAACGAGAGTGTGATGTATGGATACATACGCTAAAGCCGGGTCCAGACCTGAATGCGTATACGCTGAGCAGGCTGAGCGCGCACGAATGACGCATGCGGAGGGGTCGAAAGTGCCATTGTGTCTTTCTTCACCAACTTCTGTACTTAGCTTAGCCCACTCCGCAGTCGTAAAGATGGTGTGATACATAGTTAGCTAAATAAACATACAGCTCAACCCTCCGAGTCATCCTGTTTACCAATACAGGGTGATTGTCCACCGACGCCTGTCAAAGAGTTGCCACCTGGTACCCCGTGGCTAGGACAACCCCCTGCAGTGCCTCACCAAATTTTATGGGTTTCGATCATTCAAACGATCATTTTAACACAACAGCGAGTCGGCCTGGCTGTATGAATTGAAGGGTCGGATGCAATAAGGGGACTAGCGCTCGAAAATGGGAAAAATTATTGTCCAAACGCTAAGAAAGAGTGAAAAATTAAATTTTATTAAACTGAATTTTAAAAAATATAGTGTTGTAAAGCTCCGTCTTTCGGGCGCCGTGACACTCCGTCCTTTGCGTGCGCGACGGGCGTGCGCGATGGTCGCAAGCACATACGGTGAGCACGGGATCCGCTCCGCTTTTAAAAAATATAGTGTTGTAAAGCTCGTCACGACACACACTTTTTCTATTTACAGTTTGTTTATCCAATCATTACTATTTGAGCTAAAAATTATACACAAAAAAAATTTCATCGTCCAAAATCATTATTTGTTTAAACATAAATTGAGATAACTTGAGTAAATATTAAGGGATCATGATGAAACTTAAAACATAACTTCAGAAAACTCTAGCGAAGCCGTAAAATGTATGCACAAAACCCTTATTTTAAAAAATGTAATAATATTTTGTTTGAGATTGTCTGCGGTGAGCACGCCGGTTGAGAGTGAGGTTAGGACCGACGGTGAAAAGCCACAGTTTATGAGAAAATCACAAGTCACTTTATTTAAAAGACTCGATGAGCCGATGAGTATGATCATACACTGAGTAATGTGAGAATGAGAAATGCACTCAAGCAACGCAATGCCACCGCGCGGATGCACCACGTGGCTGCCTTGCAATTAGCTTAATTGCAAGGGCGTGAGTGTCCCACTGAAATGAGTACTGTTCGCTGAACAGACAATGAGAGTGAGTTTACCGATAGTCGAAGGTGAGAAAAGCACAAAGTGTGGCACAGAAAAGTAAACTGCACGCAACACGTCCTTCTATGCACGCACGGAGAACAAGAGAGATTCTACGATAGATGATAATTTCCGTTACCGGCGTCGTCTCGAACAGTCTCGAAGATCGACGGACGTGGGAAAATCTGATTGTTGATCGATAAATGTGATGAGAAGTAATTAGTTGATACGTATTCTTGAACCGACTGGAACAGCGTCAAGCGTTGCGCTGATTGGATGATCGACGGTTGCGGAGCGTCGATGATTGGTGATTGACTGTCGCTCAGCGTCTTCGATTGGCGGATCGACCGTAGATCTGTGACGCTGAGCTGGGTCCGAGAGGTGCTGCGCCGAGAGTGAGAGTGGCGGCTTTGGGAATTAATGCATTCCCAAACATATTTAATTAAAAAGTAATACTGGACATAACCCATGTTTTTCAACGTTCGCCGTTAAACAGTATCGAGGCAATTTTGAGGTACATATAACTTGCAGCGACAAAGTTTTTCCTTAATATACAAGGAAGATTTTCACAAATTTTCACACTGATTAATAAATAATTGTAGAAGATATGAATATATATATAAATCTCGCGCGACACCAACAGTCAGTATGCGCTATTTAACAGTTTTTTAGCACTCGCGTTAACTGTTGGTGCCGCGTGTGATTTATACATAACGTAATATCTTCTACAATTATTTATTAATCAGTGTGAAAATTTGTGAAAATCTTCCTTGTATATTAAGGAAAAACTTTGTCGCTGCAAGTTATATGTACCTCAAAATTGCCTCGATACTTTTTAATGGCGAACGTTGAAAAACATGGGTTATGTTCAGTATTACTTTTTAATGAAGTATTATTACATTTTTTAACATTAGGTTTTTGTGCATACATTTTACGGCTTCGCTAGAGTTTTCTGAAGTTATGTTTCAAGTCTCATAATGATCCCTTAATATTTACTCAAGTTATCGCAATTTATGTTTAAAGAAATAATGATTTCGGACGATGACAATTGTTTTGTTTATAATTTTTAGCTCGAATAGTAATGATTGGATAAGCAAACTGTAAATAGAAAAAGTGTGTGTCGTGACGAGCTTTACAACACTATATTTTTTAAAATTCAGTTTAATAAAATTTAATTTTTCACTCTTTCTTAGCGTTTGGACAATAATTTTTCCCATTTTCGAGCGCTAGTCCCCTTATTGCATCCGACCCTTCAATTAAGAACAATGCAGGGTATAGTGAAGAAAAGAAAGACAAATTATTCAGTAAAATAGAACTTTAAAGACTATCATATGTTAACTGCATTATTATTATTTAAAATGTAATTTTAAAATTTTTGATTATCTGTTTATGTGAATATTAGCAATGGATTAAAATTATTTAGTCTATGCCTTCAATAATTTAAGTCATTAAAATTAATTTCTGTAGGCGTTTCGTAAAAATTACCGAAAGCAGGGAACTTTGAAGATTTGTATTTTTTAAACAATTTCGAATCTGCAAAAATGAGGACTTAACCCTCCCTAATTTCATATGGACTACCATATATGTATTTCACTATCATGAAAATCCGAGACATCGAGGATTTTAGAAAAGTATCACATCTGCCTCTATCTTCCACGCTGAACGCAATGCACTCCAAACTCCCTTTGATGTGTGGAAGAAAACCGACAACGGTCGGCTCAGGCCATGTGCCTTCGCCGGCATTCGCGAGTCGGGTCGCATGCGCCGAGTCACCACGAATGACCCGTCCACACTAGCATATGCGTTCACGCTCACCCTTTCTGACGTAGAAGCATGCGGCCCTGGCTACCGTTTCACTCGTCCACATCAGAATATTCGTGCGCGCTCAGCCTGCTCAGCGTATATTCATTCAGGTCTGGACCCGGCTTAAGGTCCGTTTATACAGCCACCGAGCCGAGCCTTCCGAGCCGTCCGTGACGGGCGTAATATCTATGCTAAAGCTTATGGAGAGCTCGGAGCCTCTGAGTCAAGGTCCATTTATACATATCCGTTCCGGGTCCGTTCCGTTCCGGCGTGCCAGTGGTCAGAAGAAGAGGGGCGTAGAGGGTCTCTTCTTCTTACCACTGGCACGCCGGAACGGAACGGACCCGGAACGGATATGTATAAATAGACCTTCATCCGGGGCGTCCGGGCCCGGCCGAGCTCGGCGGCTCCTCGTCGCCCGCTGGGCCCGTGCTCGGTGGCCACTCGTTGAGACGACTGGAGTGCGTGCCCTGTCGAAGTGCAACGCTGCTAGATTTTATGCTCCCAACACGTAGGGTAAATCCGAGAGACGCGGTCGACCTAATATAAAATGGCTATTAAAACTAATAAAGTAAAATTATTTATGAGTGAATACAATTACAGATTCATTGATATTTAATTTGTTTACGCTAAACAAGTAAAGAACACATGAAAGAAAAAGTGAACTACCTACTGGCGGTTAGTAAGGCAAATGAATACAAAAGTGAAGAAATAAACTGAATAAACAAAAATAATAATAAAAAATAAAAATAAACAAAAATAATAAAAAAAATCATAACTCGACCATCTCACCTTTCTGCGGCGAGAGATGGTCTTCTCGTTAGCTTTCAGAGGAAGAGTTAATATGGCCAAATACTTTGGCTGCATTGGCCCTCAATATCTCTACTATCTTGTTATCCCAAACATTAAACGGAAATAAACTTAGAAGTATATTTTAAATACGATTCTGTACACCACTGGTTGAGAAAAGAGGTTAAATGTAACCTCAATTTATCTTTTATAGCCTATAAATAAAAAATAAAAAAAAGGAAGCGAAATGACGCTATTCATTCAACTGTTTGGCTTCTGCAGAAGTAATTCGTCTGCACTTTAACGTGTTTTTCCGTATAGAGTCTGAAATATGGCGACTCGACCAACTCTCCGGCACGACCGCGTCTCCGGGATTTACCCTAGAGGAGTCACACCTGACAAGCGAAGGTCCCGAGGTGTAGCCTCATGACTTTATTGCCTACGCCTTTTTAGCTGGTCGAAAGCGAGTGACTGATCAGTTCTGAACAAATCTTCGACCAGTGAAGACCTTTGAGTTCTGTCATTCGTAATGCCTTATTCATTTCCTATGGAGCACTTAGCTATAATGGCAATTGTATTGGAAGAACCTCAAAACAGAAGAAGGCAGAGAAGGTGGAGTGTCCACCCTCTGTGGAAAAATAGAAGCCAGCAAGGAGAATTTCAAATTTACAATACGCTAATTGACCATGAGGACAAATTTTACAATTACTTCAAGATGTCCAGAAATACGTTTGATGCCCTACTGGATAGAATCGAACTACTAATAAGCAGAAACGATACAAACTGGAAGCGGTCGATATCACCGAGAGAACGCTTAGCAATCTGTCTGAGGTAGGTACAGAAGTTTATTTGTTACATGTGCAGGAAATAACAGAAAATAGTAATAATAAACGTGCACAAACCGCAGAATACAAATATGCAGGGTGTCCGCGGGAACAGTAAACAGCTGGATATTTCTTAACGTATTCCAGATAGAAAGAAATGTTTATATGGTAATTGCATGGTTCGAGAGCACAAATTTATTAGACCAGACAAATTTTTTATTACATTATTATTTAAACAGATACGATGGTCAAGTTTGATTTTTTTAAATGGAACTATATATTTTTTTACAAATCACATGATAGTGCGTTTCAAGACAAATTCAATAACCTGTAATGTATACACATTATTTCAAATAGTTTTCGATATTGCGTTTGCAAATTTACTCTTTTTGACTGGAAGAGAACGCGCCCGAATAGGAAGCACCGAGGGTGGTCTTGTTTGCGCCACGGGTGGCACGCACTAGACATTGCCTCTTGAAACAGTTACCCACCAATAGTCTATGCCAGGAGTGGCAGCCCCAAAGGCTAGACAATAAGAAAAATGCCACCAATATAGCAATTAATAAGTATTACCCAACATCAATACGTTTCGTGGAGGGACACGGGTACATTACAGGTTATTGAATCTGTCTTGAAACGCACTATCAATTGATTTCTAAAAAAATATATAGTTCTATTTAAAAAACCAAGCTTGACCATCGTATCTTTTAAAATAATAATCTAAGAAAAAATTTGTCGCGGCTAGTAAATTAACTCCCTTCAACCATGCAGTTGCATATAAACATTTCTTTCTATTCTGAATACGTTAGGAAATATCCAGCTGTTTACTGTTCCCGCGGACACCCTGCATATTTGTATTCTGCGGTTTGTGCACGTTTATTATTACTATTTTCTGTTATTTCCTGCACATGTAACAAATAAACTTCTGTACCTACCTCAGACAGATTGCTAAGCGTTCTCTCGGTGATATCGACCGCTTCTAGTTTGTATCGTTTCTGCTTATTAGTAGTTCGATTCTATCCAGTAGGGCATCAAACGTATTTCTGGACATCTTGAAGTAATTGTAAAATTTGTCCTCATGGTCAATTAGCGTATTGTAAATTTGAAATTCTCCTTGCTGGCTTCTATTTTTCCACAGAGGGTGGACACTCCACCTTCTCTGCCTTCTTCTGTTTTGAGGTTCTTCCAATACAATTGCCATTATAGCTAAGTGCTTCATAGGAAATGAATAAGGCATTACGAATGACAGAACTCAAAGGTCTTCACTGGTCGAAGATTTGTTCAGAACTGATCAGTCACTCGCTTTCGACCAGCTAAAAAGGCGTAGGCAATAAAGTCATGAGGCTACACCTCGGGACCTTCGCTTGTCAGGTGTGACTCCTCTAGGGTAAATCCCGGAGACGCGGTCGTGCCGGAGAGTTGGTCGAGTCGCCATATTTCAGACTCTATACGGCAAAACACGTTAAAGTGCAGACGAATTACTTCTCCAGAAGCCAAACAGTTGAATGAATAGCGTCATTTCGCTTCCTTTTTTTTATTTTTTATTTATAGGCTATAAAAGATAAATTGAGGTTACATTTAACCTCTTTTCTCAACCAGTGGTGTACAGAATCGTATTTAAAATATACTTCTAAGTTTATTTCCGTTTAATGTTTGGGATAACAAGATAGTAGAGATATTGAGGGCCAATGCAGCCAAAGTATTTGGCCATATTAACTCTTCCTCTGAAAGCTAACGAGAAGACCATCTCTCGCCGCAGAAAGGTGAGATGGTCGAGTTATGATTTTTTTTATTATTTTTGTTTATTTTTATTTTTTATTATTATTTTTGTTTATTCAGTTTATTTCTTCACTTTTGTATTCATTTGCCTTACTAACCGCCAGTAGGTAGTTCACTTTTTCTTTCATGTGTTCTTTACTTGTTTAGCGTAAACAAATTAAATATCAATGAATCTGTAATTGTATTCACTCATAAATAATTTTACTTTATTAGTTTTAATAGCCATTTTATATTAGGTCGACCGCGTCTCTCGGATTTACCCTACGTGTTGGGAGCATAAAATCTAGCAGCGTTGCACTTCGACAGGGCACGCACTCCAGTCGTCTCAACGAGTGGCCACCGAGCACGGGCCCAGCGGGCGACGAGGAGCCGCCGCGCACGGCCGGGCCCGGACGCCCCGGATGACTCAAAGGCTCCGAGCTCTCCATAAGCTTTAGCATAGAGATTCCGCCCGGCACGGACGGCTTGGAAGGCTCGGCTCGGTGGCTGTATAAACGGACCTTTAACGCGCTAACTACGCTATGATCCTCCGTTGTTGTATAACTGATCTGGTAAATCTAATAAATCGATCATATCTGCAAGAATCTCTTCTTCTTCGTGAAATAAAACGTTTCATAACTCAAGAAAATGCACAGATTGACAAATTGTTTTTATACCAATAAGTTCTTTAATATCTTTGTTAATGTACAGAGTGTTCGGCTACGCGTGGGAATAAATTTAAGGGGTGATTCTAGACACCAGAATAAGACGAAAATCAAGTATAACGATATTGTGGTTGAGTCTTCGTCTGTTAGTTTTAAGCGTTTAAAGATATGCCTAAAAGCAGGCAACCGGCATGCAGCGGGGTACACGCAAGTCAAGCGAGACGAGGTTTCGGGCAGTGGTAGTCAAAGCCACTGTCGCACGGGGTCACTCACCTCACAGAAGTTGCGGCGAAATTTATAACACTCGACATGGCCACACGAATCTGCCACACTTCATCCAAACTTGAAGAGTATCTGTTTGCTGAATTGTTTGCATTCGATACATCTTTTTAGTGGAGCTATCGTTAACTCGAAACAATTTCCTGAGGAAGGAGCCTAGGCTCTGTAGCGGAGGAATTGGAGTTTTATAAAAATCTGTAACTCGTACGGTAACAGAGCCTTAAGAGCGCAAAAGACTAATATATACAAAGTAATGCTTTTTTTTAACAATAAAACGTATTTTAATTTTTATTGCAGAACATGGAAACTCTCATACACATACACATGGCATATCTCGAAGCCACAATAGACTTAGCACTTTAGTTGGAACAGATGATAACGAAAATGATGAAGCTTATAGACCATCAACACCTCAGGTGAAGAGGACACACGGTCATTCGCACGATGCAAGTCAGATGAACATGCGCGGTGTATTTCTTCATGTGCTCTCTGACGCATTAGGATCTGTTATTGTAATAGTGTCTGCTTTAATTGTTTGGTTGACAAAGTGGGAATACAGGTAATGCAACTTCACTTATAAATATGAATACGTTGTTTAATATTATATCTACTCGAGAAATCAATTTTATACCGGAAATAGTGTTTAAAACCGTATCGATGGAACTACAATGCAGATTATTTACAGCTAATACGGAAGTAGAAAACCAGAGAATATTTTGACTCACTGTGGTGTCATCTGTAACACATGACATTATTCAGCTTGATGCGGAATAGCCATCCGTTGATAAGGTGTTCATACGATGATCATGTAGAGCAGACTTGGGAATTAAGTGCTCTTTTCGGTCGAGTATCAGAAGCAGCACCCTCTTTCTTCCGCTGCGTGTCTTGGCCCGAGCGGCGGCCTAGCAGCTTGGAACTCCTCAGGCGCGTACCATACTGTACCATGGGATACTGTTATCGATGCGTTTTTTTTGTCAGTGGTATCCTCTGTAGGCCAATTCCATTGTGTCGCATGATAAAAAATGGTTTGGAAAAATGTCTCTTACTGTTAAAATTTTAAATATGTTTGGGAAAAATAGATTTTCGCACACGTTTAGACGTGAAAAATCTAAAATGTAGATTTGTCTAAAGACACATCGATATTAGTACCCCATGGGTGATGTGGAAACCTATTGATACGGGTGTCGCCCTAATGCTCCACGCGCGGTTCATGTGGTACACGCTTTATGAACTCCAAGCAGCGTGACCAAGACGCGCGGCGGAAGAAAGAAGGCGTTGCTTCTAAAACTCGGCCGAAAAGAGCACTTAATTCCCAAGCCTGATGTAGAGGTTCGCGATGCATCCTGAAATTTCGATCGACATATAAAGGTTAGGAATCGAATCATCGAGATGACCGGCATAAAACTACCTGCATCCGCGACGGCAATCAACTGATGATTTCGCGAAGAATCAAGAATCGAATTTTCCCGAAATCGAACAAGCATGGTTAGGACCACCAACAGCGCTGACGGTTCCTGTATTGTTGCGTCGCCTTGCGAGTCGTTTCCGCATCAGCCATTGCTGTGTAACATCCAGTTGCCTGGAGACAAGTGTTACGTCCTGAAGGGACTTCCTGTAAATCACCCCGAGCGGTTGGAATGATTTACCGGGTTCTTGCTCTATCAAAGGGCTGAGGCCCACCTTGACTATACTTACCGGGAATATGGAAGGTGATACGGGGTTGAAATAATACAGTACAAGGGATATAAGGGAGAAACGATAATGATAAATATATTGTTACATGAAATAAGATTATCCTACCTCAAGACAGCGCTCCGTCTCGGCTGTCGCTCGCTGTGTCGCTCGGGTATCGCGCGGCACGCTTGCCGTCTAGCGTTTCAGTCGCTCGCGGTGTCGCTGACCCAAGGGTAGGTCGTGGTCGCTCGCTTCTGTGCTCTCGGATGGCACTCGGAAGTCGGTGGCCTGGAGCCCGTCGTACCGCACTGTCTCTAAACGTCGGATTTCTACGCGGTCCTACGTCGGTCTCGATTAACACGCAAGGGCTCTCCCGGCTAGGCCATTTCTCGGTATATCGGACGGAGTTACCCTTCTTACGAATTACTATCGGCCGAGCGTGCTTCGCGGAATCTACGCGGAGACGTGGTCGCGGTATCTAGACGGTCCTCTGGTCCGTCGTCACTTCCTAGCTCCAGCTCTCGAATCAGAATGAATGAAACTAGTCCCGCTGCTACCGTCCGGGCCTCGCGTTTTTTGGAATCGGTCGGGGGAAATCGCCCCGTCGGCACCTATCGATCGTTCCCTGTTAGGAAATATCGGGGCCCGGGCCGTCGATGGTCACGTTGAGCTGACAACGATAGATTCCGCGGTTCGGCGACCTGCCTGCCGCGCGCGAGGCGATTCCGCTGAATCGCCGATTCGACGGAAAGCGACGCGAGGACAGCAAGCATGAGATGAACCGATAGGGGCATGTAACACAAGTGACGGCCGCAAGTTCTCGAGAGGAGAGCGGCGGCCCCTTGAGTATAGGATAGATGGGGGTTCGTTGGCAATAGAGTTAAGGAGTGAAATCCAAGCTTCAAAACTAAACAATGCCTATTTATTTAATAACACTTAATTCCTAGTTACAACAAGTTCATATTTCTTACGGCTATGAATATATATTCTATATGTTTTTGGGTTTTATGTGGTTTTTGTATTTATGTGCTATTACTATGTGTATGGATATATATATATATAACGGTATTCGTAGCGATATATATATATATATATATATATATATATATATATATATAACGGTATTCGTAGCGATATTTTAGGAGGTGGTAGGGAAGGTCCAATGGAACATAAAAGGTCCTATGACGTAGTGTCCAATCTGTCTCCATTTTAGAGTAATAATGCCTCAAAGTTAGCATGTCTATACGCTAAACTAATAGTCGCACGATTCCATAATTTTGCAGATACATTGGAGACCACCAGTAGAGTAAAAGGGTCTGAATACATTTTGTTGTATCTCATATGATTTAGCTGTTATAAAGGTTTAAACATCCAAGATGTTTGTGGAAATGAATGTAGCTAAACGCACACAAATGAAGCCGTAGCACAAAAGTTGGCCCGTTGTCAGCTGTTCAAGATGATCCAGTGACCGAGAAAGTACAGACCCCTTACAGTAGCGGGCCCATTGAGGAACTGTTTGGAGTGAAATAAGGCTTGGCTAGAAAATAAGAGACAAGTGAACGAAAACTCTACACGTGTTGTTAGGGCAGGCACGCAGTGGTGGCAATTTGTTGCGCAACAGTTTTGATGCTCACGAAAAATGCATTGATTTACATGGAAGTAAGCTCCTTTGACGACGCGACTGCAAAACGTGTTGTCTTTTTTCTGAAAGCGACTAAACTATCACGCAACAAACTGCCGGCAATGCGCGGTTACTCTTACGTGAATATGTAGTAAAGAAATACAAATTTCGCTACCTACATTTATTTACAAAAGATGCTCGAAATGATTGCCGTTTGCATCTAGACACGCCTGACACCGACGCAACAAATTGTCGTGAACGCGGGCGAATATTTCAGGCTGCTCGCATATAACTTTGGCAGCATAAAATATTGTACCCTGCAACTCTTCTAACGTTTGAAATTCCGTGTCGGTGTATAGGACTTTCATCTGGTCCCATACGTAAAAATTCAGTGGATTTAATTCCGCCCAATTACTCGTCCCCCCCCCCCCCCCCTAAAATCGTTGTATAGTTGGAATAGCTCTTCCCATATGAGCTGGGGCACCGTCGCACAGTGGTCGGAAAAGGGGGATTAGGGGACATCGTGTATAACTTTTAAACTATAAAAGATATCGGACTGAAATTTGCGCCAAAAAACAGGAAAAAATTATCCCTTTCTAATGAAGTATAATTAAATATTTTTTACATTTATTTATTTTTCAATTTTTTTAATTTATTTGTGATAAAAAAAATTAATTCTGTTTATTTGTTACCTTATTTAATGCTCTTTAAGTGATTTAAATCACATTTTGGGGAAACTATTCGTTTCCGAGTTATAAGGAAAAGTTAAATAGTACTATGAGAAATTGTGACGAAATTTACATTTTAGTTAAACATTATTATTCATTTATTATTCATTTATTCGACGGAGTAGAGCGCAATATACATAAATATTTGTAAAAACCCTTTGTAATACAATAATAATATGACATATATGAACGTATATACGTAAAATGACGTAACGCTGCCAGTTTTCAACATTAATAATTCGAAAATGGGCTGCAGAGGGAAATGATTTTTGCATGATTCTGTACAAGAAGGTGTGCTGAAAATATTACAATAGGTTAGAACGTAGAACTCGCTGAAACTTGAAAGATATTCCTTGTCAACTGTAAAGAACTTTTACAATTTTCTTTATTTCATTGAGCATTACTTTTTTAATAGTTTATGAACAGTAATGTTTAGTTAATAGTGTTAATTCTTAACGCAAAAGAAGGCTCTTCAATCTCGAAAAAAAACGGAGAGAAAATATTAAACAGGGTCATCAGGGCATCTGTAAAAAGGAAGCAGTTTTTTCTGGTGATAAATGCTTTAAAATGTCCAACTTTGCGTGTTCATTCCAATTACAATTTGTATTAAAATTTATTAATATTTTCAGTTTCGGGACTGTTGGACATTTAGAAAGTAGTATACATTCAGTAGATTTCGATTGGAAAAAGTACATTTTTGGGCCGAATGTCACCAAACACCCCCCCCCCCCCCCCCCCCTACTTTGACCACTGTGCGTCGTGAAGAACCCACATATATCTTCGGGTGCCAGGCAGACATCTTCTACACTGCGTTCCACATTAGAGCATACTCGTTTCGTGCAAGGATACACTGTTGATTGGTACTACGGAGTTAGTACGGAGTTAGTTCTGATGGATCGGCATAATCGAGCACATAATCATGTTCAATTAATGGTAGCGAATGTATGTTTTGAAATTTTTTTATAATGTCCCGAATTTCATTGTGCAGTTCCGTTTCTACCGGGATTATAGGTGTCTGTGTTATACTTGCAATTTGAAATGTAGTGGCTAACATGTGTATTACGTTAGCAACATTAATCGTCTGCATTTTAAAGAAAATAGTCTTTCAAACAATGATCACTCACTTTTTTCAATTGAATGGTAACTGACTGCTGCCAAAAATGTAACTGCCGTTGGCTACATCCTCGGGAATATTTATATCACTCAAAGACGCGAGTACAAAAACATGTTTACCGAAAACTCGGAAAATCTGAAGGTTCGACAAGGTTATCCGCATCAATGCGATTCTGCGTCATTTCAATGGTAACATATATATTTTGCAAAGTCATTGTGAATCTTCGGATATTCTTCCGAATGGCCCCAGTAGCCGATCGAGATGAGGTTTGGGGGGAGGGGTGGGGAGGGGGTATGAACTCTAAATCTAAAATTGCAGCTTCGGGTTTTTATTAGTTTCCGAAATATTAATAAAAAATTGTTAATTTAATTTGGAATTTTTTTTTTGACGTTGGTGCAGGCCTCCCTACCCGGGAGCCATTTTGAACTTTTGAAATTTTGTAACCACTGTCTCATTTTTAGCATCGCCAAACTCACATCGGTTCGCTACCATGCTTTACGCGCCCGCGACCGGGCGCGCGCCCCCCGCGCCAATCTAACCCAAACCAATACTAAAACCCGGAACAAGTTGGAAAGTGGGATGTGTTATGTCGGTATAAGTCAACAGAAATATTGTTAAGAGGGGGGACCGTAGTAAAGTGATTGAAAAAAATCGGTAAGGTGTACCCTTTTATGCACAATTACTTCTGTATCTTTTGAACGCATTAATTACTGAAGGTAAAATTTTATATTTGAGGTCGGTCCACACCCCTCGTATTACCCACTAACAATAAGTTTCATCTCTATCGGCCCCGGTTGTGGCTAGACCAGTGCGTGGGGCGCGGAAAGCACGACAGCGAACCGATGTGAGTTCGGCGATGCCAAAAACGAGACCGTGGTTACAAAATTTCAAAAATGAAAAATAGGAGGACGGAAGGGCTTCCGGATAGGGAGGCCTGCACCAACGTCCAGAAAAATTTTCCAAAAAAATTAACAATTTTTTATTAATATTTCGGAAACTAATAAATACCCGAAGAAACAATTTTAGATTTAGGGTCCACACTCCCTCCCCACCGTTCCCCCCAAACCTCGTGTCGATCGGCCACTGGGGCCATTCGGAAGTACAGCCGAATCTTCACGCATTATTTATTTATCGTGTGGTTTCCAAAATAGCCTAATAAGATTACACTTCAAGTAATGCATGTACGAATGTGCTGTTATCATACTGATTCATGCACGTCACTGATTAGTTTTAATGAGTTTTACCTTGGATGCAATTTTACGTACGTACTGCCTTGCTTAAATAATTGAAAGCTGTCTGAACCTGACATAAATTAGAATTTAAATATGGCTTTAGGAAACCATGTTATTAATGGAAACTGCCAAAATGGACTTCAAATTCGATAATAGAGGTTTTATTTGTTTGCAAAAAAAAATATAACACATAAACTATTTATATGTATGAAAAGAGATTATCCAGAGGTATGCCAGCGTATATTTACAAAATACAAAAACTTAATTTAAGAGTTGGTGGTGGGGGTAACTTGAAAAATATGGATTTTTCGAAAATTATTTTCACGCTGTTTTGTAGATATAAAATAAGGCTGCAACTTTTGTTTAAACTTCTTTTCGATATCTCTCACCGTTCTCGAGATATTCCACGGAAAAGAAAATTCTGCATTTTTTTCAGGGGGTGATTTCACCCCTAAAAAATGCTTTATGGCACCAACGAAAAATAGGGTTGTGTTACGGATGAACTACTCTACTTGCACACCGAATTTCATAATTTTCTGAATTTCCGGGTTGCCGAACGTCCCTTGTTAGATATTAGAGCTTTCTTTAGTATTTGAAATGCTTCAGCCTCTTCTTTGTCCCAAATCAATTTTGTTGTCTTTTTTAAAAGATTTGTTAATGGTTTCGATTTTCTTGAAAATTCAGGTATAAATCGTCTATAGTATCCAATTAATCCCAAGAATTATTTAATGTTCTTATGTATTTTGGGTCTAGGAAAATTTTCTGCTGCTTCAATCTTTTTCGGATCCGGTTTTACTCCATGTTCGTCAATTATGTATCCTAAATAGATCACTTCATGTCGTAAAAATTCGCATTTGTCTGGTTGAAGTAATAGTTTTGCTTCCCGCAGTCTTTTCATTAATCTTGTAAATTTTATTTCGTGTTCACGAAGAGAACGGGAATATATTACTATGTCATCCAGATAAACAAAAAGTTCGGTTCCTTGAAGTCCTGATAAAACGCTATTCATAAGGCGTTGAAATGTTGCAGGGGCATTTCTTTATCCAAAGGGCATTCTTGTAAACTGATAATGTCCATATGGTGTAAAAAATGCTGTCTTGTGTGCGTCGTCTGGTGCCATCTTAATCTGATGAAACCCTGATGCTAACAAGGGGACCTTCAGGACTGTCCATCTCAGAAATTGTTTATACTTAGCGTACGTGAAGGTCTTCACTCGGACTTCAATTTCCCAAAGTAGTAAGACCCGCTTTTCAGCCAAATTCGAGAAAATCGACTTTGAAAAATTTGGGGTGCACTTACATACATTTGATAGAAAGCAATGAGCAACGAACAGCGTTAGTCAGTGCGTAGCGCTCCCGACTAGCAAGCATGAGGTCGTCAGTTCAAATCTCACTATTGGCACTATTTTTTTTTTATTCATTTGAATACCTACACCTTTCACATGCAAAGTTTATAAAATTCATGCTAATTAACAGATATGTAAACATCTGTTATATGTATATTTTGTGTGAGAGCACCTTATATATGTATGAATGTACGGTGTATACCGATGCTCCACCTCCCAGGAGATGGACATCACTTTCAATTAAAAACACACATCTTATTTTAAATTATCTCTTGCTTGAAAAATATTACTTTTTATTGCACATATTAATTTTTAAATAGTATCATAGGTGCGTCAACCGAGGGTGTTCCAGTGACCTATGTTCCTATTTAAAAATTAATATGTGCAATAAAAAGTACTATTTTTCAAGCAAGAGATAATTTAAAATAAGATGTGTGTTTTTAATTGAAAGTGATGTCCATCTCCTGGGAGGTGGAGCATCGGTATACACCGTACACTCATACATATATAAGGTGCTCTCACACAAAATATATATATAACAAATCTTTGCAAATCTGTTAATTAGCATGAATTTTATAAACTTTGCATGTGAAAGGTGTAGGTATTCAAATGAATAAAAAAAAAAATAATGCCAATAGTGAGATTTGAACTGACGACCTCATGCTTGCTAGTCGGGAGCGCTACGCACTGACTAACGCTGTTCGTTGGTCATTGCTTTCTATCAAATGTATGTAAGTGCACCCCAAATTTTTCAAAGTCGATTTTCTCGAATTTGGCTGAAAAGCGGGTCTTACTACTTTGGGAAATTGAAGTCCGAGTGAAGACCTTCACGTATGCTAAGTATAAACAATTTCTGAGATGGACAGTCCAGAAGGTCCCCTTGTAAGTCAAATGTAGAGAAATATTTTGCGCTTTCTAATTGATCAAATATTTCTGTAATATTTGGTAGAGGATAAGCGTCACATATCGTCTATTCGTTTAATTTACGATAATCGATTACTACTCTCAATCGTTTTTTCCCTGTTGAATCTGGTTTTTTAGGAACGATCCATATGGGAGAACTATATGGAGATGAGGATAATTCTATCACACCAGTTTCCTATAATTCAGTTATTTGTTGATTTATTTCACCCTTATGAACTGGTGGGTATCGATACTACTGATTATTTATCGGTATATCACCCGTAGTATGAATTCTATGTTGTATGCTATCTGTTCCTTCCAAAATTTCTCCTGCTAGATGAAAACGATCTTCGTTTTCCTTTAAGGTCCGTTTATACAGCCACCGAGCCGAGCCTTCCGAGCCGTCCGTGCCGGGCGGAATCTCTATGCTAAAGCTTATGGAGAGCTTGGAGCCTCTGAGTCATCCGGGGCGTCCGGGCCCGGCCGAGCTCGGCGGCTCCTCGTCGCCCGCTGGGGGCCCGTGCTCGGTGGCCACTCGTTGAGACGACTGGAGTGCGTGCCCTGTCGAAGTGCAACGCTGCTAGATTTTATGCTCCCAACACGTAGGGTAAATCCGAGAGACGCGGTCGACCTAATATAAAATGGCTATTAAAACTAATAAAGTAAAATTATTTATGAGTGAATACAATTACAGATTCATTGATATTTAATTTGTTTACGCTAAACAGGTAAAGAACACATGAAAGAAAAAGTAAACTACCTACTGGCGGTTAGTAAGGCAAATGAATACAAAAGTGAAGAAATAAACTAAATAAACAAAAATAATAATAAAAAATAAAAATAAACAAAAATAATAAAAAAATCATAACTCGACCATCTCACCTTTCTGCAGCGAGAGATGGTCTTCTCGTTAGCTTTCAGAGGAAGAGTTAATATGGCCAAATACTTTGGCTGCATTGGCCCTCAATATCTCTACTATCTTGTTATCCCAAACATTAAACGGAAATAAACTTAGAAGTATATTTTAAATACGATTCTGTACACCACTGGTTGAGAAAAGAGGTTAAATGTAACCTCAATTTATCTTTTATAGCCTATAAATAAAAAAAAACACAGAAGGAAGCGAAATGACGCTATTCATTCAACTGTTTGGCTTCTGGAGAAGTAATTCGTCTGCACTTTAACGTGTTTTTCCGTATAGAGTCTGAAATATGGCGACTCGACCAACTCTCCGGCACGACCGCATCTCCGGGATTTACCCTAGAGGAGTCACACCTGACAAGCGAAGGTCCCGAGGTGTAGCTTCATGACTTTATTGCCTACGCCTTTTTAGCTGGTCGAAAGCGAGTGACTGATCAGTTCTGAACAAATCTTCGACCAGTGAAGACCTTTGCTGTCATTCGTAATGCCTTATTCATTTCCTATGGAGCACTTAGCTATAATGGCAATTATATTGGAAGAACCTCAAAACAGAAGAAGGCAGAGAAGGTGGAGTGTCCACCCTCTGTGGAAAAATAGAAGCCAGCAAGGAGAATATCAAATTTACAATACGCTAATTGACCATGAGGACAAATTTTACAATTACTTCAAGATGTCCAGAAATACGTTTGATGCCCTACTGCAGGCCTGCCCCATCGGGTGCAAATACCTCCTGAATTTCTGGGACCCGGGCAACAGCCGAGCGTGGGGCTGGTTACGTTGCTAACCACAGCATGGGTTGCGGGAGAACTGCATGAGTGTGCGGCTGTCCATGTAGACTCGTACCACGAGTCTATTGCTTGGATCCGAAGACCTCTTCTACATGGATGCACACTCATGCAGTTCTCTCACAAATTTCGCAACGGGTAGCAATGAAACAGTCCCGCGCTCGGCTGTTACCCGGGTCCCAGAAATTCAGGAGGTATTTGCACCCGATGGGGCAGGCCTGCCCTACTGGATAGAATCGAACTACTAATAAGCAGAAACGATACAAACTGGAAGCTGTCGATATCACCGAGAGAACGCTTAGCAATCTGTCTGAGATAGGTACAGAAGTTTATTTGTTACATGTGCAGGAAATAACAGAAAATAGTAATAATAAACGTGCACAAACCGCAGAATACAAATATGCAGGGTGTCCGCGGGAACAGTCAACAGCTGGATATTTCCTAACGTATTCAGAATAGAAAGAAATGTTTATTCATGTGTTTGTTCATGTGTTTTTTACTTGTTTAGCGTAAACAAATTAAATATCAATGAATCTGTAATTGTATTCACTCATAAATAATTTTACTTTATTAGTTTTAATAGCCATTTTATATTAGGTCGACCGCGTCTCTCGGATTTACCCTACGTGTTGGGAGCATAAAATCTAGCAGCGTTGCACTTCGACAGGACACGCACTCCAGTCGTCTCAACGAGTGGCCACCGAGCACGGGCTCAGCGGGCGACGAGGAGCCGCCGAGCTCGGCCGGGCCCGGACGCCCCGGATGACTCAGAGGCTCCGAGCTCTCCATAAGCTTTAGCATAGAGATTCCGCCCGGCACGGACGGCTCGGAAGGCTCGGCTCGGTGCCGACATCACATTTTCTTTTTCTTCCTTGTTTAAATGATCCAACCTTAGTAGTTTCAAGATTTCCTCGAATCGATTTTCTTTCGATATCTTCGTCAAGTTACAGCGTTTATAGGAACGTTCTTCAAATGGAAGTATTTCGATTGTAGGTACTACAACATTACAATCCTCGTCCGTACTATTTATTATTCTCATATGGGTTTTTCCCTCTCGATTTCTTACTAAGGGATTTGCCAAATAGATTCCTTCTTTGACGTGCAATTTTCCTACGTATCCTTCACGCAGTTTTGGATTTGCAATATTAATATGGAAAGGGACTGAACTTCTTTTTGGCACGAATATCTCCTCGTATGTATTAAAGGGAATATAGTTATTTCCCCACTTGACTTGCCTTTTTGCATAATCGATGCTAGCTTCTTGATGTAACAGAAATTCGGATCCTATGATTCCGTCTTCATTGTCAAAGAGTGCGTCGTTTACCACGTTTACGTATGGAACTATTTCTCCTGATTCTATCTTGGCTTAGAACTTGAAACAATCCTTAATCAGATGTCCCGGTTTCTTACAATAATTGCAAGAAATTTCTAATTGATTCGGTGATGATGTTGCAGCTCCACTGTTTTGTGATGAATTTCGTTGCCACGCGTTATTTCGCGGCTGATTATTTTGTCACGCGTTATTTCGTGTAGAATTGTTTTGCCATCCGCTATTTCGCGGCTGGTTATTTTGCCACTTCGGTATGGCTCCTTCGTATTTAGGGGGTCCGGAATTCGGTTTATTTTGGAGTACCGACGGATTCGCTCTTTGATCGCGGGACACATGTTGTTGACGAATATTTGAACCTGCTTTCATTCTTTCGCCTTCTATTTTGACCTCTTTATCAACCTTTACGGCTAGAGCATAGATTTCATCCAGCTCAAATCCTTTACTTTCCTGTCTCAAGCGTAAAGAAATTTCACGAGGTAATCCTTTAATAAAAGCTTCCAGTGTGTCCGCATTGATATTTTCCTGCCGCGTAGCGGATATTTCCCCATAATTTCGTTTTTCTCCGTCAATTATAGCTAAACGCAAATTTTGAACGCGAGTTATGTAATCGAGAATATTTTCTCCCGGTTTTTTAAATGTATACCCCAATTCGCCTTTATATTGATTCACATTTTTACACGGTGCGAAGTACTGTTTCAATTTATTTCCGAACTCGTTTAGAGTGATTCACCTATCAGATTCACCTATCGCAATTAAAGCATGTCCGCGTAGTTTATTCATTAATAATTTTGTTAATTGCGTTTCTTGCTGAGGGGCTAACATTGATTTTGCCCGTTCACATGCCTTACAAAATTGAAAAACAGATGGTCGATAGCCATCGAAGAGAGGAGGATTTGAGGTAATTATTTCAGATTTGATACTCTGAACGTCTTCGGCACGTTCCTTCTATAATCTTTTTACTCTTTCTGTTACTGACTCTAAATGCTCGAATTTTTCATCCCACAACGTTAATATTGTGAGGAGTTGTGATAACGTTTCGGCAGGGGTCAATTCACCCTTTGATTTTAACGCTGTCTTTGCTCGTCGGATTATTTCTGTTTGTTTTCGCAATTTCTCCTCTTCGTCCTTTTCACCGTGGTCCGACATGACTCTTGATTTTACACGTATGATTTTACTGATTTAATTTCTCAACTATTGCGGATAATCCCACCGCTGCCACCAATAAAACTCCTATATTACGTCCCTACTTCTTATTCGGGGCCGCGATTTTAGGAAATTTATATTTCTAATCCGCTTTCGAGCAAATTGTTATGACACGAATCATAACCGATAACACCTGGCGTAACAGACGCCAGCAAACTCAGCAGTACGCGTAATCGAAAGAAACGCATACGCAGCAGAGACCCAGATCCACGGGCGAAGACCATTAGGTCTTCCCCCGCGGCCACCAAACCGTGACCCAAAACATTGTGTATAAACCCACGGCAAATCAATCATTCATGTTACTTGTAAAAGATCAGTACGCGATCACGCCCGTGATCGCTCGTCGCGCCAGTGCAATAAACTTGTTATAACTACGGTGAGTTCTAACTCTTCAACCGGCACGATCCACTACCTCTCGGCTCGACCCGAGATTCCCGTTCCCGGCATATTCACCCGTCCTATCGGAGCCCGAGGAACGATCCGTTCGAGGATACCCACGGAGTGCGGCAAGATTCTACAAGAGAATCTCCACCCCAGCAAACCTCGCAACAAAATCCTGGGATTCTATGCTCTGGGATAGTTGAGCGCAAGATTTTATGTCATTAACGCGGGATATTATACTGTTTACCTTTTATTGGTCGATCGGAATGAATCGCCAGTGGTTGGGAATGTCCGAAATTCCGTTGATCTCTGGTGCGGGGTTGGTTTTGGGCTGAACCCAGGGTCCTACGTTTATAATTTTACCCTGTAGTTGTTGGGTGTTGATGCCTCTGAGTGGTGCGCAGACTCCCAACAAAGATTCTGGGGTGGCCGGGGCGCCCTTATAGTTATAATTTAATCGCCTTAATTGCACCTTTCGCCCGGCGCGATTGCTTTTGGGCATCTGTGGGTTAATTAAATCTTTTAGTTTTTGCTCGAGTGGAACCCGGCTTGCGCTTGACTCCAGAGGACACGGTGGGCAGCTGTCTGTGCGCCAGTGATTCCGAAAATCAGCTCAAACGTAGTTCATTAATTATTCAATTTTTTTATGATTTTGAAGGATCGATTAGTATTAAATTGACCGCGTAAACAGATTGACCTCTAGTATCTAGCGACATAGTGAGCAGCTAACTGCTCGCCGATGACGCCTTAAACGGAGGAAAATCTGAGTTTCTTTATTCTTATTTCTACGGTGGTACATTAATAAAAACTTCGAATGCCCAAAAGATTAAGAACAGGCTGGTAAAACACTTGAAACACACGAAATACGATTTTAACACTTTTATTAATAACAAATAACTTCACTTACAACTGACACTTAAACACTGATCGCACCTTGTAGTGGTGGATTACACTTCTTGAAATTAATAAATTTTGAGAATATTAAGTGATACTTTATATAATGAATATGATAATGAGCATAGTAGTACCAATTAATTAATTAATTAGTGAGCTCCGCGGGTGGTCAGTCCCTTTTTTATAGGGCTGTCGATCACTCCTCCAGGTTTGTCACATGATAATTAGGACGGTGGGAGATGAAATCTCCCAATCATCTGCCGTGGAATCCACCTGAAGAATTCTTTCCATCGGGCTATCCGAGAGTTTTGTTTACTGCAGAATTTGAGCTATTACGCACCTATTTCGAAATAGTTATACGAAATCCTCAGCAGCGTCGATAGTTAAATTCTTATTTTAATTCATTTTTAAGATGTTTACACTATTGGGTTTTCGATGTGCTCTGTAGGGGAGACCGGGGCTGGTAGGCCAATTTTTCAGTTTTTGATTTTTAATAAATTATGTGGGTGAAATATCATTAAACCGGTTATTATATTTGATAGGGCATACATTTGGCTATCTGATTAAATTATTAATGTTGACTTAATGTGATAACATTTAAGGCATTTTAATGTTTTTCTAACACCTTACATGCTGGTCAACCAGCCCCGTGGTCGGGGTTGGTAGACTAACAGTATGGGGTAGGTTGACTATAGGTGCAATCAGTTAAGAAAATGTTGTTAGCATCCTATCTGAGTGGTAATAAAATAGCCCAATGTCACAAGAGTTGTTTCATTATAAAATATTTATTACTTTTTAATAATAAATACGCAAATTTTCTGGTTTCATAGGGGGTGAATCCATAATAAATATCAG
The DNA here is from genome assembly GCA_947577245.1 of Andrena bucephala. Lineage (NCBI taxonomy): Eukaryota > Metazoa > Arthropoda > Insecta > Hymenoptera > Andrenidae > Andrena > Andrena bucephala. The sequence goes on from OX387716.1 coordinate 73,752,125, forward strand.
CAGCTTTTTTTATATAATCGGCTACAGCTTTTTCTTCTTCATCTTATGCTTTAATACGAATAAATATTTTATTCAAAATACTTGTGCTCTACCAACTGTCTTATACAATCATATTCTGTGCACAGGGTTATAAGAAATTCGAATACATCTCGTTTTACGTTTTTTGAAAAATGTTCTCCTAAACTTTGCCGTACTGTATATGTATTTAAATTGCGCATTCCATTTTCATATCGGTGCATTAATTTCTTCAACACATTTGATGATTCATTACAATTTAACAATTGTTTTCTAATTGCACTTGAATGCATTAAACATTGTAATACTGCATTTGCATAACATGAAGCATTATCTGTATTTTGAAAACCATGTAAAACCCAAGAAACATTTTTTTTAATTAATTTTTGAGTTTGGCAATTTTCTTTGACAGAATCAATTACTTTTGACAATATCCATGGAACATCTTTCACTTTCGAATAGCGTTTTTTTGAAACAGCAATTATGTCTGCGTCTGGTTTGTACTTAGATCTTAGCGGATTATATTCCCTAATTGCTTTTTCGTCAGCTGTTACTGATGAAGGATCAAAATTAATCAAATGCAACCCTTCTGAAGACGTTACTCGTGATAATGCAACATAAGCTTGGCCACAATTAAATATCGAGTTGCCTATGTCCATAATAGCTCTTTGCAAACTTAATCCTTGACTTTTATGAATTGTGATTCCATAACTCAGACACAATGGAAATTGTTTTCTAATAACAAATGCTCTATCCACTACTTCAAATTTAACGCTTACTCTTTCAATGAAATACTCTAATCCTGATGGTAGAAGGAGCTTAATTTTGTCTACATTATCGGTAGACAAATCATGTACAACTGAAATGACCTTAGCTACGGTACCATTCACAAGACCCAAAGAAGCATCAATGTTACGTCTTATCATAACGTTTGCTCCAATCTTAATTACAATTTCCTTTGAAAGTCCAGCAGTTTTAGAATCATCGTCTTCTGTATTGGACAATACTGTTGATACTTTCTTTCTCACATACGGAATACAGTCAATCGTATCTTCGGCTATTAATAATATCTCTTTTGTTGTAATGCGATTTAACATTACAGCATGTAGAACGTCACACATATTTCGAGTAGGCAATAAACATACAATGTCCAACGGAAAATCATTCATAAACTGGCATATTCGTTTAAGGGGGTAGACACGGGTAATGCAGCGCTCTGTATACCGACATAATCTGGCCCGAAACATGGGTTTGCGCCCTGACGTTGTTTGTCCTTATATGATCGAATTTTGGGCTGGGCGAGGTCTCATTCGAAAGAGGAAGGTTCAGTGCACGCGCTCTGCTCATGGTTCGACGAGATTGTGTTGATATCCAATAATACTAGTGTTCAAAGTAGAGCAAAAGTCGACAAAATACACCCGCAAGAATCCAAGTATTTTTAGGTCACTAAAAGAGTTTTGTGACTCAAACGATTAGCAGAGCGCGCTGCACTGAACTTTCCTCTTTCGAATGAGACCTCACCCAGCCCAAAATCTGGTCATATAAGGACAAACAACGTCAGGGCGTGATTGCGTTCCCAAATACGAGTTCCGCCATATTGGCGATAATACAGAGCAAGTCACGTGACAAATTTAGTTGAGCTAGTGGATACGAGATGGCGCCTACTCGGGAGGACTGCCTACGTGGAATCATAGCAAAACTGAAGCGTTAGCTTCATTGCTGGATACATGTGCCACAGCAAAAGCGTGATACAGTCAATGTACGTATTTTTGAACGATTGTAGGTTAGGTAAACTGCTGGAAACTGTGTACATTTACTAAATTCACGCTTTTACTGTAACACATACATCACCGCTGCCGAATATATGTTATAATTATATGGCCACATTATTTCAAATAAAAAAAGAGATTGGAATTTTTTAATAACACTGGAAGTAGTAATTTACTGATATCATATTTTCAGAATGTAGAAGTTACAGCAATTATTTGCAATTATTGCTTTTATTATTATTCTTCCGACTATTGTATATAACATATATCAAGGAAAAGTCTCCAAATCGGTCAACACTTGACTCCTTGATTTTTTTTGTTATTCTTTACGCTCCTATGCAGAGGTGGCCATTATTTAATTAAAAGAATATACTTCCGAATGGCCCCACTGGCCGATCGACACGATGTTTGGGCGAAGGGTGTGTGTACCCTCAATCTAAAATTCTATTTAGCTTCGGGTATTTATTAGTTTCCTTTGTTTATTCGAAGGCCTTTCATCTTTGGCTTTGAATAATTTTTCATCTTTCATTATATCTTTATCCTAAGGTCGTATTCAAATATATTGGCCGGTCGATTCGTTTTCGCGAACAGCGATCGAGGAGAAATCAGCCATCACCATCTGACGATCGTGGATTTGTCAGTTGGAGTTCCCTAGCCACCGAAGTGTATGGTGGGGTAACGGGAATGCTGCTCGGCCCCGTCTGAACGTAGCCGTGTGGCTGTTATTTATTCTTATTGGCAGCGTAGTACATATGTAGTTGTGTGCGTCGCGAAGTAATGCGTAGACCAATGCGAGATGAAGCTATCGAGAAAGAATCAATGTTCTGACTAATAAAGCTCCTGAATTATTTCGGAGCTAAGGCCTAAGGCACACCTATTCTGATGCGTGTATTTCTACGCTGCAGCTCGGTTTGGCCTATACATGACAGAAGCTTGGCGCTATCCCCACCATTTCTGGCTCACTCGTGTTCTGCGATGACGAGAGAATACGCGTTACGAATAGGAGTGGGCGGATTTTCCCGCGGCTCGGATTCTCGGCCCTCGGGACGGGTCGGAAAATTTCGGGCGGGATCGGGCGGGGTCCCGATACTTTCGTATTGCTCGAGATCCCGACGGTTTCGGGATCCCGAGACTCGATTCGGGCTACAAGCATGACCGCCATGAGCGGGCAATTTGATTTCAGGTCGGCTTGGCAAAACTCGGACGCGATTGGCTCGAAAGCCAGCTATTACGAGCGGACCGAGACGGAAAGAATTATGTATATCATTTATATCGATACCAGAGTGATAAGTTTTTACCTTTCTGTCTCCTGTTGAATCATAATTTGTATCTTATTATTTATTTACATATATATGTATTTTCATTGCTACCAAATAGTCTGTGAATACTGAATACGTCCATATACGTACTTAAATAAACACCATGTTCAGAACTTGGGAAGAAGACTATTTTTATATCGACAATATTTTAAAATCTGAATCTAGAGACGCGGTAGCGTCTCGACGCCAAGTACATGAAAGAAAAGACACCTTGTATATGCCTGTCGCTGCCGTGTATCTTTACTCGAAGCACAGCTATTCCAACCTAACCTGAAACTTATTTCATTAATATCTCATCACGCCTGCAATATTTTCTATATTTAATGGCATTTTTCTGATGTAAACCGCACATAAGCTTTCGAATAAGACCAATTTCAATAAAATCGGTCCACGCATGATAGCGATATCGTAATATCGTCTCATGGATCTGTCGAAAACGGTAAGATTTTCTTCTTCTTCTCCTTCTCCAAGAAATTTTTCGTCAACATAATACGTATACACGCGTTACACGCACACCTTCAGCCAAAAGAAACTAGTGTATGTTTCGTTTCGTTCGTCGACTCTCGGGATCATTCGGCAGGGATCGGCGTCCGTCATTGTACATATACCTATGTATATACTATTGAATTAGATAACCTACCAAGTGTCATCGCTTTATAACCTACCAAGTGTCAATTCATCATAATCTGCCAAGTGTCGAATAAGGTAAGTCGTCCAAATTTGAAATGTCACGAGTTTTTACACTACATGGGAGACTGAATTATTGTCTCAATTAACAAGGTGGGTCGCCAAAATTTTTTAATAGATTTTTTATGTAGAGTCGCAGACTTGGAAGTTGTCCGGAGAAGGTTCGACACAGAAGCATCTTCTATCGCATAAGTTTCTGGAAATTTGTACCATGCATGTACAAAATATATATTATAACAAATTGCATTGCATTCAAATTGACAGATATTTTTATTATACCAGCAAATTATTTTTAATTTAGAGTTTTTATGTAAAGCTTATAGAAATGAAGGGGACGCACAGGACTTGGATAAAAATGAAGGGGACGCACAGGCTTGGAGGTTGTCCGGAGACGATTAGATAGATAGACAGAGCATCTTGTTTCGCACAAGTTTCTAGAAATTTGTCAAATAAGGTAAATCTACAAAATTTGTCAAACGACATAGCATTAAGAATTATTAAGAAAATAGATTATTGTGGACTGCTTGCAATGTAAAGCAAGTCACATTAGTGAAGAAAGTACGCTGAAAACACATCTCCCTTGATGCTTTTCAATCTTTTGTGAAAGACATTCGTAATACTTTAAATAATAATAAAATCCACAGTAGTTGCCACGCTATTCATTAATTCATCAATTTTTTAGATTCCCATTATTTCAATTCACCAATAAACATACTAAATTAGTTTTATTCCAATACCAATAAATTGTGCATTAAAAATATTGGATCTTCTCGTTCATTTTCCCTCAATTATTACCATTAGCATTTAAATTTCCTGCAACAAGAGTTTCAGCCATACGCTCTCACCTCCTTTGGACACATTATTTAGTCTCTACACTCACTATAGCAAAAGGCCACTCTATTTCTATAAATAATAAGTTCTACGTTAAGTTGTATATAATTAAAATGTGGCTTTATATATTTACAGATAATCAAAATTAAAATGTGGCTTTATATATTTACAGATAATCAAAGCAGAAGATGATGCAGGTGATCTACGTCAGACTATGAACGCACAAATTTTCAGGTAGGGTTTTGCATACGCAATTGTTCATTCAATGATGCAATGATCTTGACATATGAGCACGTGTGATAATTTATAAATAATTAGTAAATGTGTCCTATTTTTCAGTTAACGATGCAGACGAAGAAAATTATTTCAACAGCTGAAAGTGAAAGTAACCCTGCCGCATGAGGAAATGAAATAACCACATTATTAAGCTGCTTCGCGCACTATGTACTGCACACAAAGTACTATACATTCATATAATACATATAGATCGGCAATGCAGTGCACATGTTTTTTTTGCGTAGGTGTTAAACTTACGTAGAATTTATCCTTAATCAAAAACTAATAAAAGTACACCCGCTATATTCCGTGTAAGCTTTACTGGCTACAAACGCGCTTTATCTTCTAACATCACTCGATAGGCTGCAGTGCGCCGTAAACGCGTGGACGTGTAACGAAGATAGATCAGAATTTATAACTTATTGGGATTTCTTAACTTTATCCTTACTTTTAGTACCCGTGTCAGTGAAAAATTTGTAAAAAAGAAGAAGCTGAAATTCAGAATCCCCATAAAAAACTTCAATAAAGTAAAAAAAAAAGACGCCAAGTACATGAATTATCTTTGTAAAAAGGAGTGAGACCCCCCTAAAAAAACTTTAAAAAAGTTTTAAAAACTTTTTTGTGTGATTACATTATTTTCTTTTTTTGTGTGATTATATTATTTTCTTTTGTTTGTGATGTACTTGCAGCTCATTTTGATTTCACATCTTTTTTTATATTGTAATTATATTTTTTATTTTTATTTAAGTGATTATATTTATTTTAAAATATACTTCATACTTAGTACTTTATGTAAAGGGAATATATAGGGTATTATCTTTTTCTGGATAGGTTCAGATTTAAAATAGAAAACGTACGAACTATAAGCATACAAAAAGGAATATTTCCTGGATGTTTCATAATAACAACAATATACAGGAAGCGAATATTTTATTATTTCAAATTAACGTGTAAGAAACATAATTTTTCTATGTTCTCAGGTAATAATTTTAATCTATTACTGGTAACGATATCGTCCGATCGCGTCCGAGTTTTGCCGAGCCGACCTGAAATCAAATTGTCCGCTCATGGCGGCTATGCTTGTAGCCCGAATCGAGTCTTGGGGTCCCGAAACTGTCGGGATCTCGAGCAATACGAAAGTATCGGGACCCCGCCCGATCCCGCCCAAAAGTTGCCGGCCCGTCCCGAGCCCGAAAAATCGGGTAACCGCACACCCCTAGTTACGAAACTCACCGGCCAATAAATCTGAATACGATCTTAGAAGTTCGAATAACCGACGAGAACCTTTGTGTCCCGAGCCGCGCGAGATCGCCGTGCTCGGCGATGTGTCATCGATTATAAAGAAACAGAATTTTTTTATTTTTCATCGTATCAATATGAAAGTGACACCATTGGATTCTTGGCATTCTCCCGGTTATATTGACAGAAAATAATTTAAATCGGACTATTTTTAACAAAACGGGCTTTCACTTCTACAAACAAATTTTTCACGTAATTTCCTTAATTTTGGTCCGAATTATATCATTTTTGGGGCCAATTTGATCGAGAAAACATGAGGAATCGACTGACGTCACTTTCGCAAAGATCTGATTAGAAATGCAGAACTGCAGATTTGTCACTGCTTAGCGCGCAACATTGTATGGCCCCGCTGGTTTCGAGCGCCGAAGCCCACGAAACTCAGCGAGTCGCATGATTGCCAGCGAGAAGGACAAGAGGGGACTTTCCATGGCGAAAGAAAATCAGCCTTCTACAGAACTCAAATCGAGAAATACTTTGCTAACAAACTTTATATTCACGTCAAATAAATACTTGTAAAATTTAGACGACGAACTATTATTGAATTTCGCCAGTTCTTACATATGCCCCACTGGGTTCGGAATTCCTGATCCCAGAGTTTCATGCATTTACCTATTGAAATGTTGCTTCAAGTCATCGGGCAATTGCATTGTTTCTTCTCGTACATATGTATATCTGTTAGCGAGTAGGTGTCATGAATGACGCGACTTTTGTTTCCCAAATAAATTCACCCCTATCAGGGCCCTCGCTCGAACCGCTTGACAAGGAGACCGAACGATGTGAACCGAGTGCGAGTGAAATAGCGCACCAGCGGTACACCCTCGGTCGACGGCGACTTGAGTCATCCAGTACTGAATACGAAATGTTCAAAATTTCTCATTACACCTTGATGAGAGTGTTACCATTCATGGATTGTTGGTGAGTCAAGACACAAAGCAATTCAGTCTATTTTTTCTTATGAATACATGATTAGAACACACTCTACGTTCAATAAAAATTTATCGAATTGCTCCATGTTTGATATAATTTTCATCGGGAAATCCTAAAAAATTCATCGGTAATACTTTCATCAATACTTATCAAAAACACGAACATTTTATTTTTCTGTACTGGGTATTTTATCTAGCTCGTCGGTTTTATTGTTCTCGGCTGTCAACGGGCGGTCTACTAGGACCCGAAGGTCCACGCTCGCAACGAGAAAGCAAAACAGTGGGGTGGGTAGGTCTTTCCCGATAAACTGAGCCCAAAGGCTTCTCAACCATTGAAACATTGGAAGACTGTACATATTCTTTCTGATGCTTTCGGCGATATGCGCAACCATTTGTATGCCCGGTTTCATGTCTAACAAGTCAGGCGATTTTGTTTGTGAGAGCCATATATAAAGACAGTCCTGTAACGTTCACTACATCTTCAATTATAAAACTGCAAATATGTTATTTTACACATGTGTCTCGCTGAGTTTCGTCGGCTTCGACGTTTGAAACCAGCGGGGCCATACAATGTTGCGCACTAAGCACTGATGAATCTGAAGTTTTGCAATTTCTAATCAGATCTCCGCCGTCTATATATGTCTATGGTCCCCTCCTCGAAGTGACAGAAAATATAACCTATGTGTACGCTATATGACAATAAATGTTGAGCGGCTATTTCGTTTTTTTGCGCTACATTTGTGAACTTTTTATCATCCTTCCGAAATATTATTATTACGTCGCAACAGTATCTTTAGGAAATCGGGTCTAGCATATAGGTTATATTTTCTGTCACTTCGAGGACAGAAAATCCGGTCCTCCAAGTGACAGAGAATATAACCTATATGCTATACCCGATTTCCTAAAGATACTGTTGCGGCGTAATAATAATGTTTCGGAAGGATGATGAAAAGTTCACAAATGTAGCGTAATACTTAGCTATAGGGGTGTTTCGGAAGGATGATGAAAAGTTCACAAATGTAGCGTAGTCCTTAGCTATAGGGGTCGAAATTTTATTTGAGTTTTTTTTGGTCGCACCCCCCTAAATTATGACACTTGATGAGAAAATGATATGTGCAAAATTTGAAAGTGATTGGACAACGGGAACCCGTGCCACATTTGAGTTGACGTTTTGAAATTTTAGTAATTTCTCGTCCGTTTCGAACATAATTGTTTTCGGCTATTTTTGAAGTATCAGTGAATATTTTTTAATAAAAGCACAATTTATTAGATACATAATAATAATATTTATGTGTTATTTACAAAAATATATAAGACATCTTCGAGTTTTATCTCATAAAACTAGTAAATAACGCAGCGTATAAGCTACTGTACGCAGTCGGGTGGTTGTTCGAGTTAAATCATAGTTGTTTGTCGATGCAAAAAAAGTTTATTATTTGTTTTTGTAATAATGATTATAGTATTAGTACTTGGGAATGAATTTTTTTTACATGGTTATAAACAAAATACATTTAATACAATATAATAAATTGGCGTATTATTAAATTGAATATATTTTTCATTATATATTTTTTGTTAAGGTACATTTTTTCACATTAGGGTAATATCTCCTATAGTCTTCAATTATTTGTAAAATATATTGTTTTTCTTCCTCGTTTTTGGTCAGCAGATTATTGTATTCTGATATAAGTTTGACACCACGTTCAGCGGTATCATTCACCACTTTTAAATGTATTGCAATTTGTAAACCTTTCTGATACGAAATGTCGTTTGCCCACAGTGAAAGGTCCTTTTCTAAAAAATCTGTCGGTATATTATACCTATTAAAAAAATTTTTAGTTTCTATGGAAATGAAGCTATCAATATTTATTTCTACATAATGTTTTACGTTTTCCGGAAGTATTGAAACTTTCTTTACCGAATCTTTCGGCTTCGCCTTTTTTAGAGCCACAATCATACGCTTTTTTATGTCCAAAGGTATTGTGTCATCGAAAAAGGATAATGCCACATTCTCTGGTGCAAGATACCATAAATGGCCGCAAAATTTGCGTATTGCTATTCTACTAATATTTTCGTCAATTGCAGAATACGAGTATAAATTTTTAAGGAACTTTAGATCTTGAAACGGTGCTTTTACGGAAATGGGTGCATTAATCCAAGCTTTAATATATAAATTAGCTAAAAAGATACATATATCACTAATTCCTAGTATTTCGCTACTGCTCAATAAAAATTCTTGGCGGAATAAATATATTTTAAGTGTGTAAATTGCCTTAGCCATCCATCTGGCATGATGGAAAGCTCCAGGAACACGGAAAGTATTTCCTCGTGGATGAGATCCACGAAGAAACACTACCATCAGCTCTAGAAATTCTTTGTAATCTTCTCGTGGCTGCTTCTGCTCTATGTTGTACAAGCAGAAGTCTAATTTTTCGTTTATATCCTTAAGCTTTCCACTAACATAACTGTCTTCTGTACTTGATTTAAATTTTAATTGATCAATATTAGTCCAAGCTTTCCGGAATTTTTTAAAAAGAGGTATTTCAGGACCGGTTGATTTAAAAAGTTTTTCCTCAAACACACTTTTTAAAATTATCTCATATATGTGATCACGACAAGGAAGATATAATAAATCGCGTCCTATCATTTGCTCTAACAGAACACAAGCTCCTTGAAATCGTCCTGTATTTGAAGATGTAGTGTCACAGCACAGGGCTTGTACGTTGTCTGTTAGGTCCCAATCTTGTAATAAATTATAAATTGCTGACGCTTGTTCATTGCCGCTACTGTTTGGGATTGCAGGGATCCCTAATAATTTTTCCATGTTGTCATACGTAATTATAACAGGAAGTCTATCTGTATGCTCCGTTTTTGTTACGGATGGCAACATTTTTCCGTCCCAATGAACAGTAGCCGTCACTGGTGGAGTTAGCTGAAATGCTTCGCGTAGTTTTGTGCTGCGTTCTGCACGGATACGTTGTCGAGAACGATGGATCGAAGATCGATTAATTATAAGCTCATCTATATTGTGATGCAGAGCTTCAGCAGTAGCAATTATAATTGGAACTGCATCACGATCGCTTACTTTGCACTTATCTAGAACTGCAACCAGCTTGTCAGTAATGACTTCTTTCTTTCCTCTTCTTTGTTTTTTTGGATCACTTGGGCCGGGTTCATTAAAAGATTCAGGTACATCATCTATATAATCGCGTACAGTATTTTCCGTTCCACTACTTGATGAGGACTGTAGTTCTATTTCTTCTACAATGCAGATACACAAACATTTAAAAAAGAAATAGGATGCATAGATAAACAGAAAAATTTATTAAAAATGTCATACCTTGTAGTTCCACCATGGCTTCAAATCGTTCTCTTTGAAGCTCTTCTTGCTGGAGTCGAACTGCTTGCCGCTTTTCTTTCTGCACTAAATTTTGGTTGGCTCCAATCATTAGTCCAGGTCGTCCCTTTTTTCTCTGGTTTAGTAAAAAATCTTTATCCTCTTGAATTTTAAGTGTATTTAAGGCGTTATTGTGAGCAATGTCGAAAAGGTCATCCATCGCATCAAGAAATTCTCTTTCCTTTATTTCTTGCATTTCACATCGGCGTTTTCTAGTTTTTTTTGCAATTTTCGCCAATTTTTATGTAGTTCTAATAACTTGTCGATACTATGATGTGTTTCTCTTACAGGTATACGTGCTTTATCCCAGAAAACTTCGACTTCCTTTATCGCGATAGCAGCACTTGGACGGAGATCGAGTTTCATTTTCCGTACATTATAAAATAGGACACGCAAAACTTGTCCATTACTTGGTAATTTGGAGCCAATAATTTGGTATTCATCATGCCCCAACAAATATATTCTATCAGCATTTCTGGTTTCCATCTTCCTAATTTCACTGTACCTATTTTCGAATTAAACTCCACGATACGAACACTTCGAACGCACAAAACAGACTGAAAAATCACTGCAGTGACTAATAGTAGATACACTTGGTCGCCAGAGACTTTACCAGGTAATATCATAAAACGCTACTCTCGAACAGGTACATGTAACGCGGTAATATTCACGATAGCTTCTTGAGCTTTCTACCGGGAAAAACCCGACCATCCGCAATTCCTTAACGGCTTAACCAGGTAAAGCGCGGTAATATTCACGATTTCAAAAATTGACACAGAATCACTACAACTTCAACTTTAATTATCGACGTCCAATCAATTTGAATTTTTTTTCAGGAATCTTTTTTCCGTCCAGTGTTACAATGTTGTGGGGGGGGGGGGGGCAACGAAAAAATCGGAAGTAGTAAAATAAGAATTCACGTAGCCGCGCATAGTGGCTCAAGCGCTGTATTGTACGCTAATTTTAATAGTAAAATTCAGAGATTCTGAGAATACTGTTTGAAGTCACACAGAAGTGATACTATTATACACCTAAGAAATTGTACATTTATTTAAAAACATTCACTGATACTTCAAAAACACCCGAAAACATTTATATTCGAAATTTACGAGAAATCACTGAATTTTCAAAACTTCAACTCAAATGTGGCACGGGTTCCCGTTGTCCAATCACTTTGAAATTTTGCACATAACATTTTCTCATCAAGTGTCACAATTTAGGGGGGTGCGACCAAAAAAAAACGAAAGTCGAAAAATAAGGACCATCCTAATATACATACATAGGTTATATTTACTGTCACTTCGAGGAGGGACCACATAATAATCACGCGTTGGATTCAACATCAAACACAATTTTATATATGTTTGTTCATAACTGCTTTCTGCATAGGATGTATTTCATGTTCTGTTTCAGTGTTTTGCTAATTAAAAAATGTCTATCCTAACAAACTTCATTTTCTGGGGACATGCCCTCATCTATTTTTCCTTTTCACTTATAATTCCTTACTGCCAACGTAGAATATTGTAGCATAAGCACATTTCAAGTAAATGTACAATGAATTTTCTACGTTTGCAGTACCAGCAGACTTTCTGTTTAAAAAGTACAACGCAACAGCTGAGAATTTCTTTCCACATTCAAAATAACATATGGAAATAGCAAACAGCTCCCTCTCGCGTGCACAGGCAGCCGCGTATCTATGGGTAATACCATTTCAGTGCAGAAAAAACCTGCTGTAATACCGACCTGCCGAATCGGCCAGACCACGTGACGTGTCTACCCCCTTAATCTTAGTTCAAACGTATCCCCAGTAAAAGATATTTTTCTATTCTCCAAAATCTCGCAATCAGGTTTTGTTACTAGACCAATACGAATTCTTGACAGCAGCTGTCGATAAGAATCATCCCCTTGCTGACGCATGTTGATGGTTAACTCATCATAATCAAATAATGTAGTCCATAAATTAACAGCAATTAAAGAACCGACATATTTGTTAATTTTATCATTTGTTAATTGTACAAAAATTGGGTCCTCGTGTACAGGGGGTAATTGAAGCAGATCATCAATTAAAAGAACGTGCTTTTGACCTGTTACGAGCCGGGGCTGCGGCAACGCGAGAGGCCGGCGAGAAGGGTATTTCCCAAGGAATCCGGTTAATGAGTTTGTTAGTTAGGTGCGCGGACGAACCTGATGCGAAATCAGGGAGCCGCTAGGATTGTTGACGGCGAGGACGAACCTGATGCGAAATCAGGGAGCCTCTAGGAATGGAGTCACACGCGGACGAAGCTGATGCGAAATCAGGGAGCCGCAGGAGGGTGAAACGTCGTGAACGAACCCGATGCGAAATCGGGGAGTCACTAGGATAGAGTTCACAGACGAACCTGGTGCGAAACCAGGGAGCTGTTAGGAGGTTGGATTATTCACAGACGAACCTGGTGCGAAACCAGGGAGCTGTTCGGAAGTTGGTAGATTTACAGACGAACCTGATGCGAAATCAGGGAGCTGTAGGATACGGACGAACCTGATGCGAAATCAGGGAGCCGTAGGAGGGTAAGGTTTCGTGGACGAACCCGATGCGAAATCGGGGAGCCACTGGGTTGGAGAAGATGCTTTGTTTTGGTTGAAGGGTTGCGAACGAACCTGATGCTTGATCAGGGAGTCGCGGGAAATGTTAATAATGCCTCGTAACTATTAATTTATGTTTGATACAACTCGAGCGGTAAAGCTGTATCAGTGGGTGAGTGCTACTAATATTATAAGGATCGCTGGGTGAAAGATGGGTTTAACGAATCTACTCGATTTATACGTGAACACCATTCATATATTGAATAATCAATTAAGGTACAAATGTAAGTGTCGCGATGAAATAATAAATAAATGTGTGTAGTTACCACTAGTTTGCACGGTGTTGACGCACTTGTAACGTTCTTGAACGAGACGTTGCCGTTCGTTACAGGAGATTCCACAAGTAGAGCGGTTTACCTGTGGAATTGTGGGATTTGGTTCGGGTGGCGTGCAATAAAGAAATGAATTTCACGAACTAGAGTCCTTCCTTTTAACAATGGTAACAAAAGATAATTTATTCAAGGAAATAAATGCTTCTTGACCCTTGGTCGGTAAATTAATACAATCGTGTATAACTTAATATCGTTATGACGTATCGGTCGGTACTAAAGAATAACCCTCGGTTTGGGTTTCGGCGCTGAGTCGGTAATATAGGTGTATTACTCCGGTTTTTGACGCTAAGTCGTTTATAATGAATTTAGTGCTATTTACACTAGAGGTACGATTCTAACTCGTAACGAAAAATAAAGTCTTTGACACGTAGTCTGTAATAACGAATAATGAAGTATTGACGCTAGGTCGATTTGGTAACGTTAGTTGAGAGTGCGAGAGGGTTCCTTCTCTCTGAATAGTGCTGGCTTCCAGTTGCCTATCAGCTTGCCCACGCTTTCTAGGATGGTAGCCGAGTGCTAATGAAAGCGATCTCAGATGGTAGCCAGGTAGCCGGTAAGGGCGTCCCTAGATGGAAGTCGATAGTGGCTTCCTTCCTTCTGATTCGGTCGTGGCTTCTGGTGCCTATGAGCTGGCCCACGCTTGGTAGGACGAGGTTGAGGGGCTATTAAAGCGGCCTCGAAAGGAAGTTAAAGGGGCTACTAAAAGCGACCTTGTATGGTGTAGAGGGGCTACTGAAAGCGGCCTCGTAGGAAATAGTATGGTGTACGAAGATTCAGAGTAAACTTCCTTGGACTGTGCTAGACTGAGGGGCTGGTGAAAGCGGCCTCGATCCTGTAGGTTCGGTGGCAGAACCAAGTCTGCTCTCTGCTGCTGGGGGGCCTCTACTTATACTCCAAGTCGATGTTTGGCCCGCGCCAATCACTAGCTGCGCGATCACGCGCACCAATTATAATTAATATCCGGTTCGCGCCACTTTGGCACTACGCTCGGAATAATTCGGCGTCCGGTTTATCGTACGGTGTGCGCACGCGCACTTTGGTTCACTCGCGGCACTGAGTTAGCTGTTTGAACGGCAGCTATGCGCATGCGTTGCGCGTCACCTAGTTCACTGTTTCCCGCCGCATGGGATGTCGCTCGCACGTGTTTCGCGTGTCCTTATTAATAATGTAACAAAAGGAATAAAATGAACTAGAACGATAACTAAATTAGGAAAAATGTACATCGGTACGTAGCGGTACGTTACATCTCGCCGCCCGGTTTTTCTCTCGTCCCGAGAGATGTAGGTTTAGGGATGGATGCTGCGGTGATTATCGGTTCGCTTGCAGAGGTTTGGTGCTCTACCTCCTTTTCTATCCTCCGGAATGTTTCTGCGTCCTTGTTAGCCCTGGTCGCTCTTCCCATCGTCGAAGGTGGTGCGTTCCCAGTCCCGAATAGGAATATGTATTTCCATACGCGCCGCCGTGGATCGGAACGATCGAGCCTGATGTATGGTCGCCAATCTACTTCTGGCACTGTTATTTTACGCGGTTCCCATGGTATGGGTGGTTCGAAACGCGGCGATGTCAAATTTGACGGCGTTGACTGTGTCGACGGTATTAACGGAGTTGGCACTGAGTTTAATAATGCTCTTATTTTTCTAATTTTCTTTCCCCCTCGTTTGGGCATAATGGATTTAGAATTGAAGTCAGCTCTACGTTTGTTATGGATACTCGAGACCGAATGAAGCCGCGCTGTGGGATGTCCTTTAAATATGTTTAGTTCTCCTGACGTTGTACTATCCCCCTTATTGACTACATTTTCCCCTGATATATTTCCTGTCCTTCTCTATTTACAGTGTTTCTAATGCTCGCTATCCGGATTCCTTGAAAAGTTTCTATCCTATTCTATTTACTATGTGACTCTATTGTTCGGACTGCGCGGTTTGTTTATGTCGCGGCTCGGCGTGTCCTTGGCGCAGGGTCATCGTTCCCGTGGTTGATAGGGATGCGAGGGTAGGTTCGAAATAAGTAATGAAAAATTAATATATTTGGAAAATAGAAGGATTTATTGGGGCTGCGGTTGAGCCCGTTCATGAGCCTCCAATATGTTTAGGGAGAGCCCCAAGTTTAGGGCCTCCTCGTTATTTCGGCTTATATGCATAAACCCCTCGATGCACTCCGGGCATTGTGCTGCCACTCCCCAGCTGTAGATTTCTTCTGTGCAAATTATGCAATATTTAAAGTTAATTAAATTCCTGCGTAGGGTCAGGAGATGGTGGCTCGCGGGGGTGTAATAGGATGTCTCCTCTGCTCGTAGGTTTTTAAAACAGGGGTCACAGATCTTCCTTCTGTACAGGTCACTCCTGTCTGTATGGGTGTCTGGCCATTTGGCCGTCAGGCACACCATTTCCAAAAGTCGCAGGTATGGATCTTCTTCCGTTTCGCGAGTGCGGTTCATCCATTCCTCTTCGGGGGATTTAATTGCCATAATGTCTGTACCGACACACCACGTGTTTTAATGATTCGATTTTCTTTATAACGATTTGCTTTTATAAATTAATATGTGTTTCGTGTTGTTCCTACCTTGGTCTTTCTCACAATCTGCTTTTCCTTACTGCCTTGCTTCCGTCTTTCTTTCTTCACTTTTACTTTTGAAAAATTTTTTCGCGTGGCTTTCGGTTTGGCGTCACTTTTCAGAATGATCTTTGTATAATCCCCACCACCTTTGAATTTAGCGGTATGAAGTTGTTAGGGGTTTGTCCTAATGTCCCTAGGGGCGCCACAGTCTGGTGGCGTATAGGCCCTTTTTATTCTGTCCTGGTGGACAACCTTAGTTCGGCGGGGGCTCACAGCTATCTTTACATTGTTGTTTTTAAGGATCTCTATTATTGTATACGGGCCGTCATATTCGTCGCTGAATTTATCCCTTTTTGGTTTTAACACTAATACTTGTTCGCCTCTGTGGTAATTAACTGAGGATACTTTTCGGTCGTAGTAGTATTTTTGTGTATGTTTTGAGTTTGTTAGATTGTGTCTTCCCATTTCGCGGATATTAAATAGCTTTGTGACTAACCTATCCACGAAATCTGGATATGTGGCTAATGAGTCGTTTGGTTTTAGACTTGATGGTTGTCTGGCCTTTTTACCGTATATTAATTCGTAGGGGGTGTATTTAGTACCTTCATGTATACTTGTATTATACGAGAACATAGCTTGTGGTAGCCACTGGTCCCATTGTTTTTCTTTAGTTATGTAGTGTTTTAAGTATTCGACTAACACATGATGGCTTCTTTCCAGGGAACCGTTTGACTGAGGATGGAACGCTGAGGTTTTGTACTGCCTAATGTTAAGAGCTTTTGCGAACTTTTGCATGAGAGAGCTGATGAATGAAGTTCCTTGATCCGTCAGAATGGCTTTTGGGCATCCGTATTGGCAAATGAAGTGTGTGGTGAATGCTTGGGCTATTTCTTCGCTTGTGAACGAGACTAATGGTATTGCTAACGAAAATTTCGTTAAGTTGTCCTGTATAGTAAGTATATATGATTTCCCTGACTTAGTGGGTGGCAATGGTCCCACAATATCCATGGATATTTTGTCAAAGGCATCTAGTGGCGTATCTGTTATTATCATTGGTTCTTTAGTTTTAACTCGCACTAGTTTTTTCTTTTGACAACTTATGCATGTTTTAATGTGTTGCCTTACATCCTTTTTCATGTTTGGCCAATGGTATAAGTTTCTGATTCTGTTGTAGGTTTTGGTCACCCCTTTATGTCCTCCTACTGGTGACTCGTGGTTTTCTTTGATTATTACTAGACGATCTTGTTCTGATGGCATTTGTACGGTGCCATTACAGATTGTGATGCTGATATTTGTTTGTAAGAACCTTAGCGTGATCATTTGTTTTAATTTTTCCCATGATATATTAATTTCTGTTCTTGGTAGCGAGATTTTGTTAATGTTTTCTTCTGTTAATTTATTACACAGGTTCCTGATTACGGTATGATAGGCTTCTTCGTTTGGGGGATCTGGCATTACCATCCCTAAGATGGTTCGTCCTGGTTTGGGAAGTTTTATTATACTTCCTGCTTGGAGTGGTAAGGTAATTTTAATTTGTTCTTTAGCTATGAATTCTGTGCTTTCTTCACCCATTGGTTTGCCGAGTGTAGTGATGAATATTCCTGCAGTTTCTCTTCTCATCCATAGATGATCCGTAATTTCTTTGATTCTATTCTTGATTAGTTCTTGGTTAGTTACTTTTGGAAATGCTCGTTGTCGTGGTAATTTTTGCTGTTGTGGTGGTCCCTGTCGTCGCGATGATACTTGCTGTCGGGGTGGTCCAATGAATGTTTTGTAATTATTGTTTGAGTCTTTTCTTATCGTTACTGGTGATATTGGCCCTGTTAGTGTTTCGCTAGATTCCCTTGTACAGTATTTTCTTCCTCTCATTGGTGGGCTGTTCTTCTTGCTGCTACTGCTATCACTGGAGTTTATTTTAGGGGGGTTTCTATAAGTATGAGTCCTTGGGACTTCTTCGTTTTCCGTTATTTCCATTATTTGATTCCAATCCTTTTCTGCTGCTTCTATTTCCATTCGTTGTGGGCTCTGAGGACGGTTAAGGGTGGTTGGTCTGGGGTTTGACGGTGGAAGACCGATTTGTTCAGGGGAGGGGTGAACCTCTACTGATACTTGAATATTTCTGTTTGCTTCAAAACTATCGGTGGATACCTCCATTTCCTCTGATTCCCCTTTTGGTGTGATTCCCCTCTTTTTCTCCGCCGGTCTGCTTGATGATGTGGTAGTTGTTGTTTTATGTTTCCTTTTTAATTTTCTTCTCATTTGTATTTGGTCAGGATTGAATTCGGATGATGACGAGGAGGATGATCCATCTCCCTTTGGTTGTTTCATTGGGCTTGGATTTGGGGATCCCGGACTCGTGGTGGTTTGGGAGTGTGATCGTTTCCCTGTTGCTTGTAGCGGGAGTATAGTTACTGGATTCCGTGAGAGAGCATCTGCGTTAGTATTATACCTCCCAGGCTTGTATATGATTTTGTAGTCATATTCGGCTAGTTTTATTTTCCAGCGCATGAGTCTTGAGGTAGGATTATCTAGTGTATGTAGCCATTCTAGCGGTTTATGGTCCATCACTAAAGAGAAACGTTTTCCGTATATGTATGTGCGGAAATGTTGTACGGCGTATATTAGAGCTAGGAGTTCGCGTTCTGTTGGGGCGTACCGTGTTTCGGCTTCGTTTAGTATTCGTGAGGCGTATGCTATGGGTAGGTCTTTTCCGATTTCTCCTTGACTTAGAACGGCCCCTACTGCGTAACCAGAGGCGTCAGTAGTTATTATAAAAGGTTTATTGAAATCTGGGTATTGCAATATTGGCTCTTCGCATAATGCGTCCCGTAATGTTTTGAATGCGTTTTGTTGTTTGATCGTCCATTCGAATTTGCGATCCTTTCTGGTTAGGTCGGACATTGGTTTAGCTATTTTCGAAAAGTTCTTTATAAATCTCCGGTAGTATCCGGCTAGTCCTAAAAATTGTCTAATATTTTTCGCGGTTCTAGGTTGTGGAAACAGTTTTACTGCTTCTAGTTTATTTGGGTCTGGCCTAACCCCTTCTTCGCTAATAATATGACCCAAGTAACATACTTCTCTTTTTAGGAATTCACATTTGTCCGGTTGCAGGGAAAGGTTGGCTTCTCTAAGTCTATTCATTAACCTTATAAATTTTGTAGCGTGTTCTTGAAGTGAACTAGCATAGATTACTATGTCGTCGAGGTACACGAATAATTCTATTCCTTGTAGTCCAGTAAGAACTTGGTCCATTAACCTTTGAAATGTAGCTGGGGCGTTCTTGAGACCGAATGGCATTCGATTGAACTCATAATGTCCATAGGGTGTTGAAAAAGCAGTTTTGTGCTTATCGTCTGGATGCATCGGTATCTGGTGGAATCCTGATGCTAGGTCGAATATTGAAAAGTACTTGGCGCTGCCTAGCTGGTCTAATATTTCTACAATATTCGGTAAGGGGTACGCGTCGCCTATAGTTTTCTCGTTCAATCGACGGAAGTCTATTACTATCCTCCAGCGTATATTCCCTTCACTATCCTTTTTCTTCGTTACTATGAACAACGGGGAGTTGTACGGAGAGGTTGAATGCGAGATTATTTTGTTTTGTATCAGCTCATTTATCTGTCTATTGATTTCTTCCTTATGGACTTGGGGATATCGATACTGTTTTACGTTTACCGGTGCCTCATTCTCGGTGATTATTCTGTGAGTTACTGCGTTTGTGGCTCCTAATTCGCTACCAGGAAGGTGGAATCTATCCGCGTATTGTTTAATTAGGTTCACGATGTTTGCCCTTTCCTCCGGATTTAAGTGATTAAGGCGAAGTAGTTCTAGTACTTGCCTAACGTGTTCTGGCGATTCTATTTCTCCTTTGAATTTTACTTCTTCGTACGGTTCTATTTCTACTGAAGGTATCTCGATTTTGATGTCATTGGAGGAAGTGTTAATTGCGTAGAGATATCCTATTCCATCATCGTTTGTAACTATAGCGTTACCCATTAAGATTTTTGGGTGCACGTTTAGCTTCGGCACATATCCCGTTTGTAGGCCTTGATTTAAAATCTTGATAGGTATTTGATACCTCATGCGGGCAGGAATTTTTATTTCTACATTTTTAAACGGTAGTAATTCGCTTCCTATTGTGATCCCTAGCCTTGAGTAATCTATAACAGCTCCGCTGCTATGGAAAAAATCTGATCCTAAAATTCCGTCCTGAGCGGTTGGTAAGGTTTTGACTACGTGGATTACAGCTGTTGTATTTAATATGTTGGTTTTAATGTACCCTATTGTGTCTAGAGAACCTTCTGTAATTCCCGATAGATTGTAGGTGATGTCGGTAAAAATCTGCGTGCCTGGCGAAACGGCTTCTTCTTTGATTACGCTCAAATCAGCTCCTGTGTCGATCATCATTATTACCCTATCTTGTTTGAAATCTGGACTAGATAATGCTAGACTGGGGGCTCTCCATGTTTCAGATATTCGTAATTTTAGTACGGCTTGACTTCGTACAGGATTTTGGAAGGAATTCGGCGTTTGTTGTCCTGGATTTGGTGATTCCGCGGATCTTCGTTTGTCATTAAACATTTTCTTTCTACATTCCTGAATCGTATGTCCCTTGTTCTTACAGTATCTACATTCGATTTGTTGTGATTGACGCGTCGCGGAATTTCGTGAAGTCGTTGGTGACCCAGAATTATTCCGTGTTGATCGCGGCGTGGTGTTTATATTCCGGCATTCCTGAACCGTGTGCCCTACCTTCCTACAATGATTGCAATATTTTGATTTCCAGCTGATTTGTGCTATTTGTCCTGCCGGGAATTTGCTGCTACATTCTGTGGCTAAATGCCCGTACCCGAAACAATTGCTGCACTGCGCGGAGTGCGATAATCCTTCTGCGAATTTATTTCGCATTATATTTTCCTGACACTCTGCCTCGGCTTTGATAGCGGCGCTAATGGCGGTATCGAGGTCAGCGAATTCGACAGTTCGCATTCGTGCGTAGATTTCAGGTTTTAATCCTGTTAAGAAGGCTTTTATGGAATTTGTTTCCGCGGATTTGTTGTATTGTGCTACGTGTAAGGGAACCTCTATTTCATTACAGTATCTCAATTGTAGGAGGATCCCGGAGACTCGACTGCTATAATCTACAGTGGCTTCATTCGGTAGCTGAGCGATTTTCGACAATTCCCCAAATAACTGGATTGAAGAATGTAGTGGGGCGAAACGAGAGCTGAGGATTTTAATTACTTCTTCTACGGTATTATAATCCCCGTTTAGTATGACTCGAGAGGCTTGCCCGGTTAGTTTACATTTGATTAGCTGTACTAGACCGTATTCGGCGTTTGGCGCGATCATTCCTTTCGCGTTCCTACAGCATTTTGAGAATTGGTGTATCGTGATGTTACGCCCGTCAAAGACCGGAACCGTGTCCGCGGCATCGCGAATTCTCGTATGCGGTTGCCGTGCATTATCCTGACTTAACTGTAAGCGTTGTAATTCTTCGATAACTGCGTTCACCTGAGGGGTGTTAGATCCTGCTCCGTCGGTAGGCATGATTTAGCTTCTTTTAACGCGCCTGACTTAGTAAGAAAGAAGGAGTCTTGTTCCTTGCTAGGAGAGTTTATCTCCCTTGCCACACGTATTGCGGTTTCAAAGCAATTTTTGTATCCCACCGCTGTCACCAAAATTTACTACCTGTAACGTTCTTGAACGAGACGTTGCCGTTCGTTACAGGAGATTCCACAAGTAGAGCGGTTTACCTGTGGAATTGTGGGATTTGGTTCGGGTGGCGTGCAATAAAGAAATGAATTTCACGAACTAGAGTCCTTCCTTTTAACAATGGTAACAAAAGATAATTTATTCAAGGAAATAAATGCTTCTTGACCCTTGGTCGGTAAATTAATACAATCGTGTATAACTTAATATCGTTATGACGTATCGGTCGGTACTAAAGAATAACCCTCGGTTTGGGTTTCGGCGCTGAGTCGGTAATATAGGTGTATTACTCCGGTTTTTGACGCTAAGTCGTTTATAATGAATTTAGTGCTATTTACACTAGAGGTACGATTCTAACTCGTAACGAAAAATAAAGTCTTTGACACGTAGTCTGTAATAACGAATAATGAAGTATTGACGCTAGGTCGATTTGGTAACGTTAGTTGAGAGTGCGAGAGGGTTCCTTCTCTCTGAATAGTGCTGGCTTCCAGTTGCCTATCAGCTTGCCCACGCTTTCTAGGATGGTAGCCGAGTGCTAATGAAAGCGATCTCAGATGGTAGCCAGGTAGCCGGTAAGGGCGTCCCTAGATGGAAGTCGATAGTGGCTTCCTTCCTTCTGATTCGGTCGTGGCTTCTGGTGCCTATGAGCTGGCCCACGCTTGGTAGGACGAGGTTGAGGGGCTATTAAAGCGGCCTCGAAAGGAAGTTAAAGGGGCTACTAAAAGCGACCTTGTATGGTGTAGAGGGGCTACTGAAAGCGGCCTCGTAGGAAATAGTATGGTGTACGAAGATTCAGAGTAAACTTCCTTGGACTGTGCTAGACTGAGGGGCTGGTGAAAGCGGCCTCGATCCTGTAGGTTCGGTGGCAGAACCAAGTCTGCTCTCTGCTGCTGGGGGGCCTCTACTTATACTCCAAGTCGATGTTTGGCCCGCGCCAATCACTAGCTGCGCGATCACGCGCACCAATTATAATTAATATCCGGTTCGCGCCACTTTGGCACTACGCTCGGAATAATTCGGCGTCCGGTTTATCGTACGGTGTGCGCACGCGCACTTTGGTTCACTCGCGGCACTGAGTTAGCTGTTTGAACGGCAGCTATGCGCATGCGTTGCGCGTCACCTAGTTCACTGTTTCCCGCCGCATGGGATGTCGCTCGCACGTGTTTCGCGTGTCCTTATTAATAATGTAACAAAAGGAATAAAATGAACTAGAACGATAACTAAATTAGGAAAAATGTACATCGGTACGTAGCGGTACGTTACACACTGGCGATGCGGGGACGTACGAGTGGCTATTTCAAAGTGCCAAATATAATATAAACCGAACTCGCGGATCCTATGAGGTTAACTTTGATTCTGAGGGAGACTTTAGCTCGATCTTAACCAACTCTGTACGAGCGTGACACGACGTTACTCTACGCGTGACTCTATAGCTTTTAACCGACGAGGGTAGAAACCAAAGGGTTTATATAGTCCCAAAAATGAGTGGGGATTCATTAGGAGTTTCCATATAAGGAAATTCTTCGGGGTCGTCGTCGTGTCATTCCCGTCGAGATCATGACCCCCCTTAGTGGTGTATGATAAGCAAAAGGATTTTAGGGCGTTTTCCCTTCTCAGAAGCGAGCTCGAAAGTGGTTGAGAGTGGCGTATGGGAAGATTCCACATACGTAACATCTCCCCCCTTAGACAAAACATCGCGATTTTCGTGATGCTTTTCAAAAGAAAGAAAAACGCCCCGCAAATCCTAATATAAGCAAAAGTGTAGAAGAGAATTGTCGGATGTAGTGTAGTGTATTTAGTGTACTTATCGCTAGGTGTTGCGGGTGTAAGAATTTAATTGTCGCTGGGCACCACGTAGCCCATCTCCAGCCCGTGGTCAGCGACGTCTAGTGGAGGTTGTCCGGGTAGCCGGTCCAGCGTCAGCGTTGTAGCGATGCCATCCTTCTGTTCCTCATCAGCATCTCCATGCTGGTTGTTGTTTGCAGGGGCGGCTATTAGAAGGTGTTTAGTACCCCTCAGGTATACCCTCACTGCTTGCCAGGGTATGTCTCGGGAGCAGGGTGATCAGGACCACATTTGGGCAGACGGTCGGCTTACCGTTTTGCCGTGGACGAAATATAAGCGTGTTTTAATTTGTCCTGATGCTTTGTAATTAACTTATGGCGTGTTTGTAATACTGCGTTGTTCAGGTCCATCACGTCTACTATTTGGTACGGTCCAATGTAATGTGGATCAAAGGGTATAGCCGGTTAAGATGGTCAAATGTGCCCCTGAACCGAATTCAAATCACGATGAGTCATTCGAAAGCTTATAAAAAAAGAATGATTTCTGTCAAGTTTCAACTTCGTATCTCGACCCGGGGGGTAGTAAAGGGTAAAAATAGAAAATCAGGTTTTTGCCGAATTTCTCCTATACCAGCGGATGAAAAATTTTGAAAAAATTCAGAGACATGTCTGTCATCGGTGCACATATTAGGGAATCGCGTCAGATTTTTAAATTGAAAAACCAAGCTGTGAAAAATAAAAAACGCCAAAAAATGCTGAAAAATGCCGGTTTTGTATCGAAGCAGTCTTGATACTATAATTATATTTTTACTGTAAGTCCGCATCGTTGTTACTATTGTCTTGAATTTTTTTTCAGATTTTTCAATTTGGTGCGCCGCAGTTAAAAAAATTAAAAACCGATTTTTTCGCCGTTTTTTCCGTGTCAGAGTAACTAATAGGTCGAACTTTCGTACATACTTTATGGAATAAGCCTTTTATGCAATCTTCAACGTCTTCACATGCAGCAAAACAGCGTAGAAATTAAACGAACTAAACATGCTGTGACATTACAGTCTAAAATGTCTATCATATTTTCAACGGCGTCAATGGCGCAGCGGTAAAGTGTCCGACTGTTGAATCGCTGCAAACTTTTTGAACGTAGGTTCAAGCCTCGGAATTTCTATGTCCCACAGGGTCATTTTTTTTTTCACATTAATTATGTATTTTTTCGATTTCTAGCTATATGACAATGATCGATATTTATATACAAATGTTTTAAAAACATTAAAAATATTTTAATAATTGAAATATACATAAACATAACTTGAGAAGATTTTGATGCCACCGTTTCTCTGATCAAGTATCCCGTCAATTACAGTATTGTTGTAACATTCCCTGCACTAAATTAATATTATATGAAATTGATTTTCCAATCTCTTACCTTTAACAATTGTGGATGGATTACAGCAACAATTGTGTGTTGTTTTGTAATTATTTCGCCTCTTCTTATAGATCATACAACTCATTCTGGTTTCCAAAATTCAAAAGTTAAACAATGCTATAATTGGCATGATACCTAACAATAGTTTTCAACTATTGAAATAATTTTAATATGTTTTTAAAACATTTGTATATAAATATCGATCATTGTCATATAGCTAGAAATCGAAAAAATACATAATTAATGTGAAAAAAAATGACCCTGTGGGACATAGAAATTCCGAGGCTTGAACCTACGTTCAAAAAGTTCGCAGCGATTCAACAGTCGGACACTTTACCGCTGCGCCATTGACGCCGTTGAAAATATGATAGACATTTTAGACTGTAATGGCACAGCATGTTTAGTTCGTTTAATTTCTACGCTGTTTTGCTGCATGTGAAAACGTTGAAGATTGCATGAAAGGCTTATTCCATAAAGTATGTACGAAAGTTCGACCTATTAGTTACTCTGACACGGAAAAAACGGCGAAAAAATCGGTTTTTAATTTTTTTAACTGCGGCGCACCAAATTGAAAAATCTGAAAAAAATTCAAGACAATAGTAACAACGATGCGGACTTACAGTAAAAATATAATTATAGTATCAAGACTGCTTCGATACAAAACCGGCATTTTTCAGCATTTTTTGGCGTTTTTTATTTTTCACAGCTTGGTTTTTCAATTTAAAAATCTGACGCGATTCCCTAATATGTGCACCGATGACAGACATGTCTCTGAATTTTTTCAAAATTTTTCATCCGCTGGTATAGGAGAAATTCGGCAAAAACCTGATTTTCTATTTTTACCCTTTACTACCCCCCGGGTCGAGATACGAAGTTGAAACTTGACAGAAATCATTCTTTTTTTATAAGCTTTCGAATGACTCATCGTGATTTGAATTCGGTTCAGGGGCACATTTGACCATCTTAACCGGCTATACCCTTTACTGGTACGTGGTTCCTTGAGTACGTAAACAAAATCGCCTACGTTAAATGTTGCTGGTTTTGCGCGAGCGTCATAATAACCTTTCGAGCGGATTTTTGCTTTATTTAGATTATCAGAAGCTATATTGCGAATATTACTCATATGCGTTATCAATTCTATTAGGTAGTCTCCATACGACTTTAGCTTTTCACCGATTGGAAGAGAGGTTGGTTCCCGAGCTGGTTTTCCAAAGATTAATTCGTATGGGGTGAAATTAGTTGCTTCGTGAACGGATGTATTGTAAGAGAACATTGCGAACGGTATTAATAAATCCCAGTCTTCATAATTATCCATGTAATGCTTGAGGTATTCGGTGAGGACGATGTGACTTCGTTCCAGAGATCGATTGGTTTGTGGTCTATATCCCGAGGTTGTGATTTGTTTGATTTTAAATATTTCGGATAAATTTGTCATTAGTGTTCCGATGAAGCTAGTTCCCTTGTCTGTTAGTATTGCGCGAGGTGTACCGTAGATTGCGATGAAATGTCTAGCGAAAGCATCTGCAATTGTAGCAGCTCGAATATTAGGTATTGCTACAGCTATGCAATATTTCGTTAGATTATCTTGAATGGTGAGAATGTGTCTGTTCCCACTCGGTGTAATTGGTAAAGGTCCCACTGTATCTAAGGAAATTTTGTCGAAGGCTCCTATAGGTGTGTCGGTGATCAACATCGGCTGACGAGTTTTCGCTCGGACTAATTTCTGTTCTTGACAACTTTGGCATCTTCGGATGTAGTCTTGAATATCGTTGCGCATTTGCGGCCAATGGAATTTTGATCGAATGCGTTTGTAGGTCTTCGTTACTCCTTTGTGTCCTCCGATTAAACTGTCGTGAGCTTCGCAAATGATGTGCTGTCTGTCCTCTTCCGATGGTGTTGTGATGATACAGTTGCATAAAGTGATCTGCTGGCCGGTTCCCATAAAAACCTCTTCTAATATCTTGACGAATTCGTTGGATGGTATTTTGTGAAGGTCTCCGGTGGCAGAAATTCGAAATGATTTGATCTGCTTTTGGTCCAGGATGTGCCGAAGGGTTTTTAATCCGTTAAGCACGTCTACTCTTTTAATTTCATCAAAGAAGTTTTCTGAGATTATTATACTGAACGTTTTAAATAATCCATTATCTGTTGTTATCACCTGTCCGTTTTTTGGTTGTGCTGTTAGAAGTCTTGGTTTGTTAATCACCTCAGTGTCTAGTAATAATTTTCCAACGGGGTTTACTAAATTGCAGTCGGCAGAAATGAAGTGTACGTAATGTCCTTCTTCAGCGGTAAAGGTTTTTGAAGAAACAATAATTTTATATGGTTGATCTAATGGGATCTCTTCCAGATCGTCAAGGTCGTTTGAATTTTCAATGTCGGTAGTGAAGAATGGGTAAGGGTCAAGCGTGCGGTCGAAAACCCTAGGTTCGGTTGACCTGCTGTCAGGTGGTTGTTCTACACTTGCTTCGGTCGTGGCTCCTGCAGGTAGCTGGTTTATTGAGGGTTGTAAAGGTTCATCCATGACTTCCGATGATATTTGCGGTGTACTGAGTAAATCTTGTTGAAAGTGTCTTGCATTTTCTAATACAGTATTTTCGGTCGGCTCCTCAAAGGATATCAGATTGTCAAATACGGTCTGGTCCTTATCTAGAGGGACGTTTTGAGTGGAATTTGCTGCGGGCGAAAAACTGTTTATGGTTTCCTGGCGTTCGTCTGGCATGGTTACCTCTCGAGATAAGCTGGGAAAAGATCTGTTCTTGTATATTATTGGAGAATGTTGAACGTTCCCACGTGCGGTTTCTTCTATCTCGTCTGAACTGCTACTTGTCTCCTGATACTTAGGTCGATTTTCCCTGTCGCGTCGTAGCTCTCGTATGCGGTGTCCGATTGTCTCGACGTTGGCGTCTGTTTTCAGTATTTGGGCTTTGAAGTCGGGATCCCGGGGTTCTTGTGGAATAAGTGGTAGGCAGGCAGAAGCGGGGTTGCGCGATAATGCGTCTGCGTTCTTATTCGTCTTTCCGGATTTATGGACAACCTGGTACTCGTACTCCAAAAGTCGGAGTTTCCATTTCATTAGTCTAGAAGTGGGGTCCTTGACAGAGTGTAGCCACACCAGTGGTCTGTGATCTGTAACGAGGGTGAATGGAGTTCCATAGATGTAGGGCCTGAAGTACCTTACGGCGTAAACCATGGCCAAACATTCCTTTTCAGTAGCCGAATAGTTCTTCTCGGGTTTATTTAGGCTGCGGGATGCGTAGGCAATCGGCAGGTCGTTTCCTATCTCCCCTTGGCTAAGTACGGCTCCAATTGCGTGATCAGATGCATCTGTTGTTACAATGAAAGGTTTGCTGAAATCAGGGTATTGCAATATGGGCTGTTGACAGAGTTCGTTGCGTAATTGCTTAAAACTCTGGTCCTGTTCTTCTGTCCATTTGAATTTGACGCCTTTTCCTAACAAGTTAATTAAAGGTTTTGCTTTTGTGGTGAAATTAGGTACGAATCTTCGGTAATATCCAACAAGTCCCAAAAATTGCTGAATGTTCTTCTGCGTTGTAGGTGTAGGAAAAGCTTGAACAGCTTTTAATTTCCTAGGGTCAGGTCTTACTCCTTCCTTTGAAATAATGTGTCCAAGGTATGCAACTTCTTTTCGCAGAAATTGGCATTTGTTGGTCTGGAGGCTTAATCCGTGTTCTCGAAGGCGGTTTAACAACTTTTTGACTTTGATATTGTGTTCCTGTAACGATGATGCGTAGATCACTATGTCGTCCAAGTAAACAAAGAGGTCTGTTCCTTGAAGTCCAGTGAGTGCTTGATCCATCAGGCGTTGAAAGGTGGGTGGTGCATTCTTTAATCCGAAAGGCATTCGAGAGAATTCGTAATGTCCATTTGGAGTGGTAAATGCTGTTTTTGCTTTATCTTTCGGATCCATCTTTATTTGATGAAATCCACTAGTGAGATCAAAGACTGAAAAATATTTAGCTCCTCCTAATCGATCTAAAATCTCGGTGATTTGAGGTAAAGGATATTTATCAGAAATTGTTACTTCGTTGAGACCGCGGAAATCTATTACCAATCGCCAATGTTTTACTCCGTTTTCATCTTCTTTCTTCGGTACGATCCATAAAGGTGAATTATATGGAGATTTGGAAGGTGTAATTATACCATTTGATAATAAAGCGCTGATTTGTTTTTGAATCTCCTTTTGATGAATGAGAGGATAGCGATATTGTCTCGTATTGATTGGAGTATCGTTGGATGTATGGATTGAATGTTTAAAGTCGCGGGCCTTCCCAAGTTTATCTCCAGGAAGATAAAATCGGTCGGGAAAATCTCTAACTAAATTAGTAACGAAATCTAGTTCCTCCCTGTTCAAATGTTTAGTGTTTAAGGCTTCTAGAATTTTTTGTATTCTATCTTCGTGTGTTTTAAATTTTGACGGCTGTTCCGCAGCTGGGTAAAAATCCTCGTCTGATGAACCGAAGATATCAAACGGTTCCAATGTTTGTGGTTCTATCTCTACGTCTAGGGGTACATCGCTGGTATTTGTTGCCATAACGTAGCACTTCCCTTTACTGTTCCTTACTACTGCTTCCCCTATGTAAAGATGTTCGAGGGTCTTGATACGCGGTAAATATCCTTCCTTAATTCTCGGGTTTGTTATTGTTATAGCAATCTGTTGCGACGTCCTAGGTTCGATACGATGTTTGGTCGACGTCGGTAGTTCTTCCGTTTGAGGTAGGTCTTGATAATTTGAAAAACGTATAGGTCGGGTTGGTTCGTTTTTTAACACCAAAGTCCCGTGATAATAGGAAATTTCGGCTTCCTCCTGTTTTAAAAATGGGCTTCCTATAAGTCCGTCTGCTTCTATTGCAAGCTCTTTTACCACATAGAAAAGTGCGGGAGCTTCGTGGATATGAAGAATTGTTGTTCCTAAAGTATGAATTGGATTAGCGGTAATTCCGGTTAGCTCGATTTCTTCCCGAGAGTTTATCGCGGCTTTTTCTCCCAGGGCGTTAATGACTACTAAATTAACGGATGCTCCACCATCGATTAAGAATTCTCCCGTTCCTGACTCCAGTTCTGGAACCTTGATGTTGATGCGTGGGGCAGGGGCTTCCTTGATGAGGGTTCCTCTTCGAAGCGGACTGTCCTTTGGCGAGCATCTTTGTTTCCGCTCATCGTTTCGCCTATACGTTGAGCGCGATTGAAGTTTAAAGACTTGTTAGATTCGACAGACGAATCTCGCGAGTCTCGTTGATATCTCGGACTACGCGGATGTTTCCTACAGGATTTTCCGTCATGTCCGGTTATACCGTAATTCCAGCAATACAAACTTGGCTTGCGATCTTTATCGTAATTTTTTAGAATGGAATATTGTTTTTCTCCATCATCTGGATACGATGAGTCGGAGCGATAAGAAGGGGATTTCGAGGGGCTCCGGTGACGCAAGGCCCAGGCCGTCGTGCGTGTCCGTCCTTCTCGTTCCTCTTCAAAACCAGATGTTCTTGTAGACCGATTTCTGTTTTGGTCGTATCTACTCGGAGAAAGAGGGTACGACCCTTGGCGGTCGTGGTGGCGAGACTCTTCAGCGTAATGGTCTCGGCGAGACCACCTGGAGGGTGACTCAGAACGGGGAGACTGTCGCCGATTCCTTAATTTTCTGTCTATCTGTAGCACGGCATCGTAAGCTCGTTCAAGGGTTTGAATGTCCTGATACTGAGCCGACACTTTCCAGGAAATTCGATCCGGTAAACCATCGATGAAGTTTTCTCTAACGTCCTTTTCCATTTCTTTGACGAAGTCTTCAGCGTGATCCAGATACCTTTCCCGGATAGCTCCGCGCGCACAATAAACGAGATGAGAGGTCCTGTCGACGTATTGTCGTAGACTTTCTCCTTCGCGAATATGTAATTTCACGATTTCTACTTGGAAATATGACAAACTTCTTCCCGGCGCGAATCTCTTTTTTAGGTGTTGTACTAACGTCTTGACAGAGGTGAATTTATGTTCTAACGTGCACCTGCGTGCCGGTCCGATCAGTTTCGTTAGAATTATTGCAAGATACTCGGCTTCCGTACCCTCAGGAATCAAAGTTAACCCGTCTTCCACATTTTGTACAAAGCGCGTCAAGGGTGGACTTTCACCGTCGAAGGTTGGAATTGACATTGTAATGTTCTGTATACATGTCCGTTGCGTCAAAAGCGACATTGAGTTTGCAATTGAAACTGTCAGGTTCATAATGTCGTTAGAAGAGACGTTCGCCTGTGCGTTTGTCATTTTGAAAATTACTAGGTGACCTGACTAGAGAAAACTAGTATATTGTCGATAATAAATTACGAGTGATTTTAACGTATTTAAAAACCCAAAATTTAGACAGCGATTCTAATGCAGTAGCATCCCACCGCTGTCACCAGTTCTGTTACGAGCCGGGGCTGCGGCAACGCGAGAGGCCGGCGAGAAGGGTATTTCCCAAGGAATCCGGTTTATGAGTTTGTTAGTTAGGTGCGCGGACGAACCTGATGCGAAATCAGGGAGCCGCTAGGATTGTTGACGACGAGGACGAACCTGATGCGAAATCAGGGAGCCTCTAGGAATGGAGTCACACGCGGGCGAACCTGATGCGAAATCAGGGAGCCGCAGGAGGGTGAAACGTCGTGAACGAACCCGATGCGAAATCGGGGAGTCACTAGGATAGAGTTCACAGACGAACCTGGTGCGAAACCAGGGAGCTGTTAGGAGGTTGGATTATTCACAGACGAACCTGGTGCGAAACCAGGGAGCTGTTCGGAAGTTGGTAGATTTACAGACGAACCTGATGCGAAATCAGGGAGCCGTAGGAGGGTAAGGTTTCGTGGACGAACCCGATGCGAAATCGGGGAGCCACTGGGTTGGAGAAGATGCTTTGTTTTGGTTGAAGGGTTGCGAACGAACCTGATGCTTGATCAGGGAGTCGCGGGAAATGTTAATAATGCCTCGTAACTATTAATTTATGTTTGATACAACTCGAGCGGTAAAGCTGTATCAGTGGGTGAGTGCTATTAATATTATAAGGATCGCTGGGTGAAAGATGGGTTTAACGAATCTACTCGATTTATACGTGAACACCATTCATATATTGAATAATCAATTAAGGTACAAATGTAAGTGTCGCGATGAAATAATAAATAAATGTGTGTAGTTACCACTAGTTTGCACGGTGTTGACGCACTGGCGATGCGGGGACGTACGAGTGGCTATTTCAAAGTGCCAAATATAATATAAACCGAACTCGCGGATCCTATGAGGTTAACTTTGATTCTGAGGGAGACTTTAGCTCGATCTTAACCAACTCTGTACGAGCGTGACACGACGTTACTCTACGCGTGACTCTATAGCTTTTAACCGACGAGGGTAGAAACCAAAGGGTTTATATAGTCCCAAAAATGAGTGGGGATTCATTAGGAGTTTCCATATAAGGAAATCCTTCGGGGTCGTCGTCGTGTCCCTCCCGTTCCCATGGTCGTGATCCAGATGGTCGAGATCATGACCCCCCTTAGTGGTGTATGATAAGCAAAAGGATTTTAGGGCGTTTTCCCTTCTCAGAAGCGAGCTCGAAAGTGGTTGAGAGTGGCGTATGGGAAGATTCCACATACGTAACAGACCAAACCAACCGTCTTCACAATCATTGGTATCAAATATTTCAGACAATCGGAAATGTATGTACATAAAAGTTCAATTTGATATCATTGACACGTCATCAATTATAAAAAGAACATCTTTGAGATTTGCTCGTAAAACTTTTAATACATGATCCGATTATTGTTTGTACTTTGTCGTTAGACTATGTTTAACAGGTAATTGCAGCAATCTATGAACTGTCAAACCGTTTATATTAAACGCTGCTATACCAGTAGGTGCCGCTATAGCGGTATCTTTATTGAGATTTTGTTTTATCCAACACTTCATGGTTTTAATTAAAAAACCCTTTCCCGTTCCACCTTCTCCGCTAACAAACAATTGTAATATCGAATTATCTGACCTTACAGTATCAATGACTCTGTGGAATACTCCTTTTTGGTCGGCATTTAATTTTGCTACCATTTCAGACACATCAATTTTTTCTTCCATTTTATTTCCAAGATCCCTAAAATCTTGCATTGCTTCACCAGCTTCTACATTTTGAGCGCCTATCGGATTGTCAGGGTCATTCAGAGACACGTTTTTTTGTAATTCTTCATCTAATTGCCGAACTAACTCTTGTGCAGTTTCAAACGCTTTTTTCAATTCTTCTTGTTTTTCGTGATATTGTAATGCTTTTGTAAGATGTAGTTCTACATTTTGAAATGCTTCCATATAAGTATCACAACTATTTTTTAGATCCTTTAATTCCCGCCATGGTTTAAACATAAGCAATAAAGAAAAGAAATAATCTTCCGGTCGATTATTAACATTATGTCTATAATGATTAATAAGACATCCACGTTGTCGCCGTTTTAGATAATGACTATTATCTGATTTATAATATTCAATATTATTATTTTTCGGTTTGATTGTCGTAATATCATACCATTATGCGAATTCATAAAGAGACATAGATTCTAATTCTCCTGATCTATTTGGATAATAATTATCTATTAAAGATGGACAAAATATATCTGTAGATTCACCATCAAGTGCTTCAATTTCTTGACGACTTTTTAATTTCCTCTGTTGTATAGGATTAACATCTAACCATTTAATAGTTGTATTTCGATCAGTTCCATATAAAGGCATACCTAACAATGTATCAGCAGCCTCAAGTGCTCCACATTCTCTATTGCTTATGGATCGTAAAGCAAAATTCCAAAGAACACTTGCCAATGACTTATTTTTATTATTTACACTATTTGCAAAATCACAATCAGACAGTTCACTTTTTCCTGCTTTATTCAAATATTTAGTAACATACCAAGTGAGTAGTGTCGATTTTTCACCAATAAACTGTATATCCATATTGCCTTCCCACGCAGTAAGTATAACAGGATTATAATCATTAATATCAACTTTATTCTTTGTTCGAGGAAGATCATATAATCTACTCTTTTGTTTTAATTGTTTTCTACCTGCTATCGAAGTTGCTACGTCGTAAAATAAATTTAGAGACTTCTTCAATAGAAGATTCGCCGAAAATTGGTGCACCTTCAATCCAGATTAATAAATGAAAATATTGTATACCTCTAACTTGATATTCCCGTCGCCAGAAATAGTGTGTTACTTTACCAATCGGAGAATCTTTTGAACAAATAAAAGCAAGCATTGCTTTAAATTTATTATCAAGAATCTTAATTTATTAAGATTTTTTATTATCAATTTTATTATCAAATTTATTATCAATTATCAAAAATCTCGATGTTGATACAGGATCTTTAGCAACAAGTAAACTAGTGGTTAACGAAGAGTCTTGCCACCCATTTGCGTCACGAATATATTCACCTAAATCGTTCCATAACCATTCACTAGGACTTAACGTTAGAAACCATGTCGCAGGTCCATAATGTTGTGCCATACAAGATAAATCACTTCTCGGTCTACGCCAATATTGTTCCGTATTTCGAAGTCTAGAAAACATTGAATTTAAGTTGGACTCCAACGCTTCTTTCGACATTGCCTCTAAATACTCCGCAACTGTGTAACGAATTCGTGTATCTGTTATATTCATTTTATGGTAAATTCCACGTCTCAACTGACGAATAGTCGCATTATTTAATAAATAAAACAAATATTGTTGGTTTAACCTAATTTGTGGACGCTTAGATGTCAAGCGACATTTAATAAATTCGTGCTCTTGAAATTTGTTCGGTCTACTTTCATCACATTGTCCATTTGAAGCAAATGGAAATAAATCTGGAAAACACATCAAATCTAAATTCTTTTCACGATTATCTAAAGGTATGTCCTGTATTTTTAACATTTGATATAAAGCAGTTGCAGTTTGATTTTCTTTTTTTTCATGTAGAGGATATATAGTATATTGCTCGTAATAGCTATCATCTTTATCTTTTTGAGTGAGCATTGCCTTGCGTGGATCGTCCAATGCAAGTTCTACATGATCATTTATCTCTTTCACATGTAATTCTAAATTATTTAATAATGGTTCACAGTCATCACTTGCATCATTTTCTGATTTTTGCATTTCAAATTCTACATCTTCCAAATTCCCTAAAAACAATTTATCATGAATATCGGGCAGAGCAAATATACAGAATACAAAGGATTATTGTTTTTCAACCATATTAAAGCTTCAAATACTTTTTTAATGTCCACTAAATCTTCGCAGATTATTTTTTTTTTAGTTGGAACATTTCGAACTAAAATAAATTCATGATTTAAATTTATTGGATCAGTGTTAGAACATAACTTGTCAAAAGTCTGTTGTAAAGGAAGTGGTAAATGAAATGTTCTAGCTTTAACTTTTTGTATCCTTTGTTATGCCGGTGTTTTTTTATTAACAACTGTTCCCATTTTAACAACAGTTTGAAAAGCTTTAGCTCTCTGTAAAAGCAGTTTCTCAAATTCGTTAAGAGATGATATTACATCAGGCACATCATTTACCGTGAGATTATTTAGAATACAATAAGCAGGCAACGAGCCACTACAAAATTTTTTATCACAATACTTACATATATATTGCGGATCAATTTTTTGTTGCTTTGCATACACCATTAAATCTTTCCAACTTCGATTATCCCTCCGCATTTTTTGTTTACTAATTTTAAAAACACTTCTTCTGTAACAAAGTCTCTCACACGATATACAATTAGGTATACCGCGGGGTGTCCAGTGAACATTTTCTCAGTACCATAAATGCATTATGATATTTTGATCTGGCCGATTCGGCAGGTCGGTATTACAGCAGGTTTTTTCTGCACAGACATGGTAATACCGATAGATCGACGATTGCCCGGTAAACGTGAGAGGGAGCTGTTTGCTATTTCCGTATTCTATTCTGAATAAGGAAATTAATTCTCAGCTGGTGCGTTGTACTTATAAAAATTTAAACGGAAAGTCGGCTGGTACTACAAACGTAGAAAATTCATTGTACATTTTAATTACTTGAAATGTGCTTATGCTACAATATTCTACGTTAGCAGTAAGGAATTATAAGTGAAAAGGGAAAATAGATGAGTGGATGTCCCCAGAAAATGAAGTTTGTTAGGTTAGACATTTTTTTACTAGCAAAGCACCGAAACAGAACATGAAATACACTTATTACACGTCCTATGCAGAAAGCAGTTATGAACAAACATTATATATAAAATTGTACGGAATCGATTGACGTCACTTTTGCAAAGATCTGATTAGAAATTGCAGAACTTCAGTTCCGCTATTCAGTATAGTCCCGCTGGTTTCGAGCGTCGAAGCCCACGAAATTCAGCGATTGTTGGCGAGCATCGCGTTTGACGACTCTAGCTAGAAAATCACGCCGTATTGCCTAGTTTACATTAGTCAAGTAACTCGGCCTAGTGAACTGAGCCCAGTGCTCGGCCCAGCTACTATGCTGCCCGCTCTACCACTCGACTCGGCCAATATTCGCCCGTTTACTCGACTTTTTTACTCGACCAACTGTTTACACTAGTCGAGTTAGATATGCTTTTTCACACTCGCCACTCTACTGTACCGTTTACTTGACTAATGTAAACTAGGCTTATGAATGCTAAGAAACGATAGTGTGAAGTGGCGTGCGTTTCAGTTGCACATTGACAATATCGTAGATTCTAGGGCCTAGAATATTAGCTACGTATTACGATGTTCTTCACCAGTGCACTACATTAATGAATTAAAAAATAAATGAATAGGTCAATTAGTTAAAATTAATGAACTGTGCATGATTTTAATGACGCCTAATTTAATTGCACTTACAAACTGAATTATTAATTGTAATTAAAAGAATTTTTTGACGTGTAACATGAAGCTGCGCACGCAAATGGTTGGGCTCGGATTATCGGGAAAGACCTACCCATCCCACCGTTTTGCTTTCTCGCTGCGAGCGAGGACCTTCGGGCCCCAGTAGACCACCCATTGACAGCCGAGAGCAATAAAACCGACGGGCCAGATAAAATGTTCATGTTTGATAGGTGTTGAGGAAAGTACTACCAATGGAGTTTTTAGGGTTTCTCGATGAAAATGATATCAGATATGGAGGAATTCGGTCCATTTTTAGTGAACGTAGTGTGTGTCCTAATCATGTATTCATAAAAAAAAATAGACCGAACTGCTTTGCGTCTCGACTCATGTTCGTGGACATAAACTCACCAATCCATCGGTGGTAACTAGTGATGGGACTGATACCAATACTATTGATGATATTCAATCAATTCGATACCAAAGTACTCAATAGGAAATATCGATACGCATCGAAATGTTATGTACTTGGTATCAATCATCGATACCAATTCTTCTTCAACCGATACCATATCAATACTATACCGAATCAAAACCGGTTTGATACTTTACGATATTATCGATACTTATTTGATACTTACGAAATTATCGATACTTGTCTGATACTGTACGAAATTATCGTTTTTTATTTGATAATTCTGTGATCAGATGGCAAACTTGTTATGATATCTATTTGATACGAAAGTATCGGTTTCGATTTGCAATTTACTAATTCACCAAAATAGTATTTATTACCAATCATGATTTGATAATATAACTAATGAAGTAGGAGTTGGAATCAGTATCGTGAGCTACGTATATAATTGAATTTTAATTAATAAATGATGTACATATACATTATTCTAGAATGAAATATTTTGTTGCATTTTGCTTCCAATAAATAAGACGATTTTTTATGGGTAAACAACTTTCTTTAAAAAAGTTATCTAACTGTAATTGTACATCATTACCATCTAATGAGCTTCTATTTCTACCTTCGATATCACTTTTTAGTGTCTAATTTTTTATTTGTGGTTATATTGCATATTGATTGAATTGATTTGATTTGTGGTTACAGGCTGATTTCAAGTCGTTTGGATTTGTGGTTATGGGTTATATTTATTGATGACAGGGTAATTCTATCTCCCCTTCCGTTTTTTTCCATAATTTTATATTATCATCATAACTACGCGCGTCTGCAAAGTTTCAAGACAATTGGATTGGTGGAACTGGGTTAAATAGGTTTTCCGTTTTACCCCACGAAAAGTGTTCCGTTTTGCCCCACATGCAGTCATTTGGTAAACATTTAATATTTACACTTCAGCGTGAGGTAAAGATATTGCAGGTATCGATATTCTCGTATAGGTATCAAGTAGGTATCGATATTTTTGTGTAGGTATCAAACAGGTATCGATACATTCTGATATGTAAGTATCAAAGAAGCATCGATTCCTTTCGATGCCTTTGACTTTGATATGTATCAATAGCAGATTGAAATTTGTCGAAGGGTATCGATATGTATCGATACGGAATCAGTCCCATCACTAGTGGTAACACTCTTATCAAGGTGTAATAAGAAATATGAACATTTTCATATTCAGTACTGGATGACTCAAGTCGCCGTCGACCGAGGGTCTCTCGCTGGTGCGCTATTTCACTCGCACTCGATTTACGTTGTTCAATCTCCTTGTCAAGCGGTTCAGACGAGGGCCCTGATGCATATGTAAGAACTGGCGAAATTCAACAATAGTTTGTCGTCTAAATTTTACAATTAAAGTATTTATTTGACGCGAATATACATATGTAAAGTTTGTCAGCAAAGTCTTTCTCGATTTGAGTTCTATATAAGGCTGATTTTCCTTCGCCATGAAAAGTCCCCTCTTGTCCTGCACGCTGGCAAGAAATCGACGCTCGAAACCAGCGGGGCCATACAATGTTGCGCGCTAAGCAGTGACAAATCTGCAGTTCTGCATTTCTATTCAGATCTTTGCGAAAGTGACGTCAGTCGATTCCTCATGTTTTCTCGATCAAATTGGCCCCAAAAATGATATAATTCGCACCAAAATTAAGGAAATTACGTGAAAAATTGTTTACAGAATTGAAAGCCCGTTTCCTTAAAAATAGTCCGATTTAAATTATTTTCGGTCAATTTAATCGGGAGAATGCCAGGAATCCATTTGTGGCACTTTCATATTGATACGATGAAAAATAAACAAATTCTGTTTCTTTATAATCGATGAGACATCACCGAGCACGGCAATCTCGCGCGGCTCGGGACACAAAGGTTCTCGTCGGTTATTCGAACTTCTAAGATCGTATTCAGATTTATTGGCCGGTGAGTTTCGTAACTAGGGGTGTGCGGTTACCCGATTTTTCGGGCTCGGGACGGGCCGGCAACTTTCGGGCGGGATCGGGCGGGGTCCCGATACTTTCGTATTGCTCGAGATCCCGACAGTTTCGGGACCCCGAGACTCGATTCGGGCTTCAAGCATAGCCGCCATGAGCGGACAATTGGATTTCAGGTCGGCTCGGCAAATCTCGGACGCGATCGGACGATATCGTTACCAGTAATAGATTAAAATTATTACCTTAGAACATAGAAAAATTATGTTTCTTACATGTCAATTTGAAATAATAAAATATTCGCCTCCTGTATATTGTTGTTATTATGAAACATCCAGGAAATATTCCTTTTTGTATGCTTATAGTTCGTACGTTTTCTATTTTAAATCTGAACCTATCCGGAAAAAGATAATACCCTATATATTCCCTTTACATAAAGTACTAAGTATGAAGTATATTTTATTCAGATTTTAAAATATTGTCGATATAAAAATAGTCTTCTTCCCAAGTTCTGAACATGGTATTTATTTAAGTACGTATATGGACGTATTCAGTATTCAAAGACTATTTGGTAGCAATGAAAATACATATATATGTAAATAAATAATAAGAAACAAATTATGATTCAACAGGAGACAGAAAGGTAAAAACTTATCACTCTGGTATCGATATAAATGATATACATAATTCTTTCCGTCTCGGTCCCCTCGTAATAGCTGGCTTTCGAGCCGATCGCGTCCGAGTTTTGCCAAGCCGACCTGAAATCAAATTGCCCGCTCATGTCGGTCATGCTTGTAGCCCGAATCGAGTCTCAGGATCCCGAAACCCCGCCCGATCCCGCCCGAAATTTTCCGACCCGTCCCGAGGGCCGACAATCCGAGCCGCGGGACGATCCGCACACTCCTATTCGTAACGCGTATTCTCTCGTCATCGCAGAACACGAGTGAGCCAGAAGTGGTGGGGATAGCGCCAAGCTTTTGTCATGTATAGGCCAAACCGAGCTGCAGCGTAGAAATACACGCATCAGAATAGGTGTGCCTTAGGCCTTAGCTCCGAAAAAATTCAGGAGCTTTATTGGTCAGAACATTGATTCTTCCTCGATAGCTTCATCTCGAATTGGTCTACGCATAACTTCGTGACGCATACAACTACATATGTACTACGCTGACAATAAGAATAAATAACAGCCACACGGCTACGTTCAGACGGGGCCGAGCAGCATTCCCGTTACCCCACCATACCCTTCGGTGGCTAGGGAA
The DNA here is from genome assembly GCA_947577245.1 of Andrena bucephala. Lineage (NCBI taxonomy): Eukaryota > Metazoa > Arthropoda > Insecta > Hymenoptera > Andrenidae > Andrena > Andrena bucephala. Next base: position 73,792,573 of record OX387716.1, read on the forward strand.
CTCCAACTGACAAATCCACGATCGTCAGATGGTGATGGCTGATTTCTCCTCGATCGCTGTTCGCGAAAACGAATCGACCGGCCAATATATTTGAATACGACCTTAGGATAAAGATATAATTAAAGATGAAAAATTATTCGAAGCCAAAGATGAAAGGCCTTCGAATAAACAAAGGAAACTAATAAATATCCGAAGCTAAATAGAATTTTAGATTTAGGGTACACACACCCTCCCCCAAACCTCGTGTCGATCGGCCACTGGGGCCATTCGGAAGTATATTCTTTTAATTAAATAATGCCCATCTCTGCATAGGAGCGTAAAGAATTACAAAAAAAAATCAAGGAGTTAACTGTTGACCGATTTGGAGACTTTTCCTTGTTATATGTTATATACAATAGTCGGAAGAATAATAATAAAAGCAATAATTGCAAATAATTGCTGTAACTTCCACATTCTGAAAATATGATATCAGTAAATCACTACTTCCAGTGTTATTAAAAAATTCCAATCTCTTTTATATTTGAAATAATGTGGCCACATAATTATAACATATATTCGGCAGCGGTGATGTATGTGTTACAGTAAAAGCGTGAATTTAGTAAATGTACACAGTTTCCAGGAGTTTCTAGTCAAAGTATGCCTAAAATGCATATAACCTAACCTAAAGTCGTCCGAAAATGCATGCATTGACTGCATCACGCTTTTACTGTGGCTTGTGTATCCAGCTAACGCTTCAGTTTTGCTATGATTCCACGTTGGCAGTCCTCCCGAGTAGGCGCCATCTCGTGTCCACTAGCTCAACTAAATTTGTCACGTGACTTGCTCTGTATTATCGCCAATATGGCGGAACTCGTATTTGGGAATGCAATCACGGGCTGACGCTTTTCGTCCTTATATGAGCAGATTTTGAGCTGGGTGAGGTCTCATTCGAAAGAGGAAGGTTCAGTGCAGGGCGCTCTGATCATCGTTTGTGTCACAAAACTCTTTTAGTGACCTAAAAATACTTGGATTCATGCTGGTGTATTTTGTCGACTTTTGCTCTACTTTGAACTCTCGTATTAGTAGATATCAACACTATTTCGTCGAACCATGACCAGAGCGCCCTGCACTGAACATTCCTCTTTCAAATGAGACCTCGCGCAGCCCAAAATTTGCTCATATAAGGACGAAAAGCGTCAGCCCGCAAACCCATGTTTCGGGCCAGATTGTGTCGGTATATAGCGCGCTGCATTACCCGTGTCTACCCCCTTAACATTATTTCAGTTTGCTGAAGCTTATACATATCTGCTTTTTCTTGCGCGAAAGTTACAATTTCATTTAATGTATTCAGATCACCAGAATACAATGCTTTGTCCAGATACAACATTTTTAGATAAAAACTTTTAAGTTGATATATAAAACGTCTAATACTTCTTACTTTGGGGAAATGAGGTGACAATAACTGCATTGGAACAGACATCGCTTTACAAAGATTTAAATCAATATAACAGCCGTGCGTATGGCGTAATTTTTCATGATTTGAAGTTTTCACAGTTGTAACGTACCGCTACGAACCGCCATAAATTTTTCCTTTTGTTTTCATACAAATTGTTAATTACGTTTACATTATATCTAAGATAATACATTACATGCGAGAGCGCGTTCGAACAGCGCGCGAGAGAATCTTGTGACGCGCAACGCACGCGCATAACCACCCTTTCAAACAAGTGAACTCAGTGCCGCGAGTGAATAGAGCGTGCGTGCGTAGACCATACGATAAACCGGACGCCGAACTATCCGAGCGTAGTGTGCGAGTGGCGCGAACCGGATACTAATTATAATTGGTGCGCGAGATCGGGCAGCTAGTGATTGGCGCGGGCCAAGCACCAACAAGAGGTATAAATACAGGCTCGCCAGCAGCAGAGAGCAGACTTGGTTCTGCCACCGAACCTACCAGATCGAGGCCGCTTTCACAAGCCCCTCAGTCTTGAACAGTCTAGTCTAGAACAGTCCTTCTTAACTCAACGTCCTATTTCCAATCAATCCGAGGCCGCTTTAACTAGCCCCTCAACATCCTTCCGAGACCGCTTTAACTAGCCCCTCAACATCCTTCCGAGGCCGCTTTAACTAGCCCCTCAACATCCTTCCGAGGCCGATTTAACTAGCCCCTCAACATCCTTCCGAGACCGCTTTAACTAGCCCCTCAATATCTATCCGTGGTCGCTTTCATTAGCCCCTCAACATTCCATATCAAAGGCGTGGGCCAGCTGATAGGCACCAGAAGCCACTACCAAATCCGAAGGAAGGAAGCCAAATTCAACTTCCATCTAGGGACGCCTTTTACCGGCTACCTGGCTACAATCTGAGATCGCTTACACTAGCACTCAGCTACCATCCTAGAATGCGTGGGCAAGCTGATAGGCAACTGGAAGCCACCACAATACAGAGAGAAGGAATACTCTCGAAATCTCAACTCAACTAAGTCGACCTAGCGTCAAATTCTTGTTTACTAATTATAAAGACTAACTTGTCAAAAACTTTAAGTTCAATTATGATTTAGAATCGTACCTATAGATTAATTAACGCAATCTTACTTATAATCGACTTAGCGTCTAAAAACCGAAATAATACTCCTAGTTACCGACTAAGCGTCTAAACTCAAAACGAGCGATATTGTTTAAATACCGACCGATACGTCGTTACTAGATTACCATATAAGGAATTATATTAATTACACAGTACAACAGCCATCTGGACTTGTAACATTCAATACCCGTTTCTTATAGGTTTTCGTGCCCTGAAAACGAATCCGCAACCCGTTTGTCGCCATCACCCTCAGTTTTTGAGAAAATCGATTTTGAAAGAAACTGCAAATTTTCAACTTTGAACATTTTTTTTGTCGAAACGGTAATAGTTATTCGATTGTTCGTTACGTCAAATTATTCTATGAACCCTCCCGAATACAGCGATATAAGTTATTATTGCAGTATGAACATTTAAATATGTTTAAACAACGATCAAAGGGAAAAGGACACCCGAAATGCACAAATTTTTGCGGATATCTTTCAATTTATTTCCAAAACTAAGGGTCTGAGACGAAATCTGACCATCCCACGCGATGCAGCATACATTGTTCCTTCGGAAAGCGTCGGCAGAAGTGGTAGGTCTCGTTTTGTTTTCAATACAGAAGCGAAATAGTTTGGCAAAACGCGCGATGTTGACAGTGGTAGTCAATGGCGGCGCGCGATCCACTGCCGCTCAACGCAACATAATCGCTTAAGGGGGTAGACCCGGGTAATGCAGCGCGCTGTAATACCCACATAATGTGCCCGAAACATGGTTTGGGGGGATACGTTTTTCGTCCTTATATGAGCAGATTTTGGGCTGGGTGAGGTCTCAATCGAAAGAGTAAGGTTCGATGCAGCCCGCTCTGGTCATGGTTCGACGAGATTGTGTTGATATCTAATAATATGAGTGTTCAAAGTAGAGCAAAAGTCGACAAAATACACCCGCAGGAACTAAAAGAGTTTTGTGGCTCAAACGATGACCAGAGCGGGCTGTCTCGAACCTTCCTCTTTCGAATGAGACCTCACCCAGCCTAAAATCTGTTCATATAAGGACGAAAAACGTATCCCAGTGATTGCATTCCCAAATACGAGTTCCGCCATATTGGCGATAATACAGAGCAAGTCACGTGACAAATTTAGTTGAGCTAGTGGACACGAGATGGCGCCTACTCGGGAGGACTGCCAACGTGGAATCATAGCAAAACTGAAGCGTTAGCTGGATACACAAGCCACAGTAAAAGCGTGATGCAGTCAATGCATGCATTTTCGGACGACTTTAGGTTAGATTATATGCATTTTAGGCATACATTGACTAGAAACTGCTGGAAACTGTGTACATTTACTAAATTCACGCTTTTACTGTAACACATACATCACCGCTGCCGAATATGTTATAATTATATGGCCACATTATTTCAAATAAAAAAAGAGATTGGATTTTTTAATAACACTGGAAGTAGTAATTTACTGATATCATATTTTCAGAATGTGGAAGTTACAGCAATTATTTGCAATTATTGCTTTTATTATTATTCTTCCGACTATTGTATATAACATATAACAAGGAAAAGTCTCCAAATCGGTCAACACTTGACTCCTTGATTTTTTTCGTATTTCTTTACGCTTCTATGCACAGATGGGCATTATTTAATTAAAAGAATATACTTCCGAATGGTCCCAGTGGTCGATCGACACGAGGTTTGGGGGAGGGTGTGTGTACCCTAAATCTAAAATTCTATTTAGCTTCGGGTATTTATTAGTTTCCTTTGTTTATTCGAAGGCCTTTCATCTTTGGCTTCGAATAATTTTTCATCTTTCATTATATCTTTATCCTAAGGTCGTATTCAAATATATTGGCCGGTCGATTCGTTTTCGCGAACAGCGATCGAGGAGAAATCAGCCATCACCATCTGACGATCGTGGATTTGTCAGTTGGAGTTCCCTAGCCACCGAAGTGTATGGTGGGGTAACGGGAATGCTGCTCGGCCCCGTCTGAACGTAGCCGTGTGGCTGTTATTTATTCTTATTGGCAGCGTAGTACATATGTAGTTGTGTGCGTCACGAAGTAATGCGTAGACCAATACGAGATGAAGCTATCGAGAAAGAATCAATGTTCTGACTAATAAAGCTCCTGAATTATTTCGGAGCTAAGGCCTAAGGCACACCTATTCTGATGCGTGTATTTCTACGCTGCAGCTCGGTTTGGCCTATACATGACAGAAGCTTGGCGCTATCCCCACCATTTCTGGCTCACTCGTGTTCTGCGATGACGAGAGAATACGCGTTACGAATAGGAGTGGGCGGATTTTCCCGCGGCTCGGATTCTCGGCCCTCGGGACGGGTCGGAAAATTTCGGCGGGATCGGGCGGGGTCCCGATACTTTCGTATTGCTCGAGATCCCGACGGTTTCGGGATCCCGAGACTCGATTCGGGCTACAAGCAGGACCGCCATGAGCGGGCAATTTGATTTCAGGTCGGCTTGGCAAAACTCGGACGCGATTGGCTCGAAAGCCAGCTATTACGAGCGGACCGAGACGGAAAGAATTATGTATATCATTTATATCGATACCAGAGTGATAAGTTTTTACCTTTCTGTCTCCTGTTGAATCATAATTTGTATCTTATTATTTATTTACATATATATGTATTTTCATTGCTACCAAATAGTCTGTGAATACTGAATACGTCCATATACGTACTTAAATAAATACCATGTTCAGAACTTGGGAAGAAGACTATTTTTATATCGACAATATTTTAAAATCTGAATAAAATATACTTCATACTTAGTACTTTATGTAAAGGGAATATATAGGGTATTATCTTTTTCCGGATAGGTTCAGATTTAAAATAGAAAACGTACGAACTATAAGCATACAAAAAGGAATATTTCCTGGATGTTTCATAATAACAACAATATACAGGAGGCGAATATTTTATTATTTCAAATTAACGTGTAAGAAACATAATTTTTCTATGTTCTCAGGTAATAATTTTAATCTATTACTGGTAACGATA